>VHKM01000501.1:1290000-1890000 GCA_007210695.1 Neogobius melanostomus | reverse complement strand
GTCCGGGTTCGGTCCTGATCCGGTCCAGGTTTGCCCCAAACTACCACTCACAGTGAGTCCGGCTGACAGTGTGGCCAGCTCCGGCGCCAGATGCTGCACCAGGCACAGAAACGGCCTTCGCGAGAACAGCACGTGAGTTTCCCTCTTGGTGTGAGTTCACGTGATAAGTAGCCCCATATATAGGTAGTTTTTGTAAACAAAAGCCGTATTTGCCAGTACAACGACTCTCCCCAGTGAAGTGGATGCTTTAAACACACTAGTGCCCCTGTGTCACTGGTAATGGAGAAATGTTTACATTTCCCACGTTACAGGCGTGTACAGGTGGTAAACGAGACCAGATAAGTAGTGAGGGGACAGATTTTATTTTGAAATACACCAGATCTGGCTCGTGTTTTTCTGTCAGCTTGATTCATTGGGGCTCCGGTCTCCGGCAAAAATAGACTTCTTGCGGATTCTTTCCGTTGCCGCCGGATGGCCTCGGTAGCCGGACCCGGACTTCGCGGAGCAGTGTGAGTGTGCAACATTGGTTTTAATGACTTTCTAAGATTGCGGACGCAGTACCGGACCTTAACCGGATTTAATGTAAGCTGGGGGTAACCGCTGCGCTACGATGCAATCTCTCATCTCCGTGTGTCCAGGTTCAATCTTATTTCCATGGTTAAAACATGACGTAAATCATTCCAAAAGAGACCCAAAAGCAAATATCCACCACGCTGCTGCCTCTACGCAGAAGTGTTCTCAAAGTGAAGTTCCTCTTGGTCTCGAGCCCAGAGCCGATCACAGATGGGTGAACTATAGCTAATTATAGTCGTTTTGGAAAAGCTTTAGGCTATATATCATTTTCCCCTTACTTTATATTTATTTGTCAGTCATGAACATAAATAAATGTATTCATTAACTAAATAATTAATTAATTATATAAACATAATAATTAGCCAAACTTGTTAAAGATAGCCTGCTAAAATGAATGTTGAAAATGAAAACAATTGTTTTGAAATGGAGTAAAATACAATTTACTGCTTCATCCTTAAGTTTGGCACCTTTTAAAAAGGAGCCACATTTAAACAGCTCCTATAACAGTCTGCTCCTTTAGAGCTGTGTGATGTTCAAACTAAAATTGTCGTTTATTATTCACTTGGTCAGACATTTGAGACTCATGCAAGTAAACATATTATTTATTATCTAACATGTACGATTATGGAAGATAAATTGAGCGAGCAAATGATATTAAATAATAAATACTGGCATAAATACTGAACCCTTTTGCAGGAAAATTTTAAACATTTCTAAAGTGTGACACAATACAGGTGAAACTCAGAAAGCTACAATATTGTGAAAAAGTTCATTTATTTCTGTAATACAACTTAAAATGTGAAACTCATACATGCTATAGACTCATGACATGCAAATTGACATATGTCAAGCCTTAATTAGTTTTAATTTTAAAAATTATGGCTTACAGCTTGTAAAACCCCAAAATCAAAATTTCCGAAAATTAGAATATTACATAAAATCGATTAAAAAATGATTTTAAACAAACAACTTACTTGAATGACTGCCTTAATGTGGTTGCGTGGCATGGATGCTCTCACTGTGTGTGTGGCTCTGCTGAGGTGTTATGGAAGACCAGGATGCTTCAACCAGAGGAATCTGACATCTGAAGCCCATGTCCAGGATCCATGTCCAAGGAATAATTCTAAACGGTGATAAACAGTATTTTCCACAGTGGTGTGGGCCAGTAGGAAGCACACACTGGCTTCTCAAGTGACCCATGCCATACTGCTCCTAGGGTTAGGATGAGTGAGAGTGTGGATGGTAATGAGCTCAGGGCTACGATCATGGGGTGTTTAGATGAATGGGCCTCATGTGTGTCCAGTTCACACTGTCCCTTCCAAATAGACCATTACAAATATACCAATTCATAACATTATTAGATCCTTGAGGATCATTTTGTGTGCAGCCGGTATGAGCATACGAGACACAACCATACAGTCGACAGTGGAACATAAATAGAAACAAGATAGTGTATGTCACTCTGCTCACACGAGCTCACCAGAGGAGGCAGTTATTGGAAAGTCCTCCTGTTGGTATAAAGTGCAGCCTGTAGTTTCCTCCTTCACTGCTCCATTGCTCCCTGCATCCTGCCAAGGTTACACTGCGTTCTTTATGAAATCATTATTTCCACTCATATAATGAGAATTTCCCTCAGTCTCAGAGGATCGCAGTTAGTGACCAACAATGGCACAATTAGCACCTCAGATCGGCTTGAGATAATGGGAGTTTTTTATACTTCCAACGACCCCAGAAGCAGTGGCACAGAGGTAAAGTGGTCAGGGCTGCACAGTAGATTTGGTTACGAATAGTAACATGTCTGACATGCACATATTTACTACGAACTGGAAAGCTGAAAAACAGTGAGTTGTGTCATTAAAGGTGGGATCTTGTAGTAGAGTACATTTATTTTGCCACTTTAGGCCAAAGGCATGCTGGGTAATCGGGAGAGTCGGGATGTCGCACAGTTGTACAATAAAAGGCCCAAAAGCTTTAACTGTGCTGTTAGTACTGTTTTAATTAACTTACACAAACTTTTTCACATGAATCTATCAAATAATGACTGAGGTGAATCAGAAAGAACTTTCACATTGCACTTTGCATTCGGTGCTGAAGCAGGATATGCCATTGGACGCTGAACTGACTCAGAGCACCAACTTAAACTCTCTCACAGGGGTGTTAAGTTGAACACCCCTGTGAGAGAGTTTAAGATAACGCAAAAGTGTCTGCGTGAGTAAGTGGACAGATTAAAGGCAGGTCAGGCATAAAGAAAGAATGAAAAGGCAGAAGTGACCAATGTATAAAACGTGCATAAATAGTTTTTTATTTTTTATTTGCATAACTCTGTGTCTGTGGAGACGTGTCAGGCCCAGATTATGCAAAAGACACTTTGTAAACAGCATTCCTAGGTAACTTTGGACCTTGTTTGCACGACTTAAAAGCCTTGCTCCAAAGCGTTTGTTGTTTTTTTTCCTAAAAATTGCTATGACCCATGTGACAACTCTGGGCTGGGTCATATTTTTTACCATGCTGGTTTTTGTGCATCAGGAATAAAAATTTGGAGCCTAAATCGATGATTGACAGACTCTGGAGCTCTGTGGAGGCTCATAGCCGATCCGGATATTTCCCCAAACAAACTCATTATAGTCTCCTTACATTGCAAGATTTGAAAGGTTTGAAATCTTTACTAAAAACTCATATTTAGCCTTTTCACTTATTTGTTTCCTTCTCTTTCAGTTCATTTTGTTAAGTTAGTAACTTTTATATTTTGTCTGAGTCATTTAGGTCTGTACACCTCTAAGCATCAAAGATTGTCCTTTCAATAATCTGAATATTGAGGAGCGCCTTCAGAACGCTGCGGCCTGCCTCTAAGCGTGTGCTGCTGAGGTCAGTGCGGTCACAGATAAATCAGGACTAATGGACACAGGGCCGTCCTCAGTCACACCAGGTCAATGTGCTGATGTCTCTGCAGCTTGTACCGTCACAAAGGGACACAAAGATACTATAACTCTTAAAGCCAGGGCGTTATGATCTTTTAGGGTTTTACACTTTCTTTGTAGATTCTTTCTCAGATCTCCATATCAAAAACAATTGGACGTTATTTGGAAAAACTAAGTCAATACCGCTAGATTTAATGAAATTTTGAATGGACATAATTAGATTTTCCTGAGTATTTGAAGCAACTATTCATTCCTGCATCATCTGCATACATAGGAGTTGATAACGTAATAACGGCCAATAACGTAATAACACTGTAATGCCAATAACGTAATAACGGCCAATTATGTAATAACACTGTTGAGCCAATAATGCAATAATGATTTGCCGCAGATAATAACAAGTTATTACCCTAACAAGATAAAATTGTTCACAAATGTAATAAATTCAGCCAATAATGTAATAATACATCAATCTGACTTGTTTATTTTAAACATTGTTTTTGTGCAGTTTTTTATTTGATTTGATGACCTGTTATTTTGTGTTTTTCATCAACTTTTGTATTTACATTTTTTTTATCTCATAGTATTTTTTTTTTAACTTGAGGTAACTTGTTTCAAATGCATTGTCCTACGACGTACGATCAGAGTGCAAGCATGTTCTTCTGAACCGACAGGTGCATGACGTCACTGTGTCCTTGGGCAACGCTCTTCACCCACCTTGCCTTAGTTTGAATGTGATGCGTGTGTGTGTGTGTGTGTGTGTGTGTGTGTGTGAGTGGTTTGTCGTGGTCGGCGTGACCAGTGGCGCAGTTTGACAGTCTCACTTGTGTTGGTCTACCCCAGGGCAGCTGTGGCTACAATAGTTTGTCGAGAGGCTTAGCATTATCATATTGTTATTTATTACAATACTCAGATACAGGAGCAAGGAATTTACTATCAGACTATACACTTACTCATGCACCACCTTCATACCCAAGGAATGAATATAAAGATGATTATATATAATAATATTATATTATAATATTATTATAATATCATATTTTTTACATTATCGGCCGGTAAATCATTATTACATTATTGGCCTGGGAAAAGGCGCAATGTTGTTGTTACTTCCTGGAAGTCTCCATCTCACTAGCAACAAAACGTGATAAAATAAAAAGCATCGTAAAGGGCAAGTTTTGTCTTTTTTATACTCTAAACTAATACGTGAAGTACAAAACTAGCTAAAAATCAACATCGACTGCGTAAAAAATCAATTTCACTTGTCACGTATCTCGAAATTAAACTGCACTTCTGCTTGTTGTGCGTGATTTGAATCGTTCTTTCTGCGATGAGGCGTGAATTATAGTGTTGAAAACAATGGTCATTTTAACGTGACGAAGCTGGTTTTGTGCATCACTGCTAGGAAATTGTCAAGCGAGCACGCCCGTCGTTGTCCTTGAACTTGAAAGCTCTCTCATGGGAGTACATACTGCACCAGGAGATGGAAACGAAAAGGCACTTCTGTTCCTAAACGGCCACTTGATCTAATTTGTAATTCCTCATCTAATTGAATGCTCTTGGGCAGTCTTTTACAGAACCTCGGCAGTAAATGCTTTCTCCTGAGTGCCGGTCTCCTCCACCCGCTGACCTCGGCTGGTATATTCACGACGCCGCCCGCCCGCCCACTCGGTGCCGGTGTCATTGTGGGGCCAAACTTGTTTTAATCACTCCGCTGCCAAGGACCACGCCATGATTTAGGGGCGCTGCGCATCCATTGGCATCCACTCCAGCCAATCGCATTAAAGAGATAAATAACGGCGTTGGTAAAAGTGCTCTCTGGCGGCAGTGAGCGGCCGGGGCGAGCGAGGATGGAGAAATATCGCTTAGTCACATCATATAACGATGACGGACGCATTTAAAGGGCCCGTGTCCGATGGATGATGGCTTTCAAGCATGTTCCGATGTTGTTGCCTTGGGAAAACTGGTGAACCTGGACTCCACAGTGCGAAGCTGAATCAGGCACATGGGGGTTAAACCAGGTTTAGAGGTTCTGGGCAGGATCTTTTCTGGAGTATGACCGGTGTGCATACCCTGCTCTAGAACAGGTTAAAGTCTCTCTTAAGAGCAAAGAATCCACTGCTCTTTGAGCCAAACTCGCGTGTCAAAGTACTGCCCAGAGAAAGGAGAGGAAGTGCTGAGATTAGCGGCTCATGAATTGATTTCGTATCATTGTGTAATGTTGCTAATTGTAATACACGTGTAGCTGAAGATGACTGTGGGAAATAGCCTCAACAGTGCGATACTCTCCACATTGAGGCATAATGGGGTTGCAATGTGCAGTGGACTAGACATGATCTTGCACTACCGCAGAGGTGTCAGAACTTTTTTCATCGAGGGCCACAAACCAACTGGATGCACTGGATTAAGAGAAGCTTGAACTGTGTCCCACACCTTTATTTAGACTTGGAAGCCTAATACAGCTCTGTCTCACAGAAAAATGTTCGTTTTTTTTGTGGCTGTAATTGTCAAGCCCCTTATGAAAGACCAACAGGCCCAGTTAGAATCGTGAGGCCATCCTTCCGTGGACCCACCACCTGCAGGAGGAGCCATACGGGGCTGGTGCAATGTGATTTGGGCAGCTCGGACGGCTGCCCCCACGACCCGGCAACAGACAAGTGGAAGAAAATGGATGGATGGATGGATATAATTGTGTAGAATGATTCAATTTGCAGTAAATCTCCCATCTCTGATATGTGCACATTCAACAAGAAGCTCAAGGGCCGCCAAAGATTGGTCTGTGGGCCACACTTGGACCCCAGGCCGCACTTTGGTCACCACTGCACTACTGGGTAAATTATCTTCTTATATTACTCTAGTATTGATGGAATAAATTTTTAGTATATACATTAACATTTTTTTTTAATGTAATTGTATCGATCGATTTGTTTTATTGATTTTGATTGTGTTTTTAATGCTTTTTATTGAGTTTTTAATGATTATATTGTGTTTGGTGTAGCTGTGAGGCACATTGAGTTATCATGAACATGTAATGTGCCATACAAATGAACTTGCCTTGCCTACAAGTGTTATTGTTAAGTTAGCTGACTGCAGTGGCTCTGTCTCCCCCGTGGCTGGGGTGCTTATTCAGTGAGGTAACATATTAGTCATGATTCTCCTGCCGCGATGTCCCGTGTGCTATGAGTGCTGGCAAAACAAAACCATCCACTTCTGGAAAAAGCAACTCAACGCTTGTAGCACTAACAAAGTAAACATGCAGATATTCTAACAGCAGAAACAGCTCAACAACAAGAAGGATTATAAAGGAGCCTTTCCTTTGTTGACCGGTGAGCAGGCGCTGCTCCTTTTTTGGGGCGGAGTTGTGTGAAAGTTCAATTGAGAGATTAGAAATGTCTCTGAATGATAGATATTTGATTTATCTTTATGTTTTATATTTTGGCTAATCTAACTGCGCTTAACATAAATAGTGGGGTTCGCCATGATTTAGTATAATCGCTACACAGCTGAACAGACGCAGACTTTGTTCCCTTTTGATTGAAGCTTTCACTTGGAAACAAAAAAAGTCCTTTCTACCAAGAAGAAACGTGTCCCCTTAAGGCGAGACACGGCAGGTGTTGATTTTTCACACAGTGGTTGAAGTGGAGATTTTAGCTAGTTTTCTTCCTCAACATCTTAGTTTTCATGTCAGAGTATAAAAATGACTAAACTTACCCTGTACGAGGCTTATTTTATGATGTTATGTCGCTACAGAGGTGGAGATAACCTGGAAGTACAACATCGCTTCGCAAAGCGACCATAGACCGTGAAAAATAATAGACAACTCCTCCTCACTCTTCCCCGTTTGCCATGATAACTACATTCGAGGGGGAAATCATGGCCGATTTACAGACTCCTCCTCCCCTGCTGTGACGGAGCATGTTCCTAAAAAGGGCATAAGGGCGGGAGCTTCACTGTAGACTCGACCGTCACGGGGCACGTAGTTCGGTCGTAGCCACACCCGCGCCATTAGCTCTAATGCTAACGGCCTGTCAATCAAAGTCCGGCCCTCATTAATATATGAGATTTCTAAAATGTTTCTTACAAAAACCAGCCTGGTTTCTTTAATTGTACCTAACCCAGCGTTATCGCAGGAGCAATATCTAGCTGTAGAAAGTTTAGGAAAATTAGAAACCAGGTGTTTTTAACGTGTCAAAGTGCAACGCTTTCTAATGGGAGACTAGCGGCTATTATTTCTGAAGGGTGTCCGCGATGACGCTATAATCCAAATATGGTAATTTTCCTTCTGGGAGAGATGCCTGGCACGGAAGAGCCATGCGAAATAGCAGAAGTTTTTGTTTTTAAAGGGGGGGTATTATGCTTTTTTCAATCACATAGCACCAGTCTATAGCATACTACAATGATGACGTAACCTTCTGTTGGTCTGTATATGCAGTAAATTAAAATAACTGCCTTGAATAAAATTGCTCTCTCAAAATGGCTGTACTGAACGTCTTGAAATAGGCCTCTGTCTCTTTAAGAAGCTTTCCGACACGCCCCCTTCAGCACACTGCTGTGGCATCTAAACAACACTACTGTGCGGGGAGGGGGCTCTGCTGAGCTGAGGAGCAGTGGTTGGTGGCTTGGCTGGTGACGAAAGGTCCAGAGGCGTCTCCAGGAGGTGGGGGCGTTCCTAGGAGGACTGAGGCATAGCTACACCTAAAATGGCTGCCGTCTAAGTTTTTACTGATTACTCAAAAATATGTGAATGAGCCAAGGCAACACTCCAGGCATGTGTTTAATGAGGGAATGACATAATAACATGATATAAAGCTTGAAAAAAACTAGGCAAAATTTGAGTTTTTACCGATTATTTCACTTATGTTCAGCTTATTCAAAAAACAAGATCCAACATCCCCTCTGACAAAACCTTTGTTACTAATATATCACAAAATAACACCAATACATTTAAATCTGGGTCTATATTATTTTGATTTTAAAAAATAGGTTTATTTTTTAAGCACAAAATGCCTTATTTTTATATGAAAACATAAAATGACAGAAAACTTACATTTGTTCCTCATATTTACTGTATATCAGAAATGTTCAGCAAAAATTAAAAATTGATGTCTCTGAATTGAATTGTTCCCCTATTCACCTACAGCATCATGCAGAGTTGAGCTTTTAACCACGTTATATTGCTTCATTGTAAGTACTGTACTGTATATTATGGTAGTTTTTGTCTTCATGCAGACGTGAATGATCCTGCTCACTAAGGCTCGACCGGTCTGAGCGAGGATGACTGCGGAGGGGCGGGGCCGTAGCCGAAGGTTTTTTAGGGGTGAAAGCGTGATTGGTGGCGGAGGTGATGTCCCGTCATCCATCTTGGGTCCACTTCATTAGGCTAATGGAAGGGCTGAGTGTGCGAGTGTGTGCGCCGTTGGCTGGTCTGCGTCCTCTGCGGCAACGGCAGCGTCCAAGGCTAAAGTGGTTATGAAGACGGGAGCGCTTTTATCATCGGGCGCGCGGCCATTTCGGAGGGGTGGGGTGGGGGGGCTGCTCCCATCAGCGACAGAGAGGAGCAGTGTTTGGGAGTGGACTGTCTCCAGGCAGGGCTGGGCGAGGGTTGGACCATCACTTTGGGCTGTATTTGGCTGATGTGGTCCAGATACATAAGGGTTTGTGGCTGATATGAAACTGCTCCTGACACACTGTTTATGCAGCTACATGTTGATTCTGTTATGCTCGGAGAGTTCGTAGAGTTTGACGCAATGTGTGTGACTTAATTATTGTACTCGGTAAACGGTTTGTTTTTAACCTCTTAACCGCCACCTGAACCGAGCACATTTTCGCCAGTTCGACTTTAACCAAATCTAAAAGCTTCTTGAAAAAAAAAGGGTCAAAATAACGACAAAAACGAGACAAAAACAAGACTGAAAAAGTCACAAAACCCAACAAAAAGTGACCAAAAAATGCATCAAAAGAGCAACAGAAAAGTAACAAAAAAGACCAAAAAAGGACGAAAAACTGTCCTTTTTGTGTGTGTGATGAAAACACAACAGAAACGCAACAAAAAAAGCAATCAAACAAAATGCTAAAACTGATGACAACGCGAGGGAAAAGATCCTTCTAGATGAGTGTTTTAACTCTTAGCTTTCAAATGAGGGTTTACTCTGGCTTATAGGCTGTAACCTTTTAGATTTGGGTAAAGCTGAACGGGAGGACGTGTACTTGGTTAAGGCGGAGGTTAAGAGGTTAAGGCCAAAATTTGATATTCATTTCGTACTTATGTTACAATTTATCTATGTTTTTGTATCTTGTCCCTATCAAATAAACCAAATAAAAATAAAGCAATTTTTTACTTGAAAATGGGAAGTTCTCAAATGTTTATTGAGAGAATGTAAGTTTGATTATGGATGAGATGCACACATATTGTTGCGCCTTGGTTCCCCTAAACGAAGGGTGCAAATCAAACGGGGCCCAGCTCGGTACTGAAGTGACATTCATGACCGAGCGGCTCTTTTGAATGGCCCTATGTGGTGACCGGTTCAAACCAGATCTCAGTTGTGAAAAGTGCCACATTTTTTACTAATCAATTTTACCCAGAATTCACCTGAACAAACACAAGAATCAGCCCAACAACGGAGCAGGCCACACAAGTGAAAGCTTTCTGCTCTAAAGTCAAAGCTAAATGCACTCAAATGATTTGTCAGACAGATGCAGCCTCTTTTTGTTAGTTGTGGCGCAAGATTGTTGTGGACTTTCGAAGAGCGCGGGTCCAGCATGCTCCTCTAACAATCAACGGTGCTGCAGTGGAGAGGGTGACCAGCACTAAGTTCCTGGGTGTGCACATCACAGAGAACCTCTCCTGGACCATGCACACCACATCACTGGTCAAGAAAAGTAATCAGCGTCTCTACTTTCTCCACAAGTTAAGAAGAGCCAGAGTCCCAGCCTCCGTTATGTGCAACTTCTACAGAGGGACTATAGAGAGCATCCTGACCAGCTCCATCACTGTGTGGTTCTTCTACAGAGGGTCTATAGAGAGCATCCTGACCAGCTCCGTCACTGTGTGGTTCTTCTACAGAGGGACTATAGAGAGCATCCTGACCAGCTCCATCACTGTGTGGTTCTTCTACAGAGGGACTATAGAGAGCATCCTGACCAGCTCCATCACTGTGTGGTTCTTCTACAGAGGGACTATAGAGAGCATCCTGACCAGCTCCGTCACTGTGTGGCTCTTCTACAGAGGGACTATAGAGAGCATCCTGACCAGCTCCGTCACTGTGTGGTTCTTCTACAGAGGGACTATAGAGAGCATCCTGACCAGCTCCGTCACTGTGTGGCTCTTCTACAGAGGGACTATAGAGAGCATCCTGACCAGCTCCGTCACTGTGTGGTTCTTCTACAGAGGGACTATAGAGAGCATCCTGACCAGCTCCGTCACTGTGTGGTTCTTCTACAGAGGGACTATAGAGAGCATCCTGACCAGCTCCATCACTGTGTGGCTCTTCTACAGAGGGACTATAGAGAGCATCCTGACCAGCTCCATCACTGTGTGGTTCTTCTACAGAGGCTCTTCTTAACTTGCGGAGAAAGTAGAGACGCTAATTACTTTTCTTGACCAGTGATGTAGTGTGCATGGTCCAGGAAGGGTTCTCTGTGATGTGCACACCCAGGAACTTAGTGCTGGTCACCCTCTCCACTGCAGCACCATTAATTGTTAGAGGAGCATGCTGGACCCGCGCTCTTCGAAAGTCCACAACAATCTCTTTTGTCTTCTCCACATTTAGAGAGAGATTGTTCTGTGTGCACCACATGGCCAGACTGCTCACCTCACTCCTGTAGTTTGACTCGTCTCTGTTGTTGATGAGACCCACCACTGTTGTGTCGTCTGCAAACTTGATGAAGAGGTTTGAGTCGTACTTTGGAGCGCAGTCATGGGTCAGCAGAGTGAACAGGAGGGGGCTCAGCACACAGCCTTGGGGAGCCCCCGTGTTCAGTGTGATGGTTCTGGAGGACTTTCCGCCGACATGTACAGCCTGTGGTCTCCCCGTCAGAAAGTCCAGCAGCCAGTTACACAGTGATGTGTTGATCCCCAGGTGGAGCAGTTTGTGTATTAGCTGCTGTGGGATTATAGTGTTGAATGCAGAGCTAAAGTCTAAAAACAGCATACTAAAGTAAGAGTCCTTTGTTTCAAGGTGAGTGAGGGCTGAATGAAGCGCAGTGGAGATGGCATCTTCAGTTGAGCGATTGGACCGATAAGCAAACTGGTATGGGTCCAGGGTGGGAGTGAGAACAGACTGTTGTGCCAGGGCTCGGCGTGGTTGCACATGTACGTGCACACGCATGGACACGCAGCGGTCATATGAGCAGCTGTAATTGTCATGGTAAAAGAGTGAGAAAGGCTATATTAACAACTTGCATCAGTGCCACTGTGCTGCGTTTCCCTCCTGATGAACAAAGAGAGCAGCAGTGGCGGCAGCAGGAAGTCTTGTTTCCTTTGCCATCGCTGCTCCTTGTGATAATAAACCCACGAGAGGAGCGCATCATATTAAAGCACTGCAATAAGTCTTCTTGAAATAAGTGACATTTTCTTGAAATAAGTACTTTTGTGCTTGATTTGAGAGTCTAATTTCAAGAAATGAGGATAAGAGAAGATAAAACAACTACAACAGTTTTATTTCAACTAAATTCAGATTTTCCATCTAGTTTTGAGTGCGGTGATTTCTTTTATCTTAATTTAAGTCTAAAAATCTTGCCTTATGGATAGATTTCTTGAAATCAGACTCTCAAATCAGGGACAAAAGTACAGTTTTACTTATTTCAGGATTACTTTTTGCAGTGAGCAAACTTTCATTCAGTTCCTCTAAGAATTCGTAACAGTCGCACAACTATTCAAATGAGCTGCAATTTTCCTTGACTGATGGGATGCGTTCCCCCAAACGTGAGATTCAAATTAAGCTCTGTTTAGTTGGACTGTCACCGAGGTGAAACTGAAGAGGTGAGGAGATGGGTGTGGTGTCTCCCTCTGAGATAGCCACCGTCAACTTACACACTGAGAGGAGCAAAGTCCATCTTAATATCCAAATAAAATCTTACGATGGCTCCTGCGAGTAGATACAGACCTCTGGTGTAGGTGGAGGACTGAGCCCACGTGGAAAGTGTTGAACAAAAGCATGTTCCGCTCCAGCTCACAGCCTTGGTATTTCGCTGACACACACTGATCAATTATTCAAATGGGAGAAAATTGCTTATTACTCTCCCTGATATAATCATGCTGCAGCTGTAAAATATGTAATTAGCCATTTCTGTGTCTAAAACATCAGGTGGGGGTTAAAAATGCAATTGATGTCAGTTTTGTCGTGAGGAAATGATAGGAAATGATGGATCTGGATATGTTAAGTTATGTAGACAGTGATAAAACAGTTTAAGTCTGTTCAGAAAGGTGGTGGTGATGATTAAAGGGCATAGGACACTTCTGGGTCCAATCTAAAATTGTGGGATGAGGATCTTTCACTCCATCTTCAAAAGCTTTATGAATAGAAGCAACAAGTCCTCCAAATCCATACGACACAAGTGGTCGTTTGTTTTATCCCTAAATTACGACCATATAAGACGTCTACTAAAACAGCGCCCCCAAGCTCCCATTGAGGGTATGTACATTACATTTAACCCAATTTAGAAACGACTTTATTGTACGTAGTGTATCTGAGCAACTGTGATGACGATTTCATAACTCAAACGCAAAGAAATGAATCACAAACTGGCAAAAATGAAGCCTAGGCATTAATTCAAACTGGTAGACTAACTTCAGCATCACCGACCTCCAGCCAATGATCACTCTCGAGAGGGCCACACCTCCTCCTCAGCCATCAGCGTAAGAGCCGCACCTCCGTAGCAGCCAATCATCGCCCTCAGTCCCGCTTTTAAGCCCCAGCAATCATGATCCGTTCGCTTCCCAGCTGCGCTACGACCCACCTCCACCCCATCTCCACCCCATCTCCACCTCTTCCGTCACGGCTTCTACCTGCGCATCTTCGCGGGTCTTTCATACCACCACCAGTGTCCAGGCTCCGGGGGAAGACATCCCTAACTCCAAGCTGTTTACCTACACTGACTTATACATCGATGTCTACCGCCGGGGTCTGATCGCCAAAACTAATATACATGTCAATAAATCTTCCTAATCACTGCTTTCGTCTGTTTGAGTCTATCCAGGTTGAATTAGCCGTAGGCCGGGTCACAGCTAGTATAATATAATATGAGTTACAAAAAACTGTCCACCCAGGTTAAACTCTGAATTTCAAGAGAGTGGAATATTTATGGATAAATATTAGGGGTTCAGCTCTCACGGTTCGGTTGACGGTGCAGGACCCGCGGTTTGGTACATCACGGTGCAAGTACAATATTTTAAAAAAGAAGTTGGTTTTGAAATATATAAAATAGCTTAAATGTTCGTCATTAGACAGTATTTATAATCTCAGAATAAAAGTGGCAATGCTTTCAAAGCTGCTTTATAATAAAATGTACCTCTGGACTCACAGAACAAAGCAAAACAGAAAACTAATTGTAGCGCACTTAACTTAAAAAAAGGGGGGTGGGGAGCAGCTCAGTGCGGGCCATGCGCTCGTGGTAGTTTCATTTTCGCTTTTCTTACGCGGAGGCTAAAGCACTCGGAGCAGCAGTTCTTGGACAACTTTCTGCTTGTATTTCTGCTGAGACAAAGCTTTTGAGACGGAATATGACCAGGATTGGATCTTAAGCATTTGTCTGCGCCTCTGACATTACGCAGTGTACTGGATCTATAATTATCTCCTCTCATTATCCCGGAAAAGGCCGGGCCTCGGCTCCGCTGCTGTTTTTCACAAAGTCCTGTGTCTCTTTGAGAGATCCTCTTGAGAACGTGGTGCCAAATGTCCGGGATGAAATTGATGTAGTTAATTTTCCGCAGTATCGTCATTTAAGGATAAAAAATATAAACATTATAGCTTTGTTTAGCTCGCGGGTTTTTGAACTAGATTTGACACTCGCTCCGTCCAATCAAAACACGTGTATCAGTGAGAGGGCGTTTGGGCAGGTGAGCCTGCGCCTCTGATTGGCTGAAGTGTCAGCTACGTCATAATGCTTGTCATATTCAGTCATATTATAAACAATCTAAAAGCGCACAAAACGAGCGTGAAGCGCTCGCCTCCTCTCAAACGCACTACATATATAAGGCAAAAATAAACATTGTAATTGTACAGAGCCCATAAAAGTCAATGGGCGACGGAGATTCTTCTTCTGATTCTTCTTTCTCACCGTCGCAATTTTCACCCAGTGAACATCGACGAAAAGTCACAGATTTTGGCCCAAAATTCAAACCCGATCCGACGCAACTTTTGACTATTTCCAAATTTTGAATTTCAAAATAAAATATTATTACGGCAACGCCGTCCGCCATATTGGGTGTCGGCCATTTTGGAGGACAGCCCGCGAAGTGGGAATCCGCCTTTATTTTTCACTTTGTACAAAATCTATCTCCTCCTAGAGCGTTTATCGGAACAAGCTAATTTTGGGTGGAAAATAATCTTAAGAAGTAGAACTTTAAAAGTTATCCAAATTACTTTTCTAAGTTTTACGGTTTTTATGCGCCGAAGCCGCAAACTGTATGAAGTAATTCGCGATTTTTCTCAAACAAAAAATGGCTCCCATTCGCACATATGAAGCCTGATTTTGATTATTTTGTTATCAGGTGTTAAAGTCTCAGTCCTAAACACTTTCATTTGGCAAAAATCAAATTAGGCACGATAGCGCCCCCTATAGGAATTATATGGAGAGTACAAATTTCAGTTTTACAAAAATGTAAATAATTTGGCACTAAATTATATTTGGTCGTTCCGATCAGAAAAGTCAATTACACCCATGCCATATTTTTTACGGTGTTGCCGTAGCGATGACCAGAACGTCCCATTTTATTCTGATGGAAAAATGTTAAACTCCATAATTCAGCGAGAAGTGAGGAACCAAAGGTTAACCTTTGTGGATGTTCTAACCCTAAGTAAAATGTAAAAATATGCTTCAGTTTGCAGATATAGTGTGATACAAATTCATACCCATTTTTCATGTCAACCAAAATTGAGCACGGAGTGCTCAGCATTGTCAAAAAAACACAAACACTTTTTTTTCTGAGAAAAACTTTGTCAGATACCCAGAAATTCCAAAAATTCCAAAACTAGGACTCTAGGGAAAAAGTTCAAAACAAACATAAAGGCAGTAGCAATACCATAATTTTAGATTGAGGGAGACAAAAGGGCGCGAAGCACCTCCTTGCTTTGGGCAGGGCGGTCGGTGAGAGCCGATAATCGCCGCTTTGCGGCTATATTTTTTGATTGTTACTTTGTGTTTTTTGTTGCCATCTCACTTTTTTGATGGTTCTGTGGTGCCATCCCAATATATTTGGATATTTAAAGAGGGCTACAACCCTTTGACCCACGCATATTCACTCACAAATATTGAAATGTTTTGTATCTACTTGTACTGCAAAAGGCTGTGACTGAGATGACACTGAAATCCAAATATGGTTAATATTTCCTTTGTGGGAGACAACAGTGGCTGAAGACGAGAGAAACATTCACACACATGAGGAAACAAAGCTACTAAACTGTCTGGTAAGTCTCCGCATCAACTTGATTTCTACAGCGTAATTACGCAAGCAAACAGGAAGCGGAGTAAACCAATCAGTGAAGGGCAGTCAGTGGCGTTAATATTCAAACAGAATTATGAATTACAAAACTCACCTACTGCTTATGTGTTTTTGGTCATTTCCCGCTGATTAGAAAAAATCTCGGCTCTCCCTGCGCCGCCCATAGATTGTTATCGAAGGGACTTCCTCATCCCAAGCGTGACGCTGCTCGCAAACAACACGTGACCGCAAATCAACGATTCTGATTGTACGGTACTGTTCTAACTCGGCTGAGCAGCCAGCATGGACGGGCTTTCCAGACTGATATCCCCATGTATAAAATATACAGCGGGGGATCATTCTGGATGCCAGGCTACTAAACTGTAGGACCGTCTGGCTCTCAGGAGAGTGGTCCGCTCAGCAGAGAGGATCCTGAAGATCGGTCTTCCTAAACTGGACGACATTAACACCCAGAGATGCCGACGCAGGGCTGAGAGGATCGTGAGGGACACCAGCCATCCTGATGATAACCTGCCCTCTCTGCTGCCCTCAGACTGTTTAAGAAACCTGGCTCCAAGATTCCACCTCCTCCTCATGTAGTAGTAGAAAAAATCTTAAAACTAACTAAACAATAAAATACATTATTTAGATTCCTCTGCTGAAAATATCGGAAATGTTGGCCATTTTTATGCATAAAACGTCTTATTATTTTATGAAAATACAAAATGACAGAAAACTTGCAATACATTTTTCTCTCATATTTATATCAGTCATGTTCAGAAAAAAGTTTCAAATTGATCTCTCAAAATCATTTTGCTTTCCCTTTTCACCTGCAGCATCCTAACAATGACGTGATATGAACCAGGACTGAAGCGCTGTAACTGTAGTAGACGCTGGTTTAAAGCTACTGTATTTTCAGTCTTTTTCTTTTTGACCTGAGAGTTTTTTTTATTTTATTTCCAGTGCTCTGCAGGCTGTTCCTCTAAATGAAGTCCCGTCCTGCCCGTGTTGAACATATGCTGGTCGTTAGCAGAGCGAGTGCGCGGCAGAGTGGACACCTGCTCCGGGGCCCAGGCACCAATGGAGAACAGGTACGGCGCCGAGTCTGGTGTGATGAATATTCATCATTTGCTCGCATTGGCCTCTCACACAAATATGGTAAGAGCACTTCATGACATCCGGGTCTTTAAACGCAGACTGGAGGACACGCTCCACTCCGAGTTTAAAGGGATAGGGCTGTTTCAAGTAACACTCAGTAAACACTTCCTGTTTACGAGTTAAACACTGATGGTCAACATGCTCAAATCACATACTGGTTTTACTGAGGGTCATTACAGAAACATTTTGAAAAGTTCTTTTGAGCATTGAGTTTTTAAATTCAACCACTAAAATCAATTTGCCATCAATATAAAGATGATGTATACAAAGACTATACAAAGTCTTTTTTAACAAAAAGAACAAGTGAATCTGATAATAAGTACAAAAGATATAAAAACAAACTTACTAACATAATAAGAAACTGCAAAAAAAATATTATAGTGCACTACTCTAAAAAAATAAGACAAACACTAAAGCTCTCTGGTGTACCATAAATGATGTACTTCGAAGGACCTCAAAAGGAAATGTATTACCACAGAGCTTTATGTCAAATGGTCAGAAAATTGAAAATTCAAATGAAATTGTGAGCGAGTTCAATAAGTACTTCATAAGCACAAGACCTCAATTATCCTCAATAACTCCACCATGCACAAATTATAATTATGACTGTGTCCAGGAAAACCCAAATACAATGTTTCTTACGCCAACAACAGGACAAGAGATAATTGATATAGTTAGAAATTTCATAAATAAGAAATCCTTGGACTGTGACGAGGTAGATATGAGTATTGTTAAACAGGTCATCGATCACATCATCATACCGCTATCCCATATTTTTAACACTAGAAAACTCAGGGATTTCGACACCCCCCAGAAGTCCTGGAGCAGGGTCAAATGACCCTTAGGTCCAAACTGACGACTCTGATGGCTTCAATTTGCATCTATTCATTTGTAAATAGGCCCTGAGAAATCACCGGCGGAAGGGGAGGGGGACCCTGACTCACACAAATGTAGGTCTGCACTTTATATTCTAAATGCAAACATAAGGTAAAACACATGCAGTGAAAACAGTGAAGGAGCTGGTCTACATGTCTGAATACTGTTTCTAATTACAGGACACATCTTCGCCGCAGATGCCACAAGCATTGCCAAAAGCACTAACGTTTCAAAACACACTTTACCTGTTAACCCTTATGTTATCCTATGTACATTTTTGTACAATTTGCAAGATTTTTTTTCAGAATCCAGAGTTTGTTTTTCTCTCATGTCTTTTATATTGGAGATCTGCATTTTCTATACGTTCATTATCCTAGTGTACAAAATGTACACGCTTTTCAAACTGCTATAAAACCACATACTTTCATTTTGACATTTTTACTGTATTTTATAAATTAACTTTTTTTGACAGTTGGCAATGCCAGTGTTGTTGCCATATTCGACACTTTGTAAACTCTTTTTTTTTATCACAATCTCTTCAGAACCTGTGATGAAATCATAGCATGTTCAGAATGTGTTCAGAGTGTGTTCATAGGTAGGGGTGGGGTAGGGCAGGGCTGGGATAATTTCCATACCTATAGGAATATCCATTGACATAACAAAAGAAGAAGAAGATCTTTATTTATATAGCGCCTTTCACAGACATGGTCACAAAGCGCTTTACATGAGAGCATTTTACATTCACTCCATACTTGGTGGTGTTACCTTAGTAGCTTCAGTTTCCCCTGGGGGAGACTGACAGAAGCGCTGTCGCGACTGCACACATCTGCACCAACGGTCCCTCTGACCACCTCCATGCATTCACACACATCATTCATCCTGGCCTATTGTACATGTTTTTGGTGGTAGGGGAAACCGGAGTACCCGGAGGAAACCTAAAGCAGCTGAGGACAGTATTTGCTAAAATCCTTTGGGTCAGTTGACCGGTCTCTGGGTTTTACAGGTATAAAGGTCAAATCTCTCTGGGTTTTCTAGTGTTAATTTGTCTTTCAAAACTGGTAAATTTCCAGATTTAATGAAAATGGCTAAAGTTATTCCTATCTATAAAAATGGTGACAAAACTCAATTCTCTAATTACAGACCTATCTCAATACTACCTCAATTCTCAATAATATTAGAAAAGCTCTATATAACTCGACTAGACGCATTTATAGATAAATACAATATTTTAAATGACAGTCAATATGGCTTTCGTAAAAGCAGATCTCCAGCTCTTGCGTTAACCGAACTCATAGAGGAAATTACAAATAGTATCGACAAGAAAAGTATTCAATAGGTATTTTCATCGACCTTAAAAAGGCTTTCGACACTATAGATCACAATATACTCCTGAACAAACTACAAAAATATGGGATAAGAGGTATTGCATTCAACTGGATTGAATCCTACTTAACAAACCGTAAACAGTATGTTCAAATGGGGCAGGATATCACACATGGATCTGCACCATGTGTGATATCCTAGTGTGTGGTGTCCCCCAGGGATCGGTGCTGGGACCTAAACTATTTTTATTATATATCAATGATTTGTACTAGGTTTTCAAGAAGCTTAAACTGATCCTTTTTGCAGATGATACAACAATCATACTCTCAGGTACAGACTTACAGCAAATGGTGATTGAGATTACAGAAGAAATGGATAAATTTAAAGATCGGTTCTGCATAAACAAATTGTCTCTAAACATTACGAAAACCAAAACAATGTTCTTTGGAAATCGTGTAATGAATGTATAATTACCAGTTAAAATTGGCATCGAAAGTATTGAAAGAGTCTATGAACATATATTTCTTGGTGTAACACTCGATCATAAAATCAGCTGGAAACCTCACATCATAAAAATTAAAACTAAAGTTGCAAAGATTTCAGCCATAATGAATAAATCTAAATATATTATTAACAACCAAGCTCTATATTCTATATACTGTTCACTTATCCTTCCCCATTTTACATATTGTGTAGAGATCTGGGGAAATGCATATAAAAGTAATCTTGACCCATTGTTTAAAGTTCAGAAAAAGCCAATCAGAATAATCCATTTAGCTGAATACCGTGATCACACTAATCCATTATTCTTTAAATCAAAAACAATGAAATTTGAAGACCTTATTGAATTTAAGATGGCTCAAATCATGTTCAAAGCCTCACAAAAGTTGCTTCCTGAAAGTATACAAAATATGTTAGATGAAAGACTGTCGTGGAGTGGAGGGAGCTGCAGGAGGAAGAGGAAGGAGGAGGAGGAGGAGCTGACCAGTGCAGGGCACCACGCTCTGAAATAGGGACAAACCCAGGAGGCGGTGCACCGTTTCAGAGGATCAGAGGAGACAGAGGGCAGCCAGCCAGGTTTCTTCCGAGTGCTACAGTTTCCCCGACCTCCAAGGTCATGCAGGTCAGGTTGACACAGTGGCAGCGCGGCTCAGCCGCAGCAGCTCAGGACTAACACCTGAACACAATAAAGCACTTACTTACTTACTTACTTACAACTTGAGAGATCAAATGAGTTTTGATAAACAGTACTCCCGAACAACCTTAAAAAACATGTGCCCCACGAGACGTGATGTAGAAATTTGGGAAAATCTAAATCAAAGCATCAAACTCTGTAAAAATCTGGCACACTTTAAAAAGATCTACAAAGAATCCATATTCCTCAAATATGAACAGACATTGTGACTGTTGTTGTATATTCTTTTGCTGTTGTTTTTTTATTTTTTTATTAATGCTCTTTATTATTTGCTGTTACCTTGCCATATGTGCCCTTGTTTATGATTTGTTTATAATTTGTTAAATGACATGTTATTGTTTTTACTTTTGGGCTCACTCCTTTTGAGAAGATAAACTGCTCAAATAAATAAATAAAATAAAATAAATAAATAAATGCCTGCTGCCAAAATCCCCTCACTTTAGCAGCCTCTTATCGGTACTTCAAAAGCAAAAGATATAACTTTATTGCTCTACTTTTGTGTTTTATTTCTAAAAACACGCCCAAGTTGGACACATAATTATTATAAGGCATCTAACATATAAATATAAACCAATGTGTGTAATAAATATTAAAATGAAGGTTTCGGGTTCATTTTTTAAATTTTATTTACTGGCTGTTGGTTTATTTTGGCTGTTGCTGCTGAGATTGGGCCTAAATGAAAACTTAAAAAACAACAACAACAACAAAAGTAAAACTAGCTATGCGAGTGATGCTGGTGAGCTTTCACATGAGGCATGGTGTGTCCACAGACACACCATGCCTCATGCAGTTGACAGACTTGGCGGTGGCCACTGTTTGCCACAGCATAATCGTTTCACAGACTATATTTTTGGGCCCTATACCACAGTTTGACCCCACTGTTCTCTTATCACTCTCTTCATTTGGTTTAAAATAAACTGAAACTGCACCTGACATTCAAAGCTTTTTTTATTTAGTCTGAATACGATTATCTTCAAATCCTGCACATTCATAGAACCGTGGTTAAGAAAAAATGTGGTTTCAGCTGCGCTCCTTTCAGTCAGACACAAACAGCCTATAACCACTTTGCTCACTTCTATCGGACGAACTACTGTCCAGATCTGACTGTCCTCTGTCAGACAGTGTCCTCTGTCAGACAGTGTCCTCTGTCAGACAGTGTCCTCTGTCAGACAGTGTCCTCTGCTGTCTATGAACAGTGTGTTTCAGGTTACTGCGCAGAACGTGGATGTGCGGTAGAACCCACAGCTTCTCACGGGGATGACGGGGGAGGGCTCTCTTTCTCCGTCTTTCAGTGACGGACCGCGGAGCAATGACGGGATCATGTCTGTGGTAGAGATTTTTGAGAAGGAAGAGAGAAGCAGAGACAGAGAGCGAGAGCAAGAGAGAGAGAGAAAGACAGAGCGCATTACTCGGATTTGTGCTTTGATTGACAGAGGAACTTAACAGCGATGCGTGTGAAGAGTAAGAATAAAGGAAAACTTTTAGATGGACAAAAAATCAATCATCATGAGTTATTAAGATGATGTTACACATGGAAATACATGTCAAAGCAATGAATGATACTAAAGACAAATGACTCATATTTGAAACAGGGAGAATATAAAGTGGGCTATTCATGGTCCCCCTGGTCCCGAGGCCTGGGACAACCCTGTCAACTGGCCTGTCCACAGATACTGACATTAGGATGAAAAAGTCACCCAGAGCTTTGGATGAACCAGTGGTTCTCAAGTTGAGGTGCATGTCCCACTGGTAGTTTGGGCAGCAGCTCAGAGTACAGTTTGAAAACACAATCATCCATTGGCAGTCATTTTTGGGAAAGTCTTACAACCCACTAAAAATGGATCTGGATCAACCCACCAGTTGAGAACCACTGTTTTCAAATCATTTCAGATCCCAATTAGTCTTGATCTGTTTTCAGTGGTACTTGGTGTGAAATGTGGAAACAGTAGTATTTTTCACACATGACCAGGGGCTGGTCACAAGGCTTTCATTATTTAGTTTAATTATTATGAAGTCTAAGTAAAGCTGAGTAAAGATTTGTTTTCAGTGCAGTGGCGACATTTCCGTAACTGCTCTACGCCGCCTCGTAGATCTTACTTGCCCGAAGCTGGATGCAAAGTTTGGCACGATATATTCTCCGTACCAGGTCCAGTCGACTGAAAGACAGCTTCCTCCACTTTTATGCACAGCTTCTACTTGTTCTAGAAGCTGTGCATAAACATTTCCCACTAGGTTTGAATAGAGTTTTGTCCCTTTGAGTCCTTTGACAAGGCTTTAGCTACGTGAATATCAATAGGTCTAATAGAGCTCAGAGAAAGCCCTGTATTAGAAGTATGTGCATTAATATATTTGCGCAGAAGCTTTTTTATGAGGCGGCATGAATCCTTATTTATTCTGCCAGAGCTCCAACATTATCTGAATAAACAAAGCCAAAAGCAGCGATAAGGCGCTTTCCCTCCTCCGCAGGCAGAAATATTTGCTGAATTCTCCTGCATACGTCCATAATCCAATCAATATGTTAATATGTCCATCTGCCCTCCCTCTCGCTCTCGCTTCTCTCTCTCTCTCTCTCTCTTCACTCACTTCTGGCCCGATGTTCTCGGTGGGTCAACACTGGGTGGTGACTCTGACAAACCTGTTGTCTTAAAATGAGGTTTACGTTCCACTTTTGCAAAAACATCTCTGCTTTAGTAGCTCCTACAGACTCCAGACTTTCCCAGAGGGATTTTTCAATATCTAATTCTCAGCCTGATTTATTGAGCTTTGAACCCACAAAACAAGGTTATAAAATCTTTGTGACTTAAATATCAACAAAATAAAACCATCAATTTAAACCTGGCTCGGTCCATTATTTACATTTTGTCGCTGAAAATATCAATTCTGGCCATTTTATGCATAAAATGTCTTCTTTTTATATCAAAACATAACAAAATGATTTTTCCCCCGATTCACCTGCAGCATCTCACATTAAATGACATATTCTCTGTCTCTCTCCCTCTCCCACCATCTTCTGTTTCTATCTGTCATTTCACACATCTTTATTTTCTCTATCACTCTCTCCATTCATCTTCTAGCTCTCCCTTCAAGGTCAAGGTAACTTAATTTGTACAAAAGGTGAATTTGGTTGGCAGAGTGAGACAGCGCCACACACACAGATAGGCCTACAGACCAACACAGTAGAACAGATAGAAGTGACATCTGTACACAGCTAAAAGGGCTAGCAGCCAGTTATAAAAAGTATTTTAAGCAGATCCACTAAATACAATATGTAAAATACAGTAATAGAACCCACGTGACCCTCTCGTTTACCGGGGTGAACTTCAACACGTGGCGGCTGAGCTGGGGGACTATGAGCAAGCCAACCCCAGCCCGCCGCCTCTCCCCGTGGGCAACTCCAGAGAAGTGGAGCGTCCAGCCTCTCTCCAGGAGTTGAGATCCGGAACCCAAGTTGTGCGTGGAGGTGAGCCCGACTATATCTAGCCAGTATCTCTCAACCTCCCGCACAAGCTCAGGCTCTTTCCCCCAGCGAGGTGTCCATGTCCCGCACGTCAGAAGCTGCGCATGTGGACCAGGTCCTCGAGGCACCTGCCCTCGACTGCCACCCAGTACTCTCTGCACCCGACCCCTACCGAACTCTCTGTGGGTGATGGGTCCACAGGAGAGCGGGCTCACGTCATCCCTTCGGGCTGAGCCCAGCCAGGCCCCATGGGCAATGGTACGACCATCTGTTGCTTGCATTTGAGCCCCAACCCCAGGCCTGGCTCCAGGGTGGGGCCCGGCTGCGCCACACCGGACGACGTCACAGTCCTTGATTGTTTTACGTCCATAAGCGGCTTCTGGACTGCTCTTAGTCTGACCCGTCACCTGTTTGCCATGGGAGACCCTACCAGGGGCATAATGCCCCAGACAACAGAGCTCCAAGGATCATTTGGGCATGAAATTCGTCCCTTAAGACCTTAAGTCTCTGGATGTTGTAGGGCTGTCTTGGCTGACATGTCTCGGCAACATCACTTGGCGGTCGGGGACAGTGCCCCTGAATTGGCAGACCGGTGTGGTGTTCCCTCTCTTTAAGAAGGGGGATCGGATGGACGTATCACACTCCTCAGCCTCCCCGGTTAGGTCTACTCCAGGGTGCTGGAGAAGGATCCGGCCGATAGTAGAACCTCGGATCCAGGAGGAACAATGCGTTTTTTGTCCTGGTCACGGCACACTGGACCAGCTCTATACCCTTCATCGGATGCTCGAGGGTTTGTGGGAGTTTGCCCAACCAGTCCACATGTGTTTTGTGGATCTGGAGAAAGCGTTCGACCGTGTCCCTCGTGGTGCCCTGTGGGGGGTGCTCCGGGAGTATGGGGACCGAGGCCCTCTGGTAAGGGCTGTCCGTTCCCTGTATGACCGCAGCAGGAGCTTGGTTCGCATTGCCGGCAGTAAGTCAGACTTGTTCCCGGTGCGTGTTGGTCTCCGCCAGGGCTGCCCTTTGTCACTGGTTCTGTTCATTACCTTTATGGACAGAATTTCTAGGCGCAGCCAGGGCCGGAGGGTGTCCAGTTTGGTAACCTCAGGATCTCATCTCTGCTGTTTGCAGACGATGTTGTTCTGTTGGCTTCATCAAACCAGGATCTTCAGCACGCTCTGGGGCGGTTTGCAGCCGAGTGTGAAGCAGCCGGGATGAGGATCAGCACCTCCAAATCTGAGGCCATGGTTCTCCACCGGAAAAAGGTGGCTTCCCCTCTTCAGGTCGGTGGAGAGTCCTTACCTCAAGTGGAGGAGTTCAAGTATCTCGGGGTCCTGTTCACGAGTGAGGGACGGATGGAGCGTGAGATCGATAGACGGATCGGTGCAGCGTCAGCAGTGATGCGGTCGCTGTATTGGACTGTTGTGGTGAAGAGGGAGCTGAGTCGGGGCAAAGCTCTCGATTTACCGATCGATCTACGTTCCCACCCTCACCTATGGTCATGAAATTTAGGTAATGTCCGAAAGGACAGGGTTGCGGGTACAAGCGGCCAAATTATTTTCCTACGCAGGGCGTAGATAGGGTGAGGAGCTCAGTTACCCGGGAGGAGCT
Organism: Neogobius melanostomus; assembly: GCA_007210695.1. NCBI lineage: Eukaryota > Metazoa > Chordata > Actinopteri > Gobiiformes > Gobiidae > Neogobius > Neogobius melanostomus. Next base: position 1,864,252 of record VHKM01000501.1, on the reverse strand, counting down.
CGGAGTAGAGTCACTGCTTCTTCACGGTGAAAGGAGCCAGCTGAGGTGCCTGGTCGCCTCCCTCGGAAGGTGTTCCAGGCATGTACTGTTGGGAGGAGGCCTCGTGGAAGGCCCAGGACATGCTGCAGGGACTATGTCTCTGAGCTGGCCTGGTGTCTTCTCGGGGTCCCCCAGAATAGCTAGGGGAAGTGTGCGTGAATCGGGAAGTCTGAGCATCTCTGTTGAGATTGCTGCCTCTGTGACCTGGCCCCGGATAAAGCGGAAGAAAATGGATGGATGGACAGTAATAGAACAACAATCGTCAAATGTTATTTCAGATACAGACGTTACAAAAAAAGTCAGGTGTTCAGAGCACATATGGCTGCTGGAACAAAATTATTTCTGTAATGGTCAGTTTTGACGATTGGGACTTTGAACCTTTTTTCAGATGGGCGCAACTGAAACTCACCATTCAGGGGATGGAAGACATCTTTAGATATAGAAGACGCTATTTTTCAAAAGCTGTTTATTGTAGCAGGATAGAGTAGAGGACAACCCCAATCATTTTGCTCGCCCATTTTACAATCTGTCTGATTTGTGCCATTTCTGTTTTTCAGAGCCAAGTTAATTTCTACACAATTAGTTTGTTGTCCATGACAGTCCATATATTTGTAGGTGCACACAGTCTCTACCACTTGGCTGTTCAGAGTAGTTATATCATGACTGTGAACACTCTTGCGAAAGTCAATCACCATATCTTTGGTTTTTGAGATGTTCATCTGAAGGAAGGATTTTTCGTACCAATCTAAAAAGTCATCAACAACTGGCCCGTGCCCTGACTCATTGTCCTGCAGCAGACTGACAATGATGGTATCATTTGCATACTTGAGAACTGTTCTCCTCTCCCTACTACTGTGGCACATATCGGCATGCAGTATGTACAAGAGCGGCGATAGAACACGGCCTTGAGGAGAGCTGGTAGAGGAGTAGGCCTGGTCCGACAGTGCTCCATTTACTCTCACTTTTTGGATCCTGTCTGTAAGGAAATTCAAAGTCCATCCTACAAAAGTATTGCTCAGGTTAAAATCTTTTAAAAGTCTCAAAGCTAAAACATGTGGTTGGATTGTATTAAAAGCAGATTAAAAATCAATGAACAAGAGTCTAGCATGTGACCCCATTTCACTAAGATGACTAAAAAGCAGGTTCATTAACATGGCTTCATCTTCTCTCTCATTCCCATTTTGTCTCTCTCTCCCTTAATCTTCTCTCTCTCTCCTGTCATCTTCTCTCTCTCCCTTCATCTTCTCTCTCTTGTAAACCTTCCTCTGTCTTATATATCTTTCTCTTGTATATCTCCCTCTCTTTCTCTTGTATATCTCCCCCCCCCTTCCTCTCCCGTGCATCCCTGCTCAGTGTGCTCCGTGTTGGCCCTGTGCGTGTGAGAGCAGGGGCCCGCTCAGGCAGAGCTGGGCGCCTCGGGAGCGGCAGACCGCAGTGGCCTTTAGCGCCCAGCCTGTCCCCGGTGCATATTGATTTTGTGCTAACCTTGAGCTAAGCTAGCGTAATGAGATGGCATCTGACGGCATCGACTACTTACCTGACTGGCCTGACACCTCGGCTGCAGAGAGAGGGGGCGGGGGCGCTGCAGGGAAACTTACAACAGAAACTTATTAAGACAAAGTACACGGCACCTTTTCATATGGGCAAAACGGCCTATTATTGGTGTGTTGAATTTGTTGAATTTATTTTTGACATATTATCTCTAAAGATTTTTCAGAGGAGGTTTTGAAAATCTTATTTAGACTTTAAAGGTCCTATATCATGCAAAATCAACTTTTTGGAGCTTTTAACCTTATAACGATGTTAATTCCTTAACAAAAACATCCCAAAAGTAGATTTGGCTTCATTCCTGCATGTCTGATCAATCCTCACGAATCCTGCTCTCCGCCCTCTCCTGGAGAATAGTGATGGGATTTTCAGCTCTTTTTGGTGAACCAGATCATTTGGATCGGTTCACCTTTTGGCTTCCAGAATGGCTTTTCATTTTTTTGATTCATGGTTTGTTAAATGAGCCTTTTGACTCCTCCCAGCACAAAACAACAACTAAAATCAATAAATAAATGAAAAAGGACAGATTTTTTTTTTTTCATTGCTAATGGGATAATGGCTTTTAGTGGTCTGTGTTGTTGTCTTCAGGGATCAAAGTTGATTTTTCGAGGTGGTGGAACCATTATCTATTATAGCAACACACACACACTTTTAAAGCTGGCATTAGTTTTACTTACTGTCAACATCCTTAGTGTTTCTCCCATAGTTTCTCCCCAGTCCCTCTGCTGCCTGTTTCAGCTATGCCCCATTCCTGCTCCGTCTGTGAGCTGCTGCAGCCTTGCACTGAGAGAGGAATACAGACTCCAGACATCACTGAAATCCGGCTCTTTGTACCCCCTTCAGGAAGTGCTGCTGCTCTTGTACAGTTAGCATACACGCCCACTCTTTCTGTGCTGCGTGCTGCATCCTCACAGTTGGATCAACGTCAGCGGGGCGTTGACTTGAAGCTACCCCTTAGCAACAGCACTCAAAGGGGCAAACAACAGAGTCAAATTGATTGTGCTACTTTTAGGGGATTTTAACATCCATGTGGATACGGGAAATCCATTTGCTTTAGAATTCCTAACGACATTAGAAAATCTGTCCTTCATACAGCATGTTCAGGATCCCACCCATATCAAAGGCCACACATTAGATTTAGTCTGCTCAACAGGGATCAGCCCACAACAACTGGAAGTCAGAGACTTGGCCCTCTCTGATCATTTTGCCATCTCTTTCACTATCTCTACTCCACCTCAAAAATTGAAAAATCATAGAACTATCTCATACAGAGACACCAAATGTGTTAATACCACCGTTTTACAGGATCAGTATGCCTTGGTACCTTCCCCAGACCACTCTGCAAACATTGAGGAGCTGGTTAACCACTACAACAGCACTCTGTCCTCAACATTTGACAAGTTGGTGCCACTGAAAACACGATCAGTCACTTATCGCACATCCTCTCCTTGGTTTACACAGGAACTCCGCACTCTAAAGAACAAATGCAGACAACTTGAAAGAAAATTTCGACAATCCAGCCTTACTGTGCACCAACAAGCTTATAAGGACCATGTAACTGTCTACAAAGAGAAACTCTCCAAAGCTAAAACGGCACACTATTCAACCATAATCACCCGGCAACAACACAACCCTAGACTCCTTTTCTCTACAATAAATCGACTCCTGTCTCCACTGGATGCGCCTCAAATTCCAGCCTCCACTGACCTCTGCTGCAAATTCCAAGACTTTTTCCAATTTAAAATCCAAACCATCTACAGTCAGTTACCAGCTATCATTCCTGCACAATCGGTACAACCTCCCATTTTACCATCTGCCAGTACATTTGTGGCCTTCACACCAATAGACCATCACTGGGTTACAAAACAAATTCAACAGGCTAAAGCATCCACATCCCTCCTTGATCCAATGCCAACATTTCTGGTTAAAGCTTGCACCTCCACTTTGAGTCAACCCATTGCACATATCATTAACAGCTCTTTGCTTCTGGCACAGTTCCTCCTTCTCTTAAGAGGGCTGCTGTCACACCAATCCTGAAGAAACAAGGCCTGGACATGGAAGAGCTCTCCAATTATCGGCCGATCTCCAACCTTCCTTTTCTAAGTAAGATCCTGGAGAAAGCAGTTGCTGGTCAAATCCAACAACATATGTCCAACCATGAGAATTAGATATGAGAAATGAGGAAATTACCATTAAAAGTTACAATTTCTCATATATGCAATAAACACATTGTTGTGAATTTATCTGCGTCTCTTGAGATTAAGAAGAATAAACATTCTAAAACTAGATTATCAAGTGCATTTCTGGATGAATTGTGTCGATACATGCACTTGTACACATACTGAATCGTTCAAATGTTTTCAATACACAGCAGGTAGAAGAGAAATGCCTTTTACACTGGCGCGTGTTTATCACTTTAAAGAGGACACGCTTCTGTGCTGCACAGACCTGTTCTACAGGAAGGGCATCTGTGTCACTGACACTCATCACCAGCCACAGGGACAGTGTTATTAGGCCAAAGTTATTTAACCCGTTAGATGTTCATGTTTCTTTCCTACACTAAACGTCTGTCTTTGTAATTGACTTCAGCTACAATGTTGTTTTTCCTTAAATCTACCATACAAGTGGATACTGGAGAAGGGTTATCCGACCTGAAATTGTAGTAGCACTACATTGTTTTTGACATACCGAGGCAGTTAGCTGCAAAAATAACAAAAATAGGATTTTTAATAGTAATTTTTTTACCTTTTTTTTCTTTAAAAAGTTAGTTTGAAAATCTAAAGGCGTCTGAACTCAACAGCAGAATGTAGCCTCAGAAACACAGAGACATTAGTCATCAGCACACAGCATTACCTGTATCCAATTCTCCAATAATTAAAGAAAGTGATTAGTATGAGACCCCAGGGAGCCTTCCATAAGCCGCCCCTCCCAGTGTCGGCCATATTGGAGATGATTTACGCCTCTCTATGTGGCCTGTGTGACCATTTAGTGAGCAGGTAATGGAAACAATAATGACGCAGTAGTAGCAGAAGAGCATGGATCCATCTCATATGTATGAACCGCAGCACAGGTACAGTTCTCGGTCATGGTGGCAGCATAGCTCTCGGTCATGATCGATCGATCAATCAATCAATCAATGGTTTTGTATAGCCCAATATCACAACAGGGGTTGCCTCATAGGGCTACACAAACAAAACAGTAAATAGGACAATGTAAAGTTCAGGCAAATTAAAGATCCAGAAGAACATGATGTCCAAATAGCCAGGCTGCAGGTGGTGACAAGTGGCGTGGGTGTCCCCTGGACTTTCCAGCACGGCAAGGAAAAACTCAAAAACCCAGGGGGAGAAAGAGAAACCTCGGGGAGAACCACAGAAGGAGAGATCCACTCCCATGGACGGACAGGCTATAGAGACCCAGGGCCGTTGGGAGTCCCTCAGAAGACGAGCCATGATCACAGAACGCCCACCGCCCAGTCTTTGTTGGACCTTCAGTTCGTCTTGTCCAATCCCCTGGGTTCCTCCGTTTGATCTGAAACAGGCACTCCAGAGGGGGAGTGGGACAGGGGACACCATGTGAATAGTAATGAACAGACTTCAGATAAAAGAAATATCAGTAACACTTTGGAATACGGCCCGGTAAGTCCATGGTACTTACAGTGGTAATAACTAGTAATTATGTGGTACATCTTAACAGTGGTACTTTGAGGTACATACAGTGGTAACTAATAGATAAAATGGCCTGTAAATCCATGGTACTTACAGTGGTAATTCAGGCATAATACAGCAGCAATTCCTAGGTAGTAAATGTGGTATCTCTAGATACATTCAGAGGTAATTTCTAGAAATTATGTATGATATAGTTAGGATTGTATGATTATAAAACAACATTAAAGGTGCTATGCGCAACTGTAAATGTTTAAAATAACCGTTTTCTAACCCATACATGCTTAAACAATTGCCTGATGTGCTGAATGAGTTCCTGTCTGATCACTGCCATTGCCCCTATAATCCTGTGCAGTCAAATAAATAAGGGGGATTCGGGTCGGAATCTTAAGGTTTGAGCCTGGGCGTGACGTCATGCGCGTTCACGCGCACCTGGCTAGCTCAGTCTGGAGAGTTTGTGTATTCGCCGCCATTATCCGCATCAGCGAAGACTCCAGCGACTTTTGCCAAAGTAGAGGATGGATTGTAAGAGAAGATGAACTCCAGTTCATCCCAAACAGCAATGCAAACTACACGTAAGATAAAGAAGATAAAACGTTTGTCTAGTTCAACCAAAAGGGGCAAATTGGAGTGAGACAGGCGTCGGAGTAAGACGAGAGTCAACATCGGAAAGGCGTTCATCAACAAATGGGGAGACCTCAGCTCCGCTCTCGGGCTCAAACGGACCCTCAGTTGGGTTTCTTCTTGCTAAAATGGTAAGATACAGTCTGTAATGTCTGATACGGTAAATCTATGTGAACAAATGACGATGCGTAATAGTTGTAATGCTATGTGTTTAGCGTTTTTCTTTTAGTGTGTATTTATGCAAGATTCCTATTTTCATTAATATTTTTGCCACATCACTTCAATGTCCTTTTCCATAATAAAATAACTGTTCTAATGGCAAAAAATGTATGTTTTGTTTTTCTAGGAGATGCCATCAGCTCCCTGAACAGACTCCAAGTCAAACATAAGCAGTGCATATTTATTTATTTTTACAAACATGGAATTATTTACAATAAAGCCGTTTCTTCCCTAATTCGTAGCCATATTTTCTGATGTGCTCACTACTTGTTTATTGCCTGAATGGTGCTTCTTTATAGCCAACATAAATGCCAAAAGGGTCAGGATAATTGTCTGTCCTCCTCACTGATCAGTCTAGATCTTGATTGTCCTCTGCACCTTCCCGGCCTCCTTCCCTGCCCTGCTGCCACTGCTGTCCACAGTGCTTCTCTCCACAGGAACATCAAATTGATTCGAGCTGTAATTCTAAAGGAAAAATAAAGTATGTTGTTATTGTGATAAAATACATGCTGTATTATTCTACACATCACAGGAAAGAAAATACAATGATAAAGGGATACTTATTTTACTTCCCTCATATTGTACAGCAGGCAGGCCTTCTATTTACTATAGCAAATAACTGTGTTTTCATCTACATCAAGTTTGCTTTGTTCTGAACTGCATAACTACCGGCCCATGCACGGTCTCTTTCACTGCAAATATGACCTTGTACTGAGTGAACTAATTCCATGTTATGTGTACAGGTAACCTTTTTTCCCCCTTCTAAATGTCTAAACTAGTGAAACTTGTTGGGGCACTACACACCTTGCTCAGGGACAGTAGTTGAAAAGTATTGGCACAATTCACAGAAATGTTTATCAATGTGTACTGTCCCTGTCAAAATACCTAATAAATAAATCAGCAGGTAAATCAGTTCAGCTTTGTGGAGTGTGATGTAAAATGCTGGTATGTAAGCTTCATAATTAGAAAACAATGTTGAGCAAATTAGTCTCTAATAATGATATACTGCTATTGGAATATGCTACTTAGCAGATTAATAAAACAGGCTAAACCCCAGTAAATATTCGGTGGATTAGGCTGTTTTAGCTTAGAAGGTAATGTCAGAGCCAATTGATTATTAGTTTATTAGCTTGAGACATTTTAGTACTTTTTTGACCAACTAATAGGGTGTTTGGTGTGATTCTTATTTTTTTTTAGCTTATACAAAGTAATAACTTATTCATGAACGCATTTCCATTATAATCCAATCATAACACAAAACAGGTAGAAATGGTGAACAACGTTTTCTCCTATACTACCCCCGTTTTTCCTCTCAAACATTAATATGTAGTTTACTCAAATGCAAATTCCATTCACATATTCAAAATAACTTACAGATTTATAACTTTCTTACCTCTGTAGACATTACGAGTCTAAACAAAAGATTTGTGCAATCGCTGTCGCTGTTGTGTTCTGAACTGCTCGTGCTCGTGCTCGTGCAAGCGTGCGTGTGTTCCATGAGCGTGCACAACTCTGGATGCAATTCCGCTTGTCGCCAAAGGGGTCATAGTTCTGCAAGAACTCATAAACTTGCGTTGTGCACCTTTAAACAACATAAAGGAAACAAGTTTCTTTATTATTAATATGGAATAAGTAGCACAGAAAAGACTGTAGGAATACAGAGCTTACCAAGTTTCAAGCACAAGAAAAACACCGTAATATTTTTTTTTCACTAGCAACAATCATATCAGTACCAGCTACCATAACCCACTTTTATGACAATTACTATATATCACTGTCTAGGACTTACCACTAAGAGTACCCAGTAACTACCAGATATCTGGTTTCAATTCTAAGTACCCATTACTTACTGGTACATATGTAGTACTTACATTGTTATTACATAGAAACTACCACTTTAAGTATTAATAAGACAAAGTCTGCAGTAAGAAGAAGAAGAGGATAGCGCGAGTCTGGTGATGGCACACAGTAAATTCTCCAGTGTTAATTTGACACTGTTTGGTGTCTATATAGTTCACACCTTCTCAGTGTTAAAGTGAATGACACTCCTCAGTGTTAACTACAGGTTAGACACCATGAGTGACAGTAACATGACACTTAATACAATGTGCTCTTTGTTTGCAGTAAAAAGGCTGAGGCCTCATTGCTCTTCAGTCACAGAGCGACAGGTGAAGAAGGAAGTCATGGAGATTCTGCTTTAGAAAGAGCTTCAGACTTCTGATGGATATAAGAAGTAAAGACAAAAACTAAGTGTTTGTTATTAACAAGTTTAAGAGGTGAAACTCTTTATATACTTTTATATTACGTATAATAAAAAAAAAACTTGTCATTTGTATCTGCTGTAGAGCCATGTTTGTCCCAGTTCCTCTGAGTCGTGGTGCAGCAGGACTGATGTGGACAGATGTTACAGAAGAAGCTCATGAGGTTAATTTCTTCAACAGTTACTATAGTAACTGTTTTCTCCAAAGTAAAAGTAGATCTACCACAGTCCTGTCCACATCTGTCATGGTCCACCATGACTCAGAGGAACTGGGACACACATGACCTACTACACTGGATAGAAGCGAATGCGTTTTATAAATATATAAACCAAAACACATTATGTAACTTTAAGATTTTTTATTTACCTTCAATACTTGATATAAACAAACAAATATAAGTTTCAGTACTAAATTTGTATTTCCACCAGAAGTCTGAAGTTCTGTCTAAAGCAGAATCTCCATGACTTCCTTCTTCACCTGTCGCTCTGTGACTGAAGAGCAATGAGGCCTCAGCCTTTTTACTGCAAACAAAGAGCACACTGTATTAAGCGTCATGTTACTGTCACTCATGGTGTCTGACCTGTAGTTAACACTGAAGAGTGTCATTCACACCAAACAGTGTCAAATTAACACTGGAGCATTTACTGTGCAGGATCAGTTCAATTTTTCACAACGGTACATACGCAAGCAAACAGGAAGCAGAGTAACCAATCAGTGAAGGGTGCGCGTCTGCCGTTGATGTGGTGTTATTAGCGGTTTTGTGTTAATATTCGTGTAGGATTATAAATCACGAAACTCACAAACTGTCGATGTGTTTTTGGTCATTTACCACCAATTAGTTAAAAGCGCTCTCTCTCCCGTGCACCGTGCATAGATTGTTATAGAGCGGACTTCCTCGTTCCGTGAGTGACACGTGACCGCGAACCACAAATAAATGAATCTGATTGCAGTTCAGGAGGGGGGAATATAAAGGGGAATCATTCTGTTCTGACCAGGCTAGGAATCAGGAGAGGGGCAGAGAGCAGAGGTAACGCGAACCCTCGCACAGACACACATGCCGTGGAAAATAGGAGTCATTGAGCTCCATAAAAACGTTCTCTGGATCACAAGCTGCAAAACGCTGTTTGTTTAATGCAAATCCACCGTACTACATATTTACATCAAAAACCTGCTGTAAAGATGACGGAATGAGTCAGCGGTGATGAGTGGTGGCAACCGGCATTATTTGACCCGCAAAAAAAGTCCTCCTTCACATGATGTAAACAACATGGACACATGTGGGTCAATATTTTGGAGCAACATGGGGAATAACGGGGAGTTTATTTGTGCACACAAGGACTCACCTTTACCAAAAGGATTGGGGACAGTACTAACTTACTGTTGGCCCCAATGTTTTCAAAAACTTGGCCAATATTTATAGGATACTTTGCACTGGAGGCTTTTACACAATGGAAGAGCGATGTCTGCTTTTGGTGAGTAATATAACCTTTGTTTTTTCTGCATGTTTAGTGAATCAACAGTTGGCCATAAGATACTGCTGCTTTGTGGTGGTTAGCTTTAAATCTTAGACAAATCTGGCTGTTTTCATTCTGCAGACTCGATCTGCTATATCGGTTTGTGTTTGTGAGCCTTTGTTTTGCATTTGTAAGCCTCGTGGATGTCATCTCTTGGTAATTGGGCTACTCTGTGCTACAGTGTGTAGAGGCACATCATGTCTGGCCAAGTCTGAGCTGTATTATCATCAGCGACTCTCATGAGCTAATGACTCTCCCGTTAATGCGAAACACAACATACTGTGAAAGTGGTGTGACGTAAACAAACTCATGCTGAATGAATCTGCTAATAGCCGACGGGCTAGTTAGCTTTAGCTTACTAGCCTACTCTCTGCGTTTTTATTTATTTATTTATTTTTTAACTGTTTTATTTTTTTATTGACTTATTTGGTTGGGACAGTGCATGTTAATGAACATACATAGGTCTCATGCATGTAAACAAGCCACACCGGATTGTAGCCTTGGGCTAATTTCCATCCGTCGTCCCCCATGTGCACTCTTAAACACACTCACATTCATCCTGGCCTATTGTACATGTTTTTAGTGGTAGGGGAAACCGGAGTACCCAGAGGAAACCTACGCAGACACGAGGAGAAAATGCAAACTCCACACAGGAAGCCCCGTCCAGGTGGGAATCGAACCCGGGACATTCTAGCACGAGCCCTAACCGCTCCGCCACCATGCAGCGATGCAGCGTAACTGAAAATTTTTAATTTAACAATATTTTTAGTTCGGAATTTGAGCCTACCCCGGTCAAAGGGCAGGTAGAGCAATGCTAATCGAAGTCTGTGACGCCTATTATTCCAAAGAAATTTAGTCATTATCGTCTTTAATTTTGAAAAAAGACCTAGTGGAACCGGTAATAGGATATTTTGGAATAAATAGAGAAGTTTAGGAAGTATATTCATATTCACAATGTTAATAAGGCCAATTATAGATATGGGTAGAGTTGACCATCTACCTATCATCTACTCAGTAATATTATGGACGATTGGGTCATAATTTACTTCACTTCACTTACAATTTAAATTCCTAGATAAGTTATAGAATTTGAGAGTTTAAATGCTGAAAATGTGTCCGAGGATGTGGTTTTCGCTAATTCATTAAGGAGCATCAAACAAGAATTATTTATTTTGTATCCAGAAAAGCATCCAAATACTTTAATAATATCTTGAACTGCTGGTATAGAATGATTCAGTGATTTCCCTCTAACAGCAATAGCAAATGGTTCTAAAGCCATTGTAAAAAGAAGGGGCGAAAGAGGACAACCCTGGCGCGTCCCATGGGATATATTAAAGGGGATAGAAATAATATTATTTGTAAGAATCTCAGCTGTTAGTTGTGAGTAGAGTAGCTTTACCCAAGAAAAGAAGGTTTCACCACAACCAAATCGAGCCAAACTTTAAACAAATATGGCCACTCGACCCGATCGAAGGCCTTCTCGGCGTCTAGTGATAGTATTGCAGAATCAGGGGCATTATGCTTTTCATATAATATGTTAATTAGTCGTCTAACATTATGGAATCCTTGCCTTTAATAAATCCGTTTTGATCAGTATTAATTATTGAGGGGAGGCATTCCTCCAACTTATGAGCTAAAACTTTACAAAGAATCTTTGTGTTTGCATTTAAAATGGAGATTGGTTGATAAGACTGGCACATATCCCTAGCTTTGTCAGGTTTAGGTATCAGTGTTATCGATGCTGCTTCACAGTTGCATAAAATTACAAGAAAACAGATAAAAATCAATCAATAAAACATCAACATAAAGTTAATCAGTTACAGCAAAAGGCAAGAGTGCAGATAAAATACTTTCAGTTTTCATATGCACGGGTAAAAAGAGCTGTTTTCAGCCTGGATTTGAACATTGTCAGAGTTGAGGCCTGTCTCACATCCTCATGAAGACTGTTCCAGATTTTAGCTGCATGAAACTGAAACGCAGCCTCACCGTGTTTATTATTGACTCTGGGAACCACCAGGAAACCCCTCCCTGTTCTCAGGGAGGGGCCTTACGGCCTGTTATATTGGCATTAAAGCAGTACTAAGTAACTCTTGCCCCTAGAGGCCATAAGCGCAACAGCAGGTGTCTTAGCAAGTTACGATTTTTTAACTTATTAAATGTCTTGGAGAGTAAATACTACACTGACAGAAAAGGTGAAGGGAGAGAGGGGTGTTGTACATCCAGTTATACAATGGGAATATTTTATTTCACTCAAACGTGGCTGTAAATACTGTTTAAAGTGGCGCTAGCCCGCAGTTAGCTTTGCCCGTTAGCCTGTTAGCTTCTTCTCCGTGATTCCATTAGTGTGTATTGCTTGCTCCGCCCCGGTGGCAGTCAAGTTGCAAGCATGGTTTTCTGATCAGAGACACCAGTGGGAGATGAAAGACCCCCCAATTATCCCATTAACATTTGTATTACCCCCACAGGGACTACGGAAAGGATTTATTAAGGTAAACACGTTACTTAGTACTGCTTTAAAGGAGCTATATCATGAAAAATCAACTTTTTGGAGCTTTTAGCCATGTTGTTATGCTATTTCCTTATCAAAAACACCCCCAGAGTGGTTTTTGATTTCATTCACGCAGTTCTAAGTAATCCTCCTGAATCCTGCTCTCTGAGCAGCTGCTCCGCCCTCTCCTGGTAAACCACTGAGCTGTTCAGTTGTGTCGTCACAAAGGAACGGAAGTGCTCTACGTCTGTAATGTAATGCCTTACGGCCTGATTTTAATTTATAAAACAGCTTTTTCATTATTTTTGTTGTAAGAGAGAAATAAAGAAAGAAAAAAGGAACTCTCTGACGTGTCTGTGCTGTCCCACGAGGCTAAACAAACGCACCCCCGGCCGGAGGATCCATGGATCCGAGCAGTGTTGTTTTTGAAGACTGAGCTCTTTCTAACCTACTCTGGACACGCCTGTTCTTTTTTCTTACCCAACGATAATGTCACGGGTTCGCGTTTGGCTACGAGAGGAACAGGACTATTCAACCTTCCTAAAGAAGAGTGCACTCGCCAGAAGTTGGAATTTCTTTCAGCTAGCTACTATATCAACCAACCTGATGGATGCTTGGTGAACCTTGGCCAGAATCAAAGTGGATTCACTTTTATAACCAACGCGATCCCATAACGTAAACACCCGATGATGGGGAGGCCAGGCGGTGAGTTAATCAAAACGCATGTTAGCGTGTGTGTTAGCCATTTATGAAACTGTGTTGCACATGTCAACTCCTTATAACTGCATTATGTGAAGTAACTTCACTTTTTGCAGCGATATTTATATTTATAATACTGTGAATGTGGAATGAGCGGACAGAGGGGCGGAGTTAACCGAATTGAAGAGTCATGTCTTCCGGGTTTGGAAAGTACCCCCAGAAAATACTTATATTTCTCTCAAAATTGAGTACTCCATAGTGATAGAGGTACAATATATCTTATAAATGCCTATACTTTACTTTGGAAAGGCTAAAATACCATGATACAGGTCCTTTAAGTTTAACCTTGAGTTCTTCGGGAATCAATGGAATATTGAGATTATTCAAAAACGTATTTTGTAAATGATCAGAATTTGGACACTCTGAACTTCACCTTTAGTGTTTTTTATGGAATTAATTGTCCTTTCGGTTTGGAATTGCTTCAGGCACCAAGCTAGTAACCTCCCCTTGATCATACAATGATTGATGTAACTTCTTCAAGCTTTCAGCCGCTTTCCCTGCTGTTATGTCATTATATAGAGCCTTACAGAGTAATAGTTCCTGTTCACACTGCGTGCTCTTTTCCACATACACTTTTTTTTCCAAAGTGCTAATCTTAGCTTCCAATTGTTTAAGGGACTGCTGTATCATCCTGGATTTGGTTGTGGTGAAGCTTATTATTTGGCCTCTTAAAAAAGCCTTAAAAGCTTCCCACCTTATAGCAGCTGAAGTTTCTGAAGAATTTGTTTCAAAATAAAGATCAATTTGTGTGTTTATAAACTCTACAAATGTAGAATTTTGCAGCCATTTAATAGAAAAACGCCAGCGCGGTCTGCTTAGAGTCAAGTCTGAATCATGGTAGATTAAGCAAACTGGAGTATGATCCAAGATTAGAATACTTTCATAAACACAATACTGAATTTTATGTCTCAATGAAGCGGATATCAAAAAGTAATCTATCCTAGAATACTTATGCGTGGCTGGATAACAAGAGTAAGAAATGTCATCCGGATTTAGCTCCCTCCAGATCTCCAATAAATTTAACTCAGACATGAAGTAAGTAATGCACTTCCTTGCTTGAAGATGAGAGGGAGTCGAATTATATTCTGACCATCTAGTGATGAAAGTTTTAGAAATAACTCTTTAAAAAAAATTAGGGGAATCTTCATTAGGGCCATAAACATTAACTAAATTTAATTTGGATGACAAAAGAGTACCCTGTACAATTAAATATCTGCCTGCAGTATCATATATCATATACCTAATGGAATGTTTTTATGAATTAGAATCATTGTACCTCTTGCATGGGAGCTAAAAGAAGCAGAAAAAACAGAACCTGTCCATCTTTTACTAACTACAGAGACATTAGTGGAAAGAAGGTGGGTTTCTTGTAAAAATATAATATTTGCACACAAACGTTTCACCCTAGTCAACACTTGCTTAACTTTAGTCACTTTATTTAGACCCCTGCAGTTCCAGGATAATATTTTAATATCCATAACCTGAGTCATAGCCTTTTGCCTGGACTTTCCGTACAAAAAAAAGAAAAGGTAAGTAACACAAAAAACAAATAAACATCCTTTAAATACACCTTTGGAACCCAAACCTGAACCTTAAACAATAAACCTCCAACCCCTGAACATCCTGCAGCTTCCGTGCAAAGCTTCCCTCCCTCTCTATTAGCCCTCCGCGCTATGTCTGATACTACACTAAAGCTCGCTGCCGTTTTGAAAACAGCGTAGAACTCTACAGTGTATATTACTCCAAGTCAACATTAAAGACAAAGTAGTATGTTGGTTCTCGTACTCGTACTTCCTTTGCGCCGAGCAGCATTCTGGACTAAAACCTTGTCTCGGAAGTTAAGAAACTTAATGAGAGCTCTCGGCGCATTGCTTTGGTTCGGGTTTTTTGATGGGGGAAGACGATGCCATCTCTCAATAACCAGCGGTGCCCAACGTGTATCCAAATCCAGGGCCTCAGGAAGCCAACTCTCCATGAAAGAGCACGCATCACCGGTTTCGGCACCCTCTGGCAGATTCACCAATCTAAGGTTTGACCCTTCGCCTCCTATTTTCTTGGCTATCAACTTCGGCACACAGCATCTTCACCTCTTTCTCCAATTTGCTCACTGTAGCTTGCAAAGTGGCCACAGTATCTTCAGTGTCAGATATACGAGTTTCTGCATGTGTCACTCTGCTAACACAGCTATGTACATCGTGCTTTATCTCTTGCATTGTAGAAAGCATTTCAACAAGTTTCCCTGAAAATTCAGCCTTTAAATCGCGAATATCTTTTAAAATTTCCCCTGCGGTGAATTCAGAAGGTGTGTCGGTACTCTCCTCGTCGATCCCATCCTGTAGCATCGATGCCTTCGGACATTTTCTCATCTTTCGGGGACCCCCTTTGTTTCTTAGGCATTTCTTCTTTTCCTTCGTCTCCAGAGCAAAATTGCATCAAGCTTTGAGAAAAAAGTAGAGTCTATAATGTCAGGATTTGTAAAAAGCAGCGGAGCTTTCGAAAACGTGACTTTCAACTAGGTGGCCATACCCGGAAGTCCCTACTCTGTGCGTTACCAGCGCTGTCCTCCATTCATTGCACCGACACCTTTATCTTGTCAGTGCTCAACATTTCTTATCTTTGGTCCATAGTCTGTCACATTTTGTCCCAGGTTCATGGTGATATAGTTGTGGTTCTTTTGTATGTTTGTGGGGGAGAGATAGTTTACAGTTTATTTGGACAAATGATCCCCTTGACTACAATGGCTTTACACTCTATCTACGTCACATCCGGTGCAGCAGTTTAGTGACATGGTTAGTCAAACCGTCATGTGCACTTTAAAGGAACAGGCCACGGTTTTTCCATACTGAGATAAATCTTACCTGAGCTTAGATAAGCTGATGAGTACCTGTCTGGTCTTTGTGCGTGTGCTCAGTCACGCAAAAGACCAAAGATGGTGTTAGCATTTGGCCGCTCCCAGTATATTCCTATGGCTCCAAACGGGGTGAAGTTAGAAGCGACCACGCTCTTCCGCGGACACAAAGACCAGACAGGTGCGTATCAACTCGTCTAAGCTCAGGTAAGAACATATCTCAGTATGGAAAAACTGTGGCCTGTTCCTTTAAGTTCAAAGTCAGCGGAGTGGGTGGCAGCTCTGTGTGCGTGTAAATCGTGTACTTTGGTGTACTCCGCAGCTGTTTGCTCCATCAGCTCTGCCGTGTGCGCGAGGGACAGGAGCTGGAGGCTGCAGAGGAAATACCAGTGTGAGGAGGAACAGTGCTCTCCGCTGAGGCACAATCAGTGTGCTCAGCGTCGGATTAGTTCATTGGTTCATTAGTTCATTTCGATTTCAAACTAAATACCAGCAGTACAAACACTTAATTGCCTTTTGTGGTGATGAGTATAACATGCATATGATCAGAACATAGCTAATATGACTATTTAAAGTGGGGATATTACAATAAATGACTATTTTAATGTTATAGAGTTGTTTGAGGTTGCTGTTTTCAGTGCCGTAGTGCCAGCTTTAACTCCGCGCTCCTCCCGCAGTGCCCTCTTGCTTTCGGCTGTGCTGATTGGTCAGAACTAGGGCTGGGTACCATTCATTTTTTCTCAATACCAGTACTTTAATGATACTTGTTTTTTGATACCGATACCTATCCACCTTATTTCTGGGGAGGATGGGGACCATTTCTGGTGAGATGCCGGATGTCGCGCCGAGCCATTGGTTTACAGTGGTTTCCAAGGGGCAAGCTGGGTGGATTCGGATGGGGCGGGGCCCTCGAGGAGCACACCTCAGTGAGGGCCACCCAGGAAGGCCGCCCGGCCCAACCTGGATTTGGTTGATCTTGTAAGCACGTCTGAGGAAAAGGAAGAATCATAAGTCGAGGAGGCGGAGGTGGAGAGTTTTGGACAAAAGTCCCAGAAAGCTACTGGTGATGAAACTAAAGCATAGTTACTCACCCATGAAACTGGCAGATCTAAAACTTGATCGTGTTGACAAAAAAACGGATCATCGAAAAAAACTCCAAAAGAAACTCCTACTGCAATAAGCTGTGTAAACAGCAGGATTAGCTGACCAATGCAGGACACTCTAAAACAGGGACAAACCCAGGATGCACTGCACTGTTTCAGAGGATCAGATCTCCACCTCCTCCTTATTCTTCCTCCTGCGCAGCTTCCTCCACCTCAAAAAGTTATTCACCTGTGGTGAAAGACTCACCACAGAAGTGTCCTGTGCGGACACTGTGTGTTGTTTTGTGAAAAATTGGGGAAATGTGTCCTTATTTGATTCCTGTAGCGCCTCTTGTGGCGCCTCCACTGTTCTACAGGACCATTACAGGTGCATCATGCAACTTGTTATTTGAAAAAGAAGTTGCATAATGCACCTTTAAGGTTTTTCTTTTTTGGTTAAAATGTTTTAATTGTAAAAAATATATATATATTAATCTTTCCTGCACTGTTCTGCAGCAACCTTAAGGGATTTTATTAATAAAAAAGAAAAAAAAGGATTTTAATAATTGCACTGTTCTAATGCACCTTTAAGGGTATTCTTTTTGGTAAAAAAGATAAAAGATTTAAAAAAAGACAACATAAAGGTTTTAAATAATTGTTTTTCACTGTTTCTCTGTTACGTTATTTTTGTATGATAGTTCCTTTTTATTTAATTCTTTATTGTTCACTGATTGAGTATTGTTTAGCATATAATTCAATGTTTTCATTATTTTAAAAAAGAATTTAAAAAAAGAGATCGAGCAGTGCATCCCGCGCCTCCTGTGCTGCTCGTTTTGAAGCTTTTCGCCAGTGGGAAGCTTTTGACGCGTTTCCAGCGCCTCCTGTGCGGCCGACGCTAGAGTTGGAATTGTTGAACTTTTTGGAGAAATTCGCGAGCGTCGACCAATCAGGAGCTTTCCCCAACAGTGACGTTGGAGCGGAGCCACCGGGACAGATCTGCACATGTAAACAGTCATGGAAGATTTTAGCTTCATCGTGTTGTGAACCGGAGCTACAGCAGCTCTGGTACTTTTACAAAGACACATCAGTGTTTCTTTTACCTAAACACCCAGGATTAAAAGCGGTGACAAGAAAACTTATTTCAGTGGCTGAATCTGCGCTGGTAAATGGAATGGACTCAACGTATATAGCGCTTTTCTACCTTTATCAGGCCCAAAGTGCTTTACAGTAAGGAACCAGTCACCCATTCATACACCAATGTACGCAGACACTGGAGGCAAGTAGCGTGAAGTGTCTTGCCCAAGGACACAATGACAGTGTGCATTTGCAGGAGCTGGGATTCGAACCCACAACCGATCACGAGACGACACGCTCTACCATCTGCGCCACCGTCGCTGGAAATGTGTTTGGGCCTTGATGATGCCTGGAGCATTCGCACCAGAGCAAGCTAATGCTAAAGCTCTGATCGATCAAGTGAAAACAAGAAATAAAGTCAATAAAACCACCATCTACATAAAGCAACCGTTAAACAATGATCACACACTGTGCTGGGCTTGTTGATTTTGTATTTTATTGCTCACGTTTCATCTACAAGTGGCCGTAGCCAATTGTTTAGCACCCGGAGCTAACTAGCTTCTTAGCAGCTAGCTTCATTCGATCTTGTGAAAACAAGTATTATGCACTAATAACGTCAATAAAGCCGGCAACTACATAAAGCAGCCTTTATGATGATCACACACTGAGCCGGGCTTGATGCATTTGTGGTTTATTGAAGACTTTTCATCAACAATGAGCTCTAGGTGATTGTAACAAGCTAACAGGCTAAATCAGACTAGCCACTTGTCACTGGCATGAAATCCTGGGGTAGACCATGGGAGTATAGTTAAAGATCCATAAGACACGGCAGTAGCAAAGAGGGACTAGTTAGCCCGAGAACAGCAGTTATTTTTCAGGAAAGAGCTCCTTCCAAGACGCAGCTACGCTTCAGAACACACTCTGAGCTGACGCACGTACAAAGCATCTTGACGCTCAGTGACATTGTGTCAAGTGTCTGTCTTCAATAAGCACAAGTGTCCAACTAGGGGCTTGGGCGCGTTTTTGACGCCAGAGAAGTATGTGGTGTGGACACAGCATTAAAGGTACAGAGGCAGCGCATGTTGAGGCAGAAGATCAGCCAAACTTAGCTTGCTAAATTTGTTTGGATGTTCTAACCAACAAGGTGTAAGATAGTGATGGAGCTGTCACTAACTACTTTGTCCTACAGCTCTAATTCTAACATGGTTAAAAGCTCCTAAAGTCTCCTCATGTTTCTCTCGCTCCCTCTCCCCATCTCCACGTGAGTGCGAGGTTTTAAATTGCTCCTGTGTGGCACCCATCTGTGAGGCCTTTTTAATTAGAGGCCTGCTGTTAGAGCCACAGACCCCCACCACACACACGCACGCACACACACACACACACACATGCACACACACACACACACACACACACACACACACACACACACACACACACACACACACACACACACACACACACACACACACAGAGACACAAGGCCACATCACGTCGGCACCACTCCTACCTCCATGACCTACTTCACTCACCGCCTGACAGCACTGACGACTTCTGTAAGATCTCTGTAAAACAATCCCTCTGTGTGGGAGAAAGACCAGTGGCTGTGCTTGGTATTTTATCAGACACGTTGCTGGCTGAAAGTGCCAAGTGTCTTGCCCAAGAGCAATAGAGGGGGCTAGCAGCTCTCTTCACTTAAAAAGACAGTATTTTATATCCGTATAATGGGGGACTATTTTATAATTGATCAATGTTCTTGTGTTTTTATTTAAATAATTATAAACATTTGTAAACCTACACTGGAGCAGGTTCTTCGTTTATGACCAAAGCTTTACACCGAAGTAAAGATGGAACTGCACACCTGCTTGATACAGTCCAAGGGCCAGGTGGACCAGTGTGGCCTCGCCGACCTGGAGACTAGTTCGAGACTAGTTTGAGACTCGAGTTGCCGCTGGTCACGGAGATGTCTCCAAGTTGTCCACTGGAGATAAGGCAAGTCTCCAGGTAGTCTCAGTGAAAACAAACATGTTCGATGTCAGTGACTGTATGGCGACTTGAAAAAGACTCTATGCAGTCTCTGCATGGTCTCCGAGAGGTCTATGCGGTCTCAAGCAGTTGTGTCGCGAACACTATTTGTTGCCCTCCACCTGTGAAACGTTTCTGTGACATCCATGCATCTCGGTGGCTTCTCCAGGATCAATTGTTTTGTGGGTTTTCTGGTGTGAGAGTCCGTCAGCAGTGAAAACCTACCACAAACTTCTTGAGCCAATGTGATGGAAAGTAAATGCGCCATTCATACAGCCGCTGGGTCACTAAAAGGTCCATTACGCAAAACTTTTTCTTTTTCACATAAAAAATGTCCATAATGCACCTTTAAAGACTGATTTAGAATAACAGCTTACACTTTGATTGTGCTTGACATGACAAGCTTCTCAAAGAGCTTCACTGTAGACATTAGTCAGTCACTCCTGGTAGTGGTGAGCTATATTCAGTTTAGTTTATTGGGAAGGGACAGTGCATGTTATTGAACAAGCCACACCGGATTGTAGCCTTTGGCCCATGCGCAAACACACTCTCATTCATGTTTTAGTGGTAGGGGAAACCTACGCAGACACTGGAGAACATTCAAATTCCACACAGGCCCCGTCCAGGTGGGAATCGAACCCGGACCTTCTAGCTGTGAAGCACGAGCGCTAACCGCTGTACTACCGCTGCCCTGGGGTAGACTGAAAGGCAAGGCTGCCAGTCTGTACTAATACAGCCATCCACTCACTCACACACTAGGACTTAAAGCTGGGGTACCTGATTTTTAGGTGTTGTAGAATACATTTAATTTTGCCACCTCATGTATGTAAAACACAGCAAAACACAGACCTTGTTGTATTGTCTTCACCTAAAGTTTTATTGAGCAATGGATGATACAAGTCTAATCTAAATTAGTGGAATTTATCTTGGGGGGCCGCCCCTGCTTCACTTTGTCACCACTCAATGCTGTATATGGGTGTGAAATGTGCATGTAATTACATTCTTTGAACAATGTGAATACACAGGAGGGACTGTGAGAGCTAAAGACAAGTTTGGACCAAAACCAAATATGTCACTGTTTAAACAGGAAAAATCAGGTACCCCAGCTTTAACACCAGTCTGTGCCTGTGCTGTGCTAACCTGAAGCCTGTGGTGCACAAACAGTTAATGTTGTTTTTCCTCCTGGTGATGAGAATCCAGCCTGTGTGTGGAATTCTGCCTTTCCAGCACTCAGACTGAGCACAAACTATCTGTGGAACGTCCTCACATTCTTTCATTTCCCCTGGATTTGCTAGCTCTCTGCTGGACCACTTTGCTTAGATCATTGCAGGATTAAATACTGGGAGAATATCGATACACAAATCTCACGAGACCCTGCGACATATTGGGTCCAGTCAGTACTTAGGTAGAAAACTTAAAAGTATTAAATTAGGGATATTTGACCATTATTAGAGTCTTTGAGTCTACAGTGCGTCCGGAAAGTATTCATAACTCTTTTTCCTAGTGATGGCCAAGTGAAGCCGTGTGTCTCGTCAAGGGCCTATCTCACCGGCCTGGAGACTAGTTGGAGACTTGAGTTGTGGAGATGTCTCCAAGATGTCCCCTGGAGATAAGGTGAGTCTCCAGGTAGTCTCAGTGAAAGCAAACAGGTTCGTTTTCAGCAGAGACTTTATCAAGTCTCCATGCAGTCTTCACATGATCTCCGAGAAGTCTATACGCTCTCAAGCGGTTGTGTTGCGAATACTATTTGTTGTCCTCAACCTGTGAGACCAAGGAGATCTCAAAGAGACTCCATATGTCTCTTTGAGATCTCCTTGGCAGGTCTCGGAGACATTGCGGGGACATCACAGCAACGTCTCACAGATTGAGGACAACAAACAGTGTTCGCAACATTGCCACAGCTGCTTGAGACCGCGTAGACCTCTTTGAGACCATGTGGAGACTACACTAAAATCAAACCTGTTAGTTTTCACCTAGACTACCTGGAGACTCGCCTTATCTCCACGGGACGTCTTGGAGACATCTCCACTCATGTTGGTGCTTCACTGTTGTTTCAAGTTTCAAACTACCATGTGGCGTTTTCATTATTTTCACACAATCTGATATTGATGTGTGAATAATCAGATCAATCACAGGACAATAAATAAAAGTCATTTTCTGTGTAAATGGTAAATGGTCTCAACTTATACAGCGCTTTTCCACCTACATTATAGGCACTCAAAGCGCTTTACAGCAAGGATCCACTCACCCATTCATACACCAATGTACGCAGACACTGGAGGCAAGGTGGGTGAAGTGTCTTGCCCAAGGACACAATGACAGCATGCACTTTCAGGAGGCGGGATTCGATCCTCTCTACCATCTGCACCACCGTCACCCACGGAGCTCCAGTGGGCGGGGCCGACTCAGTCACTTGCCTCTCTGCTGCTTCGAGCCAGGACATCAGTGCACGATCTTTTTATTTCATTCAGTCAGAGCTAATTTAGCCACTATTTGCTGCGCTCCTTACGTTTCCCACGGCCAGGCACAGAAGCCTTTCACCATATAATCGTGGTTCAATGGAAACTGGGGCAATGCAGTACATTTGATTTATTACTCACGGTTTACATCGCCAAAGCAAGGACCAGAAAACATCCATGGTTTAGCGCCTCACCGCTCAAAGCTGTCGAGGCGACACATGGAAACCCTCTGAGCATCCTCGTGCAGCTGTGCCCAGTCTCCCAGCCCCAACCGTGGGTCACAGACAGGGGCAGGTGGCTGGTGTTATGAAGAACCCAACACCACAGTTTTCCAGGGCCTGGTGCGAGGAAGTGGTGAGCCTTTACCACAGCTGCTCCAGCAGACGCAGTACTCCAGGGAATCGAACTACAGACCAGCACACAGGACATCAGCCGCTGAGGAGGTTAGCAGTGAGCATGTGTGGGAGAGAAAAGGACTTCAGTGCCGTGACAGAGTGCAAACTAAACAGATGTGTGTCACACCGACAGCAGCTCCACGAGCAACACGCACCACAAAACTTCAGTTCCACCTTTATTTAGAAGAGTCAAAGGTTGAATTTGCATATAGTTGCATACAGTTGCATAAAAAAGACATTTGTTCATGAAAAAGAAAGTGGCAGTGAGACCTAATATGATTTTATTGTCAGTGGAAAAGCCCTCCAGTTTGAAGAATCTAAACTATATAATGTAAATATGACCAACCTGAATCTGATTACTTAGTTAATTCTAAGGGAAAATTCATTTTCAGTTAAAAGAATCATCAGTCGAACTTGATTTTTGTAACATTGTGGGCGGAGCTGTCACAGTAAAGGGCTGTGTCTGTTCTGTGAGAAAGAGCAGAAGGAGTAGTGGAAGTGGAGAGGAAAAGGAAGGAGGAAGCGGTTTCAGGAAAGGGCCATAGTCTTCTGGCGTTGTGTACTGTACACATTAACCAGAGGTCTGCAAGATGGTGGTAATAACAACAACAATCACGTGACATATGTAAAGAGTAATGATACTTTTTTTTGGTGCTTTCCGCTCCAATCCTGCCGTCATTTGAATGAAACGCCCCAAAATATTTGGTGCCATGCTATTGGTCCAACAACCCATTAGTCCAATGTCTCATTATTCTGAAAATGTCCCATTGAGCAGAGGTGCCATTAGTCCAACATCTCTAACCCAGTTGTGTTGTGGATTAGAGAGCCATATACAACCACTGGCCCTAACCTTAAGGTCAGTGGACTCTTGCCTGAACCTAATTTTATTTTCAACCCCTATTCAATGGGACATTTTCGGAGTAATGAGACGTCGGACTAATGGGCTGTTGGACAAATGGGGGGCCGACCCCAAATATTAATGTATCAGGAGACCTCACCCACGGGTTTTGCGCATGCAGGCACAAAACACGGAATAATAACATTTCTCAAACCAGGAAATGATAAATAATTGTTTTTAACACAACAAATATGATATGTTTTGCACATTAGGAAGATTATACAATCTGTCAGTAACCCACATTAGCAAATCCAAGACACAAGCACATTTACGAAATAAAAATGTAAAAATAGATAAAGCTTGCTTATCTTTATTAAATAAGCTGTAGGCCTAAATATAAAAAAAAGTGTATAAATTAGACCACATAATGAAAAAAATAGTGTGTGGTAAAAGAAAAAGCGTGGATACAACGCTGCAGAGACCAGAGTCTGGACCATGATCTGAACCAGCGAACAGCAGCTGTGGACTGCTCCGTGGACTCAGCGTCGGAGCCGGACAGGACTACTACTCTCAGGAGGGAAGAGGTGCACGCAGAGCTGACAGCTGATCAGAACCTAACGAACCCGTCCGGACTGAAGACAGCCCTACGACGGGACGTGCTTCGATCATTCCCCTGACTAGAGGTGAGCACACGGTCAGCACAAACCTGGACCTTACTAACCCGTCCGGACCAAAGAAAGCTGTGGTGCTGACGAAGGATTCGTTTGACGCCCAGTCTACTCGCTAGTATGGAATACGGTCCACACGCTCAAACCAGCCAGAACACGGACCAGGGCCTCAGACCCAGGTTAGTCTCGGTGTCCCGGTACACGGCAGCGGCCGCGGGTGTGAGGCGGAGAATCTACACGTTTGCACTGCGGCTACAATGGTCTTTTGTGGTCTGACTTGGTGTAGGATGTGAGCACACCGTATGCTCACGTCCAGATTTATAAATGCGAAAACAGGCGGTGATTTTTTGTACACCTCACATACGCTTTAAGTTTGATAAATGAGGGCCATCGTGGGCATGGTTGGCCTCCCTCGCAGAATCATTGGGAACAATGCTGCAAGGTTGGTGGGCGGCGGGAGGAGTTAGCAGGTCAGTGGGAGAACTTCAGTGGAGGCCACCAAATCAGGAGGGTCAGTTACATGTGCTGTTAGCTGTCATTAACCACTCGAGTTTTGTGGTTATTTTGCAGTTATTAAAGCACACGAATACATTCACTCCAAAGTATGGATCTATAACAAGGATCTAATGATCAAGTCCCTGTTGTTTCTCTATTTCTATTTCCATTTACACGTCATTTGGGGTCTGACTGATGGTGTAAAAAAAAGTTAGAAAATAAAGTCTGAGATGAGTAAATAAACCCAGGCACGTAAACAGTGAGATTCTGTGTATTCCCTGGACTCTGGAGAACCTGTCCTCAAACATCTCAGCAGACAGACAGCACCAGATGCACAGTTTATCTGATGCCACCGCAGTGCCGTGTGGAGAGACAACCAACGGTGACAAGAACAACACGATTATTATGAGACATTGTTATACAGTCCCAATCAAAAGTTTAAGACCAGTTGAAAAATGACAAAATGCACATTTTGCATGGTTGAATCTTAACATGGTTCCTAGTAGAACTTCAGTATGCGCTCAAATAAAGTATGCTGTTGACGTTGGCTATGTTATCTGTGTTATGCAAACAAGCTTGTCCTCGTTTAAACTCCATGCAGCTATGGCTTCTTTCAGGCCATTGGCGATATTTTCTCCTGTGTGGTCTTCTGGTGGGAATGACACTCGGAGACTAGTTAAAATTGTCAAAGATGAAATGAATGGTTCGCTGATAAATGGCTTCATTGTGCGGCTAGACCACAGGCTTGTTGTGATAGAGAAAGTATGCTGGCAGTAATTCGGTAGCCACCTTATTGCGTTGCTCCTCATATAAGGCAGGCTGAACTGCTTGTATAAAATGATGCTTTGATGGCAAAACATAGCGTTTGTCCAGTGCATTCACCATTTGTTTGAAGCCTGCGTTGTCAGTGGTGTTAATGGAGCACATTCCTTTAGCCAGGTAATGAGCTATGGACTCAGTTATCTTTTTGAACCCCTCCGATGTTGATGAGCAGGGGGTCGCGGCGTAGAACGATTCGCTCGGTAACTGAAGATTGCATTTTTTTAAAGATTATGGTAAACCCTGTGGTGGTTAACCTTGAAATGGTGGAAACAGTTTGTTGTGTTGCCAGTAGGTGCAGACACAACTACGAAACACTTGTTGCACGTGATGTGTTTTTGTTCTTGGTCTTCCGTCTCAAACCCAAAGTGTTCCCATATAATTGAATTTGACATGCCGCGTTTGTTTACCAAGGGTTTCTGATTCTTCTGCCGTGTTTCAACTTTCTCTGTGAAGACCTGGAGGTTAGCATAAGCTTTGATACTAATAATCGTTTTTCTCTTGATTATGCTGTAGTCGAATCCAAGACTCTGATAATACCCATGCCTGTTGAGGACTGTGGATGTTACATGTTTCATTTTTTCCTGTGTCCATATTTTGTTTGGGCTTTTAAACAGATGAGCGCTTTCTGTCTGCCTGTTAGCATTTGAAACAGCCCTTGTACACACGCACGCACACAACCAATACAAAGGAGGCTGTTCAAATGCTTGTTCTGGACTTGATTAGCCTAAAATAAAGCCAGGGGAGTCTGCCGGCCGGTGGACAAATGCTGCTTTTTGGTGAAAACCACTTTGGACCCGGAGGTAAAGGAACTACGGCCACCTGGGAGGCCAAGGAAAGAGTTTCCAATAGTTAAGGCCGCCATTTTGAAGACCGGAGTGGAATGATGTAACAATCTCTCTACTCAGGATGAAAATGAAGGACAACTTATCGACAGTAGCATTTTGTTATTAATCGTAATCACTGCTCAAGAAAATAATAGGAACACGGCCCCAGAGAGCACATGTAAGTGTAAACAAAGCAGTAGTTATGTTTTTAAGGCGCTGTCAGTCCAGCTACAGCAGGATTTACCAAAGATATGCTTCCACCCTGAAGGCTATATGAACACAACGGAAACAGAAAACCTTTCACTTTGTCATGTCACAGAGCCTCAGTTGGAGTCAGATGTTAGCATCCTACCGTGGTTAGCATTTAGCCACAGTACAGTAAACACATCTATGACCCCTCTGAGAAAACACTACAGCCAAACTCAGCCCTGACCTCTGTCACATGGAGTGTGGTTCAGGGCTTTCTCTGGGAGAGGTTTGTATGACCTGTAGCTCAGCAGCTGTAGCTAATGTCCACAAATGTTCTCCAGGGCTTTGTGCTCTAAGTGCTGTCAGTGACTCTCCAGGCATTTTATAAGGATCACATCCTATGTGTTTAGTTCTTTCAGTATCAGCTCTGCTCACCTTCATGAGCTGCTATTTTGGACGTAGTATTAACTTCAGTGACAGGTGAGGTCTCCAAGATGGCGGCACGTGACTGAAAGGCATGTGCAGAAGAAGACGAGCTATCTCTTAGGAGCTGGTGAGGGATTGAGGAGCATTGCATGTCCAACCTCGATGGGAAACTTACAGACATTTCAAGTGTAAGTCTGTAAGATTGCAAAGTGAGGAGGGAGTGAAAGCGAAATTTAAAGTTAACGACCAAGCTCCTCCTACTCCTGATTGGACCAGAAAGCCTCTACTACAGTTTGCTAAACAATGAAAAGTGAGAATAAACTTTCAGAAGTAAACAATCAAACTTTTCCCCCTCCTCTGATTGGACCTGAAAGGCTGATTCACAGGAAGCTCGTCCCATTGGTCAAAGTGATAGCCAGGGGATTCTGATAAGTTGCTGAAAGCGTGGAACTGAAGAAAACATGTAATTATTGAATACTGCTCTCATCAAAATGCAGGCCCAGGCGCTCACATATACACAATCTGTTCAATTTAAACTTACAGACTATCACTTTAAGGCAAGACACTACAGGTGAATAAGAAAAGTTTATAGATATCAATTTGAAACTTTTGCTGTAGATTATTGACATAAATATGAGAAAAATGTTTGCAATTTTTTTTTTTTTCATTTCATTTTTTTTAAATAAAAATAAGGCAAAATAAAATGATGGTTCTATTTTGTTGACGGATTTGTAACGAGGACTGATTTTGGATCTCTGAAGATTTTAGAGATAAATTTTGCCTTGTTTTTTGAAATTCAAAACTCAATAAATCAGATGAGGAATTAGATAGTTTAAAAATCCCTTGGCGAAAACCTTTAAAATATTAAGTCCAAGACTGGAAAGCTTGAAGTCTGTATAGGGGCTACTTACGTGGAGATATTGTCGAATCACTGAGAAAAATGCATTTTGAGAAAACTGCTCTTGAAATGACAATATTCTGTATAAATCTATGGAAGAACATTGAATGAGTGTAGTAATTAAACATGTATTTGTGAAGATTTTTTTGTTTCCAGGTGAATGTCTATATGTTAAGAGACCAATTTGGCCCAAACCTGAAAATTCACCTGTAGTGTCTCCCCTGAAACAATGATGATGATGATAATAAAGTCTTTAAGCATTTACCAAGTGCTCTTCTGCATGATGCAAGTAGACTTTTTTCAAATGTCCCCTCGTCTTACTGGCCTCTTCATCACATTTTTAGCTCCGGTTTAACTGTGGTTTTTTTTTAAATATTGTTTTAAAGCAACACATTCCATAATTCTGATCCTTTCTGTGTTTTGTCTGGCATCGCGCCCCCCTCCCCGTCCTGACCGCTCCGGCCTCTGCGCCGCGCACCGTTAACTGCGTGTGTTAGATGCTATTTCAGATGGTTGTAACCCACAGTGCCAGGCTCGTTTGGACACGGATCAGATGCTTTCCCAAATCGCTGCATTCCTGTGTCGTTTCTCTAAAAGGAGCACAGTAAACGGCAGCTAAATAAAGGCTGCTGTGCCAGTGGTGGCGAGTTTGGACGGAGCGGCGGTCAGAGCACGGCTGCACCAGACTCCCCCGAGGCTCCGGGTGAAACAGAGAGAGGCTGTGACGCTGCAGGGGAATAGGGACCAAATAAATAAAGCAGGGAAATCAGTTTGAAACTTGTGTCGTAGATTACTCCGCACTACTATGTGAAAATAATCAGAGCTCCCTAACATTTTCATTATATTAAAAGAGGGATTAATGTACATATTTTACGACAAAAATGTCATCTGGTTAAAGAATTGCCAGGCAGCGGTGGACAGCACTTCACTCACGAGCACCGACAGCTTCTATATTTACGCCGGCTGAAGTGCCAGGGCTCGGCTGCCGCAATAAAGTCACGAGTTCGCACCTACAAGCGGAACTGGGCGGATGTCTCTGAACAGCTTTTCAATAACTCTCTCCCCAGCACATGGGCACATGCCCTGTTGTCTAGGTCAGTGTTTCCCAACCTTTTTGGTCCAACGTACCATTTATACTCAGAGTACCCCCAAAGTGAGCAACTTAAGGTTATGCAACTTTTTATGCGGAAAAAAGTTTATATTTGTGCATTTTTGACCTTGTTGTGACCACCGGCTGTATGAGTGGTCAGCATGGCACCTTCACTGTCCATCACAGTGGTCTGTAGGACGCTCCCGGATCAATTGTTTTGTAGGTTTCCTGGTGAGAGGCTCCGTCAGCAGAGAAACCTACAAAACGATTGATCCTGGAGCGTCCTACAGACACCACTGTGAATATCAACTCTTTTTTTCTTTCTTTTTTATTCGCATAAAAAGTTGCATAATGCGCCTTTAACACAGATTGTTCAGTATTTAGTACAGTGCTGTTCAAAATATTGCTAAAATACTCTCAAGTGAAACCTTTTACTGAAAAACATCATTAAAACAAACCTTTCTTTAAAGTAATATTGAATTCTACTCGGTTTCCCTGTACCCCTGGTTGGGAAACGCCGGTCTAGGCCAGTGGTTTTTTTGTCTTGCGTATCCCTTGAGGCTTTCATTTTTACTCAAAGTAACCCTTATTTCGAGGGTGCCTCCAATTATTTATAGAACGACCAACTAAACAGAGATGTATTAGTCTTTAGTCGTGTGTTGGCTTTAAAATATCACAAAAATTCACTTTTCTTCTTCTTTTCAAATCATATTGAAATGCAATTCAGTTTCGTCTTCTTTTTGATCTGAACTCATTCCAAGGACCCTCTGCCAAACGCTCACGTACGCCCTGGGGTCCACGTACCACTGGTTTGGAAACACTGGTCAGTATTTCCCAACCAGGGGCCCGTCCCAAAGGCCAGAGGCTGCAGGTGACATTCAATCAATTTGAAACTGTTGCTGAACATTGCTGATATAAAAATATCTCATTCATGTTTCTGTCATTTTACATTTTCATTTCAACCTGGATCGACTCAGAGACAAAAGCAGCCATTAGAAAGATTTACTGACATAAAGTAGTTAGTAAGGATGGGTAGTTAGAGTTAGAGATGGATGGGTAGGTAGCCTTAGGCATGTGCATTATAGTTAGTATGGATGGGTAGGTTAGCCTTAGGCATGTGCATTATAGTTAGTATGGATGGGTAGGTAGCCTTAGGCATGTGTATTATAGTTAGTATGGATGGGTAGGTTAGCCTTAGGCATGTGCATTATAATTAGTATGGATGGGTAGGTTAGCCTTAGGGATGTAGATTATAGTTAGTATGGATGGGTAGGTTAGCCTTAGGCATGTGCATTATAGTTAGTATGGATGGGTAGGTTAGCCTTAGGCATGAGCATTATAGTTAGTATGGATGGGTAGGTTAGCCTTAGGGATGAGCATTATAGTTAGTATGGATGGGTAGGTTAGCCTTAGGGATGAGCATTATAGTTAATATGGATGGGTAGGTTAGCCTTAGGGATGAGCATTATAGTTAGTATGGATGGGTAGGTTAGCCTTAGGCATGTGCATTATAGTTAGTATGGATGGGAGGGTTAGCCTTAGGGATGAGCATTATAGTTAGTATGGATGGGTAGGTTAGCCTTAGGGATGAGCATTATAGTTAGTATGGATGGGTAGTTAGCCTTAGGATTAGATTATAGTTAGTATGGATGGGTAGGTTAGCCTTAGGGATGAGCATTATAGTTAGTATGGATGGGTAGGTTAGCCTTAAGGATGTGCATTATAGTTAGTATGGATGGGTAGGTTAGCCTTAGGGATGAGCATTATAGTTAGTATGGATGGGTAGGTTAGCCTTAGGATGTGCATTATAGTTAGTATGGATGGGTAGGTTAGCCTTAGGCATGTGCATTATAGTTAGTATGGATGGGTAGGTTAGGCTTAGGGATGTGCATTATAGTTATATGGATGGTAGTTAGCCTTAGGCATGTGCATTATAGTTAGTATGGATGGGTAGGTTAGCCTTAGGCATGGCATTATAGTATATGTTATTATTAATGATTAGTTATGGATGGGTAGGTTAGCCTTAGGGATGAGCATTATAGTTATATGATGGTAGTTCTTAGGATGGCATTATAGTTAGTATGGATGGGTAGGTTAGCCTTAGGCATGTGCATTATAGTTATATGGATGGGTAGGTTAGCCTAGGATGGCATTATAGTTAGTATGGATGGTAGGTTAGCCTTAGGCATGTGTATTATAGTTAGTATGGATGGGTAGGTTAGCCTTAGGCATGTGCATTATAGTTAGTATGGATGGGTAGGTTAGCCTTAGGGATGTGATTATAGTTAGTATGGATGGGTAGGTTAGCCTTAGGCATGTGCATTATAGTTGATGGTATAGGGGTGTTAGTTAGTATGGATGGGTAGACAATTATTATTAGTATGGATGGGTAGGTTAGCCTTAGGGATGAGCATTATAGTTAGTATGGATGGGTAGGTTAGCCTTAGGGATGTAGCATTATAGTTAGTATGGATGGGTAGGTTAGCCTTAGGGATGAGCATTATAGTTAGTATGGATGGGTAGGTTAGCCTTAGGATGTGCATTATAGTTAGTATGGATGGGTAGGTTAGGCTTAGGGATGTGCATTATAGTTAGTATGGATGGGTAGGTTAGCCTTAGGCATGTGCATTATAGTTAGTATGGATGGGTAGGTTAGCCTTAGGGATGAGCATTATAGTTAGTATGGATGGGTAGGTTAGCCTTAGGGATGAGCATTATAGTTAGTATGGATGGGTAGGTTAGCCTTAGGGATGAGCATTATAGTTAGTATGGATGGGTAGGTTAGCCTTAGGCATGTGCATTATTATAGTTAGTATGGATGGGTAGGTTAGCCTTAGGCATGTGCATTATAGTTAGTATGGATGGGTAGGTTAGCCTTAGGCATGTGCATTATAGTTAGTATGGATGGGTAGGTTAGCCTTAGGCATGTGCATTATAGTTAGTATGGATGGGTAGGTTAGCCTTAGGCATGTAGATTATAGTTAGTATGGATGGGTAGGTTAGCCTTAGGCATGTGCATTATAGTTAGTATGGATGGGTAGGTTAGCCTTAGGATGAGCATTATAGTTAGTATGGATGGGTAGGTTAGCCTTAGGGATGAGCATTATAGTTAGTATGGATGGGTAGGTTAGCCTTAGGGATGAGCATTATAGTTAATATGGATGGGTAGGTTAGCCTTAGGATGAGCATTTAGTTAGTATTTTAGCCTTAGGATGTGATTATAGTTAGTATGGATGGAGGTTAGCCTTAGGGATGAGCATTATAGTTAGTATGGATGGGTAGGTTAGCCTTAGGGATGAGCATTATAGTTAGTATGGATGGGTAGGTTAGCCTTAGGGATGTAGATTATAGTTAGTATGGATGGGTAGGTTAGCCTTAGGGATGAGCATTATAGTTAGTATGGATGGGTAGGTTAGCCTTAAGGATGTGCATTATAGTTAGTATGGATGGGTAGGTTAGGCTTAGGGATGTGCATTATAGTTAGTATGGATGGGTAGGTTAGCCTTAGGCATGTGCATTATAGTTAGTATGGATGGGTAGGTTAGCCTTAGGATGAGCATTATAGTTAGTATGGATGGGTAGGTTAGCCTTAGGGATGAGCATTATAGTTAGTATGGATGGGTAGGTTAGCCTTAGGATGAGCATTATAGTTAGTATGGATGGGTAGGTTAGCCTTAGGCATGTGCATTATAGTTAGTATGGATGGGTAGGTTAGCCTTAGGGATGAGCATTATAGTTAGTATGGATGGGTAGGTTAGCCTTAGGCATGTGCATTATAGTTAGTATGGATGGGTAGGGTTAGCCTTAGAGATGTGCATTATAGTTAGTATGGATGGGTAGGTTAGCCTTAGGCATGTGCATTATAGTTAGTATGGATGGGTAGGTTAGCCTTAGGGATGAGCATTATATATAGGTTAGTATGGATTTATAGTATGGATGGGTAGGTTAGCCTTAGGGATGAGCATTATAGTTAGTATGGATGGGTAGGTTAGCCTTAGGGATGAGCATTATAGTTAGTATGGATGGGTAGGTTAGCCTTAGGGATGAGCATTATAGTTAGTATGGATGGGTAGGTTAGCCTTAGGGATGTGCGTTATAGTTAGTATGGATGGGTAGGTTAGCCTTAGGGATGTGCATTATAGTTAGTATGGATGGGTAGGTTAGCCTTAGGGATGTAGATTATAGTTAGTATGGATGGGTAGGTTAGCCTTAGGCATGGCATTATAGTTAGTATGGATGGGTAGGTTAGCCTTAGGGATGAGCATTATAGTTATATGGATGGGTAGGTTAGCCTTAGGGATGAGCATTATAGTTAGTATGGATGGGTAGGTTAGCCTTAGGGATGAGCATTATAGTTAGTATGGATGGGTAGGTTAGCCTTAGGCATGTGCATTATAGTTAGTATGGATGGGTAGGTTAGCCTTAGGCATGAGCATTATAGTTAGTATGGATGGGTAGGTTAGCCTTAGGGATGAGCATTATAGTTAGTATGGATGGGTAGGTAGCCTTAGGATGTGCATTATAGTTAGTATGGATGGGTAGGTTAGCCTTAGGCATGTGCATTATAGTTAGTATGGATGGGTAGTTAGCCTTAGGCATAGCATTATAATGGATGGGTAAGTTGCCTTAGATGAGCATTATAGTTAGTATGGATGGGTAGGTTAGCCTTAGGGATGGCATTATAGTTAGTATGGATGGGTAGGTTAGCCTTAGGGATGAGCATTATAGTTAGTATGGATGGGTAGGTTAGCCTTAGGGATGTGCATTATAGTTAGTATGGATGGGTAGGTTAGCCTTAGGGATGAGCATTATAGTTAGTATGGATGGGTAGGTTAGCCTTAGGGATGAGCATTATAGTTAGTATGGATGGGTAGGTTAGCCTAGGGATGAGCATTATAGTTAGTATGGATGGGTAGGTTAGCCTTAGGGATGAGCATTATAGTTAGTATGGATGGGTAGGTTAGCCTTAGGGATGTGCATTATAGTTAGTATGGATGGGTAGGTTAGCCTTAGGGATGAGCATTATAGTTAGTATGGATGGGTAGGTTAGCCTTAGGGATGTGCATTATAGTTAGTATGGATGGGTAGGTTAGCCTTAGGGATGTGCATTATAGTTAGTATGGATGGGTAGGTTAGCCTTAGGGATGTGCATTATAGTTAGTATGGATGGGTAGGTTAGCCTTAGGGATGTGCATTATAGTTAGTAATGGATGGGTAGGTTAGCCTTAGGGATGAGCATTATAGTTAGTATGGATGGGTAGGTTAGCCTTAGGGATGAGCATTATAGTTAGTATGGATGGGTAGGTTAGCCTAGGGATGGCATTATATTAGTATGGATGGGTAGGTTAGCCTTAGGGATGTGCATTATGTTAGTATGGATGGGTAGGTTAGCCTTAGGGATGTGCATTATAGTTTAGTATGGATGGGTAGGTTAGCCTTAGGGATGTGCATTATAGTTAGTATGGATGGGTAGGTTAGCCTTAGGGATGTGCATTATAGTTAGTATGGATGGGTAGGTTAGCCTTGATGTCATTAGTTGTTAGGTAGCCCATTATAGTTAGTATGGATGGGTAGGTTAGCCTTAGGGATGAATATGTATTATTAGTTAGTAATTATGGATATGGGTAGGTTAGCCTTAGGGATGGCATTATAGTTATATGATGGGTAGGTTAGCCTTAGGGATGTGCATTATGTTAGTATGGATGTAGGTTACCTTAGGATGTGCATTATATGTATGGATGGGTAGGTTAGCCTTAGGGATGAGCATTATAGTTAGTATGGATGGGTAGGTTAGCCTTAGGCATGTGCATTATAGTTAGTATGGATGGGTAGGTAGCTTGGGAGTGTTGTTATAGTTAGTTATTAGGATTGTGTGTATGGTTAGTAGCCTTAGGGATGTGCATTATGGTTAGTATGGATGGGTAGGTTAGCCTTAGGGATGTGCATTTTATAGGTTAGTATGGATGGGGTTAGGTTAGCCTTAGGGATGAGCATTATAGTTAGTATGGATGGGTAGGTTAGCCTTAGGGATGTGCATTATAGTTAGTATGGATGGGTAGGTTACCTTAGGGATGTGCATTATAGTTAGTATGGATGGGTAGGTTAGCCTTAGGGATGTGCATTATAGTTAGTATGGATGGGTAGGTTAGCCTTAGCATGTGCATTATAGTTAGTATGGATGTGGTTAGCTTAGGGATGTGCATTATAGTTAGTATGGATGGGTAGGTTAGCCTTAGGGATGTAGATTATAGTTAGTATGGATGGGTAGGTTAGCCTTAGGCATGTGCATTATAGTTAGTATGGATGGGTAGTTAGTGTTAGAGATGTCTTCCCCAGAGCCTGGACACGGGTGGTGGTGGGAGACCGGTGAAGGATGTAGCTGTGAAGCCGTGGACAAAAGAGGCGGTGAAGGGGTGGAGGTGGGTCGCAGCACAGCTGGGAAGCTGACAAGCCACGAATGCTGAAGCTTAAACGCAGGACCGCGGTCGATGATTGACTGCGACGGGAGGTGCGGCTTTGCGCTGATAGGCTGAGGTGGAGGTGTGACCCTCACAGACGCGATCATTAGCTGGAGATAGGCGAGTCTTCCAGGCTGAATTTATGCATAGACATAAAAATGGCCAATATTGCCCATATTTTCAGCAAAAAAATCTGACTATAGATAGAGGCAGGTTTATATGTATGGTTTTATGTAATCCGAATATGGTCATTTTCTTTGTGCAATTGTTACAAAACCTTAGATACATTTTCTCTCGCATCAACATCTCCACTTTAGTCGCTCCTACAGATTCCAAACTTTCCAGGCTTGGACTTAACATATTTTGAAAGTTGTTTAAGAAGGATTTTTTAAATATCTAATTTTGACCGATTTATTGAGCTTTGAACCCCAAAAAAAAACAAGGCGGAATTTGAATTGATAGATTTTCAAATAAAACAGCTTTTTCAAAAACTAAACAAGAGCCAAAATCTCTCTGAGCAAATCTTTGTAACTCATACGTCACAAAATAAAAGCACACATTTAAACCTGACATTTGATCAATAATATGCCACCCCCCCCAGCAAAAGGTAATTGTAGAAAGTAAAGAAGTATTTCAAAGTTGTAGTAAAAGTACACGTTTGGGTTGACTACTGCTGGCGTAGCGTGCTGGGTCAGTCCTCAGGGAGAATGCAGAGTGCGGTGCCAGCGCTGTGCTGTGATTGGTCACGAGTGAGTTGGGTTATATAAGTTTATTATGTTCTTCTCCCAGATGCACGCTCGGGTACTCTGGCTTTAGCAACAGAAACCCTCCTAATTACTTCTTATTCCAGGCTTTGTTGGGGCTGCTGTGGTAAAAAATGTTGTCTGTATAAGCAGAATCTCCACTTCAAAGTGCAAAAAATAAAACACAAGGCCAGCACTAAAACGCGAGCGCTCTCTGTTCCTCTGGACTCCGTGTGTTGTTGGGTTGAGTCAGACTAAGTTTCGCTCCAAAGACGATCAGTTCTCAGCGTATGGAAGACAAACATACAGTGCACTGCAAATAAACTAATTATTATTAACTTCATCGTCCACTGCATTCGCCCTATCCTTCAGTTGCGCTGGGGCGACCATCGAGGAGCAGTGTGCGACGGCGGTGCCGCGATGTGGCGCCGGGCTGATGGTCAGAATCACCCGGCTGGAGGAGTCACCTATTGTGCATGCTTTGGGTTGGAGTGATGAGCCCTGAAACGTCCCGACCCTGAGTGAACTGCACACGTTTCACAAATCCTTATTCTTATTTTTTGTCTGTCGTACGTCATAGGAGTTACATTTTTGAAAAGAATATCTTTAAAATGTCGGCCTCCATAGGGTTGTGTCTGGTTTACCGATTGTACTAAGAATTGCTCGATATGCGTACATATCTCATTATATTCTGACAAACTCTGTCTGACAAACTCCCTTGATTTCCACTGTGCTCGCTACAATCAACGAGCATTTCCGTGTCAATTTCAGCTGATCAGCCGTCCAAACCACAGAATGATGGAGTCGACAGCACTGTTTTTGTTGGAGCGATTCAAGACACTCCGAGGACTACATCTTTCCGTGCTCCATACTTTTTACCTGCGGAAATGCATAGCGAAGACTGCTGCACCTCCTCACAGGCCCAAACTCCATGATCGGACAGCCCCGTGTGAAAGGGGCAAACACCAACGCAAACTAATCAGTGAGTAACAGCGGCTTCACTCCAATTATCAAAATATCTGAATTATCGACGCAAATGTCCTCAAATTTCATGCAAACCGAGACCAAACCGCCATGAACCGCTATCGATCCATTTTCTTTTGTAAAGCGTCCAGTCGTGGTTAAAAATGGGGTAAATGTCCAGTACATGTTCAGGATTATTCAGGTGTTGATTCGGCTGCAGTAAATGAGTTTGTCTCTCTGTTGTTAAGATTAGCGTAATTAGAAATGTTGTGTCGATAGTAATTTTACACAAAGCTGCGGCCGATGTTTTCGGACGATCAATCATATGTGAGAGAAACCTTTTAAAAGTTCCCTTTGAGAATAATTCTGCCTGTGGGAATCAGTGGTATATGACTTGTGTCCAGTGTTTGTATGAAGCATACGTGTTATCAGCGCCGACGTTATTCAGATACTGCTTGGTCCACTCTTTCGAGCATGTTGACCTGTATATTGGCAATTTTGGGCTGGATGTTATTCTGTAGGTTTTCAGGGTCTGAGGGCGATCGTTATGAACCAAGGATTGGAGAAAACCCTCAGGAAATAATCACAGGCACAATCAGGCAAGTACGCAGGCCAGTTTACATCCTTTCTCAGGGAGATCCCTCATCGGGGAAGGCTTCTCTCAAAAAATCCATTGAAATCATTTGTCTTGGTGAAAATGGAGATCTTCTTGAAGGATTGGACGAAGAGAAGGTCCCAACATGCCAGGGACATCTGAATGTTACGAAGAAAACATTTGGGCGAGCGCAGCACAGACAGATGAACTCTTCCGATATTTTCAGGTGTTGTAACGGTCCTCGTCCGTCCGTCCTTTCTTTCTTTCTTTTGGGCACATTCCCCGTTTCCCTATAGGCATCTACACAATAAAATTGATTTGCGATCAGGAACACAACCTCGTGGGGAATTTTGACGTGACAGTGAAAGGTGCATTGCAGCGCGGTGACAGAGAGAGCAGCCTTTGCTGTGTGTATATTTTCACAGTGTGGTCGAAATACTGACCTTTCGCAAAAGCCCCGCCCACTTAGTTACCTGTTAATAGGTCCGTCAAACATTCTGATGCCGATGCAGGAGTGTTAACGCATGTCATGGCTGGGAGAAGTATACCAGTGCGTGTTAGTGACTCTTATTGGAGCAATACAGTGGGATGAAAATGTAAGTGAACGCTTTGGAATTTCTCACATTTCTGCCTAAATGTGGTCTGATCTTCATCAAAATCATAAGAATGATTAAACAGTGTCTGCTTAAACTAATACCACCCAAACATTTTCATTTTATCATATTTTTATTGGCCGTAAAATGTAAACATTCACAGGACAGGGAGAAAAAAGTAAGTAAACCCAGGAATCTCGCTGAACTGCAGCAGTTTTGTAAAGAGGAATGGTCTAAGATGGACCATTCGTTTGAGCGTCTAATCTGCAACTACAGGAAAGCAGTTATTGCTACAAAAGAAGGGTCAGCCAGCTATTTAATACAAGGGATCACTTACTTATTCCGTGCATGTTGTGAATGTCTTAGGTCTTTCTGCCAAATATCTTCATAAACTTGTGAATTATTTTTTATATTGATGATAGCACGTTGTCCAGCACGTTGTCACACCATGATTTTCCTGCTCTATACTTCAAAATGAGCATAGGGTTTTGATGTTGATGTGCTGTTCCATTTGTCCTCCACACATGATGTTGTGTGTTCCTCCTAAACTATTCAACTTTGGTTTGCGAAAGAGCTCTTGGATGCTCCACTGCACTACTGGATAAATATGCTGTGGACTGTTGGACCCAAATGAGATTGAAACATGAAAACTTTCCACCAATCTCTTCCATCAACTATGTCTTCCGACATTTCACAGGCATTCGAAAATAACCCACTTTTTAAACTCTTTTCAGCAAGGCCATTTACATAAACGCCATCTTTCCAATGATTAATACTTGATCTTCTTTCTTCGTTCCATTCACAGAAAGTACTTTAGGGGCTTTCGGAATATCCACGATGCACTTGGGAGAATTCGCACGCTTTCTTCTCTTGGTTTGTCACTCTTTTGTTCCGCAGCGGGCCGTCTATGTCGGCGTACAGTGTGCCCATTCTGTCACGGCCCAGTCGGAGACACCGGCTTCTCAAACGCAGAGTCAGTGGCAGGCAGCCGGTTCCACGGGAGAGGAGTTACAAGCGAGAGCGAGAGTTTGTGGAAACGTTATCCTTTGAACTTGTGAGGCCCCTGTGCTTTGGGGCCCCGTTCTGAAGAGCGGGAGTGTGTGGGCTGTTTTTGTTTGCGGGGAGTGAACTCCGGCGCAGGAGGCAACATGAAGCGGCTCGTCATGTCTACAGTCTGCGGAAGTGTCAGCGTGGAAGTTTGAAGCACATCTTCAAAAAGCCACACGCGAGAAGTCGGCCTGGAAGCTCGTACAGTGTGTGTGAGGCTCCGGAGATCAGCAAACTGGGAAATGGAGAGCAGGGCGGCGTCCTACTTTACTTAGTCACTCATGCCCAAATATTGGTTTATTCTGGAGTGTTGGTTTTTGACACTGCGAAAAATGACCATCTTTAAATGACATAAATGACAAATTCAAAGTACTTGAATGAAGAGATTGTGTGGTGATCTTGAAATAAGAGCCCACTTGTTTCTTTTGGAATTTGATCTTTTATCTTAAGGCGAGACACGGCAGGTGAAAACAGGGATGTTGATGATTTTTACCTAGTTTTCATCCACAACATCTTAGCTTTAACGTCAGAGTATAAAAACAGCTCATTCAATAATTTGTACCAAAATCAAGGCCTAAATGTCATTTAAAAGCATTTAATTGGATTCAAACTGGCATTAAGTCTAAATTTATTGTAAACTGATGACATTGCTCAAAACAAACTCAGCTGTTGATGAAATGTTCACAAATCTTAAGAAATGAAATATGTATTAAAATATAGTATTAACAAGCATTAAATTGGACTAGCTTCAAACCCATCAGAGAGATAG
Organism: Neogobius melanostomus; assembly: GCA_007210695.1. NCBI lineage: Eukaryota > Metazoa > Chordata > Actinopteri > Gobiiformes > Gobiidae > Neogobius > Neogobius melanostomus. The sequence goes on along the minus strand of VHKM01000501.1, from coordinate 1,823,840 downwards.
CAAACATGTGAGGCATGGCTAAATGAACAGTTTGGAACATTATTAAAAAGAAAGAACACACTGGTGAGAAGTCAATTAGAAGTCCCGTTTTCTGTTTGCCAGAAGCCACATGGTGGCTTCTGGCAAACAGAAAACGGGACTTCTAATGGACTTCTTTTAAAAATGCCACTCTTCCATAAAGGCCAGATTTGTGCAGTGTACGACTAATAGTTGTTCTGTGTACAGTTTTCCCCACCTGCAAAAAGAATATTTTGCACGTAGTTGTGCAAAGGGTTATTGCACATGTTACTTTACAGTCTTGTTGTACAGCAAAGGCGATATGTGGTCATACCGACTTTGCTCTGCCCAACCCCGTCAGACCTTGGAAGCTAAGTAGGGAAGGGCCTGGTCAGTACTTGGCTGGGAAACCGTTGGTGGTGGTCGGAGGGGCCGATGGTGCAGACTGGTTGCCTCGCTTCCGTCAGTCTACCCCAGGGCAGCTGTGGCTACAATAGTAGCTTACTACCACCAGATATGGAGTGAATGAATGATGCAATGTAAAGCGTCTTTGAGTGTCCAAAAAAGCGTTATATAAAACCGATGTATTATATTATTATTATTATTATTATTATTATTATTATTATTATTAACAGCAGTGGGGTTGAAGGACTTGCGGTAGCGCTCCTTCTTGCACTGAGAGTGTCTCAGTCTTCCACTGAAAGAGCTGCTCACCTCCTTTCCAGTCCCGTGCAGTGGGTGGGAGGTGTTGTCCATGATGGAGGTGAGCTTGGCTAATACCCTCCTGTCCTCACCTCCTCCACAGAGTCTAAGGGGCAGCCCAGGACGGAGCTGGCCCTCCTGACCAGCTTGTTCAGTCTATTCTTGTCCCGCTCTGTGCTGCCAGGGGCCCAGCACATGGCAGCGTAGTGGATAGCAGAGGCTACCACAGAGTCATAAAACGTCCTGAGCAGAGGCCTGCTCACTCCGAAGGACCTCAGTCTCCTCAGAAGGTGGAGGTGACTTTGGTCCTTCTTGTACAGGGCATTGGTGTTGTGGGACCAGTCCAGTTTATTGTTGAGGTGAACACCCAGGTACTTGAAACTGTCCACCTCCTCAATAGTCCCTTAACAGACCTCTGAGACACAGAGCAGCTGTATTTGAACTGACATTAGATTACACACAGGTAGACTCTATTTAGTCATTGGGTCAACATGTGATAGTTCAGAAATCATCATTCAACTTCTGAAGGCAATTGGTTTCACTAAAAGGAAAGGGGGGCCGGTACTTATGCACATCCCACTTTTCAGTTTTTTATTTATTAAAGAAATTCAAAATCATGTATCAATTTCATTTCACTTCCCGATTGTGTCACTTAGTGTGTGTCTTTCACATAAAATTTCACTTAAATATATTTATGTCTATGGTCCATAGTATGGAAAAATGTCAACAAGTTAAAGGGGGGCTGATACTTATGCAACCCACTGTACCTGTATGGTATTGAAAAAAAACGTTTAGGTACTACTGTCCATCCATCCATCCATCAATCCATTTTCTTCCACTTGTCCGTTGCCGGGTCGTGGGGGCAGCTGTTGGAGCTGCCCAAAACACATTACACCAGCCCTATGGCTCCTCCTGCAGAGGTACTACTGGTATAAAAATAAAAAAATAAACGTATCAAAAGCAGGTACTATAATAAACATATCTTTAGAGACCAGGTTTTGATGCTGTTGGTCCAGGGACAGCATTAAAGAAGTGACTTAGTTTCAGCTCAAATCTATGATACACCTTTAAAAGAAATAGTCTTTTATGGAGTAAACGAACATTATTGATCTGTTTTCTGGTTCTAGATGACAAATATTATTGTATAAGTATCAGAAAAAGTATTGTTCAGGTATCAGTATCAAAAACCAAGTATCGTTATAGTACTGGCTAGCTAAAAATAATAACGGTGCCCAGTCCTAAGCGTACAGTGAGAACCAGATGTTTACATACACTTTATAAAAAGACACATTTGCATTGCATGAATTTTTACTTTTTAGGTCAATTAGAATTTTTAAATTTCTATTTGCTAAATGCCAGGAAAATGAGGGAGAGATTTTTTTTATGTTTTTGTTGGAAATCCTTTGCTCCAGATCGGCAAATCTTTGGCTCAGACCAGCACAGTCCCTGGGCGTGGAGGTGAGATGTGTAGCCATCGGCTAGCTGCCGATTAGCACAAGTCCACGCTGAGGATAAAAAGCATTTAAAAGTTGTTAAAGTATAGATTCAGGTAAATGCGATGTTAAAAACAAATGCGAACTCCGAGGTTTAAGAGAAAGTTTTGTTAAAATCAGTTAAAACTGCATTTGTGTAGGAGCTCGTCTTTGCTAGCAACGAAAACGCCAACGAATGCGCACACGCCAACCGGAAGAAATCCATGGTCTGAAGTAAACAAGCTTTCAGTCCCAGAGTTAGATCATAGTTGATTCCATGTGAATGAGTCTGTGTGAGGGAAAAGTTAAAAGCCGTGAACGCGAGGTGGTCAAGTCGGTCATTGGTACAATATCGCCAACAATCTGCCTCAGACCAGTTGTGGCTGTTTTACAAATGATCACACATCATGTGTAGTGTGTGAGCTTAAGAATTTGATCTGAACACTGGATACTCTAAATGAAAATATAAAATGCATTAAAGGATTTTTTTTTTATTAATACATAAAATATTGAACTTATTTCTAGCTTTCAGGGCGTTTTGACAATACTCCCATGGCATTTATATCCAGTTTGCATTTTACTGTTACAGCACTTGCACTGGCATTGTGTTAGTTCAAGATATTTGCCTGCAATTACATTATCATTAAACAAAGTATGAGCTATACAACACAACAGGGAGCTACTGGTATCCAGCAAAGAGATGGTGCTCATGGGAAGAAGCAGTTGATTAAGAATAAAAAGAAATGAGGTCCAGGCATTCATCTTTTTGCAAACATGTAACAAGACTTTATTTCAGGGCCAGAAATTATGATGTTGCACAAGTGACTCTTTGCCTTCGGTGTAATATGTTATCTGCACCCCAGCATTCATAGTAATGACTCCAATTCCTGGAGGAAAAACTAAGAAAAAAAGGAAACCTGGGGGAGAATCACAGAAGGAGAGATCCACTCCCATGGACGGACAGGCTATAGAGACCCAGGGCCAAAGGGAGTCCCTCAGTAGACGGGCCAAGATCGCAGAACTATTAGTCCTTGTTGGAGCTTCAGTTCTTCTTGTTCAATCCCTGTAGGTGCGGTTCCTTTATTCCTCCACAGACAGGGCTGAAAACTGCGATACTAACAACCAGCCATCTGAAACAGGAGCACTACCAAGGGGGAGTGGGACAGGGAACACCACGTGAATAGAGATGAGCAGACGTCAGATAAAAGAGATATTGTATCATAATTGATTAACGATACCACACTGCACTCTTTTTTCTTTATTGTTTTAATATTAAGAAAATTTAAAAAACACAACTAACTCAACCCAATCTGCAGTTTGATGTTGATATAGTCATATTTCTGTCCTGGAGCCTGAGCCATCTTTTATATTAGAGATGTCATCATCGACTCTGTTGCCACTCATCTTTGTATGATGACTTAGTCCTGTGGTCCATTGGCTTTTGTAGAGGTTCCCAGAAGCTGCAGTGGAGCAGAACTCGGCAGCTTTCCTCCTCTCATTCTCCAGGAAGAGTTTTGCTCTGTGGGTTACGTCGCAGCCAATACTGGTAGCTGAAGGTGGACACAGAGGCACTCTCTTGTCCTCCATGAGCAGAGGGGTGTCTCCAGTGCACCAAGTCTGGAGTTGGACTCAGGTTTGGAAGCACTCGCCTCTAACTTGCAACTCTGTGGCTCATGCTTGCACATGTCTCCTCGAGAACTTTGACTTTCCTCTCCAGAGAATCCTTCTCCTCTCCACTCTTCATCTGCTCTTCCTGTAAGACCCTGATCCTGTCATACATCTGTCGTTTCCCCTGCTGCATTCTCTCCAGCTCCTCTTTCATCATGTCCTGCTCATCGAACAGCTGTGCCGCGACTTCTAAATCTTTCTTTCTTTTGGATAACTCCTCCTCTTTCCTCTTCAGCGTTGCCTCCTGACTCATGAGTTGGCTGGATCTTAGCTCCAACTCTTTGCCCATTTTTGTAGCTCGGATTCCTTCTGTGAGTTTTCAAATTGTGCCCTCTCGATCTGTCTGCGATGTTCACGTTTTAAATTCTCCAGATTAAGAGAATGAGCTTCTTCTAGTTGCTCTTTTGCTTTGGAAAGTCTACACATCAGGCCAGTTTTCTCCTTCAAGTGGTTCTCTGAGACTTCGTTCATGTCTTTCTGGTGAGCCTTCTTTAGCTCCAGGAGACTCTGCTCATGTTCATGCTTCACTTCCTGAGTGACTTCCTTGAGTGCACCAGTCAGCTCCATGTGATATTTGGACGGCTGACGTTCAGCTTTTGCGCTCTCCAGGGCACTACTCTGTTGACAGAAATCTTGTCGCACAGAGTTGAGATTTCTTTGTGGTTTTTATGGAGTTTTTCTCTTTCTGCACGCAACTCTTCTTCAAACTCTGCCTTCAATTGTTCCACTTCTTGCTTGTATTTGGCCTTGAGTGTCTTTTTATATTGTTTGTTTTGTTGCACCAGTGTTTTTCGGAGGTCTTCCAAATATGCAGAATTTTCTTGTCTGATTTTTCGCTCTGTTCTCTCACGCTCAGATTGGAGAGATATTCTGAGCTTTTCCAGTTGTTTCTTTGACTCCTCATATAGTCTGGCCTCTTCCTCTTCATTCCTTGATGACAGTGATTGACAAAGAGTATCCAAACTCTCCTTACTCTCAGCCTTTAGTAGCATTTCCTCATCTCCCTTCAGTGGTTCCTGAAATTCCTCCCTTGCCTCAGGACTTTTTGGTTTAAAAGTTGTTTTTCTCTCCTGATGCTTTGGTGAGGAGACGGAGTTTAAAGGAATAGTTGAAAGTATGGACTGGGGTCGTGTTACTGCAGGGTCCTCAACCTTCTTTCGCTCTATTGGCAGACCGACAGAGTCAAAAAGATCTTGGTCCTCAGCTTGACAAAGAGTATCCAAACTCTCCTCACTCTCAGCCTTTAGTAGCATTTCCTCATCTCCCTTTTGCCTCTTCAGCAGTTCCTGAAATTCCTCCCTTGCCTCAGGATTATTTGGTTTAAAAGTTGTTTTTCTCTCCTGATGCTTTGGTGAGGAGACAGAGTTTAAAGGAATAGGTGGAAGTATGGACAGGCGTCGTGTTACTGCAGCGTCCTCAACCTTCTTTCGCTCTATTGGCAGACCAACAGAGTCAAAAAGATCTTGGTCCTTAGTTACTCTCTCCAGTTCTTTATGATTAGCTGGCTCTCTGCTAACAGATACAAGCGGAGGCAGAAGTTGTGCTGGTCCCAAACCAGACTGCTGCATGATATTTCCTTTCTGCCAGGACGTTGACTTTTCCAGAAGGCTCAATTGTCCTTTAGTATGCCTTGCTTGCTTACAGTCCACTCGTGTGGGAGCAGGGTCCTCAAATCTAACCATCCTCCCCTGCATTGGCGGATTGGCAGAGTAAACAAGATCCTCGTCCACAGCCTCTTTGTCCAGCTTTTCGTGATAAGGTGACTCAGAGGAAAGTGGAGCCAGTTGTTGGGCAGATCCCGAACCAGAGCTTATCCAGCTATTCTTCCTCTTCCAGTCCATTGCCTTGTCCAGAAGGCTTGGGCCCTCTTCTTGGGCATGGCTTCCTTGCTTACGTGTTTTGGGTGCCTTACAAACTAGGCCCCGAAAATGTGTGTTTACTGCAGGCAGTGAACCAAACTTCGACATGTTTCCTATTTTGGATGTATTAAAGGTTAGGTCAATACTCCTTCTCTAGGATAATTGCTTTCTCAATAACAAAACAACATCATGGGTAATCAGAAATCGTCAGACACCTGTTTTGACTGTGGCTAATGTGTGAAAAGTGACGATGTTTCTGATGTATTCGCCAGATTCTGTTGTGTTCCATTATGACATCACATAACATTCTATTCTCTTCCATATATGGATCTACTCATTGGAACAGAATATAGTTTGTGTGCATAGTTTAATATTAATATAATATATATAACAAGGCTAATACATTTGGCTCTTTGACAGAAGGCGTATTCTGATCAAATTTCCTATTGTAATGATGAATAATTAAACAGAATTTGAAGCTTAAAAGTTGATTTCAGGAGGAGACAGGCTTAGATTTAGTATCTGAGCAGTCTGTGTCAGTCACTGACGCACAGGAGGCTTTAAAGCCACACCGCATAAAATTTCACCCAATAAACAAAATTGAAATACAAGCCTTTACTAGATGACAGATATTTTCATCATTGAAAAATACCTCATGAATGCACACACAAACATGCGCTTTTGCTGTGAGCGGCTCATCTCTCCTAAGACGTGACTGTAACTTTACCAGGAATGGGTACGTCTGTGACTAAAGGCAGCAGAATTTGAGATTCAAATAGGTTGGGTCCTCATCCAAATCTATTCTTTGATTACCCACTGCAAAATAGCATTTTCTGTGTTGGTCTTAAGGAGCATGTTTTGTACTGATGGCAACAGTACAGTCCAAAATGTTACGCAATATGCCTTTAAACATTAAACAGACAGTGATTCTTAGACTGACCTCTTTTTTCCTCAAATGGCCACTGTTAACTTTCCTTCATATTCTGCGTGCTGTACTTTCGGCCTAGAAAACAGACCAACCTGGACTCGTGCAGCGATAAATCGTAGGTTCTAGCAGTACAGCCTTTAGTACAAAATGAAAGCGAAAGTAACAAGCGCCTGAACATGAAGACGTATCAAAGTTATCGTTTTTAATTGCCAATCAATATATTAAGTTCACACAGAGAACTATTGCCTAAATATTCCTTTAAGCCTCTAAGCGTCTACAGGAAGTAGCTCTATATCTAAATTGCAGCCAATTAAAAAATAAAAATATCATGAGATTACTTTACACCGTGACAAGAAATCTCGTGGCAATTTTATCTCGGCCCATCCCTACTTTCAAAATTTGAGAAAGCCCAGATGATGATGTCATGACCTTGGAAGCACAAGTCTGGATCATCCTTTGGTACAATTTCAAGACACTTGAAGGTCCAGGTTCATTGGTTAAAACAATGATGGAAATGTCCAGTCATCATACAGATCAGAAAGAAGGCGGGTTCTGTGTCCCAGAGATGAACGTGCTGTGTCTGAAATGTGAAGATCAACCCAAGAACAAATACAAAAGACCTGGTGAAGATGCTGAACCTGGTAAGAGTTTGTCATTATCCAGAGTGAAACAAGTCCTGTACCGACATGGGCTGAGAGGGAACTCTGCCAGGAAGAAGCCCTGACTCCAAAAGAAACAGAAAAATGCACACAAGGATAAAGACTAATTTTTTGAGACATATCCTGTGGTCTGTTTGGTCACAATGACCATGGTCACAATGGGGGGGAAAAGCCTGAGAACACCATTCCAACTGTGAAATACGGGGGTGGCAGCATCATGCTGTGGGGTTGTTTTGCTGTGGGAGGGGCTGGTGCACTTTACAAAATAGATGACATCATGAAGAAAGAACTCTATGTGGAAATATTGGAGCAACATCTCAAGAAGCCAGGAAGTTAAAGCTTGGGCACAGATGGGTTTTCCAAATGGACAATGACCCAAAGCAAACTGACAAACTGGTTACAAAGTGGCTCAAGGATAACAAAGTCAATGTTTTGAAGTGGTCGTCACAAAGTCCTGATCTCAATCCAGTTGAAAATGTATGAGCAGAGCTGAAAAGGCATAGGCACGCAAGGTGGCCTACCAATGTGTCTCAGTTACACCAGTTCTGTTTGGAGGAAAGAACCAAAATTCCTGCCAACTATTGTGAGAAGCTTGTGGAAGGAAATTCAAAACGTTTGACCCAAGTTATACAGTTTAAAGGCAATGCTACCAAATATTAATGAGATGTATGTAAAGCTTTGGTTTTGTAAAAAGTAATATAAAATGCCAGAATTTTCTTCTGGCATTTAGCAAATAGAAATAATTTTGAAAATTCTAATTGACCTAAAAAAGGAAAAAGTTAATTCTGGTTTTATGTCTGAGTGATAAAAAAAAATTCAAATGTGTAATTTTAGGAAGTGCATGTAAACATCTGGCTCCCACTGTGAATCCACTTACAGTCTTCAAAATGCTGTGACATCATTGTAAACGCGTGCATAGGAATAACGCCATAACACGTCATGTATGAAGAGAAGCCCCCAGTCAGAGGTGTTCTAGTCCGATTCCAACGGCGAGGCCTTCACACCCGCCTGCTCCTCCCCGCGCTGTGCGTATACACAGAGATATATTTCTGCCACAGCACAAGGCCTCGCTTTGTCTCCTCCTGCGACTCGGAGTAACTCATGTCGCCTCACAAAAGCACTGCACCGGCCCGGCCCCGCTCCATCCCGCCGCACCGACACATTCATGCGCTCGTAACTCAGACGCGCATCCCGAAGAGAGAGGAAGAGAAAGTGACGCTTCACAATCCAAACACAATAGGGTATGTTAATGAGGATTGTGTGTAAGGTGGAACAGGTGGAGCAGTTTGGGTTTTTCTTTGATGAGCCTGTGTTTAAAAGGCCAAATCTGTGCAAAAATGTGGATTCAGTGTCATTTTCTGTCAGGTATTCACACTTTGTCCTGATACACAGGTTTTTAACGAAACCTTAGGTCGTCACAGTATTTCATGAATGACAAAAACATTAAGAACTAGGGCTGGGTACAATTACATTTTATTCAATACCAGTACTTTAACGATACTTGGTTTTCGATACCGATACCTGAACGATACTAAACTATGTGTCGTCTAGAACCAGAAAACAGAAAAATAATGTGTGGAAGATCTGCACATTTACAATATCGGGTTCATCTCCAATGTCGAGAAATGTTTGAAAAAATGGGGAATAATGCAAAAAATTGTTTTTTTTTGTTTTTTTTGTATGTAGCAAATATAGGGGGGGGTGAATTAGGGGAAATGGGGGTGAATAGGGAAAATATTACTTATACAAAATTTGGAAAACAAGAAATAATTGGGAGAAAAATAAAAAATAAATGGATAAAAAATTGGGGGAAATGGAAAAATATAGGGACTTTTTTTATCATTTTAATTTGGCAAAAATGGAGGAGATAGGGGGGGGGGAATTGTTTATTTGAGCTGAAACAACCAAATCAGCCAATTCTGGACCAACAGCATCAAAACCTGGATCTAAAGACATACGATTTTTTTACTTTTTCGATTTCTGATTTTGATACCTTCACTTTTTTGATAACGGTAGAGCCTACATTTTTTTTCCGATACCAGACTGGTATCACATAACTGTACTGTAGCTCTAAGAACATGGTTAAAAGTTTGCTCTTGTCAGTTTGGCAGAAGTGGCCCCTTTACCACCAGCAGAAGGATTCATTCTTAACCCTTATTCGTAGAATGTATCCAACTTCTGTCAGTTGGATGACGCCGCAACGTGACTTTGAATCCAAACCCGCCCTTGGATCGCTCTCTTTGCACCCCGCTCTTCATACGTGTGTGCGGCCTGTGCTCAGTGGGTCTGTATTTAAAGCATTTGACCCGCCGGGCCCCCGCACCTGCCTTTGTCCTTACGGAGGCCCCCGCTAAGTTCCAGGGCCGGGCCTAATCCACATTGTAACTGGACTCCATGGGTCAAACCGGATTACCGCGGGGCCCCTGGGAGCCCCGAGTTGATATTATTAGTTCTGTGGCCGCCTTAGTCCTCGCAACAGCTGCAGTTTGAAGGATGCGGAGAGCACTGTAGTGATGGAAGTGCGCGGTGATCCTGGACAGGGCTTTCGGCCAATTGAAATGCCTCTTAATATAGTGACTAGTTAACCTCTTAACCCCCGCCTTAACCAAATGCATTTTCTCCAGTTCAGCTTTACCCAAATCTACAAAACTCATCTAAACGGATCATTTTCCTTGCATTGTTGCCGCATTGTGGTCACTTTTTGTACTTTTTTTCCCATTGCTTTTCTTGCCCCTTTTAATCACTTTTTTGTTGCTCTTTTGTGGCTTTTTTGTTGCATTTTTGTCACTCTTTTGTTGCATTTTCTTCTTCTAAAGAGCTGTATAAGCATGGAGCCTTTACTTTCCATCACTGTGGCCTCTATGACCCTCCAGAATCAATCGTTTTTGGAGAGGTTTCTGTAGAGTTCACCATGATGCAAAGTCAAGGCGCCATGCTGACCACTCACACGGAAAAAAGGTAAACTATGCACAAATATCAGGTTTCTTTGTATTGTATTGTATTTTTGTTTTTTTGTACCCATTTAGGCTATATATGATAGTGACGTGACGTTTGTGACTGAGTGGCTCTTTAAAGGAACAGGCCACCGTTTTCCATACTGAGATATGTTCTTACCTGAGCTTAGATGAGTAGATGTGTACCTGTCTGGTCTTTGTGCGTGCACTCAGTCACGCAAATGTTGTTACGTTAGCATTTAGCCTCTCCCAGCAAACGTATAGCTCCAAGCTGGGGTGAAGTTAGAAGCTATCAAGCTGTTCCACATTTTCCCTATTTAAGTACAATTACGTGAGGCGTAATAACACCTGGAGTACTTTGACGATATTACTGCGCATTGAGTTGCCTTGTGTACGAAATGCGCGGTATAAATAAAGTGTGCTTGCCTTGTCTACAATTGGACGGACCGGCCCTTGGTCTTCTGAACAAACCTTAGTTTCATCCATTAGTTTCATCCTATGCTAATATGTCAAACCAACAGCCGTAGCCTAACTAAACCAATCTAATGATTTACTAGCCCCTCAAAGAGACACGTACCGAACAGGAGAGCAACAACCCCCAGCTCAGCTGGACCCTGTGCCACAGGAGAGCCCGACTTGAGACCCATGTGACCTGAGGCGTACACCAGGGAGCTGACGAGGATAACAGCCAGAGCTTAAAGGCAGCAGTGGCCATTATAGTGAAGCAATAATTCACTAGAGTTACTGTAAGTACTGAATGTTAGCAAGTAAACACATCAGCAGATGGAAAAAAAAACAATAATTAAATGTTTCAGCGACATTGCTCCACAAAGAGGCTCCAGTGCACACCTTCAGTGCCAAGGCAGGACAGAAATCTAAATCTGACCATTATGGCAAAATAAGCTACTTTACATGCACCACCATCTCAACCAGACGACAGCCCCGATGAACCCTCACTTTTAGTTACACAGCTGCTCTTTTGTCTGTGTGGACAATTTAAGGCTGAACTACATGTTTTTAGTTAGGATTAACGGGAACTTTATTGATCCCTGTAGGGACATTTGTCCTCTACATCTGACCCATCCTTCAATGGGGCGACTTGTCAGAGCAGTGGGCAGCTGCATGGTGCCCGGGGACCCATCTCCTGATTCGTGCCAGGCTCAAAATCACTTACTGTCTCTGGAGGATTAACCTAAAGCCTGGGGATTGAACCTGGAACCTCTCTGCTGTGAAGCACCAACGCTAACCGCTGCGCCTCCGTGTCGCCCAGATCGCAGGTTCTGGAAGGTCACGTACTGGGAGAAGCCCTCCGACACGGCTCACTGGGTCTCATGGTGCTGTAATGCCAACACATAAACATTAGTTCATACTTCCTGTCCCTCCTGACTCTTCTCTTTGTGGAGTTTGGAATAAAAACTGGACTGACCATCTCCCTCAGAGGATTCATCATGTGTTTGCTCCCGGAGGAGAAGCCAGGGAACATGTCAATTTGGAGCTGAACTTTGTACAGTTTGTCTGAGCTGACAGGACTCTGTTCCTGACACAAAGCACCAGAGGCACACTGTGCCCATGGGACCTTCACACACTGCCTCAGCCCTGAGCACACCTGCGGAGCTGCACTGAAGTCAAGGCTCGCAGCAGACGAGGATCGGAGATGGAGAGTGTGCAGCAGCAGGGCTGACTCTCTGTAAACGCTGATGCTTTATTTCAATGAAGCTGCACATCATTGTTGAACAGAACAAACCATCACAGATCACTGCATTAGCCTCATCAGCAGGGTGATTCAAAATAAACATCCTGACAATCACAGATGAACACTGTGTTGTCACTGTGAAACATAATTGTCAGGTCAGATCATTTCTGTGCTTCATATTTACTGTAAAAGGTTACATATTTTTGATTTGTTTATTTGATTGGGACAACACACATTAATGCACAATCATATACAAATTCAGTCAAGTATTTTCCGGGTATCCGGAGAGACGCAGAGAGGAGAAATAGTGGAAGCTTTGAAAACTGCAATACGTTTGAGGCATGTTGCAAACACATGTCCCAAAGGCGTTATTACCCACAGCTCTGTCCCAGCCTCCTGACAATAAAACTCAACTAACTGCACTGAGGCAGGTGAACTTCCAGGAGCATTGAGTGATGGAAGGTGCAGCTGTCAGTGTAGAAATGATAACAAAATACGCTGCCTGCCGTTTGTCATATCTGGCTTGTCTCTATTTGGTTAATATGCTTGTCAATCACACACCCCGGGGAATTTGGAAAAATCACCCCTGACCCCAGCAACACATCTTTGTAAAGAGTAGGAAAAGGCATTCTGACCGATATTTTACCTCTCTGAAACTTAAATATCCTGATACTGTTGTTGCAAATATCATGTCCAGAATATTGTCATAACTAATATAACCGGGATATGACAAATATAACTGGGATATGACTGATATAACCGGGATATGACTGACATAATCATGATATGACTAATATAACCGGGACACATGTGAACACTCACAGGGGGACTTCCCAAACGGAGAGCATATAAATCCGTTGTAAACGTAGCCTCAGAAGTCAAAACAAACAAGAGTCTCCTCTTGTAGCTTGTCAGTGTGTTTTTGAAGGTAAATTAGCACAGGGCAGACTCCAGAGGCATCTATCCTGTGGAGAGTGTGTGGGCCGGAGGACATGGGGGACATGGAGGAGACAGATGGATGTTGCACGAGCAGAGTGCTGTCACCTGCTGCAGATTTAGCACCAGTCCACGGCGGAGAGGAGAGCCCCACTCGCTCACACCCTGACTGGGAAGTAATGTGTAGGAAGGGGGGTGACAACTGGCTCTTCAGCAGCACTTGTGCACACATGGAGGAGCTGTCTGTCAGATCTGAGAGAGGTGAGAAGACTTCATATTCAACGCATCAGCTTTTAACACACAACTCATTTCTAAAACATATATACATGTGGACTTCATTATATACATAAAGACCCTCCTTATTACGATGATTATGATTGGACAATGATCGTTTTGAGACAGGGTTTTGTGAAAGGTCTATCTATAGTCTATCCATCGCCCTTTAACTTTTCAACATTTTGCCATATGGTCCACAAACATAAATATATATAATTGAAATTTTATGTGAAAGACACATTTTTATAAATGAAAATATGAAAAGTGGGATGTGCATAAGTACCGGCCCCCCTTTTCTTTGAAAGCAACTAATTGCCTTCAGAAGTTGAATGAAGATTTCTGAACTATCACATGTTGACCCAATGACTAAATAGAGTCTACCTGTGTATAATCTCATGTCAGTTCAAATACAGCTGCTCTGTGATGGTCTCAGAGGTCTGTTCAGAGACTATTGGGGAGCAGACAGCATCATGAAGTCCAATAACACACCAGACAGGTCCAGGATAAAGTTATTGAGAAGTGTAAAGCTGGATTAGGTTAAAATGATTTCCAAAGCTTTTAACATCTCTCAAAGTACAGTTAAATACACCATCCAGAAATGGAAAGAGTGTGGCATCACTGCAAACCTATCAAGACCCGGCCGTCCTCCTAAACTTACTGACCGAACAAGGACCGCACTGACCAGAGCTGTTACCAAGAAGCCTATGATGACCCTGGATGAACTGCAGCTACAGCTCAGGTCCACAGAACTACTATTTAAAAGAAAACCATAAGAAGTTCTGTTTTCTGTTTGCCAGAAGCCACATGGGGGATACAGCAAACATGTGGAAGAAGGTGCTTTGGTCAGATGAGACCAAAATGGAACTTTTTACCCTAAATACAAAACGCTATGTTTGGCGTAAAAGTAACACCGCACATCACCCTGAAAACTAGGGCTGAACGATTTTGGAAAATAATCTAATTGCGATTTTGTTCTTTAATATTGCGATTGCGATTAAATATGCCATTATTGTTGTAAGGTCCTCTTCTCATATATTTTTCACCTAACACAAGCAATAAATCAGTCTGTTTCATAATGAACAATATTAGATTAATTTGAAGTGAAAATTGCAACAATAAAGCAAACAAAATTGTTGCTTGACCTATTCAACATTTGTGAAAATGTGGACTGCACTTCTTAAAAACTGTCTGAACTTAACAGTACAGTCTATAAATAAAAGATAAATTATATATATAGAGATATTACAAAAAAAAAAAAAAGGATAAAACTCACTGATCCAGTCAGTAACATCACCCATACTAAAGTGCAGGAAAAGTAAGAACAAACGTCAGATTTAACTAGTTGGAAAAGTTTCAGGAAATCAAACTCCCAAATATAGCCGCAAGCGGCAATTATCGGCCCTCGCCGACCGCCCTGCCTAAAACAAGGGGCGCTTCGCGCCCTTTTGTCTCCCTCAATCTAAAATTATGGTATTGCTACTGCTTTTATGTTTGTTTTTAACTTTTTTCCCAAAGGGTCTTAGTTTTAGGATTTTTGGAATGCGCTAACGCGCACTCCGCGCTCAATTTTGACATTATACAGATAAAAATTAGTATGAATTTGTATCACACTATATCTGCAAACTGAAGCATATTTTTACATTTTACTTAGGGCTGTGGCTGCGCCGCAGAACATCCACAAAGGTTATCCAAGTACGTTGGATAACCTTTGGTTCCTCACTTCTCGCTGAATTATGGAGTTTAACATTTTTCCATCAGAATAAAATGGGACGTTCTGGTCATCGCTAAGGCAACACCGTGAAAAATATGGCATGGGTGTAATTGACTTTTCTGATCGGAACGACCAAATAGAATTTTTTGCCAAATTATTTTAATTTTAGTAAAACTAAAATTTGTACTCTCCATATAATTCCTATAGGGGGCGCTATCACGCCCAATTTGAATTTTGCCAAATGAAAGTGTTTAGGACTGTGACTTTAACAACTGATAACAAAATGAGCGATATCGGACTTCATATGTGCGAATGGGAGCCATTTTTTGTTTGCGAAAAATCTCAAAATACTTCGTACAGTTTGCGGCTTCGCCGCATAAAAACCGTAAAACTTAGAAAAGTAATTTGGATAACTTTTAAAGTTCTACTTCTCAAGATTATTTTCCACCCAAAATTAGGTCGTTCCGATAAACGCTCTAGGAGGAGATAGATTTTGTACAAAGTGAAAAATAAAGGCGGATTCCCGCTTCGCGGGCTTTCATCCATAATGGCCGACACCCAATATGGCGGACGGCGTTGCCGTAATAATATTTTTTGCTCAACTTGTCATGATGCACATCTGTACCGATTTTTATGATTCTACGACAAACTTCATTTTTGGCCAAGTCCTATCTCGCAATGTTACAAAAAAACTGAGGTGGCGCTATCGCGCCACTATTTTGAAATTCAAAATTTGGAAATAGTCAAAAGTTGCGTCGGATCGGGTTTGAATTTTGGGCCAAAATCTGTGACTTTTCGTCGATGTTCACCGGGTGAAAATTGCGACGGTGCAAAAGAAAGAAAGAAAGAAAGAAAGAAAGAAAGAAAGAAAGAAAGAAAGAAAGAAAGAAAGAAAGAAAGAAAGAAAGAATAATATTCCCATACGAAAACAATGTTCCCGCTTATGTGGGTACCATAAACTATATATTTTCGGAAAGCGCTCGCGCATTCCTACCTCATGGTAGAGGTCCTGGGTCACTGACGGGCACGAAGTGGCTCTGTACAATTACAATGTTGATTTTTGCATTATATATGTATGTGCACAGGACGTGCACGACAAGAGGAGTGTGTTAGTGAGTGTTTGAGAGGAGGGGAGCGCTTCGCGCTCGTTTTGTGCGTTTTGTTCGCACTTTGGGGGAGTGCGCTCCACTTCGCTCCGCGCACCGTCCAATTACAATGTTCGTTTTCTGATACATGTGCACGTGCACGGAACGTGCACGAGGAGAGGAGTGCGTTAGTGCATGTTTGAGAGGAGGCGAGCGCATCGCGCTCGTTTTGTGCGATTACAAGAGCCCCTTCGCCAGCCCAGATGGCGCTCGGGCCTAATTAATACAAAATAAACTATTTATTATTTATTATTTCGGCCAATCAAATCCCTGTCTGAGCTAAGACTCGTAGTTGCTTCAGATGCGCGTTATTGATGGACACGGAGAGGCCAGATGGAGCACACGCCAAAACACAGTGGAATTAGGAGCAGTATTTTGGTTTTGGGATGTAACTTTGGACAATATGAAGAAAGAGAAGAAAAGTGATGCAAGGAGACGACAACATGAGGTGCCAAACACAGACACTTTACTTTATCTTTGACTCGCAGCCATTTAGTGACATTTCAGCTTAAACAGCACATTTACTCAGTAAAATAAGCCATGACACGGACTCCTGCCTCGGATCTTAGTTTCCAACACTTTTCATACAGCAGTTTAGTGTTTATACTGTATCTAGCGTCTGCACTACCTACGGAGCGCATATGCGGTAGATGCAAAGGTAAATAAAGGCACATCGCCTCCGCGGATACTTTATGGTCATGAACCGTCATTATGCTTTTGAGATAAGTTCTTTATCCAAAACATAAGCCTCCTAAACTGAGCCACAAACGACTCTTTACTCTTTACAAGCAACACAGGCTCACCTGGCTATATCTCTGTGGAGGCAGAGACGTGTGAATCCGGAGGAGAGGGAGTTTCTGTGATCATCAGAGCGTGTAGTAGCAGCGAGAGAATGGTGTGATTAGCGCTGCGGCTAACGCAATGCTAACGGAGAAGAAAGCAATAGTCCTTCGCGGTGGCTGCATGATAAACGCTGATATTTTCACTGTACATCCACAATCTACCGCGCACCTTAACTAGACTGAGACGTAAACAAAAGCACGCGGCGGAGCAGACTTTGTTGCCATATCTCGATGCTCCATTCACTTCCAAAATCGCGTGCCCCGCGATTACGAGATTGCGTTGTGTCATATCGCGATAAAATTGCAAATGCAATTAATCGTTCAGCCCTAGTGAAAACACCACCCCCACTGTCAAACATGGTGGGGGAGCATCATGCTCTGGGGTGCTTTTCTTCAGCAGGGACAGGGAAGATGGTTCGAGTTGATGGGAAGATGGATGGAGCCAAACACAGGGCAATCTTGGACGAAAACATGTTGGAGTCTGGAAAAGACTTGAGACTGGGGCGGAGCTTCACCTTCCAGCAAGACAACGACCCTACACATAAAGCCAGGGCAACAATGGAATGGTTGGGAAAAAAAGATATCCATGTGTTAGAAAGGCACAGGTTAAAGTCCAGACCTAAATCCAATCGAGAATCGGTGGAAAAATCTGAAAACTGTGGTTCACAAGCGCTCTCCATCTAATCTAACTGAGCTGGAGCTGTTTTGCAAAGAAGAATGGGTAAAAAATCACGAAGTGCAGGACTGGTAGACACATTCCCCAACAGACTTGCAGCTGTAACTGCAGTAAAAGGCAGTTCCACAAAGTATTAACTCAAGGGGTATATACGTTTGCAAACCCCAATTTTCAGTTTTTTATTCATGAAAAAAAGTTCAAAATCATGTATACATTTTATTTTACTTCACAATTGTATGTCACTTAGTGTGTGTATTTCACATAATATTTCAATTAAATATATTTGTGTTTGTGGGCCATAGCGTTGCAAACGTCGAAAAGTTAAAGGGGTATGGATACTTTTTTCAACCCACTGTATCTATCTATCTATCTAGACAAGGCAGGTTTATTTGTAGAGCACAATTCATACACGAGGCAATTTAAAGTGCTTCACAGATGTATAAAAATCACAAGAACATAAAATCAATAAAACATCAACATAAAAACTGATTAATTACAGTAAAAAGCAAGGTGCAGATAAAATACTTTCAAAAGTAAAGTTACTTCAAAAAGTTACTTCAGTACATGTACTTGAGTAACTGTAACTGAGTACTACCCACCACTGATTATAAGTAATTACATCTTTACATTACATGAAGTACAAGAGTAAAACCAAGTTCCCAATGTTATTCATTTTGACAAACCCAATCTGCACATTTCCACTTGGCTTTCATTTGAACTGTTTTTTTAATATGAAGTCCTGGATGGAAACAAACTTCCTCCAGCTCAGCCGGGGCAAAGCGGAGGTTTTAATTCTTGGTCCTGAAGCTCAGAGAGAGAGGCTCAAGGCTAAGCTCCAAACATACTCGCTAAAGCCGTCAGATCAAGTGAAGAGTCTTGGTGTTTTATTTGATAATGAGCTTAGCTTTGAGCCACACAAAACAGGTTTTTATCTTTTCAAAAATACTGAAGAGTCAGACCATTTCTCACTGGAGCCAGTCCAGAGATTTTGATACATGCATTCATCACTAATGCTCTCCTTTCTGCCATGGCACCTTTGCATCTGCAGACAGAGAGAGCATATCACACCAGTACTCAGGTCTGCACTGGCCCCTGTGACCAATTCTTTAATTGGTTCATAAAGCTCTATTTATTTATCTGATTTGCTTTAAACCTATGAGCCTCTCGGACCCTCAGGTCGTCAGGTAAAAATCTTTTAACTAACCCTCAAACCAAAACTCATGGTGAGGCCTCATTCAGCTTCTACAGCCTCCAACTGTGCAACAGTCTGAGGGCCTGAGGTCAGCAGCTGCCAGTCTTCATATATTTAAACTTAGAACATAACTTTAACCCTTCCACCTCCAGTTATTATCCAGGTATCCAGGCATTACCCAAATCTAAAAGCTTTCTGAAAAAAAGCATCAAAACAGTGACAAAAAAACAGATAAATGAAAATGAGAAAGCAAAAAACGTTTCAAAAAAAGCGACAGCACAATAACACTCTTTTTAGAGATATCGAGTTGAAACTTGTGCTGTAAATTACTGACATACAGTAAGTATGAGGGAATATTTTTTTTTTGCCTTTTATGCCCAAAATTCCACATATTTTTGGTAACAAAATCTGAATAATGGATAGAGCCTGGATTGAATTTCTTTTTTCTGTGTGTGACATATTTGTCACAATCTTGTTTAGTTTTAAAATAAGCAGTTTTTAGTGGAAAGATCTGTAAAAGTTAAAATTTTACCTAAACAAATCAAGCTATTCGATAGAGTGAGAACTGAATGTTTACATAAACTTTATAAAAGACACATTTGCATTTTTTTCTCCCTCTCTGACATGAAACCAGAATTAACTTTTCTTTTTCTTTGGTCAATTAGAATTTTAAAAATTATTTTTATTTGTCAAATTCCGGAAGAATGAGAGATAGAATTTTCTACACAATTTCGTATTACTTTTTATAAAACCAAAAGTTTACATACATTTCATTAATATTTGGAAGAATTGCTTCTCACATTAGTTGGATGAATTTTGGTCCATTCTTCCAAACAGAACTGGTGTAACTGAGCCACATTTGTAGGCCACCTTGCGTGCCTATGCCTTTTGAGCTCTGCTCATACATTTTCAACTGGATTGAGATCAGGACTCTGTGATGGCCACCTCAAAACATTGACTTTGTTTTCCTTAAGCCACTTTGTAACCAGTTTGTCAGTTTGCTTTGGGTCATTGTTCATGTGGAAGACCCATCTGTGCCCAAGCTTTAACTTCCTGGCTGATGTCTTGAGATGTTGCTCCAATATTTCCACATAGTGTTCTTTCTTCATGATATCATGTATTTTGTGAAGTGCACCAGTCCCTCCCACAGCAAAACAACCCACAGCATGATGCTGCCACCCCCGTATTTCACAGTTGGAATGGTGTTCTCAGGCCTTTTCCTCCAAACGTGACCATGGTCATTTTTTTTTTTCCATCAGACCACAGGATATGTCCTGTGTTCTTGGGTTGATATTCACATTTCAGACTCAGCACGTTCATCTCTGGGATACAGAACCCGCCTTCTTTCTGATCTGTATGATGACTGGTCATTTCCATCATTGTTTTAACCAATGAACCTGGACCTTCAAGTGTCCTGAAATTGCACCAAAGGATGAATCAGACTTGTGCTTCCAAGGTCATGACATCGTCATCTGGGCTTTCCCAAATAGGTAATAAATAACAAATAGGTTTTTAGAAAATGGCTCTTGAAATGGCAATTTCCTATAGAAATCTATGGAGAAACATTGAGTTTCCAGGTGAAAGTTTATATGTTAAGAGAACAAAATGGCCCAAAACCTGAAAATAGACAAAATTTGTTTTGCATGTTGTGTCTCCCCTTAATATGATCTTAGTTAAAAAAAAAAAAAAAATATCCATCCATCCATCCATTTTCTTCCACTTTATCCGGGCCGGGTTGCGGGGGCAGCAGTCTCAGCAGAGATGCCCAGACTTCCCGATCCACGCACACCTCCTCCAGCTGTTCTGGGGGACCCCGAGGCCACACTAGGCCATCTCAGAGACATAGTCCCACCAGCGTGTCCTGGGCCTTCCACAAGGCCTCCTCCCAATAGGACATGCCTGGAGCACCTCCCGAGGAAGGCGACCAGGAGGCATCCGGAACAGATGCCCTAGCCACCTCAGCTGGTTCCTTTTGACGGGAAGGAGCAGCAACTCTACTCCGAGCTCCTCCCGGGTAACTGAGCTCCTCACTCGATCTCGAAGGGTGCGCCCAGCCACCCTGCGAAGGAAACTCATTTCAGCCGCTTGTATTTGCGATCTTGTCCTTTCGGTCATTACCCAGATTTCATGACCATAGGTGAGGGTGGAAACGTAGATCGATCGGTAAATTGAGAGCTTTGCCCCTCGACTCAGCTCCCTCTTCACCACAACAGTCCGATACAGCGACCGCATCACTGCTGACGCCGCACCGATCCGTGTATCGATCTCACGCTCCATCCGTCCCTCACTCGTGAACAAGACCCCGAGATACTTGAACTCCTCCACTTGGGGAATGGACTCCCACCGACCTGAAGAGGGGAAGCCACCTTTTTCCGGTGGAGAACCATGGCCTCAGATTTGGAGGTGCTGATCCTCATCCCGGCCACTTCACACTCGGCTGCAAACCGCTCCAGAGCAGGCTGAAGGTCCTGATTTGATGAAGCCAACAGAACAACATCGTCTGCAAACAGCAGAGATGAGATCCTGAGGTTCCCAAACCGGACACCCTCCGGCCCCTGGCTGTGCCTAGAAATTCTGTTCATAAAGGTAATGAACAGAACCGGTGACAAAGGGCAGCCCTGGCGGAGACCCAACACGCACCGGGAACAGGTCTGACTTACTGCCGGCAATGCGAACCAAGCTCCTGCTACGGTCATACAGGGAACGGACAGCCCTTAGTAGAAGGCCCCGGAACCCATACTCCCGGAGCACCCCCCACAGGGCACCACGAGGGACACGGTCGAACTCTTTCTCCAGAGCCACAAAATACATGTGGACTGGTTGGGCGAACTCCCACAAACCCTCGAGCATCCGATGAAGGGTATAGAGCTGGTCCAGTGTGCCGCGACCAGGACGAAAACCGCATTGTTCCTCCTGGATCCAAGGTTCGACTATCGGCCGATCCTTCTCTCCAGCACCCTGGAGTAGACCTTACCGGGGAGGCTGAGGAGTGTGATCCCTCTGTAATTGGAGTACACTCTCCGATCCCCCTTCTTGAAGAGAGGGACCACCACCCTGGTCTGCTAATCCAGGGGCACTGTCCCCGACCGCCACGCAATGTTGCAGAGACGTGTCAGCCAAGACAGTCTGACAACATTCAGAGTCTTAAGGTACTCAGGGCGAATCTCATCCACCCCACCTCGGTGACTTCAGCTTGGGTGATGGCCGAGCCCCCCTCCGAGTCCCCAGCCTCTGCCTCCTCATCGGAAGACGTGACGGTGGGATTGAGGAGATCCTCGAAGTACTCCTTCCACCGCCTGACCACATCCCCAGTCGAGGTCAGCAGCTCCCTGCCCGCACTGTAAACAGTGTTGGTGAAGTACTGCTTCCTCCTCCTGAGGCGCCGGATGGTTTGCCAGAATCTCTTCGAGGCCGACCGATAGTCCTCCTCCATGGCTTCTCCAAACTCCTCCCAGACCCAAGTTTTTCCTCTGTGACCGCACGGGCTGCAGCACGCTTGGCCTGCCGGTACCTCTCAGCTGCCTCCAGAGTCCCACAAGCCAACAAGGCCAGGTAGGACTCCTTCTTCAGCTTGACAGCATCCCTTACTTCCGGGCGCCACCACCGGGTTCGGGGATTGCCGCTGCGACAGGCACCGGAGACCTTACGGCCACAGCTGTGAGCAGCTGCATTGACAATGGAGGAGGAGAACATGGTCCACTCGGACTCCATGTCCACAACCTCCCTCGGAATCTGGGTGAAGCTCTTCCGGAGGTGGGAGATGAAGACTCTACTGACAGAGGGATCCTGCCTAGGGTGTCCTGGTGCCACGTGCACTTATGGACACCCTTGTGCTCGAACATGATGTTCGTTATGGACAAACCGTAACTAGCACAGAAGTCCAATAACAGAACACCACTCGGGTTAAGATCAAGGAGGCCGTTCTTCCCAATCACCCCCATCCAGGTCTCACTGTCGTTATCCACGTGGGCGTTGAAGTCCCCCAGTAGAACAATGGAGTCCACAGCCGGAGCATCATCTAGTACCCCTCCCAGGGACTCCAAGAAGGCCGGGTACTCTGCACCGATGTTGGGCCCATAGGCCAAGACAACGGTGAGAAACCCGTCCCCAACCCGAAGGTGTAGGGATGCGACTCTCTCGTTCACCGGGGTGAACTCCAACACGTGGCGGCTGAGCTGGGGGCTATGAGCAAACCCACCCCAGCCCTCCATCTCTCCCCGCGGGCAACTCCAGAGAAATGGAGCGTCCAGCCTCTCTCGAGGAGTTGGGATCCGGAACCCAGGCTGTGCGTGGAGGTGAGCCCGACTATATCTAGCTGGTACCTCTCAACCTCCCGCACAAGCTCAGGCTCCTTCCCCCCCAGCGAGGTGACGTTCCATGTCCCGAACACCAGAAGCTGCGCACGTGGACCAGATCGTCAAGGCACCCGCCTTCGACTGCCACCCAGTCCTCTCTGCACCCGACCCCTACGGCTCCCTCTGTGGGTGGTGGGTCCACAGGAGGGCGGGCCCACGTCGTCCTTTTGGGCTGTGCCCGGCCGGGCCCTGGGGGCAGAGGCCCGACCACCAGACGCTCGCATTCGAGCCCCAGGCCTGGCTCCTGGGTGGGGCCCCGGATGCGCCATACCGGCGACGTCACAGTCCTTGTTGTTGAACTGTCCACAGAGGTCTTCGAACTGCTCTTCATCTGACCCGTCGCCTAAGACCTGTTCGCCAACATAGCTGCTCGGATCATTCAGGTGCTCAAACAA
Organism: Neogobius melanostomus; assembly: GCA_007210695.1. Lineage (NCBI taxonomy): Eukaryota > Metazoa > Chordata > Actinopteri > Gobiiformes > Gobiidae > Neogobius > Neogobius melanostomus. The sequence goes on along the minus strand of VHKM01000501.1, from coordinate 1,800,380 downwards.
CCCCACCACATTAAGGTAGCAGTTCACAGGGTTGAACCGTGAAAAATAATATAAAGCTTGTGTTTTTCTTTATAAGGTAGACCACAAGAGGTAGCTCCAACCAAACATCAAAATTCTAACAAAACAAGTCTGTGGTGATAAATGGACACATTTATAATATAGTGCCTTTACCTGCTTTAGACATTCAAAGAGCTTTACATCAAGGAACCAGTCACCCATTCACACTCTCATTCACACACCAGTGTGCACAGACACTGGAGGCAAGGAAGGTGAAGTGTCTTGCCCAAGGACACAACGACAGTGGGCGCCTTCAGGATTCGATCCTCCGATCACAAGACAACCCGCTCTACTCTCTGCGCCTCTGCTGTTTGAAATGGACACATAAAGTGTTCATTGTGTAAAATGTGAAATCTGAATGCTGCGGTGCCAAAAGCAGGTTTCCAAAGCGCCACACTGAAGGCGAGGCTTCCCTCTCCTCTGGCCCTCCGTGGTTCCTCATCCCGGTGTGTGAGGGCGGACAGTTCGCAGGCGCAGAGATGAAACTGTGTGTGCGGCCCACATAAACGTCCCCCTGGGAGAGATCAGTCTTCCCCCTGCCTCGTCCCAGTGCAGAGTGAGCATGTGCAAAAGCCCGAGACTATGGAGATTTATCTCTGTGAGTTTCTATAGGTCAACAAGCGAGCGGGACTGCAGGAGAATACCATTACAGAGAATATCCGCTTTTCAAAGAAGTCATCAGGACAAGGGGTATTTGAAGATGTTTCACTGTTCATTATGTAAGTCTGTGGTTCCCCTTGGACCTTTCCATGGTAGTCTGTGTAACCCCCACCTGAAGGGTGTGGTAAATGGTAAAATGGTCGCAACTTACAGTATACAGATCTTTTCTTCCCTCATTAGGCCAAAAGCGCTTTACCCCAATTTAAGGAACCAGTCACCCATTCATTCTCATTCATACACCAATGTATGCAGACACTGGAGGCAAGGTGGGTGAAGTGTCTTGCCCAAGGACATGATGACAGTGTGCACCCTCAGGAGCTGGAATACGAACCGCCGACCTTCCGATCATGAGACGACCCGCTCTACCAACTGTGCCACAGTCGCCCTCAACTTCAAATTCTCCCAAAACTACACATTTTACTGCAAAATGTAGCTTTTCCTATCAAAATAATGTTCACTTTCCCCTTTTTATTCAATCTGAAATAGTTCCAAGTACGCCCTGCTATGTCCTTGAGTAAAAACTGATGTCAGCTCTAGCTCTCATACCAGTGGCACTTCAGGATACGCTGGAGGGACTTATGTCTCTGAGCTGATCTGGGAGCACCTCGGGATCCTCTCAGAAGAGCTGGAGGAGGTGTCTGGGGAGAGGGAAGTCTGCCTCCCCGACCCGGCCCTGGGTAAAGAGGAAGTAGATGGATGAATGGATGATTTCAACAGGGGCCATTGTAGATTGATATAACTGTACAGATGTTATTCGAACTGAGATATACATGTAGATCTGGCTCTTGTCAAGTGTCTACTCTCACTGATGACAAAGGTTTGCTCCTCATATTCAAGATTGTTCAGGATGTTTGTTTCTCCTGTTTGTTCTCATATGTCATTGGAGTTTATTCATGGTCTATATTTTATAGCGGGAATAGGCTGAGGGCCAGGCCTTCCCAAACTCCCCAAACTGAAGCGATGAGCAATCCATTAGTAATGTGTTGTTCTGCACATGGACACAGCCTGTGCGTGTCCTCAGCCTGATGTAATCTGTATTCCTGAATGTCATTCTATTTCTCAAAATCATCTGGGGGCAGAGGATATGTGATTTATGTTAAAATGTTTGAAAACAGTATGATTTGCAAATTATTAATTGATTACATATTATTAGAGAAAATGTTTGCAAATGAATGGCAAGGCAAGGCAGGTTTATTTGTAGAGCACAATTTATACACAAGGCAAAGTGCTTGACAGCTGCATAAAGTTACAAGAAAACAGATCAAATCAATAAAACATCAACATAAAATGTATTAATGTATTAATTACAGCAAAAGGAAAGAGTGCAGATAAAGTAATTTCAGTGTCATATTCAGGGGTAAAAAGATCTGTTTTCAGCCTGGATTTAAACATTGTGAGAGTTGAGGCCTGTCTCACATCCTCATGAAAACTGTTCCAGATTTGAGCTTTAGCCTCAGCGTGTTTAGTCCTGACTCTGGGAACCACCAGGAGACCCCTCCCTGAGATGGTTCATACGGCTCTAACATGTCAGAGATGGACTTTAAGGCTAAACCATGAAAAGACAAACTCAGAGTGGACAGTAATCTACTGCATTTTATTGAAATCAGTCCCAGAATGCACTGCTTTCACCAGGATCTGACTGAGCCTATGTTCTTAAAGGAACAGGCCACCGTTTTTCCATACCGAGATATGTTCTTACCTGAGCTTAGACGAGTTGAAACGTACCTGTCTGGTCTTTGTGTGTGCCCTCAGTCACGCAAAAAGACCAAAGATGCTGTTAGCATTTGGCCTCTCCCAGCATATTCCTATGGCTCCAAACGGGGTGAAGTTAGAAGCGACCAAGCTCTTCCACAGGCACAAAGACCAGACAGGTACGTATCAACTCGTCTAAGCTCAGGTAAGAACATATCTCAGTATGGAAAAACGGTGGCCTGTTCTTTTAACGGTAGGCTAGCCATAATGTACATTTCGTTTTTAAGGCGAGACACAGCACTTTGGGCAGATGTAGTTGTGCAACGGCCATTTCCCCACGCTTATTCATTCACAAATGTATCTACTGTACATGTACCGTGAAAGGCGACTGAGATGAGACCGTAATCCAAATATGGTTGTTTACTTTGTGAGAGACATACTGGGGTTTTCACTACAGCAAAATGTTCAACTGTAACATTTTGTAAAGAACCAAAAAGTAATGGGATTCGTCATATGGCGCAACATCATCAACACTACTGTAAAGTAACTCATGTGCAATAACTACTATGTAAAAATTATGAGAAATAATCTCTGTATAAGCGTCACTTTAATCTCAAGACATGTTTTATAGTCTGCTCTAACTTTATTCTTTATTTTTTATTATTTGCATTCATCGTATATAAGATACCCTTATTTACTATTTAATTGATTGCGCATTTCATACCTTTTTTTTGTGTTTCTTGAAAGCTGATTTTCTCTATTGTGAGATCAATATAAGATTATCTTATCTTATATTTGTGATTTAGTTATATATGAGTTATATCATAAAAAAAACCCATAAAGATAGTGGTCTCATCTGTAGGGTCCAGGATTTTCATAAAGTTTTCATATTATGATACATAAAGTGATTTTATTAAAAAAAAAAAAAGTTAATTAAACTAAATACAGTATTAACTATGCATAAATATGTGAATTTTTAAAAGTCCGCAAAACACAAATGTATATATTTTATCAGACATAATTGATGTTAGTACACATAAAATAAAATAAACTTTGCATCCGAAGTTGTCACTGCCCCAGTAGCATCATTGTGAAGGATTTTTGGTCTAACATGAACTGAACTGTGGTTCTGTGACCAAGGATGGTTAGCTTGAGATGTTTATTCTTTTCAGCCTAAGGTAAATCTACTGCACCGTTTGCTCGAGCTTTGCTGCTGTGTTCTGCTCCAGTCGGCACATAGGTGTCAAATGTAACATGCAGGAGGCAGATCTGCAGCCCCCACACACAGACCAGGAAAACATGCAGCTCTGTTCCCTTTTCTCAGCTCAGCAGAGTCAAAGCCATTGTAACCCCGGGAGCTCTGATTCCATTTGGACCTGTGCTGCATATTTACAGCCCACAATGACTACGCTGGGAGAGGCTTTCACGTGCACTCGGACAACCACACCTGGACAGAGCAGCTACAGCGGAACAAAAAGAGCAAAGGCAATAAGCAGCCAGGGTAGATGTAGACAGGTGATTGGAGGCGAGGCGTGGTCAGTTATTATCACATGGAAACAGGCCTATCTCACTGTCACTACACAGCAGGGGAGTGCTGGCCCTCTTGTCGTAGGGCATTGTCGTCAAGCTTAAGTTAGTCACTGCAGGTGAACGGGGTAAAATTATGTTTTATCATTTTGAAACCTCTGCTGTAGATTACTGACATAAATATGAGCAACATGTATTGCACGTTTTCTGTCATTTTCTGTTTTCATATAAAAATAAGATATTTTTAACCTAAAAATTGCCAAAATTGTCTGTATTTCCAGCGATTAAATCTAAATAATGGACACAAGGATTTTTCAGAAGGTATTTTGAATCTCTAGTTTTTAAATAAGCTATTCATAAGTGAAAAATCTGTAAAAAAAAAAATCATATATTTTTGTGTGTGTTCAAAGCTCAATAAATCAGGAATTAGATATTAAAAAATACCTCTGAAAAAATATTGTTAAGTCTAAGACTGGAAGGTCTGGAGTCTGTAGGAGCGTCTAAAGTGGTGAGGTGGAACAAAAACCTTATTTTGTCCTGAAGTTCTGTAATGTGTGCGAGGACATTTCTTCAGGCTTTCGTATAGGTGGCTCCCAGAAAGGAAATGACCATATTTGGATTATAGTGTCACCTTGGTGACCCTTCAGGACCTGTGGATGTAAAATATGTCAATATGTGTGAATGAATTCACGAGGGAAAGCCAGCTTTATGAAGAGGTGTTGTAGCCGGGAAATCTCTGCCTCGCCACAAAACGTCGTAAAATAAGCATCATACAGGGTAAGTTTAGTCTTTTTTATACTCTGACATGAAAACTAAGATGTTAATGGCGAAAAATCGCAAAAATCTCTACTTCGACCACTGTGTAAAAGTCAATATTTTCACCTGCCTTGTCTCACTTTAAATGGTCGCCTGGACTGGGTTTGGTTGAGTTGAGGATGTTTGGCTTCTCACAGAAGCTTCTTCTTCGCTCTCGTGGCCTGAATGTATCAGCTTTAGAAGTCAGAGCTTGTAGGACCGGTCGGACTAAACCAACTTAAACTCACTCGGAGCAGTTTTCCACTCAAACATCTGTGACGCCCATGTGAGTTATTTCAACCTGAAATGGTATCCCCCTGCCCCAGCGCGATCAATAAAATATATGCCAATGTTTTGTTTCTGATTTCAATACTTTTGAAATCACTCATAGATTGACAGTTCAAAAAACATTTGTCTAGCTTTATTTTTGTTTCTAACAGCAGCAGGCTCCTGCTGCAGCAGTTAAAGGCTTTAGGCCTGGAATAGCACAACTGTGGGAGTCCAACCCGTTATTTATTTATTTATTATCTGCCGGCCCAAATGTGCCGCAGCCCACTGGGAAATGTGTCGCCTCTCCCGATTACCCAGCAGGACATTACTACTCAGCAACCCCTCAGGATACAGCTGAAGCACTAAACAAACAGACAAACAAGATGTTACAGCAGACAACCACAACATTAGCTACAAACAGAGGTGAGTAATGTTACTTTGAAAAAAGTTTGACTCAAGTACAAGTCAAAAGTAGTGACCAAAATAATTGAAGTGAAAAAGTACTTATTCAATGTTGACATAAATGATGAGAAACAAAACAAGAAATAATGTGAAAAATGTAATATTTTCAAAGGAATAATCATTATGAAGAATAAAGTAACAATACAAGAAATACATATTTTTTATGTCAAAATGAAGATTTGTCACTTAAACAGTGTTGTTGTTTAAATGCCACAGCAGTGTGCTGAAGGGGGCGTGTCGGAAAGCTTCTTAAAGAGACAGAGGCCTATTTCAAGACGTTCAGTACAGCCATTTTGAGAGAGCAATTTTATTCAAGGCAGTTATTTTAATTTACTGCATATACAGACCAACAGAAGGTTACGTCATCATTGTAGTATGCTATAGACTGGTAGCCTGGCTAACGCCAGACTGCTGTGTGCGCTCGAATCTTTTCGAACTTCACAACAGCCTGGGGACCATGGCCGACATTTTTCCATGGATTTGGGCACCAATCACAGAACGAGGAGGGACGGTAAGACGATGACGCGCTATTTGACATACGGAAGCTTGTAGTTTGTTTAGGGATAAAAAAAGTAAAAAAATATTTACAGATCCAACATGACAGCAGCAGACGCAACGCCATCTTTCGATCAAGCTTTAGAACGTGTTCTAAATAGTTTAGCTCAAAAGTTTACAGCAGGTACGTCATGCGTCATCTGATACCATGATATGATTGGCTATGGCTACGTGCAGACGCATGAGAGACATTCGTAGCGCCCAATAAACGGCTATGGACAATCGTAAACCCAACACAGTCTCACTCCGAAAGCGTCATAAATTGACGAACGGTCACTCGCCTTATGCGTAATATAGAACGCAAAAGGTACCCGTTTGCGTCTCCAGTAACGCAATGGGTTTGTAATGTATTTGAATGAAGAGTCCAGACGCGGCTCATTTGACGATATCGGACAGCTCATAGTATAGAACACGTAGTACAAATTCAGCTCGGTTTAGCCAACTATAAAACAATCAAAATGCAAAAATGACTCGCTGTGTATTTGCAATTACAACAATGCTAAAGAAACATGCAAAATCACAGTCAACAATCGCTTGAATCCCTCGCAAGACAGGCAAAACCGCATTCAGCACGCATACACAAGCGCAGAACTACAGTATTCATATTTTTGCGTGAATCTGAGGCCAAACTGTTGTTCATCAAAGCCAAAAAATGATGGATCCAGGACAAACCAAGCCGGACCCAACCCAATCACAAAAACTTCTTCAGGAACTTTTACAATATGGCATTGCATTACAGCAGTACGTAGTTTAAAGCCTTTTCCCTACCTTCTGCTGTCTTCATGGGACGAGTTCTCCAGTATTTAGTCCCACAAGTGGCGTGTCATGGTCCGGTTTTAATCCATGGCTTGCCGGGTCTTTGCCGGGCTTGTACCCAGCCAAGGTGCGCTCTGTTCGGGTTAGCTTTGAGCTGCGGCCCGCTGGAGTCCCATGGAGGATCGTAACGCCGATTTACACTTCCTCTGCAAAAGTCCTTTGGGTGAAAGTGATGCCAAGCGTCCACGATGATATAAATGTCCTTATGTTTGCCTCGGTCAGCCATTTAAGGTTAAAAGATAAGCATTTATTGATCATATGTTTCATTAGGCGCCAATATACAATAACACGATCAGCTGTTCTGATTGACACCCGCGTCAACCAATGACACGCGTTCAAAACTGTGACGTCACTAAGAAGGCGGTCAATCTATATTTTTTATTGTAAAATATTAGTATTACACTAAACCTGCACTGCTGATAACAACTATAGCATTATTATTATTATTATTTTTTGCAGTCTGTTTACTTATTATTATTTACTGTGTACACTTTTTGTCCCCACAAAGTCCTTGTATATAAGATACCACTATTTACTAATTAATTGTTGTTTATTTCACATTTCCTGCCTATTTGCACACCCTGAGTGTTTCTAAGAGCTGAATGTAACAAGTACATTTCTCCATTGTGAGATCAATAAAGGCTATTTTATCTTATCTTATCTTATTAGCCTTATTTACGTCATTGAGCAGAAGAATCTGAAAGCACATTTAAGGTTTGGATTGGAGGCCTTTTTTATTTTATTTTTAGAATTATTATTTTTATAAAATTTTCAGCAATTAAAGACGGTTTACTTCACACATCTCTTGTATGAAACAGATGCATAAGAGAATGTATAGAAGTCAAACGTAGAACAGGAAAAAACTCTCACACTGTATACTCCAAACACCAGTGTTCCTTTATTTGATGCAACGTTTGGGCCAGTGGCCTTCGTCAGGCAAAATGTTTTTTATGAATGAGAAGCCATCCTTATATAGGGTGTGGCCTGCTGCATCACAGGATGCTGTCATAATGGCCTATGGCAAAACGTAGGCAGCATATACAACATACATCCAAACACAAAAAACAAAGCCAGGATATAGTGAATAAAATATACATATGTACATATATACAATAAAAACATCTAGTGGCACATGAAATACATATGGGAAATGGAGATATAAGACAGCTCAAAAATAGAGAAGATCTGCCTAAATCTATGCAAATCAACATGTACACCAAGGAAGTTAACACAGCCTATAAACACAACATGGCATTGGAACCTCTATAGAAAAACATTTATCCCTTGGGTGTAAGGGTCTGTAAAGTTACAATCCAATAGGCTTTCTCTTTTCTTCAAAAGTTTGTCATGGTCTCCTCCTCTATAAGAGAGACTTGTTCAAAAACATAGAGCACTGACATCATGATGTGCATCGTTGAAATGAGCAGCTACTAGCTATTCTCTGTCATTTCTGCGTATTGAGCTCTTATGCTCGCTTATTCTTTGTTTTAATTTTCTTATGGTTTTCCCACATATGCTAAACCACAAGGGCAACGCAATAAAAAGACCACATACGTGGATGCAAATGGGTATGTTTTTTACCACTGTGGGGATGTTGGAAGAAAGAAGTTTTATAAGTGTTGTTACATTGTGCACAACTCCCACATCTGTAATTCCCATTAGGGATAGGTGTCAATAGTGTCTGGGTAGATGTGACTTTGGGGCTGACATTGGCACGGACCAAATAGTCTTTTAATTTTTCCCCCTCCTATTGACAAAAAGAGGGGGTTCCTTGAGGGTCGGATGTTAAGATGTGCCCTTTATGGTAGCAGAGTGAGCTTATGCAGGTGACAGAGAACAGAGACAGAGAGTTCTCTATTGACACCTCTATAGAGGTTCCAATGCCATGTTATGTGTATAGGCTGTGTTAACTTCCTTGGTGTAAATGTTGATTTGCATAGATTTAGGCAGATCTTCTCTATTTTTGAGCTGTCTTATATATCCATTTCCCACATGTATTTCATGTGCCACTAGATGGTTTTATTGTATATATGTATATATGTATATTTTATTCACTATATCCTGGCTTTGTTTTTTGTGTTTGGATGTATGTTGTATATGCTGCCTACGTTTTGCCATAGGCCATTATGACAGCATCCTGTGATGCAGCAGGCCACACCCTATATAAGGATGGCTTCTCATTCATAAAAAACATTTTGCCTGACGAAGGCCACTGGCCGAAACGTTGCATCAAATAAAGGAACACTGGTGTTTGGAGTATACAGTGTGAGAGTTTTTTCCTGTTCTACGTTTGGCTTCTATACATTCTCTTATGCATCTGTTTCATACAAGAGATGTGTGAAGTAAACCGTCTTTAATTGCTGAAAAATTTATAAAAATAATAATTCTAAAAATAAAATAAAAAAGGCCTCCAATCCAAACCTTAAATGTGCTTTCAGATTCTTCTGCTCAATGACGTAAATAAGGCTAATAAGATAAGATAAGATAGCCTTTATTGATCTCACAATGGAGAAATGTACTTGTTACATTCAGCTCTTAGAAACACTCAGGGTGTGCAAATAGGCAGGAAATGTGAAATAAACAACAATTAATTAGTAAATAGTGGTATCTTATATACAAGGACTTTGTGGGGACAAAAAGTGTACACAGTAAATAATAATAAGTAAACAGACTGCAAAAAATAATAATAATGCTATAGTCGGTATCAGCAGTGCAGGTTTAGTGTAATACTAATATTTTACAATAAAAAATATAGATTGACCGCCTTCTTAGTGACGTCACAGTTTTGAACGCGTGTCATTGGTTGACGCGGGTGTCAATCAGAACAGCTGATCGTGTTATTGTATATTGGCGCCTAATGAAACATATGATCAATAAATGCTTATCTTTGAACCTTAAATGGCTGACCGAGGCAAACATAAGGACATTTATATCATCGTGGACGCTTGGCATCACTTTCACCCAAAGGACTTTTGCAGAGGAAGTGTGAATCGGCGTTACGATCCTCCATGGGACTCCAGCGGGCCGCAGCTCAAAGCTAACCCGAACAGAGCGCACCTTGGCTGGTTACAAGCCCGGCAAAGACCCGGCAAGCCATGGATTAAAACCGGACCATGACACGCCACTTGTGGGACTAAATACTGGAGAACTCGTCCCATGAAGACAGCAGAAGGTAAGGAAAAGGCCTTAAACTACGTACTGCTGTAATGCAATGCCATATTGTAAAAGTTCCTGAAGAAGTTTTTGTGATTGGGTTGGGTCCGGCTTGGTTTGTCCTGGATCCATCATTTTTTGGCTTTGATGAACAACAGTTTGGCCTCAGATTCACGCAAATATGAATACTGTAGTTCTGCGCTTGTGTATGCGTGCTGAATGCGGTTTTGCCTGTCTTGCGAGGGATTCAAGCGAGTGTTGACTGTGATTTTGCATGTTTCTTTAGCATTATTGTAATTGCAAATACACAGCGAGTCATATTTGCATTTTTGATTGTTTTATAGTTGGCTAAACCGAGCTGAATTTGTACTACGTGTTCTATACTATGAGCTGTCCGATATCGTCAAATGAGCCGCGTCTGGACTCTTCATTCAAATACATTACAAACCCATTGCGTTACTGGAGACGCAAACGGGTACCTTTTGCGTTCTATATTACGCATAAGGCGAGTGACCGTTCGTCAATTTATGACGCTTTCGGAGTGAGACTGTGTTGGTAAACCACACCTCTCCTACCAGAAAATGAATTGGTGGTCCCCAGACTAAATATCACTTGTGATTTTAGTCTGGCGTTAGCCAGGCTAATAGACTGGTGCTATGTGATTGAAAAAGCAGAATACCCCCTCTTTAAAAAAGTGACCTCAGTACATGTGCTTGAGTAAATGTAACTGAGTACTACCCACCTCTGGCTATAAAACAAATCCCTAATCCTGTCCACTGATCCACCTTTACAAGAACCTACAGGCATGTTACTGCCAGTGTCTTATACTCTGGGAATGGATGCACAAACACCAAAACACAAATTTATCAGACCAGACTAAAAGACCTGAACAAATGGATTTATGCCTGCAACACTGAGGGGGGAGGATTTTAAATAATAATAATATTGATAATAATGCATTGGTTTATATTCCCCTTTTCTGGACACTCAAAGATACTTTACGTTGTATTATTCATTCACTCTAGACTTGCTTTTAAGCTGCTATTGTAGCCACAGCTGCCCATAGACTGAAGCAAGGCTGCCACCAGGCTTCCTGTTGCTGCCAAATGGTGCCTCATCCAAATACCAACCAGGCACTTCCTGCTTAGCTTTCAGATCTGACAGGATCAGGCAGAGCAAAGGCCGTATGGCAATTGAATAACAATAACTGTTTATTTACTATATTTATGATAAAACAAAAGACAATATAATGTATTCAAGAAGATATTGATTTTATATAGAAGATCTTTATTTTATAAAATAAAGATCTTCTAATGTATTCAACTAAAGCTGATTAAACCACATTTGAACTGTTTTGCTCCGGAAGTGCCTCGGCCTACAGTCAGGGCTCCGTGGTGTTGGTTTGTGAAGCCCTGTTCTAAACACCTGGTACATCACAACAACACAACAGTAATATTGTTTAAGTTTCTCCAGGATTCCCCAGTCTCACGATAAACAGACTGGCACAGCAGGGACAGCTGATTCATCTCCTCAGTGATCACAGTCTATTATGGGATTTGCGACTGTGATTGGATATTGTTCTCACCAGCCGAAGAGCATCCATGACGCCTGAGCCACGCTGCACTTTCCTCATGAGCGCTCTCTCTGTTCTTCGTTGCGATGGCCTGGAGCCTTCAGAGCTAAATTTACAGCTGCTCTGGAGTGAAATGGGTTGAAAAGAGTTGATCTTTTGTCCTATTACCCCAACATGTCCTCACTGCGCTCGCCCAGTAAATGATGTCCAGTCAGGCACCATAAAACATGCAGCCTGTTAAATAGGAGCGCAAGAAAGTACGGAGAGTGCAGTGGAGCATGAAGGCAGCACACATGAGTGTCAGCGTGAGTCCGATTATAGAGAACCACAGCCACAGCTGGGTTTGGTGTATTTACAGTGCCTCTCGAAAGTACTAATACACCTTGAACTTTTGCACATTTTGTCATGTTTACAACCATATAAGTAAAGATTTTATTTTTAATTTTTTACTGAAAGTTCACACACAAGTAACAGACAACTGTGAAGTGAAAGCAAAATGATACATGATTCTGTTATTTGACAAAAAATAGAAAAGTGGGGCGTGCATAAGTATTCATACAGCATTTTCTGAGTGCATTAAATTGCCTTTATAACATTCCTAATGACTGCAGAATGTTCACACCTTGCCCTAACCATTAAATAGAGGCCACCTGTGTGTAATCTACTCTCAGTATAATTCCAGCTGTTCTGTGAGGGCCTCAGAGCTATGGTCAGAGTGTATTGGTCACTAAACAACATCATGAAGGCCAATAACACACCAGAGAGGTCAGGGATAAAGCTGTGGAGAAGTTTAAAGCAGCGTTAAGTTATACAAAGATTTCCCAAGATTTGAACATCTCACGGAGCACTGTTCAATCCATCATTCAGAAATGGAAAGAGTATAGCACCACTGCGAACTTACCAAGACACGGCCGTCCACCTAAACTAACAGACCGAACAAGGAGAGCACTGGTCAGAAATGTAACCAAGTGCCCCAAGATAACTCTGGAGGAGCTGTGACGTACTGCCGCTGAGCTGGGGGAATCTGTACATGGGACAACTATAAGTCGTACTCTACACAAATCTGGCCTTCATGGACGAGTGGCAAGAAGAAAGCCATTATTGAAAGGAGGCCATAAGAAATCCCGTTTGAAGTTTGCTAGAAGTCATATGGAGGACACAGCTACCATGTGGAACAAGGTGCTTTGATCAGATGAGACAAAAATTGAACTTTTTGACCCAAATGTAAAACGTTATGTATGGCACAAACCTAACACTGCTCATCGTCCTGAGTGCACCATCCCCAGTGTCAAATATGGTGGGGGAGCATCATGCTATGGGGCTGCTTTTCCTCAGCGGGGACTGGGAAGATTGTAAGAATAGTTGGGAAGATGGATGGAGCCAAATACAGAGACATTTTGGAGGAAAACCTGCTGGAGTCAGCAAGAGAATTGAGGCTGGGGCGGAGATTCACCTTCCAGCAGGACAATGACCCTAAACACAAAGCTAAATCTACAATGGAATGGTTTAAAAACAAACATATTAATGTGTTAGAATGGCCCAGTCAAAGCCCTGACCTAAATCCTATTGAAAATCTGTGGAAAGACCTGAAAACTGCTGTTCACAAACGCTCTCCTTCTAATTTGACAGAACTTGAGTTGTTTTGTAAAGAGGAATGGGCTAAAATGTCAGTCTCTACATGTGCAAACCTTGTAGTCATACCCCAGAAGACTTGCTGCTGTTATTGCAGCAAAAGGGGTTCCACAAAGTATTAAGTCATGCTGTATGAATACTTATGCACGCCCCACTTTTCACTTTTCTATTTTTGTAAAATAACAGAATCATGTATCATTTTGCTTTCACTTCACAGTTGTCTGTTACTTGTGTGTGAACTTTCAGTAAAACATTCTAAATCTTTATGTTTATGGTTGTAAACATGACAAAATGTGCAAAAGTTCAAGGTGTATTAGTACTTTCGAGAGGCACTGTATAAGTTTATGTCAGAGGTGTGAAGTAACCAGCTGCATTATTCACTTCCATATACTCCCGAAATGCACTTCGACGATGTAACGGTAATACATTTTTTATTTAAAAGCACCTTTCAGAACACCCAAGGACACTGTACAATGGACACATTAAAAACATTAAAAACTAAAATGACATGTCAGTTCAGTTCAACTGCTTGGAGGGCAAAGTTTGGTATTTTTTCAGTACAAAAACCCCCACAGAAAATAAACCTATTGTTTAAAAACAGTATTGTATTAGTATTAGAAATTATTTAAAGAGACTTATATTAATTAAGTCTTGTTAAAAATGTATTACAATTTCTCCTGCTCCTCCAGCTCTGCTCCTCCAGCTCTTCTCTCAGACTTCGACTAAACTGCTTATAAACCAGGACTGAATAAGGAGAGAGGTAATATTTCCCTGGCCTGCTAAACGACTTGCTTTTTCAAAGGTTTTTCACAGATGTGTAGTCTGGGAGCGTGAAATCAGTGATTTCCCGGTGGCCGTGATTGACAGACGGGATCAACCAATTAGAGTAATGATGCATATGACGCAGGAACAAGCTGCAGGAAGCCTTTCTGTAAACATTCATGTCTGCCTTTCTTATTTAAAACAGATGAAAGAGCAGAAGAAAACAGTGTATCAGTCGCCGCACCTCCATCTTTAAGGTTTTGGAAGAGTGTGGTAACCTCTTCCATCCCTTGGTGGATGAACTCCCTCCTCTTGGTCCGTGATTGGACCGATACTGGTAAAATTGTTAAATGATTGGCTGCGAGCAGCTGCCCAGACAGTTCTTTTAAACAGAAAGGTGGAGCGTCTGGCTGGACAGGCAAGACCAGCAGAGCCTCAGCAACGGGAATGTTGTTTATCCAACACCGCCAAAAGGTATGTATGAGACATGTGTGGGTCAGAGATCCTTCAGAACATGGACGACTCACTATTACATAGAGCCAAAACAGCCTAGTAATGCTTTTAACGTAACTTTACTTTGCTTTGATTTGAACCAAAGAGTAGTAACAGATCTTTGACATGTAACGTACGTTTGTTTTGTCATTGAACAGCACAGCTTTTGTTGAGAAAACTTAAGATAAAAGTGTGTCATGATGTGGCTCTGGTCTGTCCCTGCAGCTCAGGATGTAATAATGTCCCCTTTCTCTTTTTATTGCTACTTTGCTGTGACGCTGCTGTGGCCTGTATTGCTTTCTGTTGTGCTGACGAATTAAAATAGATATCAGAAAAGTATGGTTCAGGCATTGGTATCGAAAAGCGGGTATCGTTAATGTACTGCATGTGGACCTCAGAGCTATTAGATTGGTAAGTTAGTTTTACAATGTCACAAAGTCTAACACGAGCCTTGTTGACGATGCAGACTGTGTCCGCGTCTCAGCAGACCCGTGTGCGACGACTTTGATACCATTCAGGCGTACCCTCCAGAGCCCTCCAGCCGGAGAGCGCTCCCTTCCCTCCAGGAGAACCCCATTGTGCAGCCGCCTCTCCGCACCGCGGCCCCAACGCCGCGCTCTCCTTAATTATCTCAATCCTCCATAATTGGATTAATTGTTGAATGGAGACGCGTGTTATTGAGAATGACAAAAACACAAGGGTAAGCGGGATTAGCATGCGGCGCGGTGACTCCAGGGCGGACACGCTGGAAACGGCACACGCACACACCGGATCACACCTCGCAACGTTTCAAAGCTCACGGTAAATGCCAGGTGCTTTTTCAAGCGAGAGGTTTGACTTTTCTCTGACTGAAGAAAAAAAGATAGAGCTGTGGAAGAAGTACTATAGTATAATGTGAGAACATTCATGGATTGAAGTGACATCACCACAGTAATCAGCCTGTGATAATCATCTTTTAAAGTCATAGTCGGGAAGTCAAAATGTATTACACATTTTATAAAAATGTAAAATCAACCACCTGGTCTTGTATTTTGATGTAAATGATGTTAGTGTGAGCTGTCGTCCTCGGAGAAACTAAATCAGTGAAATGCCTGACATCAATGCTAGGAAAAAGTTAATACATGATATTTTTTTAACTCACAAACTACCGTTTAGTTTTTGAGATGCTAACAACACATTTAAATGATTATCTGAGCTAAGCGCTAATCAATGATAAAAGACCGTTTTTATTTGATGGCATCAAAATCCCCACTTTTACACACACAACAAAAACCACATGAACTCAAACCAACTGGGGACAATGACCTCACAGCTCCCCAGTCCACATGAACGCAGCATATCACTTTAATGAATCAACTAGAACTGGGAACTGACTGTGGAATTATGGCCAATCGAGATTTTTCCAAACTTGTTGTTTCTTGTGCATTTTCCATTTGATATGATTTTTATGAAGACTTCAATTCCTTAAAAATAACAATGCAACAATGAGAGAGGAACATCATTGAGACGCTGCAGGCTAAGTATAGATCAGCAAAAAAGTCTAGACCTTTTCTGTGCCAAATGTGAAATGCACGATCTCCCTTTGAAGGAACAAATAAATGATTTGAAGCAAAACTTTTCCTAAACTGAGAGCAAATTCTGAGAGACTGCCGGGCTTCTATATTATTAGTCCTTTCACTACGCTGACATTAAAACTAAGAGGTTAAGGGACGAGCTAAAAATCTCAACATTGACCATTGTCTGAAGAATCAATGTTTTCACCTTCAGCGCCTCGTTTTAAAATAGAATTGTAAACTAAAATATCACCATCAGAAACCTGACTCCTGGCCCGTTTACTGCAGGATTAGTGGGAAAACGGTGCCTGGGTCACAGTGAGCGTTTGCACGGGCTGAAGCTCGTCCACCTTTGCCTCTGTAGACAAGAGGCTCTAACAGCTGAGCCTCATGTTGGGCCACTTCTACCATCTCCAAATCTGTTCCTATCACACTTATAAGTAAGTAAGTAAGTGCTTTATTGTCATTGTACAAGCGTACAACAAAATAGTGTTCAGGTGTTAGTCCTGAGCTGCTGCGGCTGAGCCGCGCTGCCACTGTGTGTCAACCTGACCCGCATGACCTTGGAGGTCAGGGGAACTGTAGCACTCGGAAGAAACCTGGATGGCTGCCCTCTCTCGCTGTCTCCTCTGAAACGTTGCACCGCCTCCTGGGTTTGTCCCTGTTTCAGAGCGTGGTGTCCTGCACTGGTCAGCTCCACCTCCTCCTTCCTCTTCCTCCTGCAGCTCCCTCCGCTCCACAACAGTCTTTCACCATCTCCTCGTTTGTCCCTTACTTGTTTCCTGTAGCTCCTCTTGTGACGCCTCCTCTGTGCTGCAGGGGGGCTCTTGGTGCCTCTTCAGTGTCTCAGAAGAAGAAATGTGTAGATCTCAAATGGGTTTAGCTGATAAGCTAGCATTTTGTTTACCTTTAAAAAGCTGCTTTCTTCATGACCATTTTCTCAAAGTAAACAAATCCACCAAACCTCCACAAAAACTCGGCAAAGACGTACAAAAGTATCCAGAAAAACAATGTGGAACACAGAAACCACAAATGCAGGTCGCAGAAAAAGGTGAAAAATACGTTGTACCAGGAGAGAGGGAGGTTTCTTCCTGTTATCTTGATTGTGCTCAGATAGCTTCCTGATACGGCGGCCCGTCGGGACCGTAAATCACGTGGCGGGTAATGAGCGTGGAGAAGATTGAGGCGAGAGGCTAAAGCGCTCCTCTGCTCGATGCCTGCTGTGATGTTGTCCAGAGCTCCAGCCCCTGATGAGGGCAGGGGGGAAGGAGCTCTGGAGATGCCTGCCTGTGTGGAGCTCTCACCCAAAGAAATACAGGGCCTGATCAGCCGACTTGAAATACTTCAAAGTGACAGCGTAATTCTTGATTTGATCATTGCAGTCACCAATAGAAAATATATAAAATATTTGTCATCTAGAACCAGGAAACGGAACAACAATGTGTGGAAGATCTGCTGCACATTTACGATATCATCTCTAATGTCAGGAAATGTATGGACAATGGGGAATATACATTGGGGGAAAATAGGGAAAATATTAATGATAGAAAAGGAGAAAAATGGGAACAAATCACTTCCTTTAATTCTGTACCTGGACCAACAGCATCAAAACTTGATTTCCCCCCCCCGATACTTTCATTTTTTTTGATAGCGGTAGTGCCTAAACTTTTCCAATACCAGACTGGCATTGTTAAACGGTACCCAGCCTCATGCAGTCACCAAAATACTTCTAAATGTTTTGATGTGTCTTCAGTTTTCGGCAGT
Organism: Neogobius melanostomus; assembly: GCA_007210695.1. Taxonomy (NCBI): domain Eukaryota; kingdom Metazoa; phylum Chordata; class Actinopteri; order Gobiiformes; family Gobiidae; genus Neogobius; species Neogobius melanostomus. The sequence continues at coordinate 1,782,617 of VHKM01000501.1, read as the reverse complement.
TAATTACTACAGAGAGAAATCTGCAAAATCTTCCCTTTAAAAAAACAAAAACAACGCAACAGTATCAAAATATGGATTCCTTGAAAAGGTTAGGTTTGTGAATACTACTACGAGGAAGTACCTTTATTCAGAACCTTCATGATTTTTTCGGAGACTATGAGTCAAAAACCGGTTCTACTTTTATCAGAGCAAATCATCTCCAGGGTTAGCAGGGTTTGAGGCGAGACACGCAGGTGAACACATAACGTCTGATAGTTTTTTTTGTTTTTTGAGTTTTATTTTACAAAAAAAAAACATACAAAACCAACAGTCTCCAGTCTTAGGCTTAACCAGATTTTTCAGAGGGATTTTTTTAATGTCTAATGATTTATTCAGCTTTTAACCCCAAAAAACAAGGCATTTTTACAGATTTTTTCATTTATGATCAGCTTATTCAAAAACTAAACTAAACAAATTCCCTCTGAAACAAATCTTTGTTACTAATATGTCAATAAAATAAAACCTTGATTTCAAATCGCGTCTCGCTGTAAGTGCCCCATGGACAGATTTCTTGAGTCTCAAATCAAAGATGGATTTACTTATTTCAAGAAAATGTCACTTATGTCAAGATTACTTTTTGCAGTGTGGTGTTTTGTTTTGTTTCAATAAAAAGTACTTTACGACTTTAATTTGGTTTGAACCGAAGTGGCTCTTTTGACATTGAAGGTTAATGTGGGCTTGTCATCTCAGAGCCTGTATTAGTGAGAGACTCCTTTGTTTCCAGTCACACCGATTTTAATAATTGTGAAACGATTAAGCTTAGACACTTTCCTTGATCTCAGGTGAAAGGACGTGCTGGCAGAAAACTGTCATCATTTCATTTCTCCAGCATTGTTTTGTCTTAATTAAAATAAATGAAAAAATAAAATAAAAATAGCCTTCTAAACATGAAACTCTTAATCCCGGGGAAATGTGATCTGGGTAAGCTATATTGCACAGACCTAAGCCATTATCCCACTCCTGACCTGTTTCAGGGGGTCAGCAGATGTTAATGCCAGATGTTAGCACAACAGCTGGCCTTGAATAATGAGAGGGATAAACACTGTTAGTCTGTGCACGCTTTAACAAATCGAATGTAATGCTCTCACTTAAACAGGAACACCCATTTGGACTCATATTATTTACCGCTGCCTTCACCTGCCTCATTCTGAACATTCGCACTTGTGCTGTTTGCTTTTTGGCTGAGGGTCGTCTTGGCAGTTTGGAGTGAGTCGCTAAAGCCGGCATGCACTTGTGGTGAACAATTGCTCTTCTCTGAGCCCATGCTATTTCTCAAGTTTCTCCTGTTCCTTTTCCCTGATGTTGCAACCACGTGGTATTGCTATGTCGACTGGTACTGGATGTCAGAGTCGATACTGGAAAAAAAAAAAAACTTTCACCAACTCAATTTCAGTGAATGTGGACATGCTGCGCCTCATTTTGAAAGGCAGAACCTGGAGAACTGAATCGCTAACTCAATGTTAGTTTCTAACATCCAGAAATGTACTGTATCAGGCTGCACCATATTCACATATTTGCTTGTTTGAACTTGTTGGAGTACTCCCGAAACGGATCCCATATCAAATGAAAATCATCTACCTTTTCTTTTAGTTCAAATTGATTTTGTTCCCCAAATTGAACGTGCTTCATTACATCATATAACACATTAATATAGGTTGGAGGGTTAATAAGATTAGCAGTTACTGGAGGTACTCCAAAGAGTGCAAGCACAGGGTCAGGGTGTAACTGTTCCACAAACATCAGACATCAATTTAAACATTTTAATCCAGTAAGCTGTTATGTTAGGACAGTTCCAAAGGTGTGAGCTAGTGAAGCCTGTTCCTGTTCCATGAACCGGTGCGGTTCATGGAACATTCTGGAAAGCCGTACTTTGGAGAGGTGTAGCCTGTGTAAAACTTTGAACTGGAGCAGTCCATGACAAGCACAGACTGTAGATGAGTGGACGTTGTCTTGAGCTTTAGTCCACTGAGATGCAGTGATGTTTATTCCAATGTCTTGTTGCCAATATAACATATTTTTAATGCACAAGTTGTAATTATCAGATCACTTTATGTGAGTTAACCTAAATATAACAGACATTTTTAATTGATCTCAAATCAGCAGTATCGGTCTCGGAAGCAAAAAATCTGGATCGGTGCATCTCTAATGTCAGCCACATGTCTTTCCTCTGCCCTTTGTCCATGAAGTCCGGTTGTTTCGGAATTACCATTCTGTCAGTCTATAGAAAACAAATGTAAAAACGATATATGCTAACAGAGCCTTTCCCCACGTCAAGGACATTACAGATTAAAAGATCCCACAATTTGATTTCTCTCTTCTAAAAGAATATGTCATGGTTTTCAACATTCATTTCTCATCATTTTGCAAAACAATAGTAATTCTAGGCTAAATACTTATTATAACTAAAGAAATTCATTTTGAAGTCAGTTATGTGTGGACAAAATACTCAGCTTGACGTTTTGTGTTATAATCTTTACGTTTAATATTGTGGACAGGCAGTAGTCTTTCCCCTACACTGGCCAACAGGAAGTAAGGGAAAACATTACGTACACAGAGCCGACAAGTCCAAAACAATAAGAGCACCAAAATAAAGTTCACAGCACTAACGACTGACATAGGTTTTCACAGAAGTGCTCACGAATGCCCAGAGCAGGGGAATAGCCACATGCAGTAGCCAGAGACGGGCCCTGTGTTCATTCCTTTAGACAGGCACCCACAGTGGAGCCAGGGCCAAGGTCAGCGCTTGTGGAGCCGGGGAGCCTTGAGGAGGTCTACAGGCCTGTGTGTGAGCATTGATCCCAGATGGTAATCTTCAGAGGACATGGAGAAAGGTCCTCCCAAGGACAGCACAATAAAAAGGCCCGTATCGATCGGAGCGCCGTTGATCAGTCGCCCCCAAGACATTTGACAAGATGTACAGGTCTGACAAAGGCCTCATGTACCCTCAGCCTTTCATGCTTCAGAATGGAAGGGAGTCACTGCAGGTGAATAGTGAAACTTTTTAAATTTAGAGATATCACTGTGGAACTTTGGCTGTAGATTACTGACTTAAATATGAGGAAAAAAATTGTTGGCAAGTTTTATGCAGAAAATTGCACTAAAAAAAAACTTATTTTCGAAATCTGAATAATGGATTGAGCCAGATTTAAATATATGGTTTATTTTGTGACATATTTCAAACTTACAAAGACTTTTTCAGAGGGATTTTGAATATACAGTATTGGTTTTAAATTAAGATGTTTTTTAGTGGAAACATCAGTAAAAATGTAAATTCCGCCTGTATTTTGAAATTCCAAACTCAATAAATGAGGTTAGGGATTAGATATTAAATATTAAATTCAAAACTATTGTTAAGTCCAAGACTGGAAAGTTTAAAGTCTGTAGGAATTAGTGATGTGGAGATATTGTCGCACCAATGTGAGACGATATCTCACAAAAGGCATTATGAGAAAATGGCCCTTGAAACTAGGTTACGGTTAAGGTGCTGTATTTGTCATTATACTGCAACAAAATCTGTCCTCTGCATTTGACCCATAATTTGGGACGACCTGTAAGGAGCAATGGGCGGGGGCAGTACTGCGCATGGGGATCCATCTCCAGATGTGGAGCCAGGCTGATGGTCAGACACACCTGGCTGGAGGATTGGCCTATTGTACATGTTTTTAGTGGTAGGGGAAACTGGAGTACCTGGAGGAAACCTACACAGACACGGGGAGAACATGCAAACTCCACACAGAAAGACCTTCTAGCTGTGGAGCTCAAGTGCTAACCACTGTGCCACCGTGCAGTTTCCCAAATAAATCTGTGAGAAACATTGAATCAATGCAATAGTGTTACTGTGAAGATTAGGTTTTTGAAGGTTTATATGTTAGAGACCACAGATTATGGTCTCTAACATATAGAGACCATAATCTACAGTGTCTCCCATTAAAATCAGAAACAGGGACTTCTCAGTTGCATTTGCTGAAAGGCAGTGAAATAACATTTGTTTCATCCTCCTTTAGCGTATTGTAAACTCAGATATTTGTGGGGAAAAACACTGTGCATCTGATAATAAAACATTTGTATCAATTTCATGAAGATTCGAGTGAGTTTTCTAGTCTTTCTGTGACTGACCCTCAAACATGACCCTGCAAGCTGTGACATGTGCCTTTAAATTTGTCTCTGTGAAGAATTGAGATTATACAAATATGTTCGGAAAGTTAGGAAGGAGTTTGGACACAACTGACATTTTAATTTTAGTGGCATTCTCTTTCATTCTTTGTTATGAAAAGAAAGAGGTAAAAGGCCTTTGAGTACTTAAAGGGACTATACAGAGTTTCAAAATGTTAAAACTAAGTATTTTCCTCCCCTACATGTTCCAGCCATGTCCTAATGTGTAGAATGAGCCCAGACCGTTTCACCACAACTGCCTCTAAAATCCTGCACTGTCATTTAAAAAGTTGTTACTTCGGGTCCGAAGGTCCGTCATGCACGAGCTTAATATAGAGACTGCAGTTACACATAAGACCTGAGGTGGCAGTAGTGAGCATAAAATGACCAACTTGCATCTAGTCTCTTTAAGTTAAGCCACACAGTACTTTTTAAAGCAAAATGTGTGACCAAATGAGTATGTTCTTTTTATATTGTTTGGGTTGACCATACACATATATATCAACAAATCATAATACAAATCTAAAATTGAATTAGTTTTCTTGTATAATATATGTTATTACAAACTGACAGTGTTTCAAAGTCATGTGACTCTTTTGCCCCTCATCATTATTTTCGCTGCCGTTGATTTGTTAGTGTGCCATGAGTCACAAATGACAGCTTGTATCTTGTTCTGATCTTTTCTCGTCTTTTATCTCGTTTGCCAGCGGAGGAGACTCTAAGCAACATACACTTACTGTACGTACATTTTGGTTATGAATGATAATACGAAAATATGAATATTGAGGGGTCCGAGCTGGTTCATAAGTCCACATGCTAGGCTTATGTAAAAGGTCTGGCAATAGATGATTTTTCTAAAGTTTCTCTTTAAATTGTATGTTTTTATATAGACGTAGTGTTTACTGTAGTTCTCATTTGTTCATAATTAATCGAATCCAGGCGAAGAACAAAAAAGAGCCAGGCTTCCCTTAGGGCTGTTTACGGCATCACCTAGACTAATGCAAACTCTGGACGAGGTAGTTTGATGGCTCAGCAGGAGGTCGTTCTCGGCGTGTGTTCTAGATTCTCTTATTTAACCGTTTTAAAATAATTTGTATGGGTAATTACTGTTCAATTTCAAATGCACAAACGTTGCCTCAGAAAGCGACAACATCCAAAGGTTTGTCCTGGGTCTACTCCTGGCGCATGTAAAAGCATGTGTTTGGCCCACAGCGCTGTTGGCTGGACAAAGGCGTGCTCTGCACTGTCAATGTTCCGAAGGAGTTTTGTTGACACCTCATCATTTTCATGTCAAGGCAGATTGAGAGAGGACATGACTGCTGCGTTTTCCTGGAGACTCTTATCGTTTAGACAGCCATTTAGATAGTCCACTTTCTGAAGAACAGACTGCAATATCCAGTAGATGCTCAAAAAACACCACCACTGACAAATAACTGACTGTAATTTACAGAACACCAGAGGCCTGTGTCTGTTTTATCTTATACTTAGGCCTGATGCTTCATATAAGAAGAGATTCAGTGCAAACATTTGAGATTTTGAATAAAATGTGGCACACACAGACATCTAATATTGAAGATCCGGACAATGATGGAAGAGAACTACTTCTTTATTTGATTATTTGGATTATATGGATGTATGAGGACAGCACACAGATGTTCAGCAGCAGAGAGTGACAGAGCTGGAGTCTGAGACCAAATGGTGAGTTTGACCTTTCTATAAAATGTGCTGTTAACTACTTTGCCTATGTACTGTATGAATAGAAGTTGTTTGTTGTTGCAGCCTGTGACTCATTAACATTTTCTCTGGGTCATACAAAATGTTTTCAGAGATTATGTCAATGCCTTGCCACGCCCTCTTTTAGTCGACTAATCGCTGCCCAGGGCATGGTTTTGTTGACTAAGGATTTACTATGTAGTTGGGGACAGGCCTAGTAGACTTATCAGAAATACTTGTCTTGGTCCTTGTACCACAGTTTGAAAACTATTGGCCAATAGAAGGTAAATAACTGAGAGGTTCATTTTGTTGTCATTTGGAGCTGGGCGCCTAACACCCTCACAGGGTCTGCTGCCCGGCTAACACTAACATGTTCAGCAGGAGGCTGGAAACACACAAGATCACATTACAAGCTATATTTTCAATTGTCCAACTGACAATTTGATAAAAAAAACAAAAAATGAAATAAGTGATAATAAAAAAGCCGGTTGTAAAACCCAGAGCTAAACTAAACCAGTTATAAACCAGGACTGAATAAGAAACTTGAGTTTTTAGGCAAACTGAAAAGCAAAACAGAGCAGTGACAAGAAAGACGTCTTTACCTTTAGCGACAGACCCACGGAGGCGGAGCTTACGTGCTGTTGTTTACAACTCTACAAGCAGCTGCAGCGAGGGAAATATCAAAGATTGTTTGTGGAAAAGTGAGCGCTCACTCTGTATTAGACATTTTTGGTACAGTTTTGGTAAATTATTAGTGGCAGAGTGAGCGCTCACACCATGTAAGGATCTTTGACGTGTGGAGTGCTTTTGCAAAGCGCAGTGTGGTTAGAAGGTTTTGGCTGAAAGAAACCGTGTCCTGATGTGGATCTGGTCTGTCTCTGCAGCTCAGGAGGTAATAACGTCCTTTCTCTCTTTTTTATCGCTGCTTAAGTGGAAATTGTGCTCAAAATACGAAGTTACAGGCGACGCTGCTGCGGCCTGTGGAGCTTCTGTTTTAGGACTTTTTCCTGAACAACACTTTTTATACACGTTATTTTAATTGAATTAAAATAACATAGGTATAGAAAAAAGCACAGTTAAGGCACAGGCACCGAAAAGCAGGTATCGTTAAAGTAGTGGTAGGCTATCGGAAAAAAAACGAACGGTACCCATCCCTACTTATTACTTTGGATGCGACAGATATGTTAGAAAGTTAGGAATGGGTTTGGACACAGCTAACATTTGAAATTAGTGGCTTCCTCTTTCATTGTTTGCAATAAATCAGGTATAGGGCCTTAAAGTGCATATGACACATTAGAGACTATGTTTGCTACAACATAGTTAACACAATTATATTTAAGATTTTGCTGAAGATTGTATCCAGTTTTCTTTAGTTTGGTCATTTTTGTGATGTTTATAGTTTCACTTCCTTATTGGACACTGACAGGAAGTGACAAAGATGAAGGAAAACTATTTTAAACTGTTGCCGTGCCGACCATGTTAAGTCAATGGGAAATAAGTGAGCCAAACTGCTCTGGAACTTTCCCTCTATTTATGTCACTTCCTGTCAGCAGCTTAAAATCATTTCTGCCCAACCATTTCTTCATTAAAATAGCTGCTTCACTGAAATAAAATGATAATTATGCAACTGATGGACTTGCAACTGATGTTATCCTTCTATCCATCCATCCATCCATCCATCTTCTTCCACTTGTCCGTTGCCGGGTCGTGGGGGCAGCTGTTGGAGCTGCACCAGCCCCTATGGCTCCTCCTGCAGGTGGTGGGTCCACAGAAGGACGGCCTCATGGTTCTAACCGGGCCTGTTGGTCTCTCATAAGGGGCTTCTGAACCGCTCTTTGTCTGACCCGTCACCTAGGACCTGTTTGCCATGGGAGATCCTACCAGGGGGACGAAGCCCCCGACAACAGAGCTCCAGGATCATTCGGGCACTCAAACCCCTCCACCACGTTAAGGTGGTGGTTCCAGGAGGGGGTTATCCTTCTAAATAAGTCATATTTTCCAAAGCATTCAAACCTGTCATATGCACTAGCTACGGTTTCTCTTGCATGTTTCGTCCACTCATATGTATACAGACGCCTAATAAACCAAAAAGAAGCAATTTTCTAAAAATAAAAATATAGCCTATATATATATCTATGTTTCCCCAAAAACTGTCCAACTATACGTTTAGACAACACCGTCTATTTCCATGTGACATTTGTCACGTTATATCTGATCAATTATAGAAGCCATTTCTCCTGTAATACTCACAAATGGGAGCAGGCATCTGTTGACAACACTCCACAGACATTATGCACATTCCTGCGGGTGGCGCGCCATTGGCCCCTCTCCACGCCTATCACATTCTCCACCCCGCCCTCTCCAAGCGTCTCTGGAAGCCTACTGGTTCTTCTGCCCGTTCCTCGGAAGGCTCCCGGACCAATCACCCGTTAAGGGGGCGGGGATCTGACGGGTGGATCGGACTCCCGCGCCTTCAGTGGCACAATCCCCGAGCGAGCGAGCGCACACAGCCGACACTGGAGTAACTGCGACCCACGACTCTACGGACGGACATAACGCTTTCTTTTCTGGGGCCCCTCTCCACATACACCACGAGGACGATCAGCTGTTTTTCTTTTTTTCTTTTTACGATTTACACAGGGTTCTTCTTACCGGGAGGAGGGAAACGAGGGATTTTAAGACTTAAGTTTTTTTCTTTTCTTTTTCTTTTTCCGTTTTTTTGTTCGCCGCCGCAAAAGAGGATTCTGTTTTCTGCGCTTTTAGCGGTGGTTTGTGTTTTGTTGCAAAGATGATGGTCGGAGAGGTCGAAGTGAAGGAACGACCGAGGCCGAGTCCCGACTATTTGATGCAGTTGTTAAATGAGAAGAAGCTCATGACCAGCCTGCCAAATCTGTGCGGCATCTTCACACACCTGGAGCGGCTTCTCGATGAAGGTAAGCCCCGGGTCTGCTGGAGTGTAGTGGGGAGAGCGCAGCGAGAGAAGGGGCTGCTGCCGCTGTTGGAAGCGTGATCGTAGGCGCCAGGGTTCGGGGAGCTCACGGCGAAACACTCACACGCGTTCCCCCAAAAACCCTCACCGAGACGTGCATTTTGGACTATTTTCCTCAAATAAAATGTAACCTCACACTAAAACATGTCGAGTTTGTCTATCAGTGCGTGACATTAACACTACCCAACTCTGCAAATGTTGGTACATTACTATTTTGACTTGTCAAGCCTTTACTTTTTACTACGTAGCTAGTGGAGTTTAATACGTGTACCGATTCCAGACCCAGTCAACATGTTATTATTGTACTTACGGGAGGATAACAATGTATTATAACAGTATTACGCCACAAAGAAAGTCATAGCTAATAAAGTAGTGGTTTGAGTAGTCATTTGAAAGACTAGCTACAGTTGGCTAAAAGTGAACTTAAAGCTCTGTTTACTTGCTAGTAGCCTACTACTGCTAGTGCTCCTGTGTGAGACGACTCTTTTAATGTCGTGGGGATAACTCGTCAAGTTAGTTTGCTTCACTCTAGACGTGTGGCGACAAGTCCAAAAAGTTTTTTCGCCCCCTTCTTCAAAGAAATATAGCAAAGATTTGTGGTTTTCAATGTTTACGACTCGCACAGCCTGTTTGTGAAGTTTCTCGCGGACAGCGGTGTCAGGAGGGCTAAGTTGGTTGGGTTTAAACGGGGCCTGACTGCACATGTTGGAGCATTTCATAGCTCGGGTGGGTTAGCCACATTTGAGGCTAGCAAAGACTCCGGGGTTGTTTTCATGAACTCAAAAGGAACCCAAGCGCTAACTCCGCCACGGTTCGTAGGCACGACAGTGCAGAGAAGTACAGCTGGCTTTTTGACGAATGTGCACAGAAGGAGACACTCCCTCCTTAGTTGTTTTTCTTTTTCATACATTGAAGGGTTACTAGTTGCCCGAGTGGCCGAGCCTACAGCGGAGGAATGTGTCCGCTTTTTGCCTAAACAATGGCCAGTGAGTAGCAGAGAGCTGAGGGGAGGACAAGGCTGTACGAGCCGGGGAACTTTTCCTCCTCACGGGGGTCGGCTGTCTGTGGTGGCAGCCCGCGTTCGGCGCGAGGGTACGGGGCTTTTTTCACGGTGTTCTGATACACTCCTTTCCCCGTGCGTGCTGCAGTCCTCGTGTGTGTGCCAGTGTAGCGTGCCCGACCAAAAACTGCGTCGCCTTTTGTATATCCAGACTTGATATGTCTGCCTACGTCAGCGCTGTGAGCCCATAGCCGGGATGTCACAGATAAAAGCGCTCTTATGTGCCTTCTGTTGGGGGTATCAATGGTATAAGCCGTTGTAAGCGGAAGGTTTGGACCCACGGCTTTATGTAACGGAGTGGGGGGACACAACAGAGCGCCATAGCCCCTAGCGCACTGTCCCCGTTGCATGAAGAGCGATATAGTACGGAGACCGATTGAGGGGCACATAGCTCCGACCACATGGTGCCAAATGCCAATATTACAGAAAAGCATAGTTTAAAACTGCAACACATACAGTTTCACAATTGAGTCAAAATGAGTTGCATTCAGTCCCCATGAGGTCCTCCTATAAATCTGCTACCCCTGTACTTGAGACCTCCACAAACATGTTCAGAGACGCATGCGATTCTTGTATTAGCTTAGCAGTTCATATTTCAGTGCTCCCTCAAATGTAAATGCTGGTGTTTCAAATCATAAATTAAATATCAAGTTTCTCTGATAAATTATTGCCAGTGTCTTTCCAACATTTTATGGACAGGCAGGAATATAATTATATAATCTTTTTAACAGTCAACATCCAGATTTGATGATTTGGTCCATGTTTATAGCCTATATCTATTAACTGGATCTAAAAAAAAAAAAGGGTCTGAGGCTTGCGTATCATTTGGGACGTTTTTGTATCCAATCCTTTAAAAACGATCGATATTTTCAATCACTCATTAAATGTGCACAATGACATAACCGACTCTTAAGTGCTCGAGCAGTTTGTTAACCAAAAGCAGGATGAGCGGAGGAGCCGTGTCCTGAGTGGAAGGCTGCATGTCTGGATGAGCAGTTGTGTTCCAGTCTGTTGCGGCTGAACCGGTCTGCTAAGATTTCTGGGCTTCTCTCAGTGCCGATAAACGGGACACTCTGTGCACAGAAGCATGGAGTACCGACGACGACACTCGACAAAGGAATGTAGGAAACTGTAGGTCTTTGGTCAACACTTAATCGACTACAGTGAGTAGTCTTTTAAAAATAAACGCTGTTTTTACTGTCTACCTCGGCTTTGATGCACGGGGAGGTTGAGGAATATAGTCCAGTGCGATAATTCCAAACCGTTGCGTTAAAAAACTGTACAAAGATTTACACCACAATCTATTGCCAGCATACTTTTTATAGTCATAGCTTGTTTCCTCAGTAACTGTGTATTCTTTTTTTTTTAAATTCATTTTCAACATCTTTTGATATTCACTACAGGGATTAATCAAAATAATCGCAAAGCTTTCTAAATCTCATCTTGTCAAAATACCGCTACTCTTGTACTTCTCTGCAACAATTTCACATTACCCGCTGTGCGATTGATTCAAGCTTTATATGTTTTGTATGCATTTTTTCAAAGAGTCCTTAACGCGAGGTCCGCAACACTGGGGTTTTAAACATCCGGGGCGCAGTGCATCTGTTCGCTCCATTTGGATCAGCGTGTTTTTGTTTGCTGCGAGTGTAAAGTCAGGAAGCGTCGTGTTTTCTTTCTCAATCCCCCTCCGCCGTTCACCGTCACCAGCCCCAAATTCACACCGCTGTGCCAACGCAATTCAGGGACAAGGTTACCCTAGATATACTTGTTTTTTGTTTTGTTTTTTTAACACAGGAAAAACAATCCAGCCCATCAGTTCTGTGAGACTTAAGAGAGAAGCGGAGTGACAGGCGAGGTGTTTACTTGTAAATGTAATTGCTATTTTTTTCTGACAAATATTGTAATTAAATTTGTATTTGTTGTATTAAATTTTCCTCCACATTTTCAAAAGGACCGATGTCACGCAGAATCAACTTTTGATCATGGTAATCTTGCAGAGTCGGTCAGTTTTGCTCCACCACCACTGAAAACGCCGGCTTCTGCTATATGTCTCGTATGAGAGACTTCCATGATGTGTTTGTGTGTTTGACAGTCTGCACTCCTTCCCCAAACGTGTTCTGATCCTGACCTTGGTCGAACCGTCTTCCTCGCGTTGATAAGCATGTTTGACAATACACATCTGTTTTGAAACCTTTGACTTGCTGGTGCCTGTTGCATAAAAGTAAGAAGTGCGCTCTCTGCTGGCCTGAAGCTTAACTGCTCTTTATCAAACCTATAAAATCAAACACACTATTTGGACCAGGGCTATTCATTTACATTTTATTCTACTGGGTCAGATTTTTTGGAGGACAATTGGCAAGCCTCCCATGACCACCAGACATATTCACACATTTTGATAATAAATAGGTGAACATCCATGATCAACGTTGAGATAGAATTAAACATAAAAGTTAAATTCTATATCAACATTTTAAGCTCTTTTTTTTTTTTTAAAACCACAGCAAGATACAGTATTAACTGTCAGTGCCATTTTGAAGGCCTGAGGCCAAGCACATGGCTACTTAACATACTATAGTGCTCCCTTCACCGCTGTTGGACTCGACTACCATTAAGAATTCTGACTCTTAATGGAAGCACTACAAAGGTCATAAGAATTCCCTGTACTAATTGACAAACTGTGGATGTTAGCAGTAGCCTTAGCGTTTGCAATGAGCTCAGTAAGATAATTTAACAGGCCTGATCTAGACACTCGATTTATTTAAATTTATATTTCAAAATTGGCAAGGTTAAGGGATATAAAGTAGTCGTAAGCCTAAATAAAACAAGATATGGATACTGACGGCATGTCTGGAACTGCCCATATATGGTCATGTTCGAAGTAGCCAGAAGGGGAAAACAAAAGAAAAGACTGAACTTTTCCCCATTTTTCCACCATTACTTTAACATATGCTGAATGCTGATGTAAAGCCTCCGCAAGGAGCAAAAGGGTTCAACAGCCCATAAATACTTAAAAAACGGACAGTGCTAACCAGGAAGCTAGCGAAGGTAACATTAGCGTCATGCTACGTTAGCAAGCGAGTGCAGTTTTTGCTTCTATGGAACAATTTGCCGCGAAAAAAACATCCATTTGGTCCCGATTTTGGCTTGACTTTAATTGGTGTGTGATAAGTATGTTTAAAGTCCGCCAGAAAACAGCTAAAAAAGTGAAAAGTTGTGATTTTAATTAGAGGTTCTCTTGCCCTTGTATGGCACGTTGCCGTCTGTATAGGACCTTTTTTAAAGCCCATAATCCAGGGGTTCCCAAACGTTTTTGACTGGGACCCCAAAAATGTACACACAAACAGCTCGGGACCCCATTGTATAAAGTTATTGCCTCTTACGCTACTTTAGGCCAGGAAAACATTTAAAAATTACATTAATATTTATTTAAACAGTTTATTTTGAATAATTGAATGAATTTCACAATTTGTCGGCTGTTTTATACTCAAAAATATATGAATAACAGTAGCATTTTTGTTTTTGTTTCATCTTGAAATCATCTGGGGACACCCACCCAAGGCCTCGCGATCCCCCCCCCCCCCTTTGGGAACCACTGCCCTAATCCATCACTCGTCTCACTCTGCACTCCCAGTGTGTTCTTCATTGCGCAACCGTTTTCCTAGCATGCCTGAAGCTGAAAGTGATTCATGTCACAGTGCCATTCCCACGGGTTCCTTACAGCGAGTCCTCCATACATAGTTACGCAGGATTCATCCACTGTGAGACCCCACAGAGACACGAGGATATTTTCTTCCTGCACAGGACATTATTCCCTTCACAATCACAGTCTTCTTGATTTGCCAAGTCAAACTGCACTTTTCTAATGTGATTGCTCTTAACCTTTGAGCCCCGCTGTCTAGTCTTATACGTCATTGGATAGAAAACGACTTAACTAGACCCTGCCACAGACTTTGCTGCAAATGTCCTCCCCCGTCCCGCACCACATGCTCGGTTTACAGTAGTTTCTAGGACAGCGGGACAAACTTCAGTGCCATGCTAAATATTACAAGTGCGTGTGATGCAATTTGCCCCTGTGCGCCGTCTGGTTCCTGTTAGGACTGTTTGTTCAGCCCACCCTCTTGGCTGAGCGCGCCTGCTGACATGTGGCATTCAGATCCGCCCTTCCTGCATGCACCCGGCCCGACCCCAACTCAAAACGGCGTCCCACCCAAACGGGGCCCCGCTCCCTCCTCCCGCTGGTATTTGGAACGTTTGATAAATATTTGAAGCAAGTTTTCGCTGGATTCGCTGGCTGTAATGCTGCAGCAGCGGGGAGGATTGCACAAGGCGTTTTGTGCTATAATCGCTTCCCTTACTCACCGTGACTTGTTGTTTTGGCTCACTTGTCAATATGTCTTCTGCAAACGGATTAAAACAAGGCCATAGCAAACTACTTGTACATCTGTGTGGGGAAAAAGTTGACTTGGCGTGTAAGTTGGCGTTTTATGGATGATTATGTTTGAATGCAGGGCTGGACTAGCAGAAAAAATCGGCCCGGGACTTTTGGGTCAAGACCGGGTGCCCAGTCAAAAAAAAAATCTCACAAACTCGTGGTTATGAGCCCGGCGCTCTACCTATGGAGCTAAACGAGCGGAGCATTGGTCCGTAGGAATCGTACAATATTCAATGCAATAGTCGAGGTCATTAGCATTGCAATACAATAAGCCCTTGAACTAAAACGGTATAAGCTACAAAACGGAGGACAAAAGCTGCATGTTGTTTCTGCTGAATTCAGGCTAACACCCCAGAGCACTCACAACTTTAATCTTGTCGTTTACAACTTGCTGCAACATTTGTAACATTTCTAAACAATCTTAAAATGCATGTGCTGTTATGGAGGTTCCTCTCGTGACTGCCACACAACTAAACTTCACAAAACCAACCAAATGATCACACTGTAGATTTAGGTAATGAAATGGTAAAACTCACCATGGAGTTAGGGAGGTGTGAAGTGGAAATTAGAAATCCCCTAAAGGCCAAAACATTGTAAATCCAGAAGCTATTTCCAAACTGCGCACACTGAGACGAGGGGCAGGAGGGTGAGTCACCTGACAACTCCCAACATAGTAGCCCTGGCGACGTGTGACAGCAAGTGTTTTCTGAAAAATAACATGTAAAACAGTGTGGTCTAAAGCGTGTCTGATGAACGGTGGACTGGATGATGAACTAAAGCTAACAGGTTAGCGTAACAAGAGCGAAACAGCTGTTTCTCAGCCGCACTTGGCATCTTTTAACGCGACAGGCCCAAACAAGGCTTCACCTCAGCGGCAGCGTTCATGTTCACGGAGGACAGTAACTTTTTACTCTGCTGCTACAGGCCGTGTTCAACAAGCTGACGGCCGAGAGAGAGAGAGACTTCACCACGGGGTCAGGCGAGGAGCAGCAGAGCAGAAGGAGAGAGTGGGGGTTTGCACGGAGAATAGCGTATAAAACATGCATTTTTAATACCGTCAGACAGGGAATCCTCATGGTAGTGATACCGTAGCATTTTAATGCCACGGTATACCTTGAAACCGGTTATCGACCCACCCCTACCACAGAGTTGTCCATTTGAACTTTTCCCTGTCTTTTCAAGTTGACCGCGGTGCGACGTCAGAAATGTGACTAAACCCAGTCACTATCTGCTCTTGAGCGGAGGCCTAATGAGAGCAGAAAACCCCTCACTGTCCTTCAGACTGTTCCCCGAAATCACGTGTCCCTCCGGAGTGGCTGCTCTGCAACAGCTGCACCACCCCTCCCCTCGCACCCAAGCCCAGGCATGTTGTCCACAAGGGCAGGGTCAAACTGGTCACATCCATAATCTGAGGTCAGTTTAGGGAAGGTCTGAAATGTGCTTTAGTTATTTTTTATTTAAACCTTGGCTAAAACAAAAGCAAATGTTTTGCTCCAGTTTCATTTAAATTTCCATTGTCTCGTTCCAAACTTTAAAACTAGGAGCTGTTTCTGTCAAAGAAAAGACTGTAAACCTGTCCATTATAAAGTCCCATGACGATTATTGAAATTCTGATTAATTGCCCAGTCCTACAAATTGGTGTGAATGTTTCCAACAGAGCTCCTATAATAACATATTCCTGCATCTGCATCTCATGAATTCACTCTTAATTACAAAAGAAATTAATGAACATCTCAGCTGATTTCCACACGCTCACAGTTTCACTTTAGTTTTCACACACATGGTTCTTTTGGGACTCTTCCTTTGGCGAGGTCATGCAATTATCTCGAAAATTAACATTGATTTGTCTCCGCACATTAAAAATGACCGAACGTGCTGCTGACTTTTTGGTTTGGATTGAACGCTGGGCCTTTTCTCCAGCCTTTATTGATGAGTGGCACCGCTTGGCACAAATGCGTTCCGGCTCATGAGACGTGACAGTGGTTTACCGCGGGTCCTAACATTCTTACCATCCACCTGGTTCAAACCGGTTCATCTTGACATCACTACTGCCCAACAACTGTGCGCCTGAGATCAAACGATAAGCCCCCGCGTGGTCCACATGCCCGACACTTAGAGGATCCCCTACCTCCACATTTGTTCATGTCTACACAGCTGCTTCCCGTGGGCGTGCGGGAGGGGGGGGAAAGGCGACACCACCCGCCTGGCGCCTCTCAAGGTCACCGCGACCGACAGCCCCTTCCTCCCATGTGTTTTTATTTAAACCCCTGTCCGTCGCAGTCGTTCATCTCCCGGAGGTGGCACTTTTCTCCCCCCCGGCCCACACGTGCGGGTTATTTTTTTTATTTCACTTTATGATCTGCCAGCACAACAAGGCGCTTCAAATTGCTATATTTTCTCTTTGGCAGGAGGAGACAGCCCATATAACATCTCCCGCCACTGAAGCGCCGGAGTTGTGAGTTAGCGGAGCATAGGAGAAAAAAGGAGAGTCGTCTTTTCCCCCGTCTTGTCAGATTGTTGGCAGAAAGTGGTTGAGTTGCAAGATTAACTGCGACTGAATGGGAATGGCCATTGTGTAAAAAAAAAAAAAAGGACTGCGCAGTTTTGGAAAGATTAGTGAAATTTTTCTGGCAAGTAATTGGGATGTTTATTAGGTTTGCAATTTTTGTTTTGATATTAACATTCAGTTCAAAACTATTATGAGCACTACTATGAGGAGGAATTTGCTGTACGTACAGGTATGTAATGGAAACATGTCAGGTTGTTCATTTCATTTAAATCAGTATGTTATGTAATGTAAACCACTGTCAAAATCAACAGTTAAAACAAGTGAGAATGTAAAAGGTGGACTAAACACAGGGTTTGCAAGTTTATTACAAACTCCACATGGATACATTTTGCTGTCTGCCAAAGATATTGTACAACCTAAATCAGTGGTTCTCAAACTTTTTACACCAATCACCTCCTCGTTTGACCGTCCAAGTACCACCGGGACTAGATCAAGCTCAAATCTGACTTTTGCAATGGTCGGGACCTAGTTAGAGGCAGTTATGTTGAAGCTGGGTGTAAATCATGTAAACATGACAAACCTGCTTCAACATGAAATGAAGCAATTTACAATCACCGTTTCTGTGATTAGCTAATTGCAAGGGTTCATGGACTGGATTGCAATTCCTCACTTCCGAAATATGTGCTTGGTCGATGTGGACTTTCTCCCATATTTGCACAACTTGCCTTCACAACTTGGGACATAAACGCAAAGCATTTCCAGCATTTGAAGCTCCTTAAAACAGTCCCTCCCAATTTTTTTAAAACATTTTTTACATTGAATTTTATATGCTTTTTTTTTTTTTTTTTTTTTAAGAAAGCAGCATGTTTTAGTGAAATTAAGCCAAATGTCAAAATACAGTTAGAGGAGGAGTTGCTTTAATAGGGGCATAGGGCTGATTTAATCAGGACATTCATGTTTAGTAGGGGTTTTAGAGGAAGCCTGTGTGAAAGTCAAAAATCAGCAGATTCCAACACAAAAAACGGAAGGGGGAAGGGGAAGGGGGTAGGTGAGGGGAGTTCCATGTTCATATATTTGCTGGTTTGAAGTTGTTTAAGTACTCCAGAAACGGATCCCATACCAAATGATAATCAGAGCATCCTTTAATAGTTCTTAATATAATGGCCAATAGCTCGAAGTAAGGTGAATTCCCATTATTAGTTTGAACAGATGCCTGTGGTTGAACATAATAATTTGATTAAAGATACATAACTGGGACCAAATCCAAACCTCGACAGGGTCTAGAAGAGATAAATCCCACTCGACTCTGTCGAACGCCTTCTCCGCGTCCAGGGAGAGCAGCAACTCCTGATTTTGTTTATCCTTTTCTTGGGTATAAATAATATTCATTAGTCTCCTTACATTAAAGAACAATTGTTTGTCTTTTATAAACCCTGTCTAATCTGGAGATATGATGGTGGGGAGTATGTTTTCTGTACTACAGGGATGGTTTGGCCCTGCACCATGAGCCAACATTATCGTTTTAAATTAGCGACCAATGGACTGATTCACAGTGACTTACTGCTCACCAATAAACAGGCCTTGGCTTTCTCCTCTTCATTTTGTGGGAGTGTTCCTTAGACTCCAGCTCAACATTTCTCTTTTCCCTTGCTTCCCCTATGGTTTTACAAATCTACTTTATGATGCGTTTAGACTGTGATTCCACTGCCCTGCAAATAATAATAATAATAATGATGCCTTATTTTTATATATCGCTTTTCAAATACGTAGTTCTCATTTATACTGATGTTTCACTATGTCCTCAGCATTGACCTAGCACGTGTTAGCTACAGTTGCAGTTGGAAAATGTCACAGGCTGGAAACATAATGTTTTCTAACAACACACATAAGTATCAAATCTAATCATAAAATTTGTCAGAAAAAAAAGCAATTCCTTTAGCAAACCCTTTTAACTGAACTTTACAAACCGCCAGCCACTCCAAGTTGTTGTATTTTCCCTTTGGCAGGCGAAGACGGCCCAAATAACAGCTCCCACAACTGAAGCGCTGGCATTGTACAAGAGTGGATTCTTTTCCTTTTCCAGTATTTGTTGTATAAAGTGCCTGTGCCCCCCCCCTTTGTTAGCACATTGCCGTTTTATTGTGATAGAGGCACATCATCATAGCCCTCGTTCCACTCCGCGGCGTCCTCTCCGCGTACACGCCTTGTTTGTCTGAGTGGGCTGTGATTGTAGCAGGGACGTTCCCCGGAGAGCTGTCAGCGTTTTTGGAGGACAAACTGTCTGCCGTCGAGTCGTCATAGCAGCCCGTCCACTGGGAACAGCTGTTAAAAGACTGCTTTTGTTTAATGACATGGAAGTGGGTTTACTACCTAAGACTGTCGCCAACAGATAACACCACGTCTTCAAGAACTTCAAGAAAAAAAAAGTCACTACCGGTATCGAAAAAAAAGATCTCCAGATTCAAGTTCATTTAGATTTATAACAAGAACAAAATAGCCTTAAGTGAGTTTTCCCAATAGACCAATTGGGGTTTTGAAGTACTCTAGTGAGAAGAAACATTGGATTTTGTTTGAATTTGTGCCATAAAGTATAGTGCACTTAACTTTTAGCTTCATGATTAAATGATTATCTTTGCTCCATCACTACTTCTACTTCTACTACTGCACCTTTCTGTATTAAATGCAGTTTGTGGATGTTATCACAGACCTAAACTTTTGTGTGTTCCAAAACAGCCCGACTCTGATTTAGTGCGGTGGAATGGCCCTGCAGATGTTGCATCTATGGGCTCAAACTGATGAAACATGATGAAATATGAGGACTGTTGCCATAGCAATTAACCATTCAAAACAAAGTCTTCTTGCTCTGGAAGTCCGTGTTACTGACTCTGTAGAACCGTATTCATTTTTTGTATATATTTCAACACTTAACAGTGTTATTGTAGGATGTTAATTGTTTTTTTCTCCTCAATAGACAAAACCAGTAGAAAGAATTTAAAGAGATCTGAAGCTATAAATTCTTCAAACAAACCTTGTATTTCTATAGAGATTTAGTCTGCTATACTTATCTCACTACACTAAGGTGGGCCCATCGCTTCCATGTTATCAGAGTGGACATGTGTCTGGTAAAGCTCACAGACAGGAGGCAGATAGACGTGCCTGGCCTGTTACTTTATCACTGTAGTTTGACCCCCCCCCACCCCCCGATATACAATCAATCCCCCGCTAACAAGACTGAGCGCCACTTCCCTCTGCCCCATCCAGATTACCGAAAACAAGCACCGCTGATGGAGAGTGGCAGGAGCGCTCCCAAATCCTCCCCCGCTCACCCCTGAGAGCCACTTAGGGCTGGAATGTAATCTAATCCATGCTGTTGGTGCTACTCATGACCTGGTGTTTCCTTTATTTGGGGTGAAAACGTTTTGGACACCTCACAGTTCGATACGATACATGGCTCATGGTGACCATTACATCACAATGTCACCATGTTTCCACACGATGACCATGCTGTACCGTTACAGTTAAAAACCACACGCTGGTTTTAATGACACTGAAGGTTTACAGAATATTGGTGTGGTCAGCCATTCAACTGACATATAAGTGTAATACTGTTTGCTTATTTCAGTGTTGAACTGTGACAGCAGGGGGCGCTTTGTTAAGGGCATAGGACTGATTTATTCAGGACATTCATGTTTAGTAGGTGTTTCAGAGGAAGCTACTTTGAAAGACAAAAATCAGCAGGTTCCAACACAACAAATGGAAAGTATGACTTTGGATTCCGGAGATATCGGATTTTTATCGGCA
Organism: Neogobius melanostomus; assembly: GCA_007210695.1. Classification (NCBI taxonomy): domain Eukaryota; kingdom Metazoa; phylum Chordata; class Actinopteri; order Gobiiformes; family Gobiidae; genus Neogobius; species Neogobius melanostomus. The sequence continues at coordinate 1,761,922 of VHKM01000501.1, read as the reverse complement.
TTATATCGGCCGATAGCCAGTATTTTTAAACAAATCTACAGTCAGCTTCAGATGACTTCTTTAAAGTCATCCACTTACATCATTTACTTTTTGAGTGAGAAGATGAGCTTTTCCCGTGAACCGGCCTGTTTTGTCCAATCAGGAGGGGATGGGGGCGGGCGCTTGATCGGTTACGTTTGACCTTTTTTTTCCCTTACCTCATTTTTTTGCAAACTAGGAGTGGCTTTCAGGTTGAGTCAGGAAGAGAGGGGCGGGACTTGATTGTTTCTGCCTCATTAATATGCACAGCATCATTATCATATTGGACAGTTTCTGTGGTACAGTATTGCGACACGGCAAAATGGACTCAAATTTGGCAGGTTTCCAATCACAAAGTCTACCGCTACGTAGCAGTTTACACTTTCTTCCTGGATATGTAAAAAAAAAGAGTTCTATTAGAGTTTGTGTTTTTGGTGGTTACTAGAAAAAAATAGCAGCCATCTTGTCAAATGATTTAAAAGTTCCATACAATGAGATTTTCAACAAAAGGTTTATTAATTTTTATTTTTTTTTTGTCTCACTTTCATTGTTGTAGCTTTTCACTTTGTCCTCTCTCATAAAAACAGAGTTTAGTTTCATTCACGCACATTTGAAGAATGCTACAGCGTCCTGCCCGGCCGCGCTCTGGCCGCGCTCTGGCCGCGCTCTGGCCGCGCTCTGGCCGCGCTCTGGCCGCTCCTCTGTAATAAATGTTCCGGCAGCACCAGTTTGACAGGGCGAGCAGCGGAGGTTCCACTAGGACATGTTACTTGCAAGTCTTCCTCTATCTGTCCTCCCCGCCGCCCGGACCAGCCCGTCAGGCCTGGTAGATAAAGTCATCCAGCGACAGCTCCGGGGCCGTTATCTCGCGGCCTGGATCCCGCGAGTGCACGGGCCGCGCTTATCACTGCTGCCCCTGCGGCGCCTGGCCCTCTGGTCTCCACGCTGCCGATACATACAAGGCTGGGCTTCCCCCTCCTCAAACACACTTTCAGGAGAAGGCTAATCGAGATTACCAAGCCATAAAAGTCAAAGAGTGCGTAAATCATGGACCACACTCTAGTCAAAGTCTATTACATGGGTTCTAGAAACGTCCTGCAGGGGGCACTTCAGGCCAGTTTGGAATCCTGACCAACTCCTTACTGTCAAGTCTTTACTTATAGTTTACCTATAGTTTTTTTCTCATCAATAATTTCTTAGTAGTGCCTAATATAGTCTTCAAAATCAAGATGAACATTGAATTGTAAAAAGTATACCTTGCTGTTGAAGATGAACACATGTTTACCTCCTGAGGTCTACTGTATAACAAGAACTGTAACTTGGCATCTTTGTCGATGAAACTAGTAAATCGTTAATTTCATTGTGCTCTCCCTGACTTGAAACAGACTCTGAAAGTAATGACTTTGACACACAGTCTGCAGTTAACCATAAATAAGGTCTGGAAGCGTTCGGTCATAAAGGCCCATTTAAAACCAGATGTGAGTCGACTGTGGTTTGAGCCTGGGTGGCTGCTAAGTCTGAGAGGAAGACTCTCCATGTCTAATGATGACGTGGCAGGATACGTATCAGATTTGACTTGAAAGTGGCCTGCGGCGCATTTGAAATCAATGGGATCTTTGTTGGTCGCGCTGTTATGAAACGTAGAGGCCACATACGCGAGAATGTTTTCATAGTTTTCTCGGCAATCCACCAGGCATCTAAACCTTTATTTCAGTCACATGACTTCTGTATTTGTGGCCTCCACTTTAGAGAGTGTATATCATAGAAAAGTCACACTGAAGTCAAGATGCTACGTCCAAAAATAGCAGGGTTAAATGTGACTTATTTAGATGAATAACATCAGTTGTAAGTAATAATTATTTTATTTCAGCTACTGACAGGAAGTGACATAGATAAAGGTAAAGTTCCAGAGCAGTCCATTTACATAAAATGAATAAAGTTAGCTACAGCGGCCGAGCGACAGGTCGTACAAACCTCTCTCAGAGAAAGCTCTGGCCCACACTCCAAACATCTGACCTAGATCCAACATGTGACAGAGGTCAGAGCTGAGTGTCACTGTAGTGATTCCTCAGAGGGGTCATAGATGTGTTTACTGTGGCTAAATGCTAACTGCGGTAGTTGCTAACGTCTGACACGGACTGAGGCTCTGTGACATGACACAAAATGTCAAGGTGTCTGTTCCCTCTTGGATGTGTTCATTTAGTCTTTAAGAGTGGAAGCAGCTCTTTGGTGGTCTGTGCCTTGTCAACATAACCACATGCTTGTTGTTCAAACATGTGCCTCTGGTCTTTGTGAGCAATGATTACGATTAAAAACAAAATGCTACTGTCAGTCCGTTGTCCTTCATTTTCACCCTGAGTAGAGAGATTGTTACATGTTGCTGTAGATCAGTGAACAATTTCTCAAAAGTCTTCTCTGTGAGCGGCTCGCCTCTCCTCAGACCTGACTCGTTACTTTGCTGAAGCGTGACGTCGTCAGCTCTGCAGCTTTGCTTTGTCTGCTAGTAGCCAAACATATTTAATTCATCAGTACTGTCAGTGTCTTCAGCATTTGGAGTTGGCTCAGTGTCATTGGCCTTTTCGTGCATCAGCGTTTTGCAACAGTTGCAGTTACTATAATAAAACGGCAAATACATAATCTGTAACGTTGCGGTGTGTTTGTAAGCTACACATATTTCCTCCGTATAGCTCTAAAACCAGTAGTACATGCTGCAGGAGTATTTAGGCCAAGCGTCTGATCTATTTACCTCCTCTCCACACGCAGAAGAAGTGTTTTTGTGCCTTTTCCTGAGACATCACAGGCCTTCTCCCGCTCCTCCGCCCTGTTCTGTCAAGCCTTCTCCCGCTCATATCTACGCTTTGACTAATTTAGATGACATCACCACAATACACTCGCTATTTGACTGCCTGTACCCCCGGCCCCTCCTCATCACATTCTTCAGATGCCTCAAATATCCGCCCCCCTCCCTGCACTCGCGCTAGCTCCTTTTCTTCACTCCACGGCGCTTCCCCCTTTTGTGTGCACGCTCATTCTGCCGCCTCTCAGCTGTCAAAAGGCGTACAAAAGCTGACTATTTGATTTCATTCGAATCAAGCGCTGATATTTCCCCCTTTTTCTCCTCGTGATTTGATTCTGGATGGAGTGAAAAGGAAGGCGCTGAATGCTGCCTCTGTCATGCCCACCCCCTTCCCCGGGCCCCGGCTGTGGCGTTTGGCAGAGGCGCAGGAATGTGACCCGGAGCAGAGGCAGAGGAGAGCACTTGACCTCCACCCTGTTTGTTTTCACCTCACTCGCTCTGGAAAGGGTTTCACCTGTTGGACAGAAAGACGGCACTAATCTGTGGAAAGTGGATACTTTGGTGCTATGACAAATCAGTTAGCTTAAGTCAACTACACAAAGCATTAGCTGATTTTAGCCTTATTTAAACGAATGTTCCGTCATTGACTGGACCTGGAAATCGACATACTATTTATTGATTTAGACCTATTTTCAGGGTTTCCGCGGAGAAGTTGTTAAATGAATTGTGCCAAAATCAAAGCCTTAAATGTCATTAAAAAGCATTCAATTGGATTCAGACTGACATTAATTGGAAAATGATGACGTTTCAACCGTTTTTACTGGATAGGTTCATTGAAAATGCCAAAATTATGGTCTAATCTAAAACAGGTTCAGTAGCAGTTTTGGCTGAAATTGACAATTTATTTGGGTAAAAAGTTTTCCATTTTGTCCAGTTCTCTTTCCTCTATTTGACGAAATGTTCACTGTTTTTTTTCTGCATTTGTGGCATTGAAATCTAGTATTTGGGCATTAACAATGACATTAAAAAGAATTAAATGTGACTTGCTTCTGCCTGTAGAAACCCTGATTTGTTTATATTGTGCCGGTTAGTGAACACACATGGGACTCATGCATGTAAACACGGCTAAGTTTCATCCGTCGTCCCCCACTCACACGCTTAAACACACTCTCACTCATCCTGCCCTATTGTATATGTTTTTAGTGGTAGGGAAGACCATAGTACCCGGAGGGAACCTATGCAGACACGGGGAGAACATGCAAACTCAATCGAACCCGGGACCTTCTACCTGTGAAGCACAAGCGATAACTGCTACGCCACAGTGTCAGACTTTTGCCATCACTTCTGTTTTGTGCTGTAGTCTGATATTTTTCAGAGAAAGAAATATTGTAAAAGCAAGATCTGGACTCTGTGGCGACCCACCATCTTCCTGAAGAGTGAGCCCAATGAATCCTGGCATTGTCTTAGAGTATGCCCGAGCCATCAGGGAAGAAGGAATCCACTGATGGAATAACCTGGTCATTCAGGATGTGCAGGTCGTCATTCTTTGGGCCCATAGCATTTCCGAACTTAGACAGGAACAACTACTGCAAACCCCAGATTAGGGCTGGGCGATATGACGATATTAGACCGTCTTACGATCCCCAGAGCAGACGATCTGTCATTTTTGTGGGATTGTTTTATGCACTTCAGCACAGTTTACTCTTTTCACCGTCAGTGAAGGAATCCCAAGCCGCAAACTTTCTGCTACGCAATGTCAGACGTTAATGCGAGCGTTTAGCAGCGAGACGCTCCTCTCCAGGGCGACCAGGCTCCTCAATCTAGAGCTTTAAAATGTTTTAAACCCAGCGTTCTGTCTCTATTTCAGCGGTCATGTCAGTGTCTTTCCCCGCTAACGCCGCTGCTCTGCGTACGTAGATCGCAGTGTGTGTTTATTTACCTGGCAGCACATGTGCGAAGAAGCGAGTGTGTCCTTCGTCCTTACAGTTCTGTCAGGCGCCGCATCCTTCTCATTTGTTTAATTTAAATCCTGGAATGCGTTCATAAATGCGCTGTTTATCCATGTCTTTGAAAATATAAAAGTTCCTCAAAAACACCGTGACTCTGAGTTCATTGTTGTCAAGTCGCCTAACAGTGACAAACTTTTTCCTGTTTGAGTTTTACACAATAAAAGTCACTGCATGTTATTGGTTCAGTAAGACTCTTATTGTGAAAGGGTGCGACAGCGACAGAGCGTTACATTTACAGCAGCTTGACGTCATGAGAGAGACCTCTCAGTAAAAATGCCAAACAGCAACAAGCATTTACCAAACTTACTCTACTTACTTCAAGCTCATTTTATTATCTGGATTTTTGTGTGTTTTTCATGTATAAAGTGAGTTTGCTGAGTTGATTATCACAAAGTTGAATACATTAGTATAGTATTTTTCATCTTCAGTGTGTAATTTAAGTTATTTTTGTCATTATAAAAAAATCGTGACGAAATCGTAAGTTTATAATTCAAAAACCGTGATATTCTATTTTTGCCATATCGCCCACCCCTACCCCAGATAAGAGATAAGATAATCCTTTATTGATCTCACAATAAAGATTAGTTTCCTCCTTCCTGCTTAGAATAATGAGACGTTTCAGCCTGTTAGGAACACATGAGCTTTGGCATTTCTTGTATTTGGTCCATTATGTAAAGTTACAATCTAGAAAATACCTCTGGGACTTTTATCATTTATAAATGTTGTAAACAGCAGCACAGGACGCAGGAGCTGAATGGTGATGCTACAAGACTAGTTTAGCTACACACATCATCCTACATATCTGGATTTAGCCGTTTCAGTTCTAAATCCCAGGTCGTCATCTTCAAACCCAGCCCAGTGGACATGTTTGTTCCCAGCCTCTCGCCTGTGTGCAGTGCACGCGTGTCTCACCAGTTGCAAGGCCGCTCAATAAATCAGCGCTGAATAATTTACCTGTCCCCCGCCGCGCGTGTTGTTCCTGCCCCGGCCTCCCCTCGGGGCCACAGAATGGCGGGGTGTTGGCAGGACGGAGCCTGTGAGATCCTGATGTCATCAAATATGAAGCAGTGGCGAGGCTCCAGTCTGGTCCGATCTCTGCGGTGGAACAAATCTACTGTTCAGCAAAGTCTGGGGTGCGCCCCGGGAGCAGTCGGACAGAGATAACTGTCGTCGTCGTGACTGTGGTGGCTGGTCTGTTTTGTTAGAGTAGACAGTGAAACAACGGATCACTGCAAATGTTGGACGTGATTTGAATTTGGAATCTAAAATGCGTAGAAACCAACATAATTCACTTTCGATACGTTTGCAGTTGTATATCTCTGGCCGTTTGTTCCTGTTACACAAACTGGGTTGTGATTGGAAACAGTTTTACGCATATGCCACAGTGATAAACGTTAGAAATAAAGAGGGCAAGCAAAATGGGAACTCTGAGTCCAACTTTCCAATGTGAGTGGACAGGTTTCTCCTGGTCGTCGGGCCGTGATTTGAATGACTTGCTGTTTCTCTTGGCGGTTCATGTCTCTTTTTTAAACTGAGGCTAATTTGATTACACGTCTGCAGATGCACTGGAATAGAAAAATGGCCCCGAGCAAGTTTTTCTTCATTCCACCATGACTCAAAGATGGCACCCTCTCATCTCTGTGCTACACAGATCACAGGAACTAACGTGTTGTACGCGGGCTACTGCTAATGGGAATAGTATGTAGAAACTCTGGGGATTATGTTGTTATACTTGCTGACTGAATTGAACACAGATTTGATCAAAGTGTTCCCTTTGTTGGTGAAGTCCTGGCTTTCTGTTTCTTCAAAAGCTAATTGGGTAACAATTGGGTAACAAAACTGAATAATTGATCCCAAAATAACATACTCTGAAATAGGGCTGCGCAAAATATCGCAAAAAATATTGTATCGTGATATTCGGTAATGCCATATCTGTTTCGCAAGAAGCCACACTATATTGCAACATCACTTAAGTAATTGTCTCGATGTCTTGTCTGAAGCTCCAGATTCTTTCTGCTGTTTTGTGAACACTGCAGCTAATGTGAACACAGTCCATTATTATTACGGAGACAATCCAATATTTAGATAAAATGTACATTTCAATGATTGCTAACTGAAGCAATATGTAGCAATACTCTCCATCCTACCATTTTGATAGCTTTTTTTTTTGTTCTGCATACACGCATTTTGAATCTAAAATTGGACTTAAATCTTCATGATATCTGACATGTCTTTTTGTGCGCGTGGTCTTTACAAGGTCCTAAAAGTCACAAAGTGCGAATAAATGAGTGCAACTTCTACCGTGAGAATTTGACATTTTAAAAGATCCATTGGTCTAAGATTACAATCACTGAAAACCCAGCAGGGTGTGACTGCACAATCCCAATCTGAGGCTACTATATCTTTGCAGCGCCTTCCAGGAACGATTCCTCAGACTCCTTAAGCACTGAATTTTCCTGGCCCCATCATTCATCTGCAGCTGCTTCCCGGAGCGACGCGACGAACACGACCAACAGAAGAACATGTGTTGTGCAGTTGCTGTCTGACCGTGGCGTTCTGCCTCACAGCCTTGTCCTGATCCGAAGAAACATGATTGGCCTCGGATAATTCACGTCTTGCTCAACACCGAGTCCGGCCCGAGTAGCAGCAAGTAGCAAAGTTGTTGCGTAACTGGCGGCCATGCTCCGGGGCTTGCGTCTCCATCAGTGCAGCGCTTTGGGAGATTACAGAGCGAAAACAATGGCAGCTTTTGTCTGATCTGGTTTTAATTGGTGAAACAAAGGGCCTTTCTAGCACAGCGTGTAACACGGGCATAAGATTGCGCGTGAGCGGTAAGACGGAATGTGCAGTGTATGGCCTCGATTGTTGTCTATATTTGCAAGGAATTTGAAATTGCACTCTCCCATGTCACTGTGGGCCTTTGAGGTACAGCAGGATGAAGAAGGAAGTCATTGTGACTTTCTAATGGCATTGGTGCACTTTCAGTATGCAGGAGCTAGTTCTCAATTTATGGTTAAACTCGATGTCTTGACTTCTTCAATGTGGGAGTCTTATAAAATGCAGAACTGCTACAAGGCCTCATCATTGTTTTCATTAAACCATACCCAAATTGATTCAGGAGAAAGAGTTCAAGAGTTCCATTCCACCCATTAACAGACTGGTTTGTCAGAATAATAAAGTCAGTGAAGAGTGTTACTGTACGCGGGCCGAGCGCTGCATGGGATGTAGAATCTCAAGAATTCCTGATGTACTTTGACCCCGTTTAGAGTTAATCGAATAAAAAATGTCTTCAGAGTTCAATTGATTCAAATATTTGACTTACAGCTCACTATCAAAAATGGATCTACTAGTGAAGATGCATTTACCTAGAGATACACTGATCCAGCTTTTTTGCATTCCGATACCAACCGATACCATGAGACTTTAACCAGTAATCTGCCATCCATCAGCTGTGAGTTGTTTTACTCAAACAGATCTTTCAAATGAGGCATTGCTCTGGACTGTACCCGAACATGCAACAAAATAGTGAGTGACAAAAGGCAACGAAAACATGACTAAAAAGTAGCAAAAACGCAACAAATAGGAGACACAGATAAACATAAGAAAAAAAATGCGACTAATAGGCGACAGAATCAAGACCATGAGAACAATTAGTCAAAAATGCACCGTAAAATCTACAATAACACAATAAAAGCAGTGAAAAAACACTAAAAAGCGATGAAAAAAATAATACCTTTACTTTTTCTGACCCTAAGTAGGTTGTATTTGGTGTTTATAGTGCGATATTGTAAAATGAAGTACTTTTCAAACAAAGCTTTACTGTTATTTTTAAGCTTAGTTAGTTTCTATGGCAGAATCCTAATGTCAGTGTTGGACTGGTTATTATTTTATGAAGTGTAATATAATACTTACTCTTTCCACAAATGCTTCATACTGACAGAGATTTTTAATTATAAGTGGTCATTTAATGGAAAGATCAACATATTTGAGTGTTCTGGCTGTTGTATTGTGAGTCTCACATAAACCTGACTGTGTACCCGTGTATTTACCAAATATTTGCCCCTGTTCTGTTCTGTACCAGCGGGACAGTGGATTCCTATGTGCTGCGAATGAGGTCATATGGCCCATGTGCTGCTGCCCCCCGCTCCTCCCTTGGGCTAATCGCACACACAATGGGCTGTTTGTGCTGTAATGGGCCCGCCGCGCTGCGCTCTGGGTCAGCCGTAGATCCGGGTCACCCACAAGAATGCACCGGGCGCTGTCTGTCAAACACTGCAGGCTGTGCACTTTTAACAACGCGTTCAGCAACACGGGTGACTCCCCTGCAGTCAACACTGTCACATGGATTCAGTGCTGGTGTGTGACAGCTGAGTGGGCTTCAGAGGGCACAGGAACAGGCTTTAGAACCCACAGCCTTAATGTGTCGTCTGGTTACAGCTGCACTCGGCCCTGTTGTGGTTTAGGATGAGATTGTATCTCAAATCCACAATGACCTGCTCTGGGTAAAACTGCATTAGGGAGCTTTATTTATGGTAGGGGTTTCCACTAAATCGCCTCCTTGTGCAGTGTAATGGATATTTTAATTGTAGATAGAAATAATCTGCCTTTGAAACATCCTTGAACCTGTCCCACTGCGGGCGACCTGTCAGTTTCCACGTCCCACTAAAGAACATTAAAAGATACTAAAAGTTGTATTTAGTTCTGTCATGTCCTCCGGCTGTATGTTTAGCTTAGAGCAGCCCCTCCTTCAGTCAGTGCCATAGTGTGTCCACAAACCTTTACTCCAGCTGAATGGCTCTGACAAAAACCCTGGATGGAGTTTGAAAACTGAAATTTAGGCTCTGATATTTTGCTGGACTGTGTTGAAACGAACAGGCGTTTGATAGAAACTGCAAGTGTTGCTAATATTAATTTAGCTTAGCCGCTTTATTTGTTAACATGTATCAGTTAGCATTGAATATGAAGTCTACAGAATGAAATGATATCAAAGTCAAATATATAGTATATGACCATGTTCACCATCTGCACTTGACTCGTGAATAATTATTTTTGGAGGAGTTTTCTGTGCATCTGGCCCTGGCTACAACATCACGCTGTGCCGTCTGACGCTAACCACGGCCTCCATTAAAACCAGCGGACTTCCGGAGACTTAAGCTAACTCCAGCCCCGCAGCCAGTTGTTCCAGAGGCGTAACTGTTGACCCAAATGCGCGCTGTCATCCGCGTCGAAATAAATGGCGTGTTGCAAATAGAGCGGAGGCACCTGGGACAGCTGCTGCATGTGCGTTCCCTCTCAGAATGTGGAGGTGTGCTTTTTATTGTGAACACCATTACGCCAGGCGCTCCTCTGTCTGCCGCTCGCCTCCCCATGGACATGCCGAGACACGCTCACGCCACAAATAACACGCCACACGCCTAAAGCAGTGACTGTTTACTGTACACTGTGGCAGCTTTGAGGAAAACCTTTTGTACAGTATTTGCTGTCTCCTTGCATGTGTCCTATTTTCTTTGTGTTCTTTAGCTTTCCAGTTCCGCTTTCCTTCATTGCTCATTTTCTTCTGCTTCCTCTATCATTTTTTGTTTGTGTGATAAACCTCTTGATTGAGGTCTCCAAACTGTAGCTCGTTCTACTTAAGCTTGACGGTTCACATTTGTGTGCTGACTTCTTAGCCAAACTGACATTCAGTCACTTAGTAGGTGCATTTTTTATTTGAGTAACTTTTGAAAGAGAATCTCGAGTAATTCCTCATTCCCCGTTTTGTCTGCTTTGAGTAGCTTCCCCTCGAAAGTCAACAGTGTAATCAAATTCAGTGCAGTTGGAGTGACATTACAGCGCCCCCTTGTTGTGGACAGAAGTTTGAAGTTCTAAACTAAAAAGAGTGCAAAGTTGAGTCTGGTGGACATTCTCCTCTCCATAGTAACGTTGTGGTGCGTGTCATTTCAATACAAACACACATTTCTTTTGTTGATTCAAATGGTCCCCGTATTTGAAATAAACACGTTTATCGGTCTATTTTTCCCCTATCCCTCTCCACATCTTTGTGTTTTACCTCTTTGTATCTGAAATATCTCAACACTTAACACGTCAGCCTTTTTGGGAAGACTCAAACGTGCGGCCATTGTGGAGCCTGAAGCAGAAATGTTTACCAAGGCTCTTTTTAATAAGGCTGCACGATTATCCTTTATGGAATTGAAACTGAGGTTTTGGCGGCTGCGGTCACCTAGCCTAACCTGCCTCCGCCATTTGAGTGGAAGATCTGTTCTCCAATCAGAATGATCGAGTCTCCCTTTCTTTGGCTGTCGGCCAATCAGAAGTCACTGCAGAAGAATCAAGTTTGTCTGCACTGAAAACAAATTCCACGTGTGTCCGGCGCTGTGCAAAGTGCAAATTATTCTCACCGCTAGCAACAAACGACGAGTGTTTGAGCTGTGTCATGGAAATGTTCATCGCAGAGCGGGAGGTCAAAATAAGATTTCGATTCATCGAAAAACGATTTTAACATGCGTAAAATGTGAATCGATGTAAACAATAAAAGAATCTATGTTAAAGCCACCCTCAGCTTCTCCATTTTGCGTGACCGGAATAGTTGTATTCTCACATTGCATTGTTGGAAACAGTGAAAAGTTTTTCTCAAGACCAGCTCCACACCTCCCCCCGCCTCACCCCCAAAACACACGCCACACCATGTAAACACATATGTGTAGGCCTCGAAGCAACAGTGCAGCAAAAGTGAGCAGTTACACAGTCAGAGATTAGCGTTAGCGGCTAACACAGAGTTTAGCATTTTGACAGAAGTTTAACAAAGATCGTAAACTGACAAACATCTGACCAACCTGCTCTGCAGCTGATTCCTCATCAAATGTCCGTTTGTCAAATAATCCAATATCTACAGGAGCTGTCATGTCTGCACCGGGAGGCTGTGTGTGAGGCGTTCGAGGGTTGTGCACTGTAAAATTATTTCTAAATGCTAGTATTATGTTCAAACTGCAAAAATATAAATTAAATAATATTTGGTAAATAAATGTTTGCTTTGCTACATATCTTATTTATGCTGAAAACATGTCAATGTACAAGCACTCTCGTCAAAATGATTATAGTTCATTTTCATGTCTTGTAATTTGTAATGTAAAGTTCTCTTACTGAGACGGTTGCAGTTTGTTATAAGGACAGAAATGCAGATGTTAAAACAAAAGAAACATTGAGTATTCATTTTCTTCCAAAAAAGGTTAAACAATCGAAAAAAAAAAAATCGAAATCGGGAACTTAAAATTGGAAATTGAATCGTTACATCCCTAGTAATAACTGAGCACCATGATGTTTAACAGCAGTTTTAGAAGTGTATATGCAGCTCACTTCTCAATTGTCTGAAAAATCAAACAAATGCTGTATATGAAATGTTAAAATGGCAGTAGGTTTTTGTTCAAGTCGTGCAGGCCTGTTATTTAACAGGCATCTCTAAGATAGCACAAGGAGCTTGTAGCAGTCTCCTTCACTAAAGTGTGTTTCCTGCTGTAACTATGAGTGTTAAAATGATTTCGAGAGGGTCTTAAAAAGTCTTAGAGATGTTAACGTAGGGATTCCTAACCTGCCAAACGACTAAGTAAAGGCATCAAAGAGGTGAGGTGAATGTGATTAGCTGTAGCTTCAGCGCCTGCATAGCCTCGTCTGTGAGCACATGTGGGCATTGGATCAGCCGTCCTTCATAGCGTGTCTGTGGAGCTGTCTTAAACCCTGACTGCTGCTGCGGCTGCAGAGTGTGATGGGAGCGGAGCAGGTGTGTGTGTCCAGTGCGTCACCAGGGCCCCGTCCCCCGAGAGCCCTGACCCGCTGCTGATGGGGACTCTGCCGCAGACAGCTTTTATTGAGCGCACTGACACTTTAGATGAACCAGAGCTCACTCGCCTCTTACTTCATCTACAGCAGCCACTCCCTCTCCTTACATCACCCAGGCCTCTCTGGTACTTTCCACTCGCAAAAACACACTCCTTCCTCTTTAGGCACTGCCTTTTGCTCTCTTATTGTTGACCCGTCGTGTAGCACTAGGGCTGTGAGTTAAGTCATCGGATTGGTATCACTGCAGGCATGTAGTTACGACTATGTTCTTTGCAAACAGCAACAATAATGTATCCTGTCTCCATTATCAGCTCTAACCCTGTAGTTTATGCTCTACAAACATGCTCTGAAAAGCATGAGATTCTTGTATCAACTGTTCACATCAGTCTTCTCTCAAATGTTAATGCTCCCACATGTTTAAAAAAAAGTTAAGCATGGTTATGGTTAACCTTGCTTAACTGGGGGGTTAAGCATGTCGGTGTTATGGCAATTAGAACTGGGACAAAATATCGGATCAGATCACAATACCAAGTATCGATACTTTATCAAGTATTGCAATACTTTCAATACTTGTGATTGGAGGCATTTTTATCCTGCAATCCTTTGTTTTCCAGTAACACAACACTTTGTTACATTTTGTGTTAATGCACTTTTCAATTTTAACACTGGAATTTGGTTTATGAACTTTTAACACGTTCTATTTTACACATCTTAAAGGGATATTTCAGGATTTTTGACATAGGGCCTCATTTCCTAGTTATCCAGAGTGTTGTTGATGTCTGGAGAGATTTCTTTTTTAATTCATGCAGTCCTTATATTTGAAGAGTTTAGTGGCGCTAGGCTAGTCTTAGGCTAGTGCATGTCTGGTATCACATTAGCCTGCATTAAAAACAGTCTGACCCACTCCACAGTGCACCTGAGGTAAATCACTTATAATGCCAGACTAACCATATAAATGTCTGTGTTAATAGAGTAATTTTTTATATATAACTGCGCCGCTGCGTAGCTTACAACCACTAACCTGATGCTGCTCAAATATAAGTTCTTTTAAATGCAAAATGGTTAAAACACTCTCGAAAAATCAACAACACTCTGGATAACTAGGAAATGAGGCCCTATGTCAAAAATCCTGAAATATCCCTTTAAGGGACAACATATATACTTATATCATAATTACTTACTGTATCACAATACATGTCGGATCAGCCTCTGAGTATCGTGATATGTATCGGATTGTGACTAAAGTGTATCGTCCCAGCCCTAATAAAAAAGGGGCTGCTTGATTATAGGAAAAATAATAATCACGGATATTTAAACAATTATTTGTGGCCCATTGAAGGTTTTGTTCTTTCCTTTCTTTTGTACAAAACAATATAAATTCTATTCATTTACAATTACAAAAGTGAAAATGATGTCAAGTATGTTCACTTTGCAAACCAATCTTCATTTAGACAGAGCTCTCTGCCCTCACACCTGCCTCCTGCTGGCCTGCACTCACATCTGTTCAGTTGTAGGACTGAATTTCCTAATTTAACTCCATTTCAGCTTTGTTTTGGCCCTGATTTGATGAAAAATAATACAAAGTTTTAAATTGGAATTTAATGGAGTACAGCAATAATATGTGTATAATTCAAGACATTCAAATATTGCAGTTTTTTACTCGTATTGTGCAGCGCTAGAGCACATTGAACTGATGGTTGACTTTAAGTGGACGTGTTGCCTAAAGAGGAGCACTAACTTGGCCCTGCAGCCTGACATATTTTGAAAATCTGCACTGATTTGTAGTAAACTAGCCCTTCCAGTAATTCTGGCTCTGCGGTGGTAAACTTCCCGAACACACTGACCTCACTCTTTGTTTCAGCTGAACATTTGCACATTCCAACTCTTCTCCAGCCTTCTCTGCCAAATAGACTTTTGGAGCTAACAATCATGTTACAAAGCTGACTCCTCATGAGAAACAGACCCGGTGTTGTTTCTCTCATGCATGTTTGAATGACCCTGCATGTTCGGTATGTCTACATCCCACCCGCAGGTTCTGATGTCATGGGCCGGAGCTCTTGCTCTGCACGGCAATACACTCCAGTGCTCTTGTTAAGCCAGTGCACAGGACGCTGTGAAGAAGATCACTGTTTTTAAAGGCTTAGAGCTGAGGAAGCTTAGAGACAGACAGAGGAAGTCAGCGTTTTAGCGGCTAGTGTCTGTCGCCAACATCCAAATGGCTCTGTACCTGATTTATATAGAAATAATGTGTTGATTAAGCTTACAACCGCCGTAATGCTAACTTAGGAATAATTGACCTTTCGCCAAGCCTTAGTTACTGTTGCTACGCCCGACAAAAAAATGGTAAAATACGAGCAGCGAAACAGATTGCCATGCACGTCAGTGATCTTTTTTGGGGCAATACCGCCGCAATATCCTCCAGATCGAGGCAAAAGGGGTCACAGTATGCAGTGGAGGGATATATTCAAGATATTAAACTATCCAACGAAGGATAAAGGACAACTATTGGCACGCAAGCTGCAGACAAGTCTAAAGAAATATCAGAGAAACCTTCTGATCTCTTCCTTAAATGCAACAGCACAGCCTTGTGGACCAGTCGTGCTCTTGCACTGCCCGGTAAGCACCCTCCTATGTTTGAAATATTTATAAAAATAGGAAAATTTCTCCGTGCATTTCTCCGGTGCGCTAAAGTTAGCTAACGCTAGCTAAACCTACAGGTGCCACAATGACAATCAGCTACAGCCAGTTATAAGGGCCGTGAAAAAAATACACAGTACTTTTATCAAAAAGGGAGGCAAAAACACGTCAGACTGTAGGCTTGTAAAAGTTCACCACCGCAGTTAAAGTTACAGCTCCAGTGCCAGTTTGTGTAACATTATGTGACTGTCAGTAGCTACGATGTTAGCATGCTAAGGTGTTAGCCTAACTATAGGCTCTTGCCTTACCTTAGAGCAGACATTTGCTTGTTTATTTTGGAGAAATTTATCTGGGCGTAGGCCGTCCACATTGTTTGATCCATTGTAGGCAGTGCTCAGGTTGTGTTTTCACTTTGGGAAGGGGAATAACTGGACTCTCGCTGACACACTCATGTGGTACCTAGTGTCTGATTTACATCCTCCATAGGCAGATCGCTTCACCATTTTGCTTCTTCTTCTTTGTCTGGTGGGTTTTTGGTGGTTAGCAGTAAAAAAAAAGTGCATCTGCTCATTGCTCATTGCTGGTATGTCCCATTGTTTTGCATTGGAGATCTGCAGCATGACGGACTTAGCTTCATAGTAACGGTTGCTAGGATGTCTGGACAATTACCGGTTTGGGGCGTGGTTTTGCGAAAGGTCAATTGGATGATTTGAGTGATTATTTCCTACGATTGTTTGACTAAAAGTTTATTGCATCTGTGTGCTACTTTATTCTATGGCTGCTAGAAGAGAAAATAATAATCACTATGCTTTGAAAGATTATCGCTTATTCACTCATTAGGGTAAGGTTTAGTTAACCCTATTCAGGATATGATTAGGGTTAAGAATTGCAAATGTGATGTAAGTTGTGTTTCACTCAAACAGATCTCACATATTTTTAGAAACTAGAAGGTCTTGGCTTTCAAATTAGGCATCACATTGCATATAGGCTGTAAGGTCTCCAGTCAATATGCTTTGAGATTTGGATGTAAAATAAGTGTTAACCCTAAGGTGGCAGTTAAGTGATTAAAACCCGATGCAATATAAATGACTCACGTTTCTAAACAATTCCTCTGTGTCACACCTGCCCCCTGCTGGCCTGCTCTCACACCTGCACAAGAAAACCGAGCCTCGCGGCCTGATATCATCACACAGCACTGGACCAAAGTATTAGCCATTGGCATGTGAAATGTGAAGGGAGCAGAAACAATAGACTCTTCTGCCTCATTCTGATTTCCAACAGTAATGTTATAAGCCACACCTTGCCAATTCTTTTTCGATGACACTCCAAATACAGCTTTTTCAGTTAATACCATAGTTTTAAGATTAGGGACTGGGTTATCATTAATGTTAGGGTTTGGAAAAGGGATTTGGTTTGGGTTAGAACAATGTATGGAGCGGGATCATGGCATAGCTGTGTTGGAAGGTAGAAAGACGCGATTTTTCTACACACGACGAGCGCCTGGGTAAAGAATACGAGAGGCTTCAAAACGTCGGCTTCAGCTAAAGGTGAGCTAGTTACTTATAAAGATTATTCACATTTTTACCACGACAAATACAACAGTTCCAAGCACTTGTAGTTCAGCGGATCAGACGTGCTCACACAAACGCTTTGGATGGACATTTTTGTAATCGTTTAGTGTAATAATCCAAATTGTAATTTAATATGGATTTGTTGCACAGCCCTAATTTATAACGGCAAATTATGCAGAATGTGTAACTTAGTGGCTCAAAACTAGCCAAATCGGGTAAAACCATACTGCTCCCTCTTCTGGCAGCTGTCTTTTTTGTGAATGCAGAAAATGAAGCTAAATAATATTTACCTGAACATACACAATTTTTTTTAGTAGCAACAATTAGACTGTCATAGGAGCTTTACTGCAAGGCGTGAATTAATTGTAAGTCGAAACCAGGCCTTTGTGCAATATCAGATGGAGTCATCACACTCAAATGTGCGGCTATATTATTAAGACATGAGGCAGCCCGGAGGAACAGGCCTTTTCCTGAGATCTGATCTTATCACAGCTATTGTGCTATACATTTGTTATGTCTGCGCTCCCCTACACTGTTGTGTCTGGAGAGGAGTTCACAGGAATGCAATAACAGACCACATTAACCTCATACCTTGATCAAATCGGACAGACACGTTCATCGAGAAAGGAGAGCGATCTGAGTCATTTGAAATCCACTTATTTCTTTTAGAGCTGAAATGATACTTTTTAACTATTACTCACCACTTTTAAGAAAGATTCTGACCAAAGAAACTGACTACAGAACACAGAGTGCTGCTACCACCTCATGACATCAGCGGGTGGAACAGTGTGTTTGGGAACTCTTCTCCTGAGCTGACGCCGGTCATAATTAGGCTTCTTTTTGGAGTCTCCAACATCACAGCACCCATCTCCAGATGTGTCAGTATATAATACTAAATATTTGCAGTTTTGTCACAAAGTGCTATTAATTTAAGCATTTATTCTGGGGCTGACTTTCAAAACGATCAAAACAAATATTTTTACAAAGATCTGCGGCCGGCTGAAAATGCTTCTGTGACCCAATTTTGGGTCTCGACCCACCAGTTGAGAACCACTGCACTTCACTACCGGCTAGGCCAAATGTTAAGAGGTATTTATAGCTATCTGCTTGTGAAAACTCACACCTTCTGCCAAGAAAAATAGATAATGTCATATATGTATTAGACGGTACAGTTTGGTTTTGGAATAGCATAACTATTGCTTTTTGTTTTGTTTTACCGTCTGTTGTTTCAGCATCATAGAATGTTGCATGCATTTATGATATATTTTTATATTTTAGCCTTAATTTGTATGGGTGTATGTTCTCTGTAACGGCATGAACCTGCCAAAAGTGTAAGCAAAAGAGCCTTAGTATGGCTGCAGTAGGTGTCAGCACTGAGATTTATGGATACACTTAGGTCTGGCTGTTAGACAAGGAGAGTTGTCAGGACATAGTTGAGACTCTTAAGTCCCAGCAGGCCACTTGTTTGATGGCGGCGGCGGACATCAGCTGACTGCGTGGAGAGAGAAGTCCATGTTGTTTGTTCACATCATTCTCAGCCCTTTCTCAGAAAAGCACTCCCATCTTGTCCAATTTCATGGCTGCCGACCACAGCCGAGGCCGTGGTGGCAGTGGCACGGCGGAGAATACAGTCACCGTGTAATTGTTGAGCAGAATTAATTCAGCGTTGTGTTATGTGAAGAGGCACTCGAAGCATGATAGGCTGGCTTTGTGACTGTGGCTGCTTCATTACTGACGCCATAGTGAGGCCCGACGCACAGGAGCGCTACGTTCCTCCACGTCAGACTACATACAGGCTCTGTCTGATGGAAACACTGGAAACAGAGCTATGGTGGGACAGTGTTAAGGATCTGCCTCAGCATCATGAGATGGACTCTTGGTGGTGTTCCCCTTCCACACGGGAATGTCCTGTCTAACAAAGTCTGAGGGCTTTAGGGGCCATGTGCGATAATTGTTTTGAATATTGTGGTAAAATGCATTGCAATATTTCACTTTGTTTCCTTTTCAAACTGTCAAAGTGTAAACTACAAAGATGTGGACTAAAACCATATCATTTAAAATATACATTAATTGTGGCATTAAAATGGATCAAAATTGTCTGGCTACTGCCTGTGGAAACCCTGGTCTTTGACCTGAGCCACTGTTGATTCAAATAATTATATATCAAATATAAGATTTACTATTGAACCTATGTGTTCAGACGTGCTCATAGGCCTGTTAGGATCATTTCTATATCGGCTTATCGCGTAATAAGTAAAATGCACGATAAATGCGCACACACACTAATTTTACATACATTTATTTAATTTCTAATTCGAACCAGGTTTAATTTAACACAGAATTCATTTTTTGTCGAGAAAGATTGCACCAGCATAATAATAATAATAACAACGGTGATGATGACATGTCACGAAATTGTTTACTGCAATATTTTAAAGGGGGGTATTATGTAAAATTGACTTTTTCAAGCTTTATATCATGTTATTATGTCATTCCCTCATTAAACACATGCCTGGAGTGTTGCCTTGGCTCATTCACATATTTTTGAGTAATCAGTAAAAACTTAGACGGCAGCCATTTTAGGTGTAGCTATGCCTCAGTCCTCCTCGGAACGCCCCCACCTCCTGGAGACGCCTCTGGACCGTTTGTCACCAGCCAAGCCACCAACCACTGCTCCTCAGCTCAGCAGAGCCCCCTCCCCGCACAGTAGTGTTGTTTAGATGCCACAGCAGTGTGCTGAAGGGGGCGTGTCGGAAAGCTTCTTAAAGAGACAGAGGCCTATTTCAAGACGTTCAGTACAGCCATTTTGAGAGAGCAATTTTATTCAAGGCAGTTATTTTAAATTGACTGCATATACAGACCAACAGAAGGTTACGTCATCATTGTAGTATGCTATAGACTGGTGCTATGTGATTGAAAAAAGCATAATACCCCCTCTTTAAGAGACGATATATCAGTCTTAAAAAATAATATGGCATATATGACAGAGCTGCATGCTCGTCCCTGATTCTGAAAGGAAGATGCTCGTCGGCCAGTTTATTAGAAATCAGTCAACAGATCTCCCAGTCTATTGTAGAGTTGTGTTTCTTAAGGAGAGCTTTTATTTCTCATCACAAATTGAAAACAGAAAAGGCCGGCGATTTGAAGGAGGACTCTGCTTTTACGACCAGACAAACGGCCCCATACAGGGAGCGATTAGGCGCAGACATTTACAGCCCTATAAAGCTCCCAGGTCGGCGCAGGTAAACAGACTCCGGCGTCGGCGAGGAGGTCGTTACTGCGGGTTGCGGCAGAAATGTGACAGACTCCTTGTTTGTCTTTGCCGTCAGTCGCCGTGGTTCTCGGTGCGGCTGATTCTTGTGATGTTTGGCTGGATGTGTGGAATTATCAGGGACATGTGTCAAGAAAACGGACCGGCTGTCACAACGCAGTGCCGTCTTCAAAAAGTCTGCGCTTCATTAAACTCGCAACACGGTGAAACCGAGGAGGGAGGCTGCTCGTGTTTCGCAAAAGAGACGAAAGGTGCACACAAGCTGTAAGCGTCGCGTCGCACGTTTGATTGCATCACTTTCCTTTGTGTTATTGTTTGGAACATCAATCTCCTTTGGTCGTAGATTGGGCTGAGTACCGTTACCTTTTTTTTGAGACCGGTACTTTAACGAAATGGGGAGTTAAGTGGGTGAAAAAAATATTTAAAAATTGTGGCAAATGGCGAAAATACTGGTAATAAAAATTCGCAAACATTTGTGAAAAAAATTGAAAAATGGAAAACAAATTTAAATTTAAAAATAAGAAAAAAGAGCTTAGAAAATTGGGCCCAAAAGCATGTATTTTTTTTGGAAAGAATAGGGGGGAAAATGAGGGTGGAAAAAAAACCTACCAAGTCACTTCCTTTTTAATGCTTAAAGGCTGTCCCTGGACATAAATATTAAATAATAATGTACTACCTCTGTAACTTGACATAAATACAATGTAAATGTGTTGCATTCCTTTTTATTTTCCGCGTAATGGCTTAAATGTTGCTTTGTCCTTCAGTATACTGTAAATCCTTTTCATCCATTGTGAACTTGCAGCTAGTTGTTGTCTGCGTTAGTCATAATGCGCTCTGAATGTTGCTAAACGTGCCTTTTAAACTCATCCCTTTAACGGATTTGTTTTGTTAGAATAAATATGTTGAGGAAAGTTAGGGATGAGTTTGGAATAATAAGTAACATTTTCTCAGATGTTAGTGCTCCCAAATTAGGTGTAGGACCTTTTAACTATATTGCGATTTCCGTCAGCGTAGGCGACTAACAAAATAACTCCTGGTAGCTTTAGTAACAATCATACACCACGCAGTTCTGGCAAACCCGTCTGTGCACTGTCCCCTCATGGCTACAAAGTAAGTTGAGTTTGGATTTTCTGTTTGTGGAAGTTTGTGTAAAAGTAGAACTGTATGTCATGAGTCAGCAGATCCTTCCCCGGTCACGCCCAGCAAAGGAGGAAGCGGAAATGTAAGTTTTCTGTATCACAACCACAAAGCAGCAGACGTATGTGTCATTAGCACTTGTGGAGAAGTCAGCTACATTTTGATAAACCAGAAATTAAAATTGGCAGGTAAACGTTTGCACAACTGGAGCAAAAAAAAGTTGATGTTGAAACAATTGTGCGAGCCAATGTGCAAATTAGAAGTCGACAAAACATTCTCTTGAATCCTGCTCTGTGTCAAACTGAGCCACCGGCGTTTTGTAAGACGTGCGTGTCTCGACCTCGTTCCCTAATAACGGCAAACATGCGCATTGCTCATTCTGTCACAGTTTAACCTTTCCACTCCCAGCTTCTGCTCTGCGTCTGCCCGTTTTCCATCTGCTCTCCTGAACTCCGCCGTCATTTTCTGGTCTACACTGGCCCTTCCTGACAGTGGAGACAGCAGCGAGCGAGTCAACCATGGAATTGACTTACTTTAAAATGGTTACTTTTATGGATACAATAAGGCTGTAGTTGTTAAAGGAACAGGCCACTGTTTTTCCATACTGAGATATGTTCTTACCTGAGCTTAGACAAGTTGATGCGTACCTGTGTGGGCTCAGTCACGCAAAAACACAAGATGTTGTTCGCATTTGGCCTCTCCCATTATATTCCTATAGCTCCAAATGGGTTGAATTTGGAAGCGACCAAGCTCTTCCACGGGCACAAAGACCAGACAGGTACGTATCAACTCATCTAAGCTCAGGTAAGAACATATCTCAGTATGGAAAAACGGTGGCCTGTTCCTTTTAAGGTTATGTAATGTCACCCTCCAGAATAATGGCCTCGGTCATATTTTAAGGTATTCGAGAAAACAAACAAAGAATTCTCATAGAGAAGACCCCTAAAGATGCAGCTCTTGAAGAGAATGAAAACCAAACAATTGTTCAAAGCGGCCGGCCATAATATCCTCCTCCAAACGACAGAGAGTTATTACCCACTAGCCTTGTAACTTAGATCTATACTATTCATTGTTCTGCAGTGCACAGGATTCTTGGGTTAAGTGGCAGTTCATGTTTCAGTTTTTTTCTCAGATATCAGTGCTTTTTTGTCTTCTGAGGATCCACCTCCAGTTCTTGTTTGGCCATGCAACAGCTGGGGATCTTAGTCGATGTTCTTTTTTTTTCTCGTGCAGTGTTCTTAAACTTACAAGCATGCAACCTGGTTTGTAAGTTTGTGGCTTTTGCAGACTTGTATGTAGACTATTCTCCTGCTCATGTTGTATGTAGACACACATCGAAAATAAATGCTATTTTCATCAAACATCACCGATCTAGCGCACACCTCAACAACGCAGAGAAAAGTGATTGGGCTCATTCCCCTGGAAGGAGAGAGCTGCACGGCTGCCCAAAAAAGGCTCAAGTAGGCCTCGATCAGCTTCAAATCGGGACTGGACTGCGTCTAAAGCAGACTCACATTGTACGAGATGTAAACAAGGAAAACACCTAACCTATACGTTTAAATGAAGGGGAAATGGAATAGTCTCTAATCAACTGAGAACTACCCACTTTCTTCCCTTTCACCACAGTTCTCTATTGATTTGCTGAATTTGTTCTGCAGTCTCTCGGAGGTTTGGATGATTGTCCCTTCCTGTTGCCGGGGACAAAAGTGAGTGCTTCAATCAACAGCGCCTTCGAGACGGATCTTTTTTTTTTTTTTTGTTGGTCCGCCCTCTCCATTCTAGTTTTTTTCTCTCCTGTTCCTTTATTTGCCGTCGCCTTGGATACAGGAAGCTCTCCCCTGTTATCGCCTCCTCTCACACGGTCAGGCCGAGCGTTTCCTTCCTCCCCGCACTTCCTCCCGACAGCTCGGACCTTTCCTGCCATTGTCGCGTGACGCAGTGGGTATCTGGTCGTTAAAAAAAAAAGAGGCCTGAAAAGTTCTTTCTAAATAATTGTGAAGGCTTTTCATAGCCCCGGACAGCGCGTTCTCCCACCCGTCGACACCTTTTTGAAGACTGGGTCCGGAGCAGAATAAAGCAGGTGGTGTTTGAGACCGCACGGATCCCGGCTCTCGCTGCTGCTGCTGCTGCTGCTGCTGCTGTTGTTGTTGTTGTAGTAGCTGCGGGGCTTATCTGGAAGTGTCACATCGCAGTGCATCCTGTACTGCCTTTTACACATTTCTGCCCGGGGAGCTCGCTGAATATACCGCATTCCCACGCAGCCTGGAAATCAGGATGGCAAGGGACAACAGAGGAAGACAGTGTGATGGAAATAAGTGTTGGGTTTTCTCACAGCCTTTAGGTTTTAAAAGAACGACCTAGAGATGGTTGGTCCATGTTCTAGACTCTCTCATTATGACCCAAAGATTGACTGACTAGTTGATGCTGTATCCAGATTGCAAAAGTCCACAATTATAGCAAAAACACTGAGGTCTTTCGGCTGACTGAGACGGACACAGCTTGAAACATATGTGAATCGGGAATTAAAAATGTACGAAAGTTCAATTTTTTTGTCATGATTATCCCAATGAAGTTTAGCCTTGATCTATTCTATTTCAATTAGAATCGATTTTAGAACATTTTAGAATCGATTTAAAAAAAAATCCATTTTATTAAAAAAAAAAAAAAAATGACATTGTAGGTTCTCATTGAGCTTCATGATGTCGTCACTGAAATGGTTTTAACTTCAGACTGTTAACCCTAACCCTAAGGTGGCAGTTAATTGTTTAATAATTATTTATATCCAAATCTCAAAGTGTATTGACTGGAGAGCTTACAGCCTATATGCCAGTGTGATACCTCATTTGAAAGCCAAGACCTTCTAGTTTCTAAAAATCTGTGTGAGTGAAACACAACTTACATTACATTTGCCGTTCTTAACCCTAATCATATCCTGAACAGGGTTAACTAACCCTAACCCTGATCAGGTTTAATAAAATGTTATTGCAATATTGACCACAGTTATCAGAAATCAAAATGTTCCCTTGTTGCGGAGCCCGAGCTGAGGCATATGCCAATTAATCCCAACACACACGCGCTTCAAATTTGCTTCCCTGTCGCCTTTTCGCCGTTTATTTGTTTGTCCTGGCCCATTTGATTCCAACAGACGGAAAGCCCTCGCTGTCCACACATAAGACTTTGCATAACTGCGTTTGAGGATCTACGCCAAAGCAGCGATGATGTAAATTGGCATTAGTTGGACCGTATGTACGAGCCAGCAGCAGGACTTGCCGACTTGTGCGATCCGACTGCCGAGGGGGGAGTCGGTGAAAGGCGCTCCCCCGAGACGGCCTCCCCGCAATCTGTCGGGCTGATTGCACGAAAGCCCCGCTCCGTGTTTAGACCGCGTTTGTCTTCATTTTAATTACTCCGGCAGGCTGAAAGTGCCTGTCCCGACCTGGCAACCCCCCTCTAGTTTCAACACCGCGCCAATTTTTCCCAGCCACCTTACTCCCCTTCTCCCAAACCCCTCAGTTCTCTCTCCTCCTTGAAAGCATTTGCAGCATCTGAGGTTTCCCCCTGCTCTCAAAGCCCGAGCCTGTTAAATGACTATTACGACGGTTTCCAATTTAACGCCACATATCGCCCGGCTCTTTAGATTGCAAAAGCAGCAGGAAGAAAGGTCTATCTTTGGTTGGTATTTCAGAGGGAAGGAACCTGAGTCTGCGTTTGTGTGCATTAGCCTTTTCTGTTTGCGCTGAGCCAGGAGACGGCGAGGGAAGGAAGGGGATGCCGCCGCTGCGTCGGATTACCAACTACTCCTCACTATATTAGGCACTTAAAGCCCGTTCTGAAATTAAAGCCTTTCGTCACACTAATTGTCATTGTGGTATAATGGCTTTTTATGGTAGCTTACAACTTTTCAGGCTAATGGAATTCTTTTCAGCTTCAAAAGTTGGTACTACTTAGGGCTGCGGGATGTGGGAAAATAAGAAGTCATATCACTGTCCACTTAGTAGCTGGGTATGGGCTTTACATGTTAAAGTTCTGATTCGTCTGAGAGTCCCTGCTTCACTGTGCTTGGTTAAGTGCGGTCCAAGGAGCAGTTGAATCAAAATCTTACCAACAATGATCTGTTCACTGGATTTGCTCTTAACATCCAAACTTAAACGCCTAATCTTCCAAATGAGGTGTTTAAAGATTGCACTGATTGAACATCTCTCCATCAATCGAAATGGGAAAATGTACCTTCAAAGGCCAATTTGATTGTCTAAAATGGACAACCCAAACTGAAATGCAGTACTTTAGTGTTTTTCTGGTTTATTTAGCTTGCAAAGTCACAGATGAATGAATTTTATTTAGAACTGCATAATAACATTCCCAAAGGGAGAAGCCAGAACATAACTAAATGCCTACCCTTATGGGTACTAGCTGTAGCTGTTAGCTTTATGTTAGCTCCTGCACAGAGTATGTGTGTGTGTGTGTGTGCCTGGGTATAGAAAAGTGAACACATGCATTTCTTATTCTCTTATTACTGTGGGAACAGGCGCTTGCTGTAAGGGTGGTGCAGGCGACTCGTCATGGTTTAATTACGGAGACTTGTGCTCGACATTGTGTTTGTACACAGGTATGACACAGTGTTTTGTATCTGGGATTGTCTGGAAGGAATAATAGAAGACATCAAATCTCAAACTGTATCAAGATGAGATGGTACTACTGTAGGTGGTATCGTAATGTTCAGACTATTGAGCGCTCCTGAATAAATGATGCGCCAACTCAATTTACAACCTTTTTCTTTTTCTTTGTAGAATCATTCTGCCCAATCAGTGCCTTTTCAGCTTAAAAAAAAAGATGTCAGGCCTAAAACCAACTGTTGCTAAATATTGTTGAAATAGTTTTTTTGTATTATCTAATCATTTTGAAACTATCTAATTAATATGTAATAGTTGTCTTTCAACAGTTGGCTGTTGCTGTTTCCTTGGGACGCAGAAAAGCACTGGTTTGGTGGAACAACCCTTTACATATACAGGCTGCCCTGTCAATAAGCCGCAGGTGTCCATGTTGTTGCATGATATTTACACAGAAAGATGCTACACGGAAAGATTTGTATTTATTTATTTAAGCTGCAGGGTTCAAAGCCTGGGGAAAAAAAGTGTGAAATGTTAACTGCCCAAATAAACTAAACTAAGCTCACTGCTAGAAACGAGCTAGTGTGGAAATTGGCGCGGACACAGGTGGGAACAAACAAATAGCGTGTAGTAGTGCAGTCGTGACTCCTCCATGTACCACAGTTAGAGAAAGCCAGTCCTACACCATTTATCACTAAAACTATTCCGGCAGAAGTTATCACAAAGTTGGGTTTTGCTTGAAAAATGTTCATGTCCCATTTTGGGGTGTTTTCTGATGCCATTTACGAGCTGTACACAAGGAAAAGCCGCTTCCACAGGCCGTTTGTTCCACTTTTGAAACAAATGAGGCGTGCTGTTACACATTCCGTCTGAAACATTGACCCATCTGCTCACCACTAAAGCTGTTCATAAATATTCATAAACGTGCGAGCCCATGCCAAAATGAAGCACGGAGTGTGTTTTTGTCCAAAGTATATCAGACCCGTCGACATTCAAAACTCTAATTTGCATTGCCTCAGCAATTAACACGGTCCGTAATCATCCCTCGCAGTTCGGATGTTCCAAAAGCTGTCCCACACCAGACGCAGGTAGTAGTACTTGAGTAACTTTGCTATTCCTGTATGTATCCTGAAGCCTGTGACAATAGTGCCCTGCAGTTGGCTTACCTCATAGTTTAGTGTTGCATTCAGGCTGAAAGTCCACTTAAAGACTTGACAGTCATTTCTTTTCCCATTTTTATGTCGTCATCTTGGGATCCCCATGACATTTTTACATTATTTTATGAATTGTCCTATTACATAAACCCTAAACCATAAAGCTCGACTTTTACGCTCTGTTGCTTGTGTTATTTTTTTTAACTTCATTTAAATGTTTTCTCAGCAAATACTCATCTTTCAGCAGCAGGCTGATGCAGATCTACTTGGGAGAGCTTTGCCTTGGTGCATTATGGGACTTTTTCGCAAGAAAAAAATAAAAAGAATTATATTAGTGTGTATTTGACCTTTCATTGACTCAGCAGCTGTATGGGTGGTTAGCATGGCACCTTTACTTTCCATCACAGTGGCCTCTACCAGTGACCTACACATTCCATCCAGAAAACCTACCAGAACCCTAGAAACACTTTGTTCTGGAGCGTCATAGAGGCCACAGTGATGGAAAGCAAAGGTGCTATGCTAACCACCCATAGAGCCGCTGGGTCAGTTAGAGGTCATAAACAGTTCCATAGTGCACCTTTTAAGCCAAAACAGCTGCTTATAGAACAAATATGTTAGACCAGTATATACTGAGCCTACTGCTAGACAATCGATAGTAGTTGATGAAGACGCATCCTCAGCACTAAAAAAACCAGTAAGAATGAAGTAAGAACGTTTGTTTACTGTGGGGAAACTCCTGTACTGCCCAGAGCTTGTGCAAACATTTACTTGACTTATTTGGGTCAATACTTTTTGCTTTAAATGAGTGAAATAATTCCGAAGTAATGTTACTCTTGCGTAAATATTCTGGCTACTCGACCCGCCTCTGCCCAAAACCATCCACTTGTACGTCACTCATAAAGTTCCAAGAGTTGGCCCAGTCTCTCCATCTCAGCCCGGAGTGTTCCTGCCAGTATCCGCAGAGCCATTAAGTGCGCCGACTAAAATTAGAACAAGGGATCATCACGTTAGATGATGTGGAACTGTTTTATGAGGCCGCGCATGTGGGGGGTGTGGGGCTGGGGGGTGGGGGGGTGGGCGGCATGCTGGCAGCCCAATGAGCCGTAGAGGACTGGCTGTTGGGAGCGCGCGATAGGGTCTAGCATGGGGCGCGGGGGAAACCGGCAGGGAGGGCTTGCTCCATGTGAGCCTTAATGGCTCTGCGGTAATGGGTGCCGCGAGGGGCCAGCCTTCATTACTCCCTGTGTGGGTGGAGGGGGGGGGGGGGGACTTCTGCGCGGGAACCCGGGGTGAAAATTGCCAGAGCACTCATGAGGACGAGTCGATATGTGAGAGACGAGGGAGGCCGCGCAACGGTACGATCAATGGAACGACTAAAAAGGAGCGCGGTCAACCAAAGCTGTTAAAAAGAACCACAGGCGAGACAAGCTAACACGCTTTTGTTGTAGTAGCCGTGGTCGTTGTAGTCGTGTTAGTAGTAGTCATTGCAGATTTGCTGTCCAGAACTCTTTTTTTTCTTTTACTTTATTAAGGCTACACCTTTTAGGTTAGTGGTTGAATTTGGATCATCTGAAACATTGTTGTGATTGGGAGTGAGATTTTTATAAATAAATAAATAAAAATATAATAATTCTTGTTATTATAAAGGCTATACAAGTGAAATTATGGCAACAGAAACCAAATAATGAGTTTTCATAGGGTGTCAATCCTAACTTTACATGTAAAGTATAATAGGCAGGGGACAATGTTAAAATCATTTTGTCGTAAGATTATTGTGGCCAAAAAAATTACGATTAACAATATCACCTTAATAATATTCAATAAAAACTCTATAGTAATAGAGTTGGCGATCCGCCATGTTTGTGGGTGCTAGCATACATTTTCCATAGACTAACATTAGCTAAAAACAGCATAAAAAGTTGTGGAACGACTTTTACCCGTTAGCTGTTGAGCAACTACTGGTAAATAAATGTCACTCACTGTAGTGTTCGAGTGTTTTATTGTGAACAATATCTATTTTACCTTTTTAAAATCTCCATTAGTTTATTATGACTGCAAATCCCATGATGCTTAGCGATATGGCAGCACAGTCAGGAACTCTATAATTATTATGCAATTTCTTATGGTAACTTGAGTTTACCATTCTATAAATTGGATATACTGTAGTGCTTCTCCCATATCAAGTTTGTTATATAAACATAGTCGCTGAGTTGCTTAGAAAAGGTTTTTTTTCGTTTTTGTTCTGGGCATCTCCCCTGCAATGACAACAAAACTAACACAAAAACAAATTTTGTATCGCAAAAAAGAAACTCAAGGTAGAATATTGGCCTCACATCAATCCGCTTTGTTCTTTATAAATCCACTAAAGACGGAGCTCAAGCTGATGTCGATTGATTTCCTGAAGACGATCAACATTGTTCCTAATAATATTAATAATAATGGAGAATTCTGTGCTGCTAACTTTCTATTCGCTCGCGCCTGTTTTTATGCATAAGCAATATTTTTCCGCGCCCATTACCACAGCTCACTAAAAACCTAAATTGAAACCTTTGGAGAGCGGATTTGCATAAAAATCAAAGTGGCTTGCTGTCGTCACGCGGCCTTTCCGGTGTTCAGGTGGCAGCCCGTGTGTCGCCGCGGCGGCAGCAAGACTCCCGGGCCGCGCTCCACTTGGCCCACTTCTTAAGCACCTTTTTCCAGGACGGTTACGGCACACGTGTCTGTCACGTTGTCAAGTGACTGCCTCGCTCTGCTTCCAGCTCTCCTTTTGAAGATACTTAAGCTTTTTTTATTCTTCACACGTAAATGACAGGATACTGCTATACTGGATTGGCTGTCGATTCCAAATTGGGTTGCAAAGAGACAGAAATTTCTTGATACATATCTGAAAATTTTCCGGAAACTTTCAATAGGAACATTAGCCTAGAAATTTTTGAAAAATTCCAAACAGCTTAAATAAACATTATATTTTGTGTTTTTGTTGTTGTTGAATAAACTATTATTTATCCATTAATTATACTTTTGAACCATAAAACACACAAATGCGAGGCCCAAAACATGATCCTCAACTTCCCTAAACTCAGATTCAGCTTAATCCTCTTTCTAGTAAGCGCTGGGACAAACGGCAACAGGTGAATATCAGGATTTTGTTTTATCACAAGGTAAAAGTGTAGGACGAACCAACACTGTCCGAGGAGTGGATGGGGAACAGATCTGCATTAAACAGAACAACCCTTGATTATAGAACAACCTCTACAAACTGTAAACATGGGCAAAGACTCTTACAACAAGGAATGAGTTTATTCCATTTCCAACTGTCCTCGCTGGAGGTCAGAAATGGCAAAGATGATTTTCTTTTCATCTCTCTGTGATAGATATTTCAGTGATATCGCACTATTCAAAATCAGATTCTTATGCTGCAATTGATCTGTAAGTCTGTAAAGAAGCAACCTTCAGTTCAATTTATTCCCATGGACAATTTCCAACATTGAAAATTCCCAGAGTTTTGCAACTCTGATTCCTTATAACCGATACAAATAAGATACAAAACACACACAAAAACCACTTTTGCCACTTGAAAAGTCGTCACCTCCTGTCACTGAACCAATGTGACAGCACTAGCATTGCTAATGTCAACACTGCTATCTTTGACTGATCAAGGCTGGGGTCATTTATGTAGAAACACAAGACTGTTGAAGGTCTGTTTGTATTTTAGTTTATGAAAACACTGATGTGACATAACATAACAAATCAGACCATCTTATGTTGGAAAGTAAATTGTCACAATGACTATTCAGACTGGGAACGTTCAGTGATGTTAGAAGAGTACACTCACTGAAAACCATTAGAAGGATAACAAATTATCTGGTACTTTTAAAGGCTCACAGCGTAACATTCTGTATTCTTTTGTTCCCAGCAACACAAAACATGCTCCTGATGACCGGCTTGTAGTGGGTAATCAGAGAATGGATTGGGATGAGGAACCAAACCTATTTCAAGCTTATATTTGGCTGTTTTTAATCAGCATCTCCATGGAGATGAGCCGAAGATGTTCCTACTAAATTCCAACAATAAGAATGTCTGTGATCAAATAGATGCTTGTATTTTAATCGATTTATAGGATGAAATATTATGCAGTGTAGCTTTAAAGAAGGTTAAAGATTGTTGCATCTTTAATCCCTTTTCTCAGGGGCTGAGTTCAACTTTAAAAAGGGGAAATATATCACATCCATACTCTGACAATGCAGAACGTTTATCCATGTGTTACTTATTCAGATAGTTCCCTTTGCTTACCTGTCTTCTTTGAGTCCAAAATGTTTACCAAAGCCAGATGAAAGCACAATATGTCATTTTAAAGATTCCTGTCACAGTCGCCTCCATTCTGCGCTCCCGTTCGCGGTCCGGCCCGTCCGCCGCACTTTGTTTAATTACCAAGCTAACGCGCGGCGGCACGCTCCTATAGCAGCGCATCAGTGTAGTTGGCAGCTGCGCGGAAAAGCCACATGGAGCTTGGCAGCCTCTCCGTACCTGCGCGCCTTCACCGTGACAGGCCCAGAAAACGCCGCGTTTGCCACTGGTTATGATTAATGGCTTTGCTGATTGCTGTTCTTGGCCATCACGGCACATACGCAGTCTGCTTTTAGCATATTCCCCGGACGTCTGCCCAGGGGGAAGGGGGACCGAGCTATTTTTTTGGCTGCAACACTACACAAGGAAGTAAATAGTTTTGATATCTTTCAAAAATAACTTTCAATGTCAGGAAAAAAAGAAGTTTCTGACCACGCCATAAGGGTGGGATATGCATGTATGTACTTGTCTGTTTTTATAGTTTAAGTGTGAAAAATCCTAACCCTATTTCATCAAAGTCCTATTTGTTTTCGAGAGCGTCCTGGTCAAGAGTTACACACTCCTCCACAACATGCACACATCACTCAGGTTCATCACCGGCTCCCGATCCAGTTCAAGTCCTCCTGTTTGCCTTGAGAAGCCCTCACAGAGCTGCGGACTGTCCACCATCCTGTCAGTGCTCCGCGCTCTTCAGAACAAATACCTCCTGTGGTCACGCTGTGAGAAGTGCGTGATCCAGCCTTTTCAGTTCACGCTCTTCCACCTGCGTTCACCGTCTT
The DNA here is from genome assembly GCA_007210695.1 of Neogobius melanostomus. Classification (NCBI taxonomy): domain Eukaryota; kingdom Metazoa; phylum Chordata; class Actinopteri; order Gobiiformes; family Gobiidae; genus Neogobius; species Neogobius melanostomus. The sequence continues at coordinate 1,729,762 of VHKM01000501.1, read as the reverse complement.
CAAATCACTGCTAAAGACAAATGTTTTCAGACAGGCTTTTGACCACACAGTAAGCTACAAAACAGAGGATAATAGCTGCATGTTTCTGCCAAATTCAAGCTAACGCCTCATAGCGCTCACCATTTTAATCTGATCATTTACAACTTGCTGTAACATTTATAAAATGACAAAACAAGCTTAAAATGTGCATTCCGCTAATGAGGTTCCTCTCGCGACTGTGACACAAATAAACTTCACAAAACCAACCAAATTTTCACTCTGTAGATTTAGGCAATGAAATGGTAAAACTTACCAGGGAGTTAGGAAGGTGTGGAGTGAGAATAGAAGTCCTGAAAAGGCCAAAACATTGTAAATCCCTTCAATGGAAAACAGAAGCCTACTCCCAACATGCACTTCTTTACACATTTGTCTAAAATAGAGGCCTGAGGTTCTGTGGGTCCTGAAGGGTCTTAAATAAACTCTTTTCAGTTATATTGGCAAATTTGATGTGAGGGGCATGAGTAATGTTACAAGTGAGAGGCTCATTGCTCATTTTATACGAGATTATCTGGGAACCATAACTCAAGAAAGTGCCAACAGAGGGGTATAAAAGGCGCCAGATAGGCTTAGTGGGCGAGTCATGCAAGTACATCCAAATAATGCTCTGAACATTAGTAGATATTTCAGTTTCTACCGTAGTGGTGCAATACGGACCTATTCACTCAAGGATCTGACCGGCCCAAAAGTACATCGGCCCACCGGGTAAACTCTCGGTGCACCCAATGGCCAGTCCAGCAAGTTATGGAGCTTGGCTTGTCAGAATCCAAATAGATTTTATTTCCATCGTCAATAAACAGGAACACAAACTAGGAATTTTCTTCGGTGCACACATGCAACATGAAACATAAAACCATGCTATTCCTTTTGGTTTAAAACGTGACCTTTGGCGAGCTTTTACTGCCATATAAAGATTGATGGTATAGCTATAAAAAGTGTTGCTAGTGTTAAAATATTTACATCGAACATTGACTGTGACATGAGCCATCTAAAGACTTATTTGCATTGCTGTCTAAGAACGCTTTAGTTAAGCGCAGTCCTGTTTGCAGTTAAAGGTAAGTGTAACACGGGTGGGAATTACTAATAAGTAATACTATAGTATATACTATAGTAACACTAATAAGAACTACTATACTAGCGCGAGTGACCTGTTACATAAGCTAAAAAAATATAAAAAAATAATGTAACTTGAACATGGAATTCAACATTTAGTGCTCGCTGATAACTGATTTGGATTGGTCAAATCTGTGGTGCTACAAACACAATGCAACTTATTGTCAACATTCAGCCACCCCCTCGCACCCTTTCTCACAAAAATAAGTACAAATGTGTCCTTGTTTTTGAAACCTTTCATAAAACTGTATGAAAAATAGTGAGTTGAATGTGTTTTTGCCATTGTGATGATGCGACCTCAAAGCAACGCGGCGGAGAGGTGAGCCAACTTGTTTCTCGTCGTATTTGTTGAGCAGGTTCGCCCCGCCGTTATATCTGTGTTACCCGCTTTGCCTTTGGGTCCCGCTGGCACACACAGCTCATTAGCGTCTCGGCGTGTTTAGGAGTGTTTGTTTTGCCGTTATACGGGTTACGTAGCTTGTCGGGTCAGTGCGTGGCAGCCGTCTGTGTGTTTAAGTGAGTTTTCTTCGTGTTGATATTGATGATCAGAGCAGGGGTTCCAGCCTGTAGCGGGATGGGTTGTGTACTTTTACTGTGGAGAGAATAGATGCTGCAGTTGTTTGTTTTTCTCATGTGGATAGAAGAGAAGAAAAGCAGAGCTGGGTACCATAACTTTTTTTTTCTTCAATACCAGCGCTTTAACGATACATTGTTTCCGATACCGATACTAAAATATTTGTCATCTAGAACCGGAAAACAGAACAATAATGTGTGAGAGATCTCCTAATTTACAATATATGGGTAAAATAGGAGAACATTGGGGATAAATTGGGTCAAAAAATGAGGAAAAATTTGAGGGGAAAAGGGAAAATATTAATAAAAATGGGCAAAAAATTGGGGCAAAAAACAAAAACAAAAATTGGGATAATATAAATAAAAATTGGGCAAAAAAATCATTTATTTGAGCTGAAACAACCAAGTCACTTCCTTTTAATGCTATCCCTGGACCAACCGCATCAAAACCTGGACCTAAAGATACAAGACTTTATTTCAGTATCTGATTTCGATACCAGATACTAGGGCTGGGCGATATGGCCAAAAATAAAATCTCGATTTTTGTACTCAGTTACGATTTTAATCGATTTTATTGGGCGGAGCTACATGGTGCTGCTGCTGCTCCGCTCTGAGTGGGAGAAGGGCAGAGGATCAGACCGGGGGGAAACTGTTTTAGCGAAGCTAACTCCATCGCGCACAACGAAAACACAACACACGGCCTTTGTAAAGCAGCAAAGATCGTCAGAAAGTCACTGGGTTTTCCACTGGCATCATTTCTGAAAACAGTCGCTACAGAGCGTCTGACACTCTGCTAAATTGGCAGCGCGGCGCACGCAAGCCGGACGTGGAGCGGCGGACACGATTTTGCCATTTTCCACATCGTCTGTTTTTAAAAGCATGAATTAATCGAATTAATTCGATTTATCGCCCAGCCCTACCAGATACCACCTAAACTAAAGTAATACCATACTGTTACCGTTTAACGGTACCCAGCCCTAGGGGTAAGTCGGTGTATAAGTTTACACAGTTTTGAAAATGACGATTTTGAAAGTTTTGCTCTACTCTTTCAAGCATGTTGGCCGGTATATTCACACTTGCAGTTTGGATGTCATTCTGTAAGTCTTCAGTGTCTGCGGACGATCGTTATACATCAGGGATTGGAGAAAACCCACAGGACATAATCACAGTGCTACAGTAAATCAGGCAAGTACGCAGGCCAGTTTACGTCCTCTTAGGGAGATCAATCACCCGGGGAAGGCTTCTTTCTATAAATCCATTGAAATCATGTGTACTTGTGAATATGGAGTTCATCATGGAGAACTTGACTAACAGAACGAGGGCAACTGCATTTTTACGAGCAGAAGGCTTGGCGAGCACAGCACTAGCCTGGTCTTACCATACCCTCGTACTCATTTCGTACAGAGACTCTGGAACTTCACAATTGAGCTCCGTTTTCAGGTGGGAGGGATGAACTCCTTTGAAACGATTGGATCTATTTTCAAACTACAAGATAATTGACCGGAGTTTACGGATGGCAAAGGCCAGGCTAGCACAGCACAGACAGACAAACTTTTTTGACATTTTCAGGCATCGGTCCTTTTTTTCTTTGTTTCCCTGAAGGCATCCACATACAATAAAAATGTGCAGTCAGGAGCACGGCCTCTGTGTTCAAGTTCAGATTCCATAAAAGGTTTGAATTAAACCAAATTAGGGAAGTATGAACATTATGTGGAAATGATGTTGCCATACATGTTCTTTTTTAGGTTGGGTTGGCAAAAAATGTGTCTCAAACCAATCTGAGTCGAGTTGAAAGACAATGATAGTACCTCTTTCTTTACTCACAAAACCTTCCAGTAAATGAGTGAAATTAATTCCAATTGAACTACAAGTACATTTAGCTAGTGTCTCGGACCATGAACCTAGCTCTAATTCAGAAAATGGCTCGATGGATCATGACGAAATGTAGAGAACAGTAATCTTTCTTTACTGCAACTGTCCTGTGAAGGATTGTGCGGCGTAAACAGGACGAGAAACCATTCTTGCTACAGCGATTTTTGTGAATGGCACTTGAACTAACTCTTGACGCCGTCTTCTCTTCAACTGTATCTACTACTGCGCTGCACACAGTCATCCGCCCGCCTATAACCCGGTGAATAGAGCACTATATTCCCAGTAAATGGGGCCTCCCCTCAGCGGAGCACTCTTGTTATGGCAGCCGTTTATTTAGCGGCCCATCTTCTTAAAGACCTGACGCCGGAGCTTTTTACCCGCGGCGCCTCGGGACCGTTGCTGACATGTAATATTAGCCAGTCCCTTCAGGCCGCCTCCGAACGAGGTTGAAACCTCTTCAGACGCATCACTTTCCACTGGCTGGAAACAACTGATATGAATTACTCGAAGGCCTGAATAGCTGTAGATAAGATGGATCTACTTTAAGTTTTTTTCTGATTGGGTCAAAAGTGTACTTTTAGTCCAGGAATTTGCACATGTTACATTATCAGCTATCGGACGATAGTGAAAGAGACTTCCCGTTTTGCACTGGAATGAGCTCAGAGCTTTTATAATGAGCCCTCCCACAACTTAGGCCTCCGGGGAACAGAGAAACATCAACTAAACATGAATGTTCTGAATACCCTATGCCCGTCATACAGCGCCCCCTGCTGTCACAGTTAAACACTGACACGTTTACAAGCTTCATACACAGAACCAGACATGTACAACAAAAAAATTGCCAAAAATATCAGCTGTGCATATCGGCAACTATTGGCTCGCCTTAAAGTAAGTCTTGTATTAGTTTAACATTTGTATTACAATCTTCTTTCAAATGCTAACTCTCCAGAACTTATTAAAAATGCTCAGTGTGAAGTGAATCTTGAAAAATTGTAATTGGATAGGTTTCTAAAATCATGCAGCCCTAACACTACAGAATAACGGCAGGGTAATTTCACTCTTCATTGTGTGATTTTGATTTGGTCGCAATTAATCTTTGTGTCCTCAAATTCCAATCATTTAAAATAACTATTATTGTTTCCCCAGCTGCGTGCGTGTTATTGTCAGAGACAAAAAACAATTAACAGTAGATATGAATATGGATCGACTCCTTGACCTACAATTGCGCGCTGCTCATTACTGCGCATCAAAGGCGGCGCATCGGCCCACCGTTGGGTAACAGATTCCAGAGTCAAGAATACGTTCGAGCGGTGGCAAACTTTCACCTCCCTCCTCTCAGGGCGGGGGAGTGCGAGTGAGGCAGCTGCGAGTCGCCGATAAACCCCACAAATGCATACGTTTTCATGGTTGGCTCGTCCTCGCCAGCGTGCCCCGCGCTTTAAAGAGAAACCCAGCTCTCCCCTTCCCCCCCGAACACTTGGAGTGGAGTGTCGCGGATAAAGTTGCCATGAATAAAGACTTCAGATGCATCCAAATCCTCCGGCGCCGCAGCTTTGTGATCCGAGAGCGCGCGGAGGTAAAGTGGAAAGGCTTGTTCTTCCCTTTGGGTGTGCGGCGGCTTCCTGACTCTCACGACGGTATCTGTGCCCGGGTGCCCTGCTGCTCGCTCACCTGTTTAAATCATTAATTGCGAGCGCGCCGGGCGGAGGCAGGAAGGGGGGGACAGACTGACTGCGAGCGGAGCTGTTTGATCTTAAATGAACCTAAGCGGAGGAGACTCGCGCCGTCTCTGCTCCGACTGGAACATTTGATCATTTGGGCGCGGCGTTAATTGGCGTTGGACTCGATATGTTTTGCATGTCACATATTATCAGGGTAATGCCGTGCAATTTCTCAGCTAAGCGTTTTTAGAAATGGAGCTGCTCACTGTGGGGCTCGCAGCACGATGGAGCGTGCAGTTTAGTGCGTCAGGAACCAAAAGGGTGATCAGGCATGTCACTATTTAAAAGTGGGTCACCATTATTCTGTGGAAAACATTTTGCGATTTTACGATTATTCGCAATTATCAAAATTAAGGAAGGAAATACAGAGCTTCTATTATTTACAGAACAATTCTTGTACTAGGGCTGGAACGATACACTTGTTTTTGTCACAATCCAATACGTATTGCGATACAGTAAGTAATTATAATAATATATAGTTACTTTAAAAGTGTAAAAGAAAACATTCATGTGTCCAAAGTTTATTTATAAGTGTCAAGATTGAAAAGTGCATTAGCCATGTAAACAAAGGAGTGCAGGATAAAAACACAAATTGAAAGTATTGTATCAATACTTCGATTAGATATTTTGTCACAGCCCTGTTCTGTACATTTTTTAGATTCGTTCAAGGGTTGATTTTATTTAAAAAAACTATTGAACATTCAACCTGTGCTATCTTTAGGCCTTTACCTTAATGTAAAAAAAACTACTTAACAATGGCTTACACCTGTATTGTGCTTTTTAAGCTTGCGTTACCAAGTTTCCGACCACTCACTCACTCACTCACTCACTCACTCACTCACTCACTCACTCTGGCCCATTGTACATGTTTTTAGTGATAGGGGAAATTGGGAGGAAACCTACGCAGACACGGGGAGAACATGCAAACTCCACAGAAAGGCCCCGTCCAGGTGGGAATCGAACCTGGGACCTTCTAGCTGTGAAGCACAAGCTCTAACCGCTGCGCCAACGTAAATAAAACATAATATAGGCAAGAAAACAATGATTAGCCATATATAAAGGAAGCGCATTGATGTGAAAAGATCTCTTATAATCAGGGTTTTCCTCCGATCTGTGTCTCATGAATTCACTCTAATTACAAAAGAGTTCCTAAACAAACAAACCAATCAGCTGATTTACAGCCTGCACAGTTTCACTTTTTTTGTTTTACGGCATCAAAACAAACGCAGCTGCACATGGTTCTTTTAGGACTCTTCCTTTGACAGCGTTACGCAGTTATCACAAAAATGGATCCGATTTACTCTCTGCACATTGGATTATAGAACCTGCCGCTGACTATGTGTTTTGCCCTCGATTTACAACATCAATTGATCAATAGAAACAGCCCAAATTGCCTTTCTCAAGTTCTGTGGGGCATATCAAGAATCAACTTTGTTTCATGTAGCACTGGCTGAAGAATAATGCTGATCTACATTAAATGTGGCCTTCTGTATAATAGAGAAAAGCTGCTCTGCTTGTCAGTACGCCCCTGAAGATAATGTGAGTCTTTTGCATTTGGAAACGATTCCCAGGTAATGCCGAACATATGTTTTCTATCATACGTTTGTGGGTGTGTGGAGCATTCCGGCCGCTCCCTCCTCTGCCTCATCCCAACCGTATTCCTACAGGGAGGGTCTTCCCAAAACATCACAGCTTTGGAATTTCACTTTTGGCGGGGCGGTCTGCTACGAACTCCCGGACCAGCGCCGTAACTGTGAAAGAAGATAGCCCCTGAATAGAGTGAGTCAGGGGTCAGATTCTCCAGAGCGTTTATGAAGTCACATGGTCAGATGAGCTCACACGTTACACACGGCTAAAGGCCAAAGCAGCTTTTCCACCACAGCCCCATCACAAGGGTCTCACGAGCGGGAACGGGACAGCTGCACAGGACGGTACGACCTAGAGCAGTGGGACTTAAGACATGGGAGACAGGACAAAGGACGTAGGACGCAGGACAGAGAAGTTGGTAGGTTATTTTGGTTTGTTAATGGAGCTGTTCCTGTGGAACGGGGCCTGGCTCTGTGCGAGTGATGGAAACCAGTCCCAAACTGATTGAATCATCTCCTGCAGGACAGTGTGGTGTAATAATCCAGTGTTCTGTAGGGCTGGGTACCGATACCAGTACTTTAACCATACCTGAAAACGGAACAATAATGTGTGGAAGATCTGCACATTCACAATGTCGGGTTCATTTCCATTGTCAAGAAATGTGTGACACATGGGGAATAATTTGGGGAAAATTGAGAGAATTTGTGGCAAAAATAGGGAACATTTGGGGAATACATTAGGTATAAAATGGGGGGAAATTTGGAAAATATACGTAAACAAAAATGAGCATAAAAAAATTGGGATAAATGGGGCAAAATCATTAATTTGAGCTGAAGTAACAAAGTCATTTCCTTTTCATTCTGTTCCTGGACCAGCAGGCATCCAAGTTGGATCTTAAGATATACGATTTTTGTCCGTACCTGCTTTCGATACTTTAATTTTTTCGATACCAGTAGAACTTTTTTTCCTGACGTCAGAGTGGTATCGTTCAGTAGTACCCAGCCCTAGTGTTCTGCACCTACCACACCTGTAGCAGGTCTTTTTCATTTTTCAATCTCTGTATTGAAAACGGGTTTATAATCTGCAGTCCTTTTATGGGTCTTTTTCTGTCGTCTTCTCTTGACCCGCTCGTCCTATTGGCCAGCCTTAATCACGCTCCGAGTCAGAAACAGATGTGTGTGAACTCTAGGGATGCACCATTATTTGGACTCAAATAGTATTTTTGATAGTTGCTTCTGGCTAATTGCAAAGAGTGACATTGTTTCGGTCAGTGGTTCTCAAGCCTCTCAAGACATTTCTTTCAACAATATTGATCCACAGAAAAAGAATACAATCCGTTGAAATGACTTTTATCTAGTTATTTAAAAAAAATATAGATTTCAGATTTTTTTTAAGTGTATTTGATTCTTATTGAACAATATTTCACATGATAAACACTAGCTTAAATGGTTTAAGCAATGTGTCCTGTGAAAACCACAATAAACCAGTTGTCATATGGGTTGATCTGGTATAACAGGCGGCTAACCCTGTTCTTTAGTCCTCTACAAATTCATGACGACATAAGAGCCTGGAGAGACTTCTGGAAGCTACATACCAGTACAGAGGTGTCCTGAAGCTAATATCGCAATCACAAAAAATCACCCTACACTTGCGTGAACTCTGATATCTCTGGTTACCCTCGTAGTAGAGATGTCGATCGTCGACTGGACTTTTCTGGATGTTTTGCAGTTGTTCTATGCGCTCATTTGCAGCTGTACTGCACCGGCCACTCTTGGGAATGTGTTTGTCTGGCTTTATTAGCGCTTTGTCCAGTGAATCTTGCTCCTACTTAGCCGTTATTTGTGGGCTCGTCTGTGTTTATAGCTTTGTTTTTGGTCAAGCAGATCAGCACAAATAGTGTCCATGAGAAACGATTGCAGTCCGGCCCACAGGCCATCCATTTCCCGCAAGTTTTGGGGGTGTGAATAGTGGCGGCGGCCTGTGTGAGTGCTGGCTCAGCAGTGCTCCGGCGAGTCTCCCTCTTTTATCTTTGTCTTATCACGCCTTCCTCCTCTGCCCTCCAAACTCCCCCAAGGTCAATATTTCACTGTCTGACAGAAGAGCCAGAGCGCGGCAGACACGGATGATATTTTCTGTGAGAGAGGGCACAGGTAAATCTCAGGCCCTGACAGCTGCTGAGTCAGCCCGACGACACAAAGCCAGAGCCACACAAACACAAGCCACAACAGTTTCCTCAAATGTTGCTCCATAAAAGCTCCTAATTCTCCTCTGCCTCCCTTTGTCTCTGGGCGATTGCCGAAGGAGGACAGCCAGACAAATGATTTCATTGGCCGACTGCGGCAGGAGGTAATTTTTGGGCCGAGCGTGTGTGCTTCACAGAGGAGCGTGCACGCTGAAATTACAGGCTGTCAAACGGTGCACGTCTCCGGTGATGGCCCAGCACGCCCCTCTTATGTTAATGTGGCATTTCAGCCACAGGAAATAGAATTACCAGCACAGCCGGTGCTGCCTGTTCCTGTCACTCGTCTGGGCGCTTCTCTCTTTGTTTTTCTTTTGCTTTGGGAGGAAATGTAGATGTGCACTTTTCTCCAAACCATTAAGGAAGCATTGATGGCTGCTGCACACACGCTTAGTCCACCAGTGGGCTGTTAAATGGCTCTTCCACACAGCTTAGAGACCGGACGGCATCATCCTATTGTGTGCCTAATGTTCCCAGTGTATTTGGAGACTGTTAATCTGTGGTTTGGGTAAAGTGGTCCCTGTGGAGTTAAGTATCAGGCTTTGTGTCCACGTTCACTGGAGACGTTCTATGAGACATGTAGATCCCTGCTCTACTGACCGGCTTTTCTCGGATATAGTTTTCTTCTCTGTCAGCCACGTTTAAGACCCTGTGCATCATTTTCTGTAGTGTAATGGTTTGACATTTGTGACCGTCACATTTTATATTTTTATTTATATTGATTGCCAACTAGCAGATATGTTTAAGATTACAGCCCGCAAATGTGTAGGTACAAGAAAGTAATTACACATGCAAGTACCGGTAATTAGACATGAAAGTGCAAGGTTTAAGATGCACAACTAGTGGCGGGTGTTTCAGGCGTCATAAAGATGTGGCAACTTTATTGTTTCAAAAATAGTGTATTGACAGTAATATTGTTGTAAATATCTTGGACATAATACCAGGCATTTTAAAATTCAAATGAAGTTTATTACGAAATAAACCAAAGCATACAAGCTCATACAGCCTCATTAAACAACCACACAGATTCAATACAACTTATACAGCGAATAAGAGATGAACAAAAACTCAATGTTACATTACAGACGATATATAAAATAAGAGGAAACGGACATGAATAAAGAGTGGAACACTTGATATATCTTAATTACACATTTGTTACATGTACACGTATGTTATAACCTTTCGTTACACATTGTAACCCTTTATAACACCATGTACAACTTAATTACACATTTGACACCTTTTTCAGACATTCACTTTCATGTGTATCACCTGTACGTACATGTGTAATTACTCTCTTGTTCTCTGTACCTATGGAACCCTGTGGCTGTAATGTAAAGCCTTACTGATGGGAGTTCACATTTCCATGAGTGTAATGCTCCCCTTAGGAGCTTACATATCTAACCTGAAGCTTAACATGTTATCCCAGTTTCATAGTCTGTAAACAAAACAAATTGGGTACACGACCTTTAATCTCATGAATGTGTTCATGCGAGATCACATTCTTAAGAGCCCATAGTGTAATAGAGTATGAAGGTGAAGTATTGTATGGTAGATGTTATCTTTGAACTGTGGGAATGCAGGTATTGTGCAAACTCAGTCCGTACAGATGACATGACGAGATTACCATGACAGGTTAGTGCACCCCGGCCCTCACAAACAACCATCGGGTTCAAAGTCTGGAGTTTCTGTTGGGAGTGAAACCGTGAACCCCCTGCTCTCCACCTGATACAGTAACAGAAACCATCATCTGTTGAATTGAGGTTTGTGCCAAAATACTCCAGTTCACATGGGAGAATATGGACATGGCAGTCGTGTTTGCTTTGCCATTCGTGACCTGTGGCTTTCAGAGTTTGTTCCACAGCGACTGTGTCTGCTTTTTTTATGCTAATGTTGGTCTACAACGTTTGCTAGTCCCCTCCTAAAATGACCCATTTCTATTATAACTTTTGATGGTACTTAAGTCCTGTAGAGACGCGTTGACTGAGTGTGTGGACTCGGCCTGCCCTCGTCGGTCCTCAGGTTCAGCCCGGTCAGAGGAGACGAGTCCAGCTGCGCAAACTCCTCTGTCCGTCCTCACAGCTGTCAGCCTGCTTGGCGTGATACTTTTCTACAAACATGACTTAACGTTACATAAATCCTTAGAGCGTCAGGTGTGGCCGGAAAAGCAACAAGAACCCAATCAAAAAGCTACAAAAGCGCACACACACACTGATTTAGGCGCTGCTGTCCCAAATGGATGGGACAGCGATGTATGGTGGTTTCACTGCTCGTCGCCTCACCGCCGTGTGTTTCTTTGTGTTGCAGAGATCAACAGAGTGCGCAAGGACATGTACAGCGACTCGGCCAATGGGCTGGTGGAGAGACACCCGCTGGAGCTGCCCGAGCCCATGGGACCCATCGTACACCTGCAGGAGAAACTCTTCGTGCCTGTCAAAGAGTACCCCGACGTGAGTACACACCGCACTCCTCCACTATCCTCAGCTGTGGAGGAGCATTTCCCCTGCTTAAAGGCCACGGGCTGCGGTGATGGGCCCTTATCTGCCGCCGCTCTTCACTCGGCCCTAATTAGCTTGAAGAGGCCGCTTCTCCTCTAATGGCTCTGCCTTTTATTTAAAGCACACGGACAGAGGCTGTTATTAGTCGCTCTGCACTGGCCTACATGTCGCTATAGCAGCTGTTTGGACATCGTGTGTGCTGTCGATGAATCATTACAAGGATTTGCCATCTCTGTTTAGAAAGTTAAAGGTTATGTTGCGCTAAATCGATTTTACCATGTTACTCTTTGTTTCGTCATATTTGGAGTTCGGAGTGGAAGCAGAGTTGGTTTTGATGGGGAGCGAGGGGAGGAGGGGTTTTACAGAGGCGATACACTGCTCCCGCTGATCCGAAATGATGCAAAGAACTTCAGAACAAGCCCTTTTAGATCAATATAGAAATTTCTATTCCAAATTTTCTATTCCAAATACCTGAAAACAGCCTGGCTTGAACAAGTGTGTGAATACAATTGTCACTATTTAAACCTTTTTAGCTGATGACTTGTATGTACTGGTGTATTTCATATGCTGCAGGTGAAATTGTAACGTCTCCACATGGAGCACCAGCAGACACCGATCTTTCCAGTCTCGTACTTGATATTTTGAGGTCCTGCCTGAATCATTTAACATTGAACCCAAAAACAAGGCAAACATTTTAATATTTACAGATTGTTTCTTTGATCATTTATTCAAAAACAAAACTAGATCCAAAATCCCTCTATGCAAATCTTTGTAACTAACTCATGAACACAATAGAACCATGGCTTTAAACCTGGCTTCATCCATTATCATGATTGTCACAGAAAATCCTTGCAAATGTTTACGTACGTCAATATGCCTTTTGTGTAAAAAGGATAAATGAAAGAACACTTTCAACTCATGTCAGTAAATCTACAGCAGAAGTTCATTTGTAAAAACATCTTGTCACTGTACTTTACAGTTGACTAAAATAGCTCCGATCATTAAAACACTTCTACCCAAAGAGAGAATTACTTTTATTGCATTCATTATGTCTTGATTTAATAATGCTTATTAGGGCTGGGACGATCCACTTTTGTCACGATCCGATCTGTATCACGATACTTGAGTCACGAGACTCATGAGCCGATACCTTTTGTGATACAGTAAATAATTATGATAAGTTAAAATGTATAAAAAGAAAACAGTCATATGTTAAAAGTTTATAAACCAAATGCCATTTTTTTTGTAAACTTTATTGAACTTAACACTTTAATACCAAATGTATTGAAGTGTTAAGATTGAAAAGGGCATTAACACAGAATGTAACAAAGTGCTGTGTAACTGTTACTGGAAAACAAAGTGCAGGATAAAAATGGCTCCATACACATGTATTGAAAGTATTGCAATGCTTGATAAAATAGCAGTTATCTGTTTTTCCAAATAAACTCTTCATATAGTATATCTATTCACCTGCGTGTTTTAACGTAAATCACACATGTAATCCGAGTTATTGTTATGTAGTTATGTTCGATAGTGTCTGGTGTATGTTAAATCTCTAACTTGTCCGAGTCGTCCCGGCGTCGGATTTAGCCGTGCGTCACCTTCACCTTTCATCCGTCCGTCCTCACACCTCCACAAGTGTTTCCACGTGAGGCCCCGCTCTATACCGGGCTGACCCGCCGTGCCCCGCTGCATGCCTGCCGTTTCCCCGCCTGTAACTCAGCACTGTGTTTACGAGCTCCACACAGGGCTGCTGCTAAATGAATGAGGCCTCCCCCTGGTGGCCGCGGGGACTCACTGACGACCTTAGCACCAAACAACTCGCGCGCACACACAGCTCCGTGCGCACCAATGTTCACACCGGCGGACGAGCGCAGCCATTACAGCGAGAGAGGGAAATGCCGAACGGCGGAGTGATATTTATAGCCGCCGAGCCGGGGCCTGGGGAAATCAGCTGCCGGGCCGGGATGGATTTTTACTGCTACTTTTGTGGCCTTTGGAAAGTGCTGAGGCGCCCTGAACGTAAACTGGTTTGGACAAAGACGGCTACTTTACCCCTGCTCCCTGACCCACGTGTGAGGGTTGGAGTGGTTTGGTTTGTATGCTTTTGTAATCGTTGGTTGGAATAATCACAATGAATTGAACGATGTCCTGGGATGGGCTCAGGAGAGGGGAGCAGAGAGGAGGAGGAGACTGATGGAGAGAAAGAAAAACAGTCTAATGTCTGTGTAAGCTCTGTCGTACAGGAGTTGTCCATCTTCAATGAAGGTACTTGAGTCGTCTTCTGTACTCCGTAGTCTAGTGACGTTTGCTCTGATTTCCTCACATGGGGAAATAGCTTTACGTTCGCTAACAGTATTATTTAATCCTGTACGTTTTGGCCAATAACCTATATAATAATATAGCTATATCTTATGATTAATTCTGAATGAATCCAGACGTAAGATATTACTTGGCAATAAAAAATATATAGTTTTGTAAGAATATACTGCAAGTGAAAGTGATATTGCAGAATTGGACAAACAATTGTCAAGAAATATTTATATAAAAAAGATTCAAGAGAAAAGACATAATTAGAATGTTAAAATGTGTATCATTCACTTTTAATATGCAAATAATGAACATCATTTAGCTTAATATCCAGCCCTGTATCTGACGTCTGCTGTCATTTTTAAGTGCATAAAAAAAAAACTAATCGAAACTTTAATTTTTTTGGCCAAATGCCACAGCCCTGCTCCAAAGCATTTCCCTCATTTCCTCGGAGAGCCCACTTTTCTCCAACCGGACGTCAGCCGCTCACTGCCCGTGCGCTGCGGTACAGTCTTCCCCCGTCCGTGATGCAAGAGCGTGGGAGCGCTGTCGCGCCAAACGCCACAGCAGAGCCTAACCGTCATTACTAGAGCCGCTTCCGTCCCATATCCAAGAGGCACTAGCACGTGATGCAATCGGAGTTCCTCCCCAGAAAGCCCACGACGGCTCCGCTCACACACACTTTTTCCTCCCAGTTCCTGGCATCAGTTCACCTGCCAGCGCCGATTTGTCTCCTCCCGTCCTCGCCGCTCCCGAAGGGCGGCAGACAGCGCAAGAAACATCGCACTTTTGACATCATTAAATCCTGTACGCTGCTATTCGCTGAAATACAGTGTAATAGCAAGTTGTCACGTCAGGTTTATGATTAAGGCCTCGCTACAGAGCTGTCAAGCATCCTGCCAGCCAGGGGGAAAATATTCAAAAACCACACTTAAAACAGGAGCATGTGAAGACTGAAAACAGGTGGTTTATACTTCAGGGTTTGAGCTGTGATAGTTGACTTTATTAGTTACCGTGAGGAGTTTGCATGTTCTCCTCACGTCTACATGGGTGCCATGCCATACCCTAATTGTCCAGAATAGAAGCACCAGCACTCGCTTATTGCCTCACATCAGCGTAACCGAGCCACAAGTGTAGAATCTTTGTTGGGACAGAGGTATCACAGTCTAAGAGCACGTTGACCAAGAGCGGATTTCACCCAAATCTAAAGGCTTCTTGACTGGAGCTTACCGCCTATAGGCCAGTGTAACGCCTCATTGCAAACTACGACATTGACAAACTACAAATGTGTTTCATCACATTTTTGTTGCTGTTTTGATGCTTTTGTTCTTGAAGCTTTTAGATTTGGGTAAAGCCAAATTGCGTTCGGTTCAAGAGGTTTTCCCTCCTTAAGCGAGCACATTTTCTACAGTTCAGTATTATCTAAAAGCTTCTTGAAAAGAAAACATGACAAAAAAGCATAACAATTACGACAAAAACAATGTCTCACCAACGCAACCATAAAGTTACGAAACGTGACAAAAGAGCATTGAAGCAATACAACAAAAAACTGACGACAACGTGGCAACAACGCAAGGAATAATCTTTGCTCAGTTTTGTAGGTCTTGGCTTGCATATGAGGGGTTACACTGGTCTATAGGCTGTAAGTTCCAGTGAAGAAGCTTTTAGATTTGGGTAAAGCTGAACTGTAGAAAATGTGCTCAGTTAAAGGAACAGGCCACCGTTTTTCCATACTGAGATATGTTCTTACCTGAGCTTAGACGAGTTGATGCGTACTGTCTGGTCTTTGTGTGCGCTCCCTTAGTCAAGCAAAAAGACCAAAGATGTTGTTAGCATTTGGCCTCTCCTAACATATTCCTATAGCTCCAAACGGGGTGAAGTTAGAAGCGACCAAGCTCTTCCACGGACACAAAGACCAGACAGTTACGTATCAACTCGTCTAAGCTCAGGTAAGAACATATCTCAGTATGGAAAAATGGTGGCCTGTTCTTTAAAGTGGGGGTTAAGAGGTTAACCAAATCTAAATCAGTTAAAACATTTAAAGATTGTTTTTAAATGTCATGTTGTTATCCGGTTCCTGCTTTCCACATGGCTCTGTGCTGTTGTGCCTTTAGCTCCGGCCCTGGTTTACAGTCGGTAACTCCACTGAAGACGTGGGGGGAGATACTCTGCCCCCTCCCCCCACTCCCCGCCTCCCTCCTCTTCCTATTCTTCAAAGTCAGCCTCTTCCTGATGTCGTCAGCGATGCGGCGCGCGGGCCGCCGCTCTGACTGACAGGCGCGTCGCTGGGCTATCTGATAACTTCAACCTTCAATTAAACGCTATCTGTGCCTCCTCTCCCGGCGCAGCGCGGGCGCACAGAGGCGGGCGCCGTCATTGTGGCTGACCTTGGACATGTCTCTTAACTGTGCCACATTAGCCGCCCCCCCCCCCCCCACACCCCCACCCCTCCCTTCCAAGGGTCAGGGACAGGGGGAGAGGGACACCCCGCAGTCTGAAGCGCTGACGTGCTGAAAGCTGAGCTGCGGTCAGACGCCTGCAACTGGTCAACGGTCAAGACAGGCCAGCGGAGTTCAGGACTAGGGCTGGGTACCGTTACCAATACCTGAACGATATCATTTTTTACCATACCTACGCTAAAATATTTGTCGTCTAGAACCAGAAAACAGAACATGTATGTGTTTGTGGAAGATCTGCACATTTACAATATCGGGTTCATAAGTGAAATGGGGAAAGCCCAAGTAATAAAAATGAGCAAAAATTGGGGAAACCGATTGGAAAAAAAATATCTGGGACAATAAAAATAATTAATAATAATAATCATAATCATAATCATAATCATAATTGGGCAAAAATGGAGAAAAAAATAATTTTATTTGAGCTAAAACAAGTCACTTCCTTTAACCCTGTCCATGGACCAGCAGCATCAAAACTTGAATCTAAAGATGGACATTTTTTTTAGGTACCTGATTTCAATAATTACACTTTTTCTATAGCAATAAAACCTAAACTTTTTTTCCCGATACCAGACTGGTATTGTTTAACGTTACAAAGCGAAGTCTCTGCTGGGGAATGATGGGGTTTAAGTAGAAAGTAACGTTGCTCCAGCGTTCATTTGTTTAAACTCACATGCTTTTCAGAACCAGGTAAACCTTGATTTTTCAATGTGATCAACGTTGAGATTTTTAGCTAGTTTTCTCCTTTAACATGATGAGGGATTTGCGATGCTTCTTTCATAACGTTTGAGAAGTTGTCGGTTTTGTGGGAAAGATTAGTCTGCAAGTCTTGTCCATCCATCCTTCCTTCCATCCATCCAGCCATTTTCTTCCACTTGTCCGTTGCCGGGTCGTGGGGGCAGCTGTTGGAGCACCAGCCCCTATGGCTCCTCCTGCAGGTGGTGGGTCCACAGAAGGACGGCTTCATGGTTCTAACCGGGCCTGTTGGTCTCTCATAAGGGGCTTCTGAACCGCTCTTTGTCTGACCCGTCACCTAGGACCTGTTTGCCATGGAAGACCCTACCAGGGGCACCAAGCCCCCGACAACAGAGCTCCAGGATCATTCAGGCTCAAACCCCTCCACCACGTTAAGGTGGCGGTTCCAGGAGGGGAAGTCTTGTCCAGGCTTTGATCATCATAGAGAAGGTTCCAAAGTTGTCAACAGGACTGGGTTGTTTGGATAGAGGATCATGCTTGCCAGGCTAATCGTTGACCGTTGCAGGAGTTTATAACCAGTTTGCTATTGGGTTGGCTTTGCACGTTACCATTTGCTTCCTCCACTCACACGAGCATTCATCACGTCAATAGATCAACCAGCTCATCGAAACCACCGACCTTTGGGCCAGTGGGCCAACGGAGCTACGGCTTTAAGGAGTGGAAAGGCGTAGATCTGACCGGCGCGTCCGTTTCCAGTGGATTTAGCTGAAAAAGGAAAGTCATTAGGCAGGTGTCCCGCGAGGCTCTATCACTTCTCACGGCAGCGCTGATATCCTCCTGACCTCCTCTTGTCATTACACACAGCTCCCTCTCTGCTGTGTGGACCAACCTCCACTCTGGCCCCTGATGAGAGCAGGAAGTATTTAAAGACCAGACGCGGTTTGGTGGAAGGGAACGGTTCAAGCAGGCGAAATATGAATGGTGCCATCATTGGAGCGTAAAACTGGTCAGGACAGGTGACCGTTTGTGTATGGAAACATTGGGGACACTTGGTCTGTTACACAACAAAGTCCAGGAAGTGCATATCAAACACGAGAGCTGCAGGACAAACCACCAAAGTAAACAGGATTACTCTAATCTGATCTCGAAGCAAAATACAATGAGAGAACATTATGACAAAGCTCAAAAAACTGATATTGAATCATTTCCTCCCTCTAAAGTTGTTGTTGAAATACTGCTCTGGATGCTCTTCATTTTGGTGGCTTCGGAGCGGCGACCAGAGGATAGACAGTTTATATTTTGGCTAAAAAACAAACTGTTGGAAGACAAAGAACCCACTGTCCCTGATTTGGTTGGATGTGCAGCTAAATAATAGTTCTTGTTTTAGCAAATAAGCAGTTACAGTATATAACCATTTTTGTTAACCATAATAAGTTATAATGTATTCAGAAGTGTGCAGCGCACTTAAAAAACACCGGCTATGAGGATAAATGGTCAAATATAAACACGCACAGAGATTATATCAGGAACTAGGTAACTTTTTTGTCTTCCTTCACAGCACCTGTGTGTTTGTGATAAACAAGATGTTACTTTGAAATTGTGAGTGAGTGGAAAATTGCAAAACAATTTTTTTAAGCATGTTCATTTAATTTCAATCTAAAATGAACGCTATTTTACCAGACCAGTAGATTGTGTTGTCGGGCAAGTATCAAAATGCTTAATGTCAAGCCCTGCCTTGCCCCAAAATAAACCCAAACATGCTTATCAACGAGGCTGTGGATTAGGCCGTGCTGAACGCAGCATACGCTGAGCAGAGCTTTGAAGTCTGTGGGGCTTTGAGGTGGGAATGTCATCGGTGCAGCCTAAAGACGGCCCCCATCAGGCTTGTCCAGTGGACCTCAGAGTCAGGCCACACAGGGCGAGGGCGCATGGGGCTAATGAGTATGGCAACATTTAGGTGAGCACTGGAAAACACTGCTGATTTAAACTAGGGCCAGGAAAATGTGTGCGTAAACTAATTGAAGCGCTGAAGGTGATCTCCGCTGTGGGCTGCTGTAGTGACGCGATAAAGCAAACCATCAAGTAAAAACTGGAGCTAGTACGTTGCGCTGCTTTGTTCCTCCTGCGTGCTACGACTGTCACGAGTCTTTCCCTGCGGTTCATAACGTGCGCATGCTGTCAGTGCCGCCAAGCGCTGACAAAGGAAGAAAACGAAGCTGAAATCTGCCACAATTACAGCGACATGAGAGAAAAGTGTCACTCCACTCTCTGAACTCCACTGCGGCAGGGTCTGGTCATGGTCATCTTAAAGGGGCTAAGATTCAGAAGCATGCCCAGCAAGGGAAGGCTGCAGAGGGGGAGCAAGACATTTTCTTACCTCTGCCTTGCCAAAGTCAATTTTGTTCAGGCAACTTTTTACATGATGTGTATCATGTAAAATAGGCCATATGTTATGATTTAGAAGACTTCAAGTCCCTCAGATTCAACTGGGAGCTTTGTATTTATTTGACAGACTTGTTTGCAGAGGCGTAACATCAGGAAGTGAAGCCAGTGCAGATGAACTGTGGCCCAGTACATTACAACAAATTACTTTTTTTTTTTTATCCATGCCCTGATTTAAACCATTCACTAAGACAACATTAGGGTAGACAACTCGAGCCTGCGTGCTGTTGGTGTTACAGCGAGCCAATCGCATGATAATATTGTCCTCAGTGGGTGTGGTGTAATAGCAGTAGTAGTGGTGGTAGTGGTAGTACTCACAACAAAGTTCATCACATTTACATGCATCAATGCAAAAAGGATTACTAACAATATCTTACATTGAATATGCATACTATAATATAAACAACATACTGTTTATACATTTAGTTTCTGTGATTGGATATGTTACTGGCCAATCAGCAACAAATGCTCCGCTAAAACTCCGCCCTCTTCTCAAACTTAAAGGGATTGATGTCACTATGAAATCACTCCAGCTGTTATCAGACCGCCCTCTGCTGGCAGTGCTGGGAAATGTCTTAAATGGAAAATACAAGTGTCCATTTTGCAGCGTACGGCATATCAACAAATGAACGGTCGGTTTGTGACGGTTTATGGATTCAAAGATTACACAAGACACTTTCATGTTCTGTGTATTATGCTCCTAAATCAGATTACCCAGACCGGCCTGACGGGAGTAAAGTACTACTCCAGGTGTGTGTATTGGATATTGGAACAGTGTATGGCCGCTGTAAGTACACAGACTCAAGCACACAGTTTTATGTTGCAGTGTGACATTCACACATTCTGAAGCGCTGCCCAGACAAGACCCTGCGACTGACAGCTGTGCACGTAGACCACATAGCTCAGTGCACATGCAACAGTGCGTCTTTTGTGGCCGTAACTGGCGAGTGCATGTGAAACGTAGTGGGAAGGTATGCCGGGCGTGAGTTAGCTCTGATAAACTGGAATGAGCCGTTTGCACAATGCGCCTTTGTGGGAGCAGAGGGAGAGACGGCGGTGCCTGGCGTTAGCAAACACCGTGTTTACATGTTCACATCACACAAACTCACTAACCCTGTAGTTCAGAGTACTACAAACGGAAATGCACAGGCTTCTTGTGCTCGTCAACGCGGTTATTTTTCTGAATCTGTTCATCGCTCGTTCTGGCTGTCATTCTCTGGACAATCGCTTACCTTTAGCTAAAAAAGAAAGATTTATATTCCATATGTACACATGTTTATTTAAGGCGAGACACGGCAAGTGAAAGTATTGATTTTTCACGCAGTGGTCGAAGTGGAGGTTTTTAAGCTAGTTTTCACCCTTAACCTCTTAAAATGCAACAAAAAAGCTATGAAAAGGTGATGACAACGCGGTAAAGTGAAGTGGAGAAAATGCACTTGGTTAAGGCGGGGGTTAAGAGGGTTTCATGTCAGAGTATAAACATGACCATGCTTATTTTATGATGATTTAGTCTCTTCAAATGGATATCACACCTGCCGTGTCTCGCCTTAAATACAAACACTGACCAATATTGACTTGGATGCTCCTTTGATTTGACTCCAGCCTTTTCTTCCTTGCCTTATTGAGTAACTTGCCTTAGCCGTGTTACGGAGGAAAATAAGTGATTGTTTCCATGCGTGTGCCAGAGGGACTTAGCTAAACAATACCGGGCTAAGTCCTTCTCGCGGTTTAAACAAAAGTCAGTGCAGTCACACAGCGGGGGTTTAACCGGGGCCGCGCCCGTCAGCGGACATGATCCCGCACCAAAGCCACGCTAAAACAATGAGCCTGCTAACATGAAAACCAAACGCTTTCCCCTTTTTTGTCCGTCCCCCCTTGCGCTTTGATGGAGCACATTAAAAGATTAGCGACGCCGGGACTCTTTCTGCGGACAAGCACACACTTTTTGTTGTTGTTGTTGTTGTTATCGGACTTTTTCCTTCCAAGTTTTTGCCCCCCGAACAAACAAGCAAAAGTGACACAAAACATGGCGCCCCCTTCAAGACGAGAGGCTTACTCTGACATTAAAGAGCCCTTTGTTTGTGCGGAGTTATCGCTGGCGTACAGGCGGGTTTCGCTGGGAGCGCCACAAACTCTCACGCTGATATTGTGCTTGTTTGGAGGGAAGGGGGTTTTATTTATTTATTCGGTCGGGGAGGAATGATCGGGCGCACGGTACAATCGTGGCTTTGTGGCGGCTTGTTTGCGGCAGAGGGGGAAACAGGATATGAGATCACGGCGAGGGGAGCAGAGGGGAGAGAGCGAGAGGAGCTTATCGGGGAGAGAGTGCGCCGGACGTGAGCGGAATGCTGAGCTCGCATTAGGACAGGCTTATGGAAATGTGAGGCTTCAGACTGTACGGAGCTGTGGCTGGATGCATGTGAGGAATCGGGATGTCAGGATTGATTGAATTGATGGCTAATCGTGATGGGCAGTGTGTTTTATGAAGCAGAAATATCACAAGCGGGGCTCTTAAGTAGGGCTGGGCACCGTTACATTTTTTTCCGATACCTGTGCGATACTTGGTTTTCAATACCGATACCTGAACGATACCACCAATACTAAAATATGTGTCGTCTAGAACCAGAAAACAGAACAATAATGTGTGGAAGATCTGCACATTTAGAATATCTGGTTCTTCTGCAATGTCAAGAAATGTGTGAAAATTGGGGATCATTTGGGGGTAATAGGGGAAAATTGTGTAAAAAAACGATACCTGCTTTTCGGTACCGGTGCCTTAACGGTACTTTTTTCCATACCTATGTTATTTTAATTTTTAAATAATGTGTATAAAAGAGTATCGTTCAAATCCTTAAAAGGCACAACAGAAAGAACACAGGCCATAGCAGAGTCACATGTAACGTCATTTTTTGAGCAAAATTCCCACTTAAGCAGCGATAAAGAGACGTTATTACCTCCTGAGCTGCAGAGACAGATCAACATCAGGACACAGTTTTATTTCAGTTAAACTTTTCTAAACACACTGCCCTGTTCGACAAAGTGAAAACACTTCACACTCAAAGATCTGTTACATAGTGAGAGCGCTCACTCTGTCACTAATAATTTACCAAAACTGTTCCAAAAATGGCTAATGCAGAGTGAGCGCTCACTTTTCCCACAAACAATCTTTGATCTGCTCTGGTGCAGCTGGAGTTTAGTAAACAGCAGCAGTAACTTCAGGCTCTGTGGGTCTTTCTCTAAAGGTAAAGCTGATGTGTTTCTTGTTGTCACTGCTTTTCTCTTTGTCTAAGAGCTCTAGTTTCTTATTCAGTCCTGGTTCAGTCCTGGTTTTTAACATGTTTAGTTGTTTCGTCCTGGCTCAGACCGCCGCTCTGCCATAATGACTAAGTGTTAATAATTTATAGCTTTCTTCGCTTTAGGAAAATGTCTGCATTTGCGCAGACATTTTTTAGAGCTGCGGATCATTTATTTAGATCTGGAGAGTAAAAGTACAGAAAATTAGCACGAAAAAAAAAAAACGTGTTTCGAACTTAACGGTACCCAGCCCTAGAAGTACCAAAGGTTTTTTTCCCATATCAGACTGGTATCATTAAACAGTGCACAGACGTAGTCTTAATATGCTGCAAGTGAATAGGAGGAAAAATAAATGTGGAGATATCAATTTGAAACTTTTGCTGTAGATTATTGACATAAATGAGTGAAAAAATGTATTTACGAAATCTAAATAATGGATAGAGCCAGGTTTAAATTGATGGTTGGTGATGTATTACTTGCATACAGCCATAATCTGTCAGCCCACCTCTGCAAATGACACTCAGATCTATGTGTCAGTGTAGATACACTCTGTCACTGCTCCAACAGATCAGTGTGTGGATGCAAAACAACTTTCTCCAACTAAACTCAAACAAAACTGAGATCATTGTGTTTGGCCTACAGACTGACTCACCTCGAGTCTCTCTCTAAAACCCAAAAATCTGGTTCAAAATCTAGGAGTAATCAAGGACTCAGACCTGAACTTAAACAGCCATCTGAAAAACATTGCTAAGATCAGAGTAATAGTGTCAAAACCAGACTTGGAGAGACTCATCCATGCATTGAGGCGCATTGAGTTGCCTTGTGTACGAAATGCGCGGTATAAATAAAGTTGCCTTGTCCTGCCATTTGTCTCCAGCAGGTTTAGACTACTGTAACGGCCTGCTCACTGTTAGACAGCTGCAGTACATCCAGAACGCTGCTGCTCGAGTCCTGACAAGAACCAGGAAATACAACCATATTAGTCCAGTGCTCCGGTCTCTGCACTGGCTTCCTGTCACTCAGAGAATAGAATTTAAATCAGCTCTGCTTGTGTACAAGTCTTTTCATGGTTTAGCACCAAAGTCCATCTCTGACATGTTAGAGCCGTATGAACCATCTCGGGCCCTGAGAACTTCAGGGATGGGTCTCCTGGTGGTTCCATTGGTAGGTAGGTAACTATTAACTAAATATTTCTTTAAGCACCTTTAAGCTGTCTGCAATGAGTATATTGGATAAAGGAAAAATTTGATTGAAATGTAACATCGTGAGATGTTGTGGCATGAGATCACGGCCCATCCCTCGTAATAAGTAGTTAGTGAGTCTGGTGAGTAGTGACTTGTATAACTGGACAGAGAAAAGTCTCCTCTGGCTGCTCTTGCTCTTGCTCCTGGCAGCTCCATTGGCTGATGCCCATGTCCACTCGTCAGCGCTGGCTCGTCATTGTCTCTGCGTTCCTCCGGCCTCACATGAAGGTCGCCAAAGCAAAAAAATCAAACAAACAAAAGCATACAGTCCAGTCCAGGAGCCGTGTAACCAGAGCCCGTAAAGCTCCGATTAGGTGCCTCTCTGTTGATTTGTGGTCATGGTCTGTGTGTGTGTGTGTGGGTGTGTAAAACTGCCGGCGGCCATTGTACCTGCACCGTGCGGATCTTCTTCTCCCCCTGTATCAGCTGCGGCCAGGCGTCAGATAAAGCGCAGTGACACTGGTATACACAGGCTCACAGCCCTAAGCCCACAGCCCAGGGGAGGGATGGCAGTAAACCTCCTCCAGCAGTAACAAACCGCTACAACAGGCTGCTCTATCTGCGCTAACCTTTAGTCCCCACGCCCCGTCTGCCTCTATGGGGACACACAGATTGTGTAGTCTCTGTTCGAGCAGCCCAGTATATAATCATCTTTAGCGACACAGTATTCCCATCTCAAAAAGCCACAATATATCGTAAAGTCTTGGAGATCTGCACTTGCAATATTATTATCACTATAGGGGTGTCACCATTTCTCACTTTTAAGATTATTGTGAGAGGAAATATTGCGATTTTACTTGCGATTATCGACCTAATGACAACTTGAACTTTAACGTCTTAACCTCCGCCTGAACCAAGTGCTTTTTCTCCAGTTCAGTTTTACCCAAATCTAAAAGATTACAGCCTATAGGCCAGTGTAACGCCTCATTTGAAAGCTAAGACCTATAAAACTGATCTAGACTTTTTCCACGCGTTGTTGCCGTGTTGTTGAGACTTATTTGACATTTTGTTTCATTGCGTTTTTGTCACTTTTTTGGCGCTTTTCTGTAACTCCTTTTGTTGCTTTTTTTGTTCAATTTTTTTAAGCTTTATGACTTTTAAACCCTTGTTTTGACTCGTTTTTTGTCGCTATTTTGACAGTTTTTTCAAGAAGCTTTAAGATTTGGTTAAAGTCGAACTGGAGAAAATGTGCTTGGTTCAGGTGGCGGTTAAGAGGTAATAGGTTTTCCATTCACCAATCCTTAAAGGGGGGGTATTATGCTTTTTTCAATCACATAGCACCAGTCTATAGCATACTACAATGATGACGTAACCTTCTGTTGGTCTGTATATGCAGTAAATTAAAATAACTGCCTTGAATAAAATTGCTCTCTCAAAATGGCTGTACTGAACGTCTTGAAATAGGCCTCTGTCTCTTTAAGAAGCTTTCCGACACGCCCCCTTCAGCACACTACTGTGGCATCTAAACAACACTACTGTGCGGGGAGGGGGCTCTGCTGAGCTGAGGAGCAGTGGTTGGTGGCTTGGCTGGTGACGAAAGGTCCAGAGGCGTCTCCAGGAGGTGGGGGCGTTCCTAGGAGGACTGAGGCATAGCTACACCTAAAATGGCGTTTTTAAAGATTACTCAAAAATATGTGAATGAGCCAAGGCAACACTCCAGGCATGTGTTTAATGAGGGAATGACATAATAACATGATATAAAGCTTGAAAAAGTCCATTTTACATAATACCCCCCTTTAAATAAACCTAAACATTTACATATAATGTACATTTAGACAATCGTAAAATAGCTATATTATTCCTCATAATAATCCTGACTCCAAAATTTGGAATTGTGACATCCCAAAATCATGAATGATGAAAAACAAAACAAATGGCTGGATGAAAAGGTTTGTAGTCTCCCTCGTGACCTCATGGACTCACTTTCAGCGGGAAACGCTAATCGGTGCCATGTGCAATTGTCATCAACACGCTCCGGCTCAACGTCGCCTGCGGCAACGAGAGAGGGAGCGGCCCGGGCAATCAAATATTAATATTCAGAGTTGATTTTGAATGAGACACCAGTTTTTCTTTCTCTGTGTCGACATCTGGAGCGTGCTTTTGCTAATTAATTGATAGCATCTAATGGCAGTTCTGCGCATATGTGATAGGGAAAAAAAAAGAATATAAAAGTAATTTCTCTTTATTTATAAAGCTGCCTCGAGAGATTTGCCGCTTAATGACAAAACACGTATTTGGAAGTATTTTGTCTTTACATTGTGAAGAAAAAGCTATCTCCAAAAAGCTGCTGGCTAGCCACAGCGCATTGGTGTCGGTTAAAAGTGCGTATGTGTGAATTTAAGGTGAAAATACCAATTTTCACGCAGTGGTCACTGTTTAGATTTTTTAGCGTGTTTTCTCCTTAACATCTTAGTTTTAATGTCAAAGTGTAAAAAAGATAAATCTTACCCTTAGCAGCGCTTATTTTTTGACGTTATGTCGCTAGCAAGCCCATACCCCCATACAGCGCCCCCTGCTGTCACAGTTCAACACTGACACGTTTAGAAGCTTCATACACAGGATTATAGACCAGACATTTTTTTAAATGTGGGAAAAATTGGTCTTAGACAAACACACATCATATGGTTTATGGACCTTGATTTATATTTCTATTAATGTCTATGATTGAAACCTTCACTATAATAATATTTTTTTAACTATAGGTTATTTGAGAGATAAAATGACATACAATTAAATTGCTTAAAATATCGGCCTATATATCAGCTATCGGCCAACCCCCTTCATATCGGTATCGAACCCCAAAAGTTCATGTTGGTCGGGCCCTCATTTTTTCACTTATAATTAGGTTATTCAAGAACTGAAAAAAAATCTTTGTAACTAATATATCAGCCAAATAAAAGCATACATTTAAACTTGGCTCTATCCATTATTTAGATTTCGTCGCACAAAATGTCTTATTTGTCCATAAAAACATAAAATGACAGAAATGTTGCAATACATTTTGTCCCTCATATTCATGTCACTAATGCGCAGCAAAAGTTTCAAATTGGTATCTCTGAACTGAGTGATTTTTTTTTTTTGCTTTTCACCTGCAGCATCTCACCTTAAGGCTTATGTTGAACTTGTCGGTGGCATCTGCTCGACTGAAGGACAACGCCGCGGCCAGTCAGAGGCACCGAATGCCTGCTTACGTAAAAGGTGTAAATCGCGGCGCCCGTCTTGTCAGCGAATGCCACAGAGCCGACATGTTTACGTTGCTTATTTTAAGCGTGGGGATAAACCCGGCCCCGCAGTGACCCGTGCGACGGAATGCCTCTCGTACTACACATGAAAGGGGGACATTTCAATTTCAAAGTTTAACTGGAAGACCATTCTGTAAAAATAGGCCTTTAATGTCGGCGCCGCGGCAGTTGCGTTTTCTAATTGTGTAACCGCGTGTACCCAAACAAACTTCAGAAAGAGGCAAACCGTTAGTCAAGGACGCGCCGAGGAGTAATTGGCAATTTGGCATAAAATATGAAGCGAAAACATCATGCCAGCTCACGTTTGTTTGGTGGGGAAAAGTAGGGAATGTTGTTTTAAGATGTGAAACCTATTAAGAGCCGAGTACAGCGCGGAGAGGAAAATTACCCCCTGGAAACATGATTGTAGCGAGGCAGGTGTTTGTGGATGTGTTTACGTAGAAATGTATCTGCGACTAACGAATATTTTAGCAGTGATGGCTTTAATTTCTTCCACCCCAAATTTAAAGAGGGGGTATTATGCTTTTTTCAGTCACATAACACCAGTCACACACTACATTGATGAAGCAACCATGTTGCTCTGTAAATGCAGAAAATTTTAAATAGCTGCCTTAAATAAATTTGCTCTGGCAAAATGGCTGTACTGAACGTCTTGAAATAGGCCTCTGTCTCTTTAAGAAGCCCTGACCCTTTCCGACACGCCATCATCACAACACTACTGTTCTCCTCTCGTCTCCTCCACACACATTGAAACTACAATAGATTTTCGGTGCATTTGAATTTTTACTGTTGGAAAGGAGCAACACTTTAACACTTTGTGAACAATGGCCATGCAGGATATGATTTGATCCAGCGTTTGACCTACTGGAAAGTGACTTTGGAGACAAACCTTTGAGAGTTCAGAGGCTCAGTGTCCACACCGTACGCTTGAAAGGAGCTCTTGTCTGAAAAATAACTGCTGTTTGGAGGCTATCTAGTCCCTCTTTGCTACTGCAATGACCATGGATCTTTAACTATACCCCATGGTCTACAGCAGTATCTCCCCAGTATTTAAGCCTACGTATATATCAAGCCCATACGCCTCAATAGAGGGACATTATCTGTGCAGGTGGACAATGGTTAATCGACTACAGCTCATTGTTGATGAAAAGTCTGCAATAAACCACAAATGTGTCAAGCCAGGCTCATTGTGTGATCATCGTAAAAGCTGCCCGCTTTATTGACGTTATTAGTGCATAATAGGCTGCTTGTTTTCAATGAATTTTCCGAGCTAGCTGTTAGCGCCTCGCGGCTAATAGTGCGTTAGCTCCGGGAGAAAACCACTCAGCTACGACCCATTGTAGATTAAATGTGAGCAATAAACTTCAAAATCAATAAGGACGGCTCAGTGTGTGATCATCATGAAGGCTGTTTCAAGTAGTTGCCTGCATTATTGACGTTATTAGTGCATAATAGGCTACTTGTTTTCAATGAAATTTTCTGGGCTAACGGTTAGCGGCTAACTGCTAATATTTGTTAGCTTCGAGAGAAAACCACTCGGCTACGACCCATTGTAGATGAAATGTGAGCAATAAACTTCAAAATCAAACAAGCCCGGCTCAGTGTGTGATCATTGTTAAATGGTTCTTTATGTCTAGTATTATTGGCTTTATTCGTGCATATTTCTCGTTTTCACCGGAGGTTTAGCTTGTAGCATTAGCATTCCCTCCGGAGAAAGCTATCAGGGCATCATCAAGGCTCAAACGCATTCCCAACGCAGATCCCGCCAACGGAAATAAGTTTTCTTGTCACCGGTTTTAATCCTGGGTGTTGAGGTTAAAGGTTAAATGTTGCAGTTCCATCTTTGTGATAAAACGATTATTGAGAGATTGTTTTTTCAGACGTCTGTATCGTTGGTATGACTGCATTACAAGTCACTAACACGAGTCACTCCAGCATCAGAAAGTTTGACGGCCCTAGCAACAGTAGCTAAGTGGGCGGGGCTTTTGCGAAAGGTCAATTGTGCTTGTAAACTCATGTCTGTGAAGAATTGAAGTTAATGTGTTTTATTTGTCATTCAATTGTACAACGAAATGTGTCCCCTGCATTTGGCCCATCCTTCAATGGCACTGGGGCGGCTCGTCAGGCGGCCCGGGGGCCCATCTCCAGATCCAGGGCCAGGCTAATGGGCAGAATCACTTGACTGGAGGATTCACCTATTGAGCATGTTTTGGGGTTCAGGTTTTCACGATAATTACTATATGGACGTATCGTTCAATACATGATAGATGACCAGATGACCAATGAGGTTCATTGTGTTTCATTTACTTTTGTTGAAACTTGCATGATATTTGAAGATGTTATAAAATAATCTTTGAACAAAGGTTTACCGTCATGTTTCTGCTATAGAGTTGGTTTCTGTGGCATAAAAGGTTCTTCCATCTTATCGTTTATCGCAACGTTTTCCTGCCTCAAAATGTGGAACTTCCATTTAGTTATCGTGACAGGCCTATTTTGGCTAATGGAGAGAAACTCCACACGATCCAGAGATTGAACCCGGGTCTTTTTGCTGTGATGCAAGAGTTTGGGCCCACAACTATCAAGCTCAAACTGATATGCTCCTCCTTTTCTTAGTTTGTAAGCATATAAATCCGGTGTATGCCTGTTAAATCTAATTGCAATCACAGCATTTGTCAGAAAAACAAAAATGCAGTTTATATATCCCTCAAATGCTTGAGTCCCTGTACCGATGGATGGGCCTGCTAAAAATAGAGTGGTGTTGCCGTCTGTGGCTGCCAGCGTGGAGTTGTTTGTTCCATTGTGCTGTCCCCAGTGTGAGCGGAGAGCCGTGGGCCCGGGTTTCTCTCGCTGCGCTCTCGTCCGCCGCGTTAGCCTGATGTAGACCGACAGCTCTCTCCTGCGCCTGCAGTCTGTGTCCCCAAAGCTCCGGTGGCACACCAGTCAAACCGACCTGCCCAGTACTGCTGCCGCCGCTGGCCTGAGCGGAGTGTAGCGCGCCAGGATGACCTCCCAGGACAGGTACCCGCTCCCACAAACAAACATCCCCCTCGTCTCCGCTCAGGCTGAGGGGAACAGACAGCCTCCTGACTCACACGGGGACAGGCTGGCATCCAGGGCGTGTCTGCCACATGCACACGCCGACAGGGCTACTTCAACCGCAACAAGTCAAAATCATGCGCATTATGACACAACTGTGTGACATTTTTCACCACATTTGGAATGTGGCGGACGGCACTCAAAATGTTCCGTCAGAGCTAAAAATATTCTGTAAATGATGGAGAGTTTTCTGGACCTCTCTGGTAACAAAACTACAACTGAAAAAAATATGAAAACAGTTCAAATTGACTTTTTTGGGCAGATGCTAATGTGTCGCTGTCTATCCGGAGAGCATCCTCACGGCAGATTTTTGGTCACACTCACTGGATGGTGAACTTCACAAATTATTAAGGATTAAATCATGAACACCGGTTAGCAAACGGCAACTTTCTAGGTCAGTGGCTTTTCACACTAAATACCCCATTCATTCAGTCAGAACTGACTTGTCGACGAGCGTTGATGGGCCAAGAAATCCTTGTTGTGGAAAGGTTTTTGTTGCCAGTTTATCACAAACTTCGTAATAGTCTGTTGTAGGGCTGGGACAGAATATCGTTTTTGCAATAAATCGCAATACTTTTTGCTGCGATACCAGTGTATTAATACTTTTGATATTTTAAAGGAATAGGCTACAGTTTTTCCACACTGAGATATGTTCTTACCTGAGCTCAGACAAGTTGATTCATACCTGTCTGGTCTTTGTGCCCGTGGAAGAGCTTGGTCGCTTCTAACTTCACCCCGTTTGGAGCCACAGGAATATACTGGGAGAGGCCAAATGCTAACAACATCTTTGGTCTTTTTGCATGACTGAGGGATCACACAAAGACCAGACAGGTGTGTATCAACTCGTCTAAGCTCAGGTAAGAACATATCTCAGTATGGAAAAACGGTGGCCTGTTCCTTTTAATTTAATGTGTTAACTTAAAAAGATGAATTGAAGTTGAAAAGATGAAGTAATAAGTGTATCGTCCCACCAGAGTCTGTAGTCACCGAATGTATTACAGAATGTGCTGACTTAGTTACAGAATGCTGCTCCGCCTTCTGCCTCGTACTGTCCGTGGCTTTGTTCTGTGCTTGCGTACAGCTGAACCATATAAGCGTGATCATGTCTGCGGCTTTAGCGTCCTGCCCGGCGCCGCGTGGTTAATCCTCGGTGATTACACGATGTCTGATGGCCGTGGGGATTTAGAGGCGTCAGAGCGAGAGGGCATGAGCACATGTGGCTATTTTACAATTTACCACGTCACTGTCACGCCTCGTTCAGCTCGACACACAGCCCGCTCCTGGTTGTCCATGAAGGAGGTTGCATTTAGAGATTTGGCATGGTTCAGAGGTCTTCTGCCTTTTAAAGGGCCGGTGTTGTGCCAAATCAACATGTTTTTAGCCTTTACCTCGGGCTGCATGATTCAGTTACTGCTTTGAATTTTGCGGAAACACTATGATAGAAATATTCGATGAAGCCATAATTTTCCATTTGGTACATTCCATAAAGTTTACAGCTAATTTATTAGCAATTTGCTTTTTCATCAAATCTGGTCAAAAACAAGACTTTAAAAATCAGGACCAAAACAAGGCTAATTTAGAAAATGATGATGAAATCTGAACTTTTGCCCATTTTTAAAGGTCTTGTGTGTTTGCATTTTAGACTGTTGGCAAATTGTTTTTAAAATCTCCATCAGATGGAATCTTTCAGGGGTTCGGGCTTCCTATGATATGAATATTACGTCACATAAGATGGCTAAAAATGTATCATACAGCAAAACATAGAGGGGCTAATATTCTTTGTTGTAGTGTATAATACAAAACTCTTGAAACTCCAAATCATACAAATTACTCAGAATAGTTTGTAAACCTGATGCACTTAAGATTTTAAGTTCTAACACTAGTGTTGTGTTATTTAGAAGGTTTTCACAGTATGCAGCACTTAAGATACATTTTCCGATTACTAGACATTTTAGTACTGACAACTTGGAATCCCTTGTGCCTATTATTTTTGTTACTTCTGTACCTGTACTATTTTAGTAATGGTTACTGGAATAATGTGTATACAACAATAAGCCATTTATGGTTTACTTGTAATTCTGGTTAATTAAGTTTTACAAATTTAAATAATTAAAAATGGGCTGTCACACTTCCCTTCTGAATTCAAAACAGTTTGGTGCAATCTGATTGGCTTATTCTGCACATGTGACCTGTTCTAATCCCGGGTATCATAAATTATTGTTTAGTTTGTTGGTTTGTTGGTTACTAAACAGTTAAGTTCCCCTTACAGGTAAGAGCGAGCATAATGTTAGTGCGAGAGAAACCAGAGGCCGGTAGTACTCTGTTACATTTACAAGTTACTTTTTGAAGAAACTTTACTTTTTAAAATTGTAATCTGTACTTGAGTAAAAATTATTTTATTTTTTCCACTGAGAGTAAATATTTAGGTGGCAAATGCTTCATTTTGATGGATAAAACCACATGTAGTTCATCATCTCGTTCATTATTTAGTTTTTTTTGTATCTTCTGCCATTTTCTTGGCATTTTCTTTGTAAATATCACCATTTCCACAGGATTTTATGTTTTGTTTCACACAATTTATGGTGTCATTGAAATAAATTAGACTTTTTCAGTTACTCACTGTACTTTTTTACTTTTACTTGAGTAAATAATTGGGCCACTACTTTGTTGTACTTGAGTAAAATTATTTCAAAGTAACATTACTCTTGAGTAAACATTTTGGCGACTACTCACCTCTGACTAAAACCAAGTACAGGATAAAAAGATAGATAAGTAAAGTCATTTTGAAGCCTAAATGTATTCAATACTGACAAACCCTTGTATGTAGGACAGAATGTCGATCTCTTGCAGTTGCTTATTAAAGCATACAATTGTAATAGACAGTGTCCCTTTAAACGTAGGAACTGAAATGCCTGGTCATATTCCCCTATTCACCCACTCGACTCGGCTTGTTTCACTCTCGAGCCGACCCCTCCCTATCCTCTTTCCCTTCTGTTTTATTTTGGCTGGAGGTTGCGTTGGATTATTTCAACACATTTCCCCTTCATCCCATTGGAAGCCAGTTTGAAGTGGAGCGGATTACTTGGGTAAATGCGTTTCCCTCTCTGTACAAAGCTGCACAGCCACTCACCAGTGGAAAAGGGCCTTGATAAGAGAATAGTGCGTCCCCTCGCCTCGTCCTGAACACCTTTCCTCCACATCATTTCCACCACGTTTGCTCTCAGCCCTGGCAGCAGTGGTTAAAGCTCGGCATTTCCTTTTCGTTTAGCCACGGTGAATTTAACCTGGAGTCAGTTTAATGACTCAAATAAAGGCAGTGTCTGAGAGTGACCCCTGGGCTGCTGTTTAGAAAACCTAAATAAACCAGTACCAATGTTGTTTTCATTCATTCATGTCACCTTATTGAAATCACAAAGAGACAAGTGTCACTTCTCTTTCATCATTTGACGTTGAACTCCCCTCAAAAAATAGTTAATTTTGCGACAGGTTCAGAGTTTGGCTCAAGTGGCACCAAAAGTTACGTGCACGTATTAACATCTATCACATCTATTTGGATTTATATTGTGTAAAATCTTGAATCCGCCGAATCCAGTCATGGCACTTTGATGATAGCTAACCTAAGAATAAAAGGATGTATTTGTTTTAAAGGCCTGTTGCATGACGAGTTGTACAATGGCACAGATGGGTGAGATGATAAAAAAAAGGGAATGAGCAGTTTCCTTCACAGACCCATTAATCACTCCCACAGCGGACTGAGCCGGTTTCCTCGAAAAACCCAGCTCAAATCACATTTCTAAACTATGAACTCATTCATTTCACATTTCTCAAAAGTGGTTTTTTGTACTTAATTTGTAGACATTCTCTGGGGGCTCCCAGATTAGATCGTCCCCGTCCCACTGGGGCCCAGTGCAGTTACTGTGTTAAATCATGTATTAAAAGCTGAAGCATGTTTCCTGCTCTGATGATGTTAGAGTATTGACACTGCTGAACATGGCGACAGACAAACAGAAGATCAGATAATCCATTACATTTGAACAAAGATCATTTTTGATCAAATTGTGTCAAAGGACCAAACCAGAGCTAAAAGTGAATCCAATATTCAATAAAACCCTGAAGGAGGTGGCCCGCCTAGCTCTTCAATATGGCCCACAAAAGATGATAAAGTCCAAAAAGCGTTGCCTAAACAGAGGAAAGACGCCTATGTTTTCATTGACATGAAAAGAGATAAAATTTTAATTTTAAAATATGTTTAGTCCATTACGGTCTATTTAAAAGAACCCAATTCTAGCTCTGGTCTGGCAAGTTCAAAAACCCAATGTGGCCCTAGGCCACAAGATTATAGACAAAGACATTTAAAAAAAAATCGGCCAAATATATCGGCTTCGACCAATCATGATCTAAAGCTATCGGTATGGGTCCATATGGGTCGACCTCTATGGTTGATGGAAGTTAATATTCCGATAAGGATCTTGTGCTGCCCGAGGCGAGTGTGTTTTTCACTTCAGGAGAGCGTTCACTGATTCGGCTCAGTCACTTGTTTTGGTGTTTGAAATGTATGGCAACATTTCAAACACCAACCAACCCTGGATTCATGTGATTTTTGTGTGTACACTCGTGGCAGTGCAGTGATGTCATCATCTGGTGGGAAGTGGAAAGAGTGAGTGCCTGTGTTTATTTAGAAACGTAATATTCCGGACATTTGCACAACTCCGATCTGTTCAGAGAAAAGTCTAATTGCTTTATTTTCCAGCGCGACCAGCCGCAGTGTGCCACGTCGAACGTGCCTTCTCTCCCTTTTTAACTTTGCTCTGTCTTTCCCTTTGTGTCTGCAGTATAACTTTGTGGGGAGAATCCTTGGCCCCCGGGGACTCACAGCCAAGCAGCTGGAAGCAGAAACGGGCTGCAAAATCATGGTGCGAGGAAAGAGCTCCATGCGAGACAAAAAGAAGGTAAGCTAAAAGAAAAAGTCCTTTTTAAGGAAAATAAATCTGAATACATTTGTACCTCCCCTGAAGCTCAGCATATTATTCAGCCCAAACTAGCATACATTTAGCCATTCTTCTTGTGCCTTGAGGAGAAAGTCAATAATCAACAATTCTATGAAGTACAAGAGGGATGTCCAGCCTCCCTGTGGCTCTGCAGCTCGTTCAAGCTGCTCCCAAAGGCGTTCTCCTTTTCTACTAAAGCCTGATAAGTCGATGTTTGATCACTGTCTTGGCCTAACAACTCAGTATCAAGTCACATTTGTAAATGCAGTTTCTCTTTGTGACCAAATGATTGAGATTTGGACAAAAATCTGTGTAAATATTAGTGGTGGGACGTATTGTTTTATATTGCTACTCAAATATGCTATCTTTATGCTATGTTACGGACAGTATGTGTTTGGTGCCTAACTTACAGACTGTAAACGTTTCTGACTTTAATGGCAGGTGTTTGCGTCAGTAATGAACACCAGCTTTGATAATGATTGGTTTAAATGTAAGGCTGACAGCCGCAGCTTTAATGTGCCCTCAGTGCTTTTACTAAGCATTTTATCAGACTGATTTACAGAACTGTCTCTAACTTTTGGACTTACATTCTATTGACATGTCTTCATGGTAAAGCTTTGCAGTTCCTCATAATATTAAAGTATTTGTAAGTTTGCAAAGTGAGGAAAGACAGAGTGAAATTTAAAAGTAAACAATCAAAATCCTCCCCCTTGAACCAGAAAGCCATTCCTAGGTTGGAAAATGAGGATAGCAGGAACAGAATGTCCAGAAGTTAATGATCAAGCTCCCTGGTGCACAGGAAAAGCTCGTCTCAATGGTCAAAGTGGTAGCCCGGAGATTCTGAGTAGTTGCTAAAATCAGCAAAGGCAGGGACTAATAAAACTAAGTCGTCGATTAATCGATTAGTTGTTTCAGCCCTACCACAACATTAGGTGAATATCCATGTTGCAAATGAGCCACAGATCACTGAGGGCTTCCTCTGAGATTCACACACAAATACAGTGTTGTAAAATACCATCCATCCATCCATCTTCTTCCACTTGTCCGTTGCCGGGTCGTGGGGGCAGCTGTTGGAGCTGCACCAGCCCCTATGGCTCCTCCTGCAGGTGGTGGGTCCACAGAAGGACGGCCTCATGGTTCTAACCGGGCCTGTTGGTCTCTCATAAGGGCCTTCTGAACCACTCTTTGTCTGACCCGTCACCTAGGACCTGTTTGCCCTGGGAGACCCTACCAGGGGCACCAAGCCCCCGACAACAGAGCTCCAGGATCATTCAAGCTCAAACCCCTCCACCACGTTAAGGTGGCAGTTCCAGGAGGGGAGTAAAATACCACAAAAATATTTCAATCAAAGTATCCTTTCAGTTGTATGTCAAGTGGTATCGGTGCAGTATTTCAGCCAGTTCCCTGGTATCAGAAATGCGTTTGCAGTGATGGCGTGACCCGCGCGTTGGGGTGACCCTCCCAGCTGCTCTGACACGAGGCGGGGCATCTGATACACGATCCGGCTGTTGGCAAATGGAAGCACGGTGGAAAGTGCAGGAGTAAAGAAGACACTCTATTTCTGGAAGCACAGTGGAAAAATAAAATGGGCTGAGGCATTTGAAAAGCACAGGTGTGACCGGGGGGAACTTTTGTTAATGGGACCTTCCATTATTTTAGCATCGGTGGAAAAACTGAATAAATCCAGTTCAGGAGAGAACAAATGCTGCGTTTTGACCATTTTTAGTGGTTACTTGTTGTGTTTCAATGTTATTCCAGTTCTTAGTATGGAGTGTGTTAGTTTGATTGCTTCTTGTGGAGTCAAAGCTCATGATTACCAAAATGCCAGCAGGTGCTAGTCTCGGTCAACACACTGAAAATAGTGCTGTGATGTTCGTGACAGAACATCACAGCACTTTTTTCATCCAATTTTTATTTCGATTTAAAGATGCTCTTAGCAAATCAATTTGCTGACGTGGCACATTTGTCCCAACACACCAACCTGAACAAAGTCAAGAAACAGCGTAACAGCAGCAGGCAGTGCAAGTGAAAGCTTTTAAGGTGGCATTATTCGCCTATTTATTTGCTATGGCACAAAGTTGTATTTAGAGCAGCACCAATCCAGCCTTTTTGCCTCTGATACCGATACCGTGGGTTTGAATATCTGCCGATATTAATGGATACCAAGTGTCTTTGTTAAAAGTGGCTGCTGTGAATGAAAAGGTGAATGATCCTCTTTTCTCTTGTGTGAGATCAATGAAATCTTATCTTTTCTTGCAAATGAGATGTTTGAACAAGGATCCAAGGACTTTCTATACTGAATATCTTCAGGAAGATGACAGGCTTTTAGGTCACATAAAGTCATCTGATCATTACAACTTGTGCATAAATTATAACATAAACACTTGGCCGCTCCAGCAGTGGCCGATTTTGTTTATTAGGCGACTTTAGATGACCTATTCACAGTGTCCGTCCCAGTCTGAGATTTAGTTGGTAAAAGTTGAGTTTTTAAAATGGTGGGAGCCAAAGGAGGTATCTGTTCAATATCGAATATGATGAGCATGAGAAGGTGGTGGAAATCTACCTGAATCAAACCGTGAAATCTCTCTGTTGCCTGAACTCGTTTCTAGCTCACAGACCCTCCTCCCCATTGTTCATTGAGCGAGACACTGGCTGTTTCCCAATTGCGAGGATCCTCGGCGTCTCGACCACTTCGGACGTAATTCACGTCATCACAGCGCCGCCTAGTGGTGTTCCAATTCACTCAGACCACTCGCCTCCTCGCAGCTCGACTCCTCCGTTTGGCTCATTTATGAAGGATGCGCCGGTGGATCCTCCGCTGCCTCGGAGAGCTGAAATTACCCATGATGCACTGCAACACTATTGTTTTCTCTCAAAACTTTATTAGTTTGAAGTTTTGTTCCACATTTGTGCAAAAAAATAATTGTAATAATAAAATCATTAGTAGACGTGTTGTAAGCAAGTAAAGATGTAAAAAAAGAGGTTTATATAAAGTTAATGAAAAGCCTAATAAATAGGCCTATTTATTGATAAATCAGGCCTATGGTTGTTGTGCAATTGAAGGCGATAAACTGGACCTACTAAATATATTTGATATTTTAATTTGAATTTCTTACAAATTCTTGCAGAAGTTTTGTTATTTTATTCAGGCCAAAATGTTCAAACAGTCAGACATCCGACCAAAAGCAGTTTATAAACAGCTTTTATTCATAAAACAGTCGTTTTTGTAAGCATATAGATTAAAATTTTATTATATGATTTGACACGTGTCATGACGCAGCCGCTCACTCTGAAGGCTGTTCCAATTGAGCTCAAATGCGGCGGTGAGAGGACACTCGCCTCCGTTTGGGAGGAGCCACCACCGAGGACGTCAACGAAGTGGACAAACGGAGGACGGATCCTCGCAATTGGGAAACAGCCACTGTGCTAGTATAGACTCTGACTTCCTGGGTCGTGCTGGAGGAAGATGCACTATTTTAACACACAACAGGCACATGGCCTTTCTGATGCGAATGTGGCATTTACAGTGTAGATCTATGGTGCCAAGTTTACTCTACTACAAGAAAACCATTTGATTACCACAGATTTAAGAAACCATCTCAATTCAAACTCACAGTAAGACCACTCTTCCTTCTTGTGTGGTTTTATGGCAAAGGTGTCCTAAATCCCATCACTATGAACAATGCAGTCATTCAGAGCCAGTCTGGTCATGTACCCACACACACACACGGGACAACATCCAGGGTTTGTGTGAATGTGAACCTGCCTCGGGACAGTGAGACGAGCCCAATCAGTGCCTGTAGCACACGCAGCCCTGAGCCAAAGTCATGAATGGGTGCGGAGTGACAGCGAGCCACCAGTCGTTGGTCAGTAGCGCGGGGGGTTATTTTTAGCCCAGAGTTGCAGATCTATTAAAGTTTGTTCAGACCGTGTGTTGAGGAGAGGAGCGAGAACACACAAGCTCCGACTGCCCCCGCGGTAAAGCAAAACCATATTGGGACGTAGAGGCCAACAGTCACATTTTGCCAGGCCCAGCCAAAGATGTCTTCCTGGCCACGTGTTTCGAGCGGAAAAGAAGGACTACATATGAAAGATAACACCACTCCAGGTGCCTTTGAATGAGGATTTGACTTTATAACATGGCTGAAAGCTCCATACTGTCAGTTTATCATAAATCCTTGACATTCCCTGGCCTGAGCCGTGTGACACTTGATTCCATTCATCCACAGCGCCAGTATCTCCACTCAGCCTTCGGTGAACTCAACCCGAGGACAGTGCTGCCAGTATTTTAAACTCAGCCCCTCTAACGCTGCAAAAATCAAAAGTTCCCCGCAAACTTTCTCATGGTTGATCCCATTTTTCATTGTCTTCTGAACCTCCCAGTTCCGTGGTTTGCCAGGCAGTGGTGCTGTATTACATTTGCATAAGTTTGAGGTAGGAACTTTTTTCATCAGACTTTTTTTTTTCTTCCCTTGCAAACTTAGGAGTCCCAGTTGAGCAGAACGGAACACGGCGCGCATAGACACAAAGTTAGGCACAGAGACATGTTAGCTTTCATACTGCGAGATATTGAATTTTACTGGCCACTTCATTGGTCTTATTTCTGTGGCCTTGTCCTTCCGTTTGCCATGTTCTGGTGTTAAGCAGAAAATTAAGCACAGTCAAATTAAACTGCATTTTGAATGGGCACAATAAGGAAATCTTACAGTCTGTATGTATGTACCTTGCTTTGGTATTTTAATATTTATTAGTCACACACTTTGATGGAAAATAAAAATGATTTTTTTACTACTTTTGTTTCAATCGTTGTTGTAAATGTGACAGTATTGTCATCACAAAATCTGACAGAGGTATTGAACGCTGCCCTGGTTTAGGCCTCTACAAAATGCATGTTCATACAGGAGTTTGATTCTCCTGTCAAGTTCTATAGACATGTCTAAACTGCTCACTGTGATCTGTAACCTTTCTCAAAAGCCCCGCCCCCTTAGCATCTGTTATCTAGCTCTATCAAGAAGTCGAGTCTATTATTATAATAATAATAATAATATTATTAATAATAATAATAATATAATAATAATAATAATAATAATAATAATAATAATAATAATAATAATAATAATAATAATAATAATAATAATAATAATTAAAAGCTTTACATTGCACTATTCATTCACTCCATACTGGTGGAGATAGTAGCCACAGCTGCCCTGGGGTAGACTGACTGAAGCGAGGCAACCAGTCTGCGCCATCGGCCCCTCCGATCACCACCAACCACTCACTCACTACATTCGCCAGGCTTCCTGGTGTTTCCAAACGGTCTCCCATCCAAGTACCGACCAGGCCCTTCCTGCTTAGCTTCAAAGGTCTGACGGGATTGGGCAGAGCAAAGGTGGTATGACCACAAAAGCCCGCCTTTTATAACGATGGAGAAGTGCATGTTAGTGATCTTATTGGTGCAATACCAGCGCGATCTCCTCCAGGTCGAGGCTAAATGGGTGCAATGTGCAGAGGAGGAATATATTTAAAATATGCAATGAAGGGGACGCTACAGCTATCGAGGCTAAAGCACCAGTCTCTACTGAAATCGGGGGAAAAAGACTTGAGCTACCTAAATGCAACAGCACAGTTGTATGGACTAGTCATGCTCATGTACGTCTGGGTCAGTTCTCTTCTTCTGTTAGTCTAATAATGATAGAATATGAGTGTTAATATTGTGGCAGTGGCTCGGTCTCCCTCACGGCTGTGGTTCTTATTCAGTGAGGTAACATATTAGTCATGATTCTCCAGCCGCGATGTCCCGTGTACTATCAGCGCTGGCAAAATAAAACTACGCGGCTGAAATGGCAAAATACTTCCTAAGGCACTTAGGAGGTTCAGAGTAGTAACGGTTGTTATGAGGTATGTTTTGGACAATGGCCATTACTGGGGCGGGGTTTTTACCAAAGGTCAATTGTACCTTTAATTGTAATCATTTTCCCCCAAACCGTTCACCTGGAACATGGGCTCAGTTCGTCCATGTTCTATTCCTTGTAGACGTTTAGTTCCGATGGCCGCTTCATTTCTCTAATTCCCGTCTCCCCTGGCTGCGTTTGGCGCGTTCTGATGGAAGCGGTTTGTGGCTGGGTTATTAGTTGTCCGTGTGTAGTGGAACGCAGATGTAGAGGATGTAGCGGCTCGTCTCGGTGCGCACCATTAGCCCGTGATTACTCTGATGATGTGGCTCTTTAAAGCTAATGTTGTGCGTTGTTTGTCTGTCTGTCTGTGCGGCTCTATGACAGATACTGCACAGTCACGCTGCTAAAAATGGACCTGCGCTCAGTCACAGTCACATCATTGTCTGCGCACTGTTGGCTTTTAATGTTAAACATAACACTAAGAATACACTCCAAAACCGTCACTCAACCTTCTGCGTCCACTTAGCACATCATGTTCAAAGGAGACGTGTCATTTTATTAACCTGGACTGGTTATTCACATTATTGTCACTGTTTTGATCAACACGTTTCACTTTGGTTGTTTCTTCTTCTACTGCTGAAGCTGTGATCTGTACTTCCGGAGTTATACTGCGTCATAGATGAAACACATTTAGAGACCTGTAAACCAACATAAGATCCAGCATAAAAGCTATCTCTGGTGTTTGTTAAACACCTCCTATTTCGAGGAGGTTTAGAAATGATTAACTGAAAACTGAGGCGTGTTAAAAGACATATGTTGCTTTCAAAAATAAAATACCATATTATGTTGTGCTATCAAATACAAAAATAACATTTTGGTATTTTATATTATTTGAAATGTTCACGCTGTGGTAGTAGTTAGCACATAGTTGATTAGCCTCTGTTATGTCTGTAAATCTAAGTCAATGTGAAAAACAAATGGGATATTCATTCATTTCCTCTCTCTTCCTCACACCTCAGCGCATCATTACTATAACCACAGCTGGGCTCAGACCCCCCTCTCCCCTCTGCTCACTCCTCTCTCTTCTCTCACCTTTTATCTCCTCTCTTTTCCCCTTTCTCCTCTGTTTTCCTCTCCGCACTCCTCTTCTCTCCCCTCGGTCCTCCTATTCCTCTTCTCCCCTCTCTTCTCTCCCTCCTCTCCTCTTCTCTCCCCTCTCCTCCCCTCCTCTCTCCCTCCTCTCCTCTTCTCTCCCCTCTCCTCCCCTCCTCTCTCCCTCCTCTCCTCTTCTCTCCTCCCTCCTCTCTCCCTCCTCTCCTCTTCTCTCCCTCTCCTCTCTCCCTCCTCTCCTTTTTTCTTCTCTCACCTCTCCTCTTCTTGCCCTCTTCTCTCCCCTCTATCCTCTCCCCTTATCCTCCTCCCCTCTTCTCTCCCCTCTTCTCTTCTCTCCCTCCTCTTCTCTTTCTTCCCTCTCCTCTTCTTCCCCCTCTTCTCTCCCCTCTTCGCTTCTCTCCCCTCTCTTCTTCTCTCTCTTCTTCTCTCTCTTCTTCTCTCTCTTCTTCTCTCTCTTCTTCTCTCCCCTCTCTTCTTCTCTCCCCTCTCCTCTTCTTCTCTCCCCTCTCCTCTTCTTCTCTCCCCTCTCTTCTTCTTCCCCATCTCCTCTTCTCTCCCCTCTCTTCTTCTCTCCCCTCTCTTCTTCTCTCCCCTCTCTTCTTCTCTCCCCTCTTCTTCTTCCCCATCTCTTCTTCTTCCCCATCTCTTCTTCTTCCCCATCTCTTCTTCTCTCCCCTCTCCTCTTCTCTCCCCTCTCCTCTTCTCTCCCCTCTCTTCTTCTCTCCCTCTCCTCTTCTTCTCTCCCCCTCTCTTCCCTCTCTTCTTCTCTCCCCTCTCTTCTTCTCTTCCCCTCTCTCCTCTTCTCTCCCCTCTCTCTTCTTCTTCCCCATCTCTTCTTCTTCCCCATCTCTTCTTCTTCCCCATCTCTTCTCTCCCCTCTCTCTTCTCTCCCCTCTCCTCTTCTTCTCTCCCCTCTCCTTCTTTCTCTCCCTCTCTTCTTCTCTCCCCTCTCCTCTTCTCTCCCCTCTCCTCTTCTTCTCTCCCCTCTCCTCTTCTCTCCCCTCTCCTCTTCTCTCCCCTCTCCTCTTCTCTCCCCTCTCTTCTTCTCTCCCCTCTCCTCTTCTCTCCCCTCTCCTCTTCTCTCCCCTCTCTTCTTCTCTCCCCTCTCCTCTTCCTCTCCCCTCTCTTCTTCTTCCCCTCTCTTCTTCTTCCCCCTCTCTTCTTCTCTCCCTTCTCTTCTTCTCTCCCCTCTCTTCTTCTCTCCCCTCTCTTCTTCTCTCCCCTCTCCTCTTCTCTCCCCTCTCCTCTTCTTCTCTCCCTTCCTCTTCTTCTTCCCCTCTCCTCTTCTCTCCCCTCTCCTCTTCTCTCCCCTCTCTTCTTCTCTCCCCTCTCTCTTCTCTCCCCTCTCCTCTTCTCTCCCCTCTCCTCTTCTCTCCCTCTCCTCTTCTCTCCCCTCTCCTCTTCCTCTCCTCTTCTCCCCTCTTCTCTCCCTCCCTCTCCCTCCTCTTCTTCCCCTCTCTTCTTCTCTCCCTCTCCTCTTCTCTTCTTCTCTCCCCTCTCCTCTTCTCTCCCCTCTCTTCTTCTCTCCCCTCTCCTCTTCTCTCCCCCTCTCCTCTTCTCTCCCCTCTCCTCTTCTCTCCCCTCTCCTCTTCTCTCCCCTC
Organism: Neogobius melanostomus; assembly: GCA_007210695.1. Taxonomy (NCBI): domain Eukaryota; kingdom Metazoa; phylum Chordata; class Actinopteri; order Gobiiformes; family Gobiidae; genus Neogobius; species Neogobius melanostomus. Next base: position 1,685,744 of record VHKM01000501.1, on the reverse strand, counting down.
TCCTCTTCTTCCCCCTCTCCTCTTCTCTCCCCTCTTCTTCTTCCCCTCTCTTCTTCTTCCCCTCTCTTCTTCTTCCCCATCTCTTCTTCTCTCCCCTCTCTTCTTCTTCCCTCTTCTCTCCCCTCTCCTCTTCTCTCCCCTCTCCTCTTCTCTCCCCTCTCCTCTTCCTCTTCTCTTCCCCCTCCCTCTTCTCCTCTTCTTCTCCCATCTCTTCTTCTTCCCCATCTCTTCCTTCTTCCCCATCTCTTCTCTCCCCTCTCCTCTTCTCTCCCCTCTCCTCTTCTTCTCCCCTCTCCTCTTCTCTCCCCTCTCCTCTTCTCTCCCCTCTCCTCTTCTCTCCCCTTCCTCTTCTTCTCTCCCCTCTCCTCTTCTTCTCTCCCTCTCCTCTTCTCTCCCTCTCCTCTTCTTCCCCTCTCTTCTTCTCTCCTCTTCTCCCCTCTCCTCTTCTTCCCCTCTCCTCTTCTCTCCCCTCTCCTCTTCCTCTCCCCTCTCCTCTTCTCTCCCCTCTCCTCTTCTCTCCCCTCTCTCTTCTCTCCCCTCTCCTCTTCTTCCCCTCTCTCTTCTCTCCCCTCTCCTCTTCTCTCCCCTCTCCTCTTCTTCCCCTCTTCTCTCCCCTCTCCTCTTCTCTCCCCTCTCCTCTTCTCTCCCCTCTCCTCTTCTTCCCCCTCTCCTCTTCTCTCCCCTCTCCTCTTCTCTCCCCTCTCCTCTTCTTCCCCTCTTCTTCTCTCCCCTCTCCTCTTCTCTCCCTCTCCTCTTCTCTCCCCTTCCTCTTCCCCTCTCCTCTTCTCTCCCTCTCCTCTCCCCCTCTCCTCTTCTCTCCCCTCTCCTCTTCTCCCCCTTCTTCTCTCCCCTCTCCCCCCCCCTCCTCTCCCCCTCCTCTTCTCCCCCTCTCCTCTTCTCTCCCCTCTCCTCTTCTCTCCCCTCTCCTCTTCTTCCCCCTCTCCTCTTCTCTCCCCTCTCCTCTTCTCTCCTCTTCTCTCCCCTCTCCTCTTCTCTCCCCTCTCCTCTTCTCTCCCCTCTCCTCTTCTCTCCTCTTCTCTCCCCTCTCCTCTTCTCTCCCCTCTGTCCTCTCCTCTGATCCATCCTCTCTCCTCTCCCCTTCCCTGTGTGCAGAGCTCTGTTTCAGCCTCAGCCCCGTCCAGCCGTTGCAGCAGCCTGTTTATTCAGGATCCATTAGCGCAGGCGTTTTTCTGCTCTCAATAATTCAGCTGCCGCTCCCCCCTGGGCCCGGCCGCCTGACGGGGATCGGCTCACTGGAGCTCACCGGGACAGACTCCACACAGGCTGCAGGGACGGAGAGGGAGGGAGAGAGGTACAGGGAGTTGGAAAGAAGAGAGAGGGAGAGAGAAAAACCCTATTGGCACAGGATAAGAATTACCTAGGGACCTCAGGGAAACTGACATTACCCCAGGACGTCGGCCATTTTTATGAACAATTCACACAAAATCAGAAAAGTCAGTAATTTACTAATTTCTACCGGAAAAAACAGACAACTTTCAAATAAAAACAGAGAGATGTGTACCAAAGTTATAAACCTAATGCCACTTAATATTTTTTAAGTGTTAAGACTCGATATTTTGTAAAGTATTGATACTTGGTATTGCAACAAAGGTGTATCGCGATATATTGCAAAACAATATTTTGTCCTGATGCTTCTTCATCTAGTTTAGTTTAGTTTATTTATTTAAAAGGGACCATGTACAATTATAACATAAATGTTGCCATTTGATGCATTGTACCAGAGTTAGCCTGAGGCTAATTTACATCTGCAGTCCCTGCAGGGAACGGACAACCCATAACAGAAAAAAGACAAGATTCACTAGACAAGGGGTTGACCAAGAAAGACAAACCACATACAACATTACAGATTCATAAAAAACCCTTCGCCCACACATACAACCAGACAAGACACATCAACAACACAAATACAGACAAACAAGTCAGTACCAGAGGGAGTGTAAAACCAAAGAGGGCTGGCATGGCTAAACATTTGGACTTGAGGCATAACACCTAAGCCCGTATAGGACCGGCTGGGGCTCACAAGGGGGCGCCCTTCCAACCTTTTGAGCAGAATGTTTACTGCTCAAATAAACTAAACTAAAACTAAACCTTCTCAGTGTAAATAAATCACTTTAGGTCAGACACTCTGAGTGACAGTAACTAAATACATTGTGTTCTCTATTTCCAGTAAAACGGCTGAGGCCTCATTGCTTCTCAGTCAGTCACAGAGTGACAGGTGAAGAAGGAAGTCATGGAGCTTCTGCTTTAGACAGAACTTTTTACATGTGCTGTAAGAGGTATATAAAGAAACTAAAGAATGTTGTAAATAAAATTCAACATGAAATAGAAATTATAATTAAAAACATTATTTAAAAAAAATGACACGATTGATGCATATAAAGGTTGAAAAGATATGTATACATTTGCTGATGTAGAGTCATGTGTGTCTCAGTTCCTCCGAGTCATGGTGGACCATGATGGATGTGGACAGGACTGTGGTAGATCTAGTCTGACTTTGGAGAAAATAGTTGCTGTAGTTAAACTGGTGTTGAAGAAATGAACCTCATGTGTTTCTTCTGTAACATCTGTCTACATCAGTCTTGCTGCACCACGACTGGTGCACCCACGACCTGGGACAAACATGACCCTACAGCAGATACTATTTACAGTAATTATCTATAAATACAGGATTTTTTCAGTTGCACACGTTCCTAAGAAATACTTGAGTTTCAATTTCATTTAGCCCAAGGCTACAATCCGGTGTGGCTTGTTTACATGCATGAGACCCATGTATGTTCATTAACATGCACTGTCCCGACCAAATAAACCAATAAATAAATAAATAAAAAAAATCTGTTATTCTTCCATCCAGCAGAAGTTTTAAGTTCTGTCTAAAGCAGAATCTCCATGACTTCTTTCTTCACCTGTCGGTCTGTGACTGAAGAGCAATGAGGCCTCAGCCTTTTTACTGAAAACAAAGAGCATACTGTATTTAGTGTCATGTTACTGTCACTCGTGGTTTCTGACTGAAGTGTAACTACAAGGAGAGTAATTCACATTTACACTGAGACTATGAACGGCGCCCCCTTGTGTCCATATGCCTGGACCATAGGCCCATCAAGCTTTAGTGCTTTAAGAGGTTTTAAACGCGGACATAAATATACTGTTAAAAAGGTGACATGTGTTTTAAATCCGAGGTTCAAGGCTTTCAAAACTCTGTCATGTGGTTCTGCATGAGACTAGTATTATTGGAGGACCTTGGAGTTCATCAGTAAATGTTTTATTTTTTACCTGAGGTCACATGGTGATTCTAATCCTGTGCAAAAAGGAATAAAGAGAGAAGGGAGATTGAGAGACCGGGATGGAAAGATAGAGAAATGAATGCGGGAGAGGGGGATAAAGAGAGGGGAGACTGGAGAGGGTGAGCACGAGCGTGGGGGATGTGGAGTGAGAGAAAAGCAAATGTGAGGCAGGTAAAGAATTGACTGCTTTTAGAAATGCCTTCATTGTATTCACTTCGGAGAGGTGTAGCAATATATAGATGTTATATATTTACACCAGGAGCTCAAAGACAAAGGGAACGGGGGGTTGTCGCACTTGTGCGCCGCAGTACAGCATCGATTGGACTTCGTTTTTCTCCTTGTGAAATCATTATCGTGATTTATGCAACTTTCAGGCGACTGTCATCGTTTTACATTTGGATTTGTTTGCGTTGGAACGATGGTAGTGGATGGAAGAATTCTCTGAAGGCAAAATAAAACCAATCATGGAGTCACAAACCCAAATTAGTTTGCTCCAACGTCCTCGGGTTGTGGAAGCAAAATTTCATGTTTTCAAGTTCTCGAAGTACTTCACCTACTTCAGTGTAGGTGAAGTAGGTTCAGTGTTGTCAAACACGATTCAGTGTTTGACAACACTGAATCGTGTTGTCAAAACTAAATAAACACATCTTGATCACAACCTAAAGTTTTTTCAGTCTATTTTCTAATTCAACCTGTGTTAAGCCCCTCCTCCCCTGGCTCCCCATCAAAACAAACCTTCTGCCTCTCTGGGTCCATGAACGTAGCTGCTGTCGGACATCGGCACGAGTATTAGAAGGCACTGTGGTTTATCGCAGTGCAAGATTTCACGGAAATAAGGAGACAAGCATACAAGGCGAAATGTGAATATGTCCAGATTTTTTTCTTCTCTTTTTTGCTCATTAAAAAAACAAGCAAGACCCAAAATCCCCTCAGAAAGAATATTTGTAACTAACTAATATTTAAACCTTTGTTTGGGTTTGACCATTTTTATGCATAAAATGGCAGATTTTTTTTTTCCCTAAGAAAACATACAAATAACTGAAAACATTTTCCCCTCACATTTACACCAGTGATGCACAGCAAAAGTCTCAAATTTATATCTATATTTATTTTTTCCCCCATGCACCTGCAGTGTCTCGCCTTAAACAGACAAAAAAAATACATATACATTCCTACTCCAGTACCACTGAACACCAAATCATTTCTATTTGAGTCCTCCAATGTGTGAAGTCCAAAGCGCAGCCTCCGCTGGGACTGATCATTGCAATCAGCGCTCTATTCACTCACAATTCAATCAGACTCATTTTTGGAGCATTGCTACTTTCGGAACAATTACGCAAACTGCCGTTTACCTGATGCTTTTTGTGTCAGGCTTTCAGTTTCAGATGGACTGATTTGATCCACAAATAACAACAATTAAATATAGTTTATTTAGTTATGGGTGCAGACCGACCCCTGATTATTAATGTGGGACAAAAACAAAAAAAAAACACATGATCCTGGACACCAGAAAGTTCACCACACCCTATAAATGCTTATGGAAATGTTTAAGCTTAATGACATTCAGTACTAGGGCGGCACGGTTTTGAAAAACAACCTAATTGTGATTTTCTGGAGAAATATTGCAATTTGATTTGTGATTTTTATCATTGATCCATTTAAATGCATAAACTACTGAAATGACAAGTGTTACTTTTAGACTTTAGTCATAAAACACTCAAACAGCCCCACATTAGAACAATACAGAATTATCTGCTTTCATAAATATTTGGTTTTATGAGGACACCGCCCTCTTCTGGAGGAGTTTCCCCAACATTCAGAGTAGCTCTGGGAGAGTAGTCCGGGATGGAATCACATAGTTTAAACACTTTAGAATCTGCTTTAGGTAAACTTTTATCTGTTGCAGCTGAACCTGAGATCAGAGGCTGCACGATTCTGATTGGTAACATTTATCACTCAAATACAGCGACAGAAGAAAACTCTCAGCCTCTTGAGTTCAGGTTATTGTAGTCGTCAAAACCTCGATTGCGATTTGATATCAATAAAGACTGAAGTGTTAAATCCAGCCCAAAACACATGGTCAGCAGCATTCCTATAATCCAATATGCAGCGGATTATTCTTATCCATTTCGTGATACCTGCATAACGCTGCCACAGGAAGAGTCCCAAAAGAACCACGTGCAGCTGCTTTTGTTTGGTTTGCGGTAAGAACGAAAGTGAAACTGTGCGAGCGCATGGAATCAGCTGATCGGTTCATTTGTTTAGGAACTCTTTTGTTATTGTAATTCATGAGATGCAGATCAGTGGAAATATTACAGAAAATGAGTTGAAAACATTCACAGCAATTTCCTTTTGGAAATGGCTAATAATAATATTCTACTGCCTATTTATTATTTTAAAATCATAATTTCATTGTTTATTATACGCCTTTTAATGTAAAAGTATATAAAAGGTAACAGGCTGAATGTTCAACAGGTTTTCAAATAAAACAACCGGTAAAGACAGAACTGTAAAGGATTGAGGAGATTCTCGTTACTTTCTCGCTTAATTTCAATGATCTATTTGGTTTGCGGCTTGTCATTATAGATTGAAGATGGGTTCCAAAGCTTTGCGTGTTAAGAACCACTGCGCTCGCGTGGACAGAGCCTTTGCGACGGGATAACCCTGTAGTGTAGTTCAAACACGTCATGCCGGGACACCGATCTGCTGCGCTCGCCTTCCCTCGTGTAACTTGTCTCTTCTGATTCCGCTCAAGCCCGACACATCGTCGCGAGTCCTCGGAGAACACTTGGAAGTTGCACATAGCCTCGCTGCCTTGTCATCTCCCCGCTACGGCACGCCTCTCACATCCCTTCCTTCTGATGCGGCCCACTGGGAGTAAAGCCTGCGTGCTGTTTTTTTTCTGGGTAATTGTCTTAAGTTTGGGGAACAAAGCGGCTCGTTACTATCCGGCCTTCATCTACCGCGGCAGCTCCCGGTCTCCACGGGGCTGGAGCCGCACATTAATGCAGAACGCAAATCAACAACAGGTGCAAACGCAATTAAATAACAAGCATTTCCAATCGACCGGTGCGCCGCGTGCAGAGACGGAGCAGGGTGAAACACGCTGGAATTGAAATGGATAAACAAGTGTGGCACAGACAGCTGTTTCACTGAGTCACCCCGAGCGTCCTCCAAGTCTAAGTAAAAGGCTCTGGAGCTAATACAATTGTTTTGATGAATGCTTTTGCTGACTGAATAGGTTTAGATGCTTAATCTCCACCTCATGCCAACTCCAAAGTGCATTGTCCCTCTCCGTTTCCTCATTAAGTACTATTGGAAAATCAATACATTCTAGTCTTGGTTGGCGCATGCAATCGGAAAACAAATTTTTTTAAACAAGAAGCACTCCATCAGGTAATCAGTGCTTTATTCACAGTGGTAAAGCTAATGTGTGGGGCTGAGGGATCAGCATTTCTTTCCCCTCATATTGGTTTTTTGAAATTGATTTTTGATCACATTTTTTATTCTAATTAAATTGCAATGCTTGTCAAAAAACTTCCACTGGATATTGTTCCATTCCTTAAAAGCCCCGTACCTGATTTCTTTTTGCTGTTTGCAACTAAAGGAGCTGTATCATGCTATTTTAGCCATTCCAAAGTAAAGTATAGGCATTTATATGATATATTGTACCTCTATCACTATGGAGTACTCATTTTTGAGAGAAATATAAGTATTTTCTGGGGTATTTTCCCTACCCGGAAGACAAGACGCTTCAATTCAGTTAACTCCGCCCCTCTCTCCGCTCATTCCACATTTGCAGTATTATAAATATAAATATCGCTGCAAAAAGTGAAGTTACTTCTCATAATGCAGTTATAAGGAGTTGACATGTGCAACACAGTTTCATAAATGGCTAACACACACGCTAACACACACGCTAACACACACGCTAACACACACGCTAACACGCGTTTTGATTGACTCACCGCTCAGTCTGGCCTCCCCATCGGGTTATGGGATCGCGTTGGTTATAAAAGTTAATCCACTTTGATTCTGGCCAAGGTTCACCAAGCATCCATCAGGTTGGTTGATAAAGTCGCTGAATCCCAGAAAGAAATTCCAACTTCTGGCGAGTGCACTCTTCTTTAGGAAGGTTGAATAGTCCTGTTCCTCTCGTAGCCAAACGCGAACCCGTGACATTATCGTTCGGTAAGAAAAAAAGAACAGGCGTGTCCAGATAGATTAGAAAGAGCTCAGTCTTCAAAAACAAGACTTCTGCTCGGATCCATGGATCCTCCGGCCGTGGGTGCGTTTGTTTAGCCTCGTGGGACAGCACAGACGCATCGGAGAGTAGGGTTGGGCACCGAGAACCGGTTCCTATTTGGAACCGGTTCCTAAAGTCCGGTTCCGGAACCGTTAAGAAGACGTTTGTATTTTGATTCTTTTTTCGATTCCTAAATGCCGGCGATGCGGCCCGCACAGCGGCGTCGGAAGCGTTTCAAAAATGCTCAGCAGCGCACCTCCTCGCAGCTGGGTGGACATATAGGGTGGATAACACAACACCTGAGGAGCCGCTGTTCTCCTGTCCAGCCCTGGCTTTATGACGCTTTGTGAAAAACTCAGTGAATGAAGCGTTCTTATGAGATGGCGCGCTCGTGTTTGCATCCACATTTATTCAGATTCAGCCACACACGTTAACTCCTGCCATCGCAAAGAAACATCTCAACGCTTGTATCTTCACATTTCCCACAAACGCAGATAAAACTGAGTCAAGGGGTAAAGGAAGCAAACATTTATCCGTCAAATGAATAATTCAGATATTATTTGGTTAAGTTAGACTCCAGACAGCGAGGTTTAACAGGCGTATTGACCGGTTGGACACTCGTGCTACCCGGTGCAGTTTCCCCAAACTCATGCTACATCAGTTTCATCACTCGCTTCACAAACACATCCCAAACTGATGTTCCTTACCTTAAAGTTACTGCTCAGGCCCTTTGTACCGATGAAGACAGGGAAACACGCTGTCCATCTGCTGAGGACCGCGAAAAGTCCTGCTCCTCCATGTGATAATCCGTGAAAAACTCCCAAGACACGATGCACGAGTGTCCTTGTGCTTTGGTTTGGTCAAATCTGTCAGTCCGTCCAACGATAAGCCTCCAGTATTCTCACATTAGCTGTTTTTCAGCGGTTTACAGAGACATGTTTACATTTCAGCCGCTCTGAGGTGATGGAGGCGGAGCCACATGAACACAGCTACGCAAAGCGGAGCGTATGCGCCGCGGAGCAACGCGATACTGGCGCGGATAATGCCAACAAATACATTTTTTATGCAAAATAAGGCGCGAGTCATATTTTATTGTTTGCCCTCGGGCCGCCTATTGAAAAGGTCCTGTGTGTGTGTGTGTGTGTGTGTGTGTGTTCCTTGTTTTTTAATTTCATTTGTTTTTATGTAAAGCACTTTCTGTTGCCTTATGGCAGGAAAAGTACTTAGGAAATAAAATTTGATTTGATTTTGATTTGAAGTCACCTGGCAAATAAAAAATGGCCTGTGAAAGGCTTTTTCAAATTAAAAAATTATCCTTTTTTTTCCTCTCCTGCACCTCAAAGAATCGGAATCGAGAATCGTTTAGAACAGGAATCAATAGTGAGAATCGGAACCGGAATCGTTCAAATGCAAACGATGCCCAACCCTATCGGAGAGTTCTCTTTTTTTTTTTTTTTCTTTCTCTCTTACAACAAAAATAATGAAAAGCTGTTTTATTAAAAAAAAATCAGGCCGTAAGGCATTACATTACAGACGTAGAGCACTTCCGTTCCTTTGTGACGACACAACTGAACAGCTCAGAGAGCAGGATTCAGGAGGATTACTTAGAACTGCGTGAATGAAGCCAAAAAACGCTCTGGGGGTGTTTTTGATAAGGAAATGGCATAACAACATGGCTAAAAGCTCCAAAAAGTCGATTTTGCATGATATACTGTAGCTCCTTTAATGAAAGATATATAGTGAGTTGTGGTCCTGACTTTCACATCCTAGCACATCTCTTACATTCCAACGCTTCACAAGGATGAGTTTATGGCCTTTTTTTTTTTTTTACAACTTTCAGGAGGCAAAGTGGAGCCTAACTTTCACAGGATTGAAAACAACAACTTGCCTACTAGTTGAAGATCAATGAACACATTTGCAGTCTTACAATATACTAAAAGAGGAGGAAAAAAAAGATTAAAGGGCCTTTAATGTTGATATTTGAAGGAAACACGTTTTAATGTTCCCTCGTCAGAAACAGAACTTAAGCAGTATTTTAATTCCTGCAGTTTCTAGTAATCCTATTCATGTTGGTTGTTTCTTCTACTGCTATAGTGCTGTACTTCCTTGGTTATATTACATCATGAGTGAAACACAAAACGGTCCTCCACATTTTTAAAAGCCCATGATCAAACATTAGATCGGTTCTGAGCAGTTCTGTGCCAGGGAATCACTAACCACACAGTTGGCAGAAGCTGAAAGCTAGTCATTCCCACTGCTGCCTGAGGAGGGAGCTCCAGGCAAAATCCTGTCACTGTCCTAGCGTTACATAGAGATTAGTTCAAATTATAAAATGCACAGTCTTGATGCTGAGGTATCAACTAGAATGTTTTTAGCATGCTTGATATATTCACTTGGAAATCAAATAAAAGCACACAGACCTCTGCACTTTTGTGTTTGAAGTGAGGATTGAAAGGATTGAAGTGAGTGGTGGCAGGTCAGTGCTGCCCTCCTCACTTGTCCTCCCATGCCCTCACACCCTGCACCTGTCAGCCTGGCATGGACTCCCAAACTGGGGAAGTGCTTCAAGATCACAGGGGAAGAAAAGTCTGCTGGTGCTGGACGTGGACAAAGTGTTGTGGGCTTGTGTTGGAGACATATAATAAACATGCCGTTGGTTGCAGTCAGTTAAAAGGACTTTCTAAGCCTTTCAAGATGAATATGGAAAGTCTGCGGAAACGTCGCACGCACGCACACACAGGTGGATATTCTGTTTGGAGATTTCTATTAAACAGAGACTGAAGGTAAAACTGACCAAATGGCTTGAAATCCAAATAATGGATAGAGCCAGGTTTAAAATTGATTTATTACAAAGATTTTTTGGATCTAATCTTATTTAATCTTTGAATAAAATAGGTATAGCTGTAAAGTAAAAATTTAAACTTTGCTTTGTTTTTAGGTCTTCATAGCTCAATATGCAGATGTGTTGAATTAGTGCACTAAATAAAGACCTTATTATGAAGGTCAGGCGATTCTTTTGTTTCTAATCTAGATGAAATTGTTTTAAGAGCATAATCTGAACATTAAAAAATAAAGGTTGCCTGCAATGTCTTTGCTATGACTGTTGTGTATGCCCCTGCCCTCTCCATGACATTGTCCAAAGTGAACCCTAACCTATTGTGTATTCTTTCACCGATTTCGAAGTTTGAAAGTAGTGACCTTTTAAGATGTCAAGTGCGAGGCACACTCCCAGAGCTCAGCCCCTCCTGGATACTGCCTGTCCTGCCCTGACCTGCGCCTCCGCGGCCCGGCCAGCGCTCATCACACGCTCCCTGCCTGCCGGACGGGCTCTTTGTCAGTCAGCTGATGGAAAGACACAAGAGCTGCTCAGAAGAAAGGAGTCATCGTCTATTTCTGTCTTCTGTTTGCACATGGTGTACACAGCGTCACGATCCGTAAAGTCTGCAGAGTGAGGTGCGAACGCCAGTGGCCAACCAGGTGCTTACCAGATCACGGGAAGCTATGTCACTGAAGTTTCTGTCTAAAAATGAACCCACCAGATCACGGAATTTATATAATACAGCAAAGTATCGTGATATATTATAAAACAATGTTATATTGTCCAAGCCCTAAGGTTTCAGACTTTGAGCCACTGGAACCATCCTCCCGACAGTACATTGGGGCGAGATAAACACTTTTCTTTAACACATTATATTTTCTTAAAAGGTACTTCTACCTATATTCAATGAAGGTACTTGAGTCATCCTCTGTACTCAGTAGTTGAAGTCTCGAACGTTACGCCTCTCATCCAAAAAAGCTGTGATTAGAGGGGAGGAGCCGGGCCAACCCCAACTCCTCCTCGTGGTCTTTTTCTAAGACAGCAGGCTGAGCGGGACTTTAGTCCACTGACGAAGCCTTTTGCATGAGAGGCGAAACGTTCGAGACTTCAACTACTGAGTACAGAGGATGACTCAAGTACCTTCATTGAAGATGGACAACTCCTGTACGACTGAGAGCTTACACAGACGTCTACCTATAATTATCACAAAGAAAGAACTGAACAATATGCCTCGTTACAAGGCAGGTTTTTCTAAAAAGTCAGAAATCACTTGGAATCCAAAGTATTGTAACAGTATTGTTCATTTGAGTTTAGATGAGTGACTTCATTTCCAAAAACAGTTGCCTTTGTTTCAATGGAAAGAGATGATAAAATATCACAATGCAAGTCTTTTATCAACTCTCTTTGCTCTTTTCTGTGCCTATCTAAATGTCGAGCCACTGCACTTTGCCACATCTGTTGCCTTCCGGTGTGTGACTTATGTGTGCCAGCTCAGACACACTCACCAAAGGCTCTTCATGACTGTCTCTGGCCTCTAGCGCCCCCTGTCCTCTGCCCCCCTCCTCCCTCCTCCGCTCTGTCATGCTGTCACTCGAATCGCAGGGCGGCCGCTGACCTTGTCCACACAGCCATTCTTCTGTGGCTCATTTTTCTCCCGGAGCAGGCTGTGATTGTGGAGGCTACCTGTGGCCTTAGACTTCACACCGGACTGCACATAGAGACCAGCACGCTCCGGTTAATGCCATCGTATTCGGGCTAATTTCTCATTGTGACATTGATCTAAAATTCCATTTGGTGCAAGGTCCTTTTGTCTGTTTGGTGGCGGATATCGCTCTGTGTGTGTGTGTCAGATTCTGAATAGGGCTGCTGCTGTTTTGGATTAGCTCAATTTTTCTCGATAAGGGTGCATTGTTCATTTTTCTGCCATTTTCAGTTTTTTGTGTAATTTTGGTTAGTATTCTTAGTCTTGAAGGTTGCAGAGCGCTTTCTGCAAATTCACAAAGGACCACTGGAATTCCTAAGAAAATGAAAGCATAAAACATGTCTTTTAAAAAAATCTTTAAAAGATTCAATTCTAAATCAGTTTATTCTATGCTATTTGTCAGATGGTCAGGAAATTGAACCAGTGATCCTAAAAGAGTAAAACACTAAAATAAACATTTGTCTGATCTCCAGTAGTGAGGACAATCCTGGCTTGGAAACATGTTCAGTGTGCCAGTCATTGTCCTGTTGAGAAAAGCCGGTGCCTCCATGCTTCTGCCAGATTGTTGCACCGACTGAAGTCCGTAACAAAATGGACTATTCACAACCCACCAGCAAAACACAATATCTTTTCAATACTTTAGAAAGACTAGATGAGGTATTTAGAAAGAGTTTAGTAATAAAGTAGGGAAATTGATGAGATATGGTTGACATCGCTCTTCAACGTTCCAAAGGCTTCCAAAGATACTGCAATATTATACTTGATTCATTTTGATTAGGAATTTAATTAGGTTAACCTGAATGAATCACTAATGTTCAGCAAAAGTTTTCAAATTAATATCCCTATCCCCCCCATTCACCTGCAGCGTCTCGCCTTAAAAGAGCCAATTGAGTCCTAAACGTTACAACACTAGTATAATATTGGGACGTATGTATTTCTGGATTGGCATAGGTCGCTGCCCATGCTTCATGTGGTTGCCCCGTTGGCAGTAAATGCAGCGAGGGGAGACTCTTAAAAGCTTTCCGAGGTTGTATCGCGTGTCACCGTACAACCATGAAAGCCGGCGATTTGAAAGCCGACGACTTGCCCCTGAGGAGAGGTGAGGAGGTGATCCCGGAGCTACAAGACTTCGGATTTAACACTATGCCACTCATACTGGAGTACTGGTATTCACAAACCTGGTGCTATCACTTACAGTATATCTTTTGATAATTTGGGTGGAAATGCTAGCTTGGATTCCCAGGCTTTTTGTGTCTTCTCCCTGTGTCTGCTTAAGCTGGGGACACACCACGCGAGGGGTAAAATAACCATTAGAGCAGGTATCTATACTTTCTGCCATTTCCTCTGGCTGCATGTTTAGCACAGAGCAGCCCTTCCTTCAGCTCAGTTCCCAAAGTCGGTGCGCAGAGTATCCTAAAACTAATGCTCGAGATAAGTAGCTCTCTGAATTTTACAAACACTCTGGACAAAGCTAAATGCATCCTTTGTCAAAATGTGGGTTCGTGGATTGTGTTGAAAGGAGCAGATGTTTGGATGAAAACTGTAGAATTTGCGAGTGTGGCTAGCATTAGCTTAGCGGCCCATTCGTTCCTATGGTGTAGCTTAGCCCAGCCGCTTCCATTCATTTACATGTATGACAGCACAGTTTGATTACAATGATTTTTCGAGAACATGGTAAAACCTAATAAATGAATATCGTGATGAGTGTTTTGCATTGTAGATTATTCAGTACAGATAAAAAAAAAAACTACATTTATGAGTTTCTTGGTGAAAGCAAAATGGCCCAGATCCTGAGCCCCTCCATCTCTGCTGATATCTTCCATATGATGACTGGCTTAATTCCCACAATGCACCGCGGCCACTGCAGGGGGTCCACCTGACACGCTTCCTAAAAATTCCTCCAGCCTCACACGAGTTGAGAGCCGCCCACCTGCGTCTGCTCCTCGGAGAGCCGTTGCCATGGCACTGCTGTTTACAACCCCGTCTTCGCGGACACACATTTTGTACACAGAGACGTAGACTCTGAGAGGAGGGGAGGGGGATTCCACTTCCCCCACACAGAGGTCTGCGTGAGGACATGACTCAGCAGCCGGTTTGCTCGTGGACCGGAGGAGGTGGTGACTGTGCACTTTCTAACAAGGTGCATTGGGTTAACACGAGGGGACCAAATGTTATTTACTATTTTTCTGATACCAAGAGACCGCTTACTGTGAGTGAAGAAGTGAATGGTCCTCTGTTGTAACAAGCGACTTTCTCCATTTGTGAGATCAATCAAGTCTTGTCTTATCTCGCAAATGAGATGTTGCATATCGGGGTTGTAATGGAAAACCATCACAATCATGGGACTTTTCTGCACTAAATGTCCTTGGCTACATGACACATAGACAACTCACACCATTAATGTGGTCATTACAACTTGTGAGTACCTAGTTCTCTCCTGGTCTAGTTCTGGTTTAATCCCGACAGTAGAAGCAGTGAGTGAAGTAAAGTAATGCTTAAACATAAAGAACACTCAATCATATGACAATGTTACCAAAAATGTTTGTCATGGAGATCAGATCAAGGTTCATTGTATCGCCCAGCCCTAATTCTCGGAGTCTTTTTGCCTTTATATTTATGTTTAACTCACAAAGAAGTTTATAAAAAAAAAAATTCCGGCTAGTTGATAAAACTGTGTGCACACGCATGGCAACATTAGCGCCAGGCCAATCACAGCGCTCCTCGTGCGGCGACAAGGAGACGCCGATTTGACAAACGCAATCGGCCCAAACTGGCTTCACCGACCTCCACAGTCTACGGCCGACAGCGCTGTTCACACCACAACCTGCCCCACCGCTCCAGACTGGAGATTAGGTCAAAGTTTATTTATATAGCACATTTAAAATACAGTCGACACTGCCCAAAGTGCTGCACAAGTTTCAAGAAAAAATATAGACTATTTACAAAGGTGCAGAATATATACATAAAGAGACTAAAAAAAGAGTGACTTAAAACTCAATAGACGAGGCAGATCAAATGCTCAAAGGAGGATTATGGCGTTGGTGTGAAAGAGCTCAAAGACAGTGATCGAGATGTGTTTAGAATGATTACCAAATAACAAAAAATCGCAATTAGATCTTCTGCCAAACGGATTCAGCCCTGGAAGGCGAGGTTTGCTGGCCACGCTTGGATTGAGCAGAAATCCTCAACGCTCAGCCATGACTTTGTGGCAGATCCATGCATCACATGAGGTGTTGCCCCATCCGTCTCTGTCCCAGCCTCGCTCCTCTCATCTCTCTGGGATATTAATGTCTGCGGGCCTCACTGTCGCCTCTATCACAGAAAGGGCGTCGTCTCAAAGTTAAGTTAGAGCATGGCTGAGGCTACACGCTCGGGCCGCTGCGAGTTCAATAGCGCAGTATCTGAATGACGTCAGCGCTGATGACACTCCCGTATCATTCGTGCAAACACTGGCCTCAAGTCGTACACCACTGATTACTACCACAACATTCCCGCAGAATTCTTCTCAAGGGTAACTTTCAAAAGGTTTCTCTCACACATGATTGATCGTCCTAAACATCGGCCGCAGCTTTGTGTAAAATTACACAACATTTCTAACTCTGCTAATCTTAACAACAGAGAGACAAACTCATGAATCCTGAACATGTACTGGACATTTACCCCATTTTTAACCATGACTGGACGCTTTACAAAAGAAAATGGATCGATAGCTGTTCATGGCAGTTTGGTCTCGGTTTGCATGAAATTTGAGGACATTTGCGTCGATAATTCCGATATTTGGATGATTGGAGTGAAGTGGCTGTTACTCACTCATTAGTTTGCGTTGGTGTTTGCCCCTTTCACACGGGGCTGACCGATAATGGAGTTTGGGCGTATGAGATATGGGGATTTTGTCATTGGAGCTGGATATCGACAGCGTGGTCTTTGCTCGGCATGTCCGTATGTAATAAGTATTGAGCACGGAAAAATAAAACTCCTTTCATGTCGTCCTTATCAGAGTGTCTTGAATAGCTCCGACACAAACCATTGCTACTATGCTTTGTTGTCACCATCATTCTGTGGTTTGGACGGCTGTTCAGCTGAAATTGACACGGAAATGCTCGAGATATGAAATTTTGTCCATACTGTATCGTTCAGCCCTAATGCGCGGCCAGTCCACTTGTTTTTGCACAATCTGACACGGGACACAGGGCTATTGCAATCGAGCTGGATTAGCTATTGTGGGATCGAAAAGTCTTTGTTCTCTGCAGACGACAATATACCAAACAATTGAGACATCATGGAGGTTTAAGGCACTCCATAGTTTGTTTGGGTCTTATGTTGCAAGATACGGGGAATGTGAAATTGTAAGCCAAGAGTTTCAGACTCTAGACGGCGTGTGTTTAGCTGAGGCTGTCACCCTTTTGAGGAGTGTTTACTTCAGGCTGAGAAGAGAAAGTCAACCGCGGTGCATTCCTGACTGGACACGGCAGCGTTTTCCTCTGACGGCGCCAGTGTTTTTAATTGATAAGACGCCTGACAGAGATCAACAGCGAGGTCTCACTCTGCGTCCACTATTCCAATATATCAGACACCGCTTGATACCTTTGGCGACGGTCAGAATTTTAATCTTCAGCACGATGAGAGGCCTTTCATCTCAGACGGCCAGAAGTGCACAGTGTACACCGGGCTTTATATAAAAGCTACTGTAGTTTAGAGCTCTGTACGCAGGCTCTGAAAGGCTTCAGTTTAGCACAGCTCTAATCAAGTATAGTCCGGGTTTTTGCTCTGGCTTAGTCTTTGTGTAGTTGTGAGTATAGTCTGAGCAGTTCTGTAATGACAATGTTTTAGTTTTTTGTTTTATTTATCACAAAATATGAATGTTTGGTGGTGGTGGGCTCAGTATGCCCTGGTTTAACAGTTCATATTTCAAATGTTTATTGCTCATTTATGCTTCTGTTTCGCATGAAGTCTGTCAGGAAATATACCAAAACAGGAGAAGAGCATGGCGCCACAATTACAGAAGAAGAGTGAAGAAAATGATTGGATTGCGATTCCAACATAGCTCCCTCACTCACCTGTCTCCCTTTCCCTTTTTCCGCCCCTCAGGAGGAGCAGAACAGAGGCAAGCCCAACTGGGAGCACCTAAATGAGGACCTGCACGTGCTCATCACCGTGGAGGACACGCAGACCAGGGCTGAGATCAAGATGAGAAGAGCCGTGGAAGAGGTCAAGAAGCTGCTGGTGCCTGCTGTAAGTACATTCTACATTCTACATTCTGCACTGTTGTATTGACTCATCAGGCCTGCGGAGCTGCGGGGAATACTTAAAGGCGTTTGCGATAGCAGGGCGGCTCGCGGGGATAGGTTTCAAGGTGAAGCTGCTCTTTGCTGTGGGGATTCAGCGCCTGACTGTTCTGAAATGGGAGTTGTCTGGAGATGGGGAGAGCTGGCTGGTTACAAATGAGTTCATGGACCGGTCAGGACAGGAACAAGGACCGGTTGGGACGCATGAAGATCAAGATTGATTGACTGGTCAGTGACAGGAGCTTAATGTGAGATTAGTCTTCCTTCTTCCTTTGTTTGTGCCAATAATGTAGTTCAGTTTATTTGGTTTATTTGGACTTTGGTATAAGACAACAGGCTATTAGGGTGCATTAATATAAACAACTCGCATGAAGTGATCATTATAACTTGTGTTATATCCGTTATTCTTTAACAGCATTTTATAAACTAAAATACAAGCATAGGGCCCATTTTATTTTATTAGGCTACTTTAGGTGATCCAATCAGTCATGTTTTTAAATAAATGTTTTTGCTTTTACTAATGTACATAAGATACCTCTTTTTTTTTTTTACTACTTAACTGTTTGCACGTTTCCTGTCTATTGTGCACACCCTGAGTGATCTTTTTAAGTGCCGAATGTAACAAGTGATTTTTTTCCATTGTGAGATCAATAATGGATGATCTTATCTTACTCAGTGAAGTTTAGTCGGTGAATGTTGTTTTCAGTTGTTGAAACAGGTATCGGTTCCGTATCGGATATTTGGAATCCATATTCGATATTGTATTTGTTCCAGTATTGCATCCGATACTAGAGATGCACCGATTCAATTTTTCTGCTTCTGATACCGATACTGGGGGTTTGAGTATCTGCCGTTATCCGATATTAACAAATGCCAAGAAACTTTCTTAAAAGTAGTTACTGTAAGTGAAAAAGTTAGTCTTCTTTTCTCCAGTCAGATCAATAAAGTCTCAGTTTCTCTTTCAAACAGGATGTTATCAATTATAGGCTATCTATGAATAAACTGTAATAGAAAAACAGTTGCCCATTTTGTTGAATTCTCTCTTTCTCTGTTTGATGAAATGTTTAAAAATCTTAATATATGAATTATGTGCTGATGTGACTGTATAAACCCTGGAAAACAAATCGCCTAACTTAATTACATGACGAAAGCATAAGGCCGAGCAATGTTCCCCAAGGTCAAATCCAATATAACATTGATGCGCGGTGTATTCTGCCTGTCCGTCTGTAGTAATTAGGCTGCATATGGCTCCCCCGCGCTCGCCGTCCTGTTTACTTCCATATATAGCTGACAGAACAGGTTGGCCGTGCCCCTGGCAGAGTGGAAAGAACGGCGCTCTCCAACTCCTCCTGCCGGTACCGTCCGTTATCCAACACGCTGCCACTGCTTCTTTGGCATTGCAAGTGTTTTTTATTTTTTGCTCTGCAGTGACCAGGTGGCCGCGCCAGCCGAGGTGCACGTTTGACACTCAAGGCTTAGATGGTCCGAGGCACGCGCAGCCACATAAAATAGAATTAGTAATGGGAGTTGTAAGTTGGCGTTCTCCCGGATAAAAAAAAAAAAACACAGCAAGGACATTGTCTGACCCAGTTGCATGAAAATGTGCGCTTTATGATTTTAATGACCTGATTCTCAGAGACGGAGTGTTAAAAATGTTGTGACTTTTAAGGTGAGCAAATGAGTGAGCGGCAAAGTTTCACGAAGGTTGTAAATTTTTACTGCCGATTCTCGGGTTGGAGCGTTTGAAGGGGGAGAAGGACCACACAAGTTCAACCGTTATCTTTCTCCGCATGAAAAGTGCATTTTAAAAACTGGCAATAATCAAACTCCAGATTCTTCTCAAGGTCTATTTTGATTATAGCGTCCAACCTTATGCATTCTGCGCATAAAAATGGCCGATGTTTAGAGCCAGCTTTATAAAGTGCCTAAGAGCTTACACTACAGCGCTATCTTTATGCTTGACAACACATCAAGTCCAAAGCCCATTCTCTTTAGCCAACTGAAGGCCCCGCGTAAGTCCTCTCAGTTAAAGCACTAGCCTCAATTGTTGTCGTTTGTTTGTCTATTTGAACGTGACCTTCCGGGCTTCTCCTCTGCCTTCTGCTCCTGTCACTGCTTTGATTCTGGGAGATGTGCTGTTGACAGTTTGCTCGCGGCCCCTCCTCTGAGCCACAGTCTGAGTCACCCGCTCCCGCTGTGTACGCACGACAATCTGCTTCTGGCACTCGCGCTTAGTCCGTGACAGCGCTATTGCTAACGCTCGGCTAAGTGGCCAACAGAAGACCAGGGAAATGCTTTGTGAGTAAGTCAGTCATCATACTGCGATCGCTTCATCAAAAACGTACTCTGGAGTCGTTTTCCCTCTTCATTCACGCAGTTTTTAGTAATCCCCTTCACTTCTTTTTACTGCTTTCTATGGACTTTATAGCTTCGTACACTGTCCTCCACATTTTTAAGACCCATAATCCATCACCAGACCCTTTCTGAGCTGATCTGCGTTTAAAGTCTGTTCATTACGGCATTATCGTTTTGCTAGAATGCACACATTTGAAACCTCTCACTTTATTAGCATGTGTTAGCAACAATTAGCATGGTAAAGAAACAATGGCACTTTTTGATCAAGGCCGTCTGCTGGCACTTTGTAGCCCTCACTGATTTAGCGACAGACTTAAGGCTTGACTCCTCATTTCTTTGCTGACCCTGGGCTCTCTGACTCCGGCAGCCTGAATAATGGCCTCGCAATCGGCTAATTTAAATGTCAATACAGTGACGTAACTTGGACCGAGGCTGAGAGTCTCCTGACCTCCTGCTAAAGTGCAGTATGAAGCCTGCAGGCTGCTCTACATTCACGGCCCCTCTGTGCACGTGTGGGGGCTCACACTTAAGCTAGGTAGGTTTGCAGAATTGTATGTATTCAACTTTCAGTTTTAAAAGGTTAAGAAAAGCCCCTGTTCATTTTTATGGTCATAGTAAGATTTTAGCTTAACCCCCATCTTTAATTGAGCGCATTTTCTCCAGTTGGACTTTACCCAAATATAAAAGATTATTTAAAAAGCAACAAAACGCTACAAAAGAGCAACAAAAAAGCGCCAACAAAGCAATGAAAAAGTGACGGCGCAAGGAAAAAGATCGGTTTAGATGAGTTTTGTACGTCTTAGATTTCAAATGAGGCATTATACTGGCCTACAGGCTGTAAGCTTTTAGATTTGGGTAAAGGTGAACTGGAGAAAATGCATAGGTTAAGGCAGGGGGTAAGAGGTTATAACTAATAACACATACAAGACAGAATCGGCTCTGTAACTCGTCTGATCTAAACCTCTGGTCGGTTATTACCTCTCCACTATTGCACCCATTACTGCGTAGTTTCTCAGCACTTCCAGTCTCGGCCGACAGCCTCCTGCCTCCCTCCTGACCCGCCCAGCGCCGCCGTAACCCCTCGTCCCGTGAACCCTGGCACCGGGCCTGAACCCTTGCCGCGGTAAAAGCGCCGGCGAGATGAGAGAGCCGGAGCAAACGGGCGGGAGGGAGAAGACGGTTGAGCTTACTCTTTCAAGTGTGGATTTATCGGCTGATCCCGGCTCCACGCGCACTTCCCTCACGCCGCAATCACACACGCTCCTTCGCTCTTGGGGTAAAAGACTCCATCTGAACGCTCATCCACAGCCCGGGGTGACGGCACCGTGCCCTCCTGCTAACCTCTGCACGCTGCTGTCTGAACTTCCGCTGGCAGGGTTTGGTTTGTGATTTGTGTTCAGACTGGCGGCTGAGGCGAGGAAAATAATTAGGGCCACTAGATTATTCAATCCAAATTGGTTGCGATGATTGTAAATGGCACTATATTCGGCTTATTTTGCTTCCGAGACCAATTCTGGGGTTTGAGTATCGGCCAAAATCTGATAATCTCTTGGTATTGATTAATTTCTTAAAAGTGGCTGCTGTGAGTGAAAAAGTGAATGGTCCTCTTGCTCAATTTGTGAGCTTAATAAAGTCTTGTCTTATCTTGCAAAGGAGATGTTACATGATAAACGTGTAATGGAAAACCATTAAAGGATCACTGGACTTTTCCTCAGCTACATGACTCAGGCTAATGACTTACCTTTAAAGGGGCATTGTGGAACTTTTTAAGCAAAAAAAATAATAATTATATTTGTGTGTATTGGACCTTGTAGTGATCCGCTGTATGAGTGGTTAGCATTAAAGTTTAGATCTTAGGCCCAAGCCCAGGCCGGGTGAGAGTCGGGTTTGGGTCGGGTCGGGCTTCAAGATTTTTTAAAACCTTTTTAAATTATTAATGTCATTATTATCTCTAATAAAAATCTAAGCTACAGGCTTAGTCTATTGGGTACAAAATGTGATCATACTTACAGTGCCTTGCAAAAGTACTAATACACCTTTAAACTTTTGCACATTTTGTCATGTTTACAACCCTAAATGTAATGATTTTATTTTGACTTTTTTTACTGAAAGTTCACACACAAGTAACAGACAACTGTGAAGTGAAAGCAAAATGATACATGATTCTGTTATTTTCAAAAAATAGAAAAGTGAAAAGTTTTTAAACCAACAACAAGGAGGAGAAGAGCGAGACAGCAAAGAGGGACTGACCGTCTGTGCTGCTGCTGCTCGAGTGTGTAACCTGCCCTGCACCACGCTCACCTCCTGGCCTGCCCAGGTGTGTGCGCGGCGCTGCTGCGTGCACGTGTGTGGGTCGGGTCGGGCTGTATTTTTTTTTTGGGCCCGCTCCAGGATCAATAGTTTTGTAGGTTTTCTGAGGCCCAGTCATAGTTTCTGTCCCAGCCTTGCTTCCCAGCATTAGTAGACTGTTGCGAGCTACACTATTTCACCTTTGCTGAACTAACCGGTGACTGAATCCTCCAGGTTCAGAGCTTTAGAATGATAGCATGTCCCTATCACTGAGATTTAGCCAAAACTGGTGTCTGTTCAGTATTGGATATTTAGAATCGATTCCTGATATATCGTCTTTTTTCCTGTATCCGCTCCAAAATTGCAGGTTTTCTAGGGATGTGGGAATCTAAACCAAAGCACCTCTCTGTACACCAGTGATCCACATGTTAGCATGGATATCAAGGTGTCATTTTTCTATTATTAATGCCATGAAGAGCCCACTGTAGAAGTGAGCGCCGCGTACTCTATCGTACTCACGGCACGCTATAGTGACTATGTGCTGGCTCTCCATACGCTGGGAGCCTGTGTGGGTTGTGTGAAATGGGAGTTTAAAAATATACCTGCTGCTTGGAATTTTACGCTCTATTTTGGTACAACAGCACTTAGGAAAGGCGTTTTGGCTGAATGAGTGCAGAAGGCCAGGTAAGGGCTTTTTTTCCCCCCTTTACAATCTCACTTGGTTCCAGCCCAATGACCAGGTGGACGGTCGGTGGTGGAGGTGCAGCCAGATGTGTGCGGTGTGTGGAGGGAGGTGACCGAGCTGGCTTCTGCAGGAAGAAGAGAGGGTCTGCGTGTCACCAGACTGTTACATGCACTTTTCAGACCATTGTTGCTTTTCCGGCACGTTTTTGTCACTCTTTTAATGCTTTTTAGTTGCGTTTGTATCCTCATTTCCGTTGCTATATTGACACTTTTTTCAAGAAGCTTGTAGATCTGGGTAATGCCAATCTGGAGGAAATGTGCTCGGTTCAGGTGGGAGTTTGTTTTAACCTGGTTTTGGACCAGATTAGAATGTTGTTATTACTGTTTAAAGGGAAATATCAAGTTGGCCACTTTCTTGTCCAAATGTTGTTAGTGATAATTGTGCGTTCTTTAACGTGCCGGCTGCCCTCGCTGCTGCTGCTGCTCCGGTCGCCCACACTGTCCGCATGCTCTGATTGACAGATGTCTGCATTGGACATTGTTAGAGACTTAATGAATTTATCTGGCTCGGCCCGGGGTCAGTGCACTGTGGAGGTGATCGGGGAAATGATGGACGTTCACATAATTGGGTGAGTCCATCTGTGACCAAACAGCAGCCCTGTCCTTAGTGGACCTCCATGTCTGCTGCTGCGAGAGGAGCTGACGGTCGACATGTCCTTTACACTCAGATGTTTACAAGAATGATTCTTTCGCTCAGTGTACTCTGGTCTGCCGGTCCACTCTTTACACTAAATAAATGTCAGAGAATCAGTTAAGGAAGCATTTCTCAAGGTGCTCCAGGTCCCCATACTGTGGGACAACATGGCTATAATCCGGCCTGCTGTGTTCACATGCGTGGATCCCATGTGTGTTCATTAAACTGTCCTAAAAAATAATGAAATGAAAAAGTCTAAAATGTCTTTCCAATTGTCTTTGACCCACTTATTGAAGTTACACTTTTTAAATGATAAACAGGATGTACGTAATGTAATATTTTTATTGATATCCTCAGATATGAGTAGGGCTGGGTACCGTTAGTTTTTCCCCCGATACCATTACTTTATCGATACTTGGTTTTCGATATCGACACCTGAACAATACCGATACTAAAATATTTGTCGTCTAGAACCAGAAAACCGAACAATAATGTGTGAAAGATCTGCACATTTACAATATCAACATCTCTGATGTCAAGCAATGGGAGAAAAATGGGGAAGACATGGGGAAAATTTTGAGAAATTGTGGCACTAATAAGGGAAAATTGTTTAAAACAAAATGGAATATAATGGGGCAAAAATAGGGGAAAACATTGGGAATACATTTTGGGGGGAAAATAAATAGTTGGCAAAACGGGCTAAAACAAATAATTTATTTGAGCTTGATGCTGTCTCTGGACCAACAGCCTCAAAACTTGGATCTAAAGATGGACCTTTTTTTCCCCTTTCTATACCAGACGGGTATTTTTTAACAGTACCCAGTGTTCAGGATGTTTATACAATAAGGAAGCAGAATGCGGTCGCCACATTCCATGGCTAAAACTGTTTTGGAAATGAACATAAAGGGATTTCGAAGGAATGGCGTGGTCCCATGTAGTGAAGCTTGTGTCTCATATGCAGCTTCAGCTTAGTATATAGTTTTTTTCAGCTATTGCCTGCAACATAAAAAGCACCTTGTATTTTTTGGAGCATAGAGTAAATTAAATTTTTATGATAATGGTCTTCACTATTATCAATCTATCCTGACACACCCATCCGTGAAATGGACTTGCTATTTGTTCAGAAGGAAATGATTGGGAAAGAAGTTAGACGACTCCTGGTAATCTGAGGAGACTTGCAGTAATTACACGTACTGAGTACTGCACTTCTTCTTCCATTTCCGTGAGTGGAGGTGCTGTGCTCACAATAGTCTGACCTTTAAGTTACCTTTAGAACAGGGCCAACTATAATGTTACAACCCACCTCCGACACATTCTTCTTACAGTGTTTAGTGAAAATGGCTGATGAAGTGAGTGTTGCCTTGGAAACAAACCCTGTAGTCTGTACAAAAACATACCTCGACAAAGTGGTACAGGTTTTGTTCTAATACCTGTTTGATTGGCCATTTGTTATTAACAAAGATGTCAATTTGCACATTTTAAAAACATCAAGGAGTATTGAGATTTCAAAGAGGACTGAGCGGCTGAACTTGTCTGACGGTCTGCGCGCACACGCACGCACACGCACGCACACACACACACACACACACGCACACACACGCACACACGCACACACACACACACACACACACACACACACGTACACACACACCACCTTCACAGAGGCGGTGGGAGAGGTGTCTTGCCCAAAGGATTCGAACCGCAAACCTTCCGGTTGGTTGCAGGACGGCCTGCTCTACCATCTGAGGTACCGTCAGCCTAATGGGGGAGAATCTGCAAACTACAGTTCTATATTCTTTGCAAATGTCACCATGAGGTCTGCTAACGTTGTAGTGAAGGCCTCTACTAACATGATCTGAAATGCATTGGATTCTTGTGTTGATTTAGTCATTTTTATTTCATTCTCATTGTCCAATCATACCTCAGCAATGGTTGCTCTCCGTCATTCTCTGGATCTCTGTGTTTTGACCCTTTCAAAGCCAAAAACCAAGCAGGTGCAGTGCCTGCTGACTTCAGAGCCAAGCTAATACTAGTTTACCATCAGTCTTGTCGTTTGCCAAGAGTTTCATGAGCTGTCGTTGCTGGACAAAATAAGTGCTTTTTAAGTGTCTTAAGAAGCCTTTAGTTGCTCTGAGGAGAGGTTTACTTTCAGCTGCTGGTGGTTTTATTTTGCCAGCGCTGATGGCACACAGGAGAATCATGACTCATATGTTACCTCACTGAGTAAGAACCACAGCCACTGCAGTCAGGGTGAGCCGCTTAGCTCCTGTAGGTTTAGCAGCAGCTAACTTAACAATAACACTCATATTCTGTCAATATTAGACTAACATAAGAAGAGAACTGACCCGGTAGTGCAACAGCCATGACTAGTCCATATGACTGTGCTGTTGCATTTAGGTAGCTCAAGGTTTAATTCACCGATTTCAGTAGAGACTGTTGCTTTAGCGTCGGTAGCTGTAGCGTATTATTATTACTCCACTGCACATAGCTGCCCATTTAGTCAGGAGATCGTGCTGATGTTGCATTAAAAAGAGACACTAACTCGCACTTCCCCATTATGACGTGTGTAAAACTCACCTTCTTGATGGAGCTAGCGAACATTTGCTAAGGGAGCGGGGCATTTGCAAAAAAGCAAGTGCAACACCTATCGGGGGCAAAGGATGTTTCGCCAAGACACAAAAGATGTTTTGTTCTCTGCTGTGGACAAACAATTACCCAATTAATAGTGGCTTTGCTATTTGAGGCTGTTTGACTTTAGTGATACATATGGCAATGTATTGCCATATTATTGTTATTGCAGTCTCCATATCGCAACAATCCACAGTATAAATTTACCTCACATTTACTTTTTTTCCCCCCCAACACAGCCTAGCACAAATGTTAAAAATGGCCAGCTTTAGCCATGATTTTCTTAATTTTGTTCAATTTTAGGCTTGACTTGGTCTCAGTTTGAACCATTTTAAAAAATAAAGTCACACAGGTATTGAATATATGTCCTCATATTGTGCAGCGAGTTTTGCATCTTTGCTTGTATGTAAGCCCTTTTGATTGTTGGACTTTGTCAGTGATGCTGGTTAGGCCTTGGATGTCCCGACGCACGTACTGGCCCAAAGCGGTGGGATTAGCCTGCTTATTTTGTTTTTTCTTTCTTTCTTTTAAGTAGAGCGATGCAAACAGAAAGCGCGGCCCCAGAGAGCATAGTGCCTGCCTGGCTCAATCAAACTGTCATCGGAAGAACAAAGTACGCAGCAGCGCGGCGGACCAGCAGCCTCCAGCGACGCTTTCCATTTGGAGCACAATAGGAACACAGCGCCGCGCAGCTTCTCCAGCCCGTACACGAGCAGACGCCACTTAACCCCCGCCGCGCCGCAGAGTGACGACCAGTCAGGGATTTTATGCAAATAAGAAGTGCCATTTTTTCATTGGACTGACACACTGAATTGGCATCGCAAAGGCAAAGACCACGGAAATACAGTTTACCCCCTTGTCTATTTATGTATTGATTTAGTAAGATGGTACCGGTTTTGAGTTCTTTCTTTCACACAGTGACTCCCATAGGCCGAAAACATGGCACTGTACTGACCGTTTGGATGGGTCTCGGGCTGGAACTATCCATTATTTTGGAAATCAATCAATCTGTGGATAATTATTACAATTAATCGATTGCTGTGAAAGGTGCATGAAAACCTTTTTCTACATAAAGCTAAAGTGATGCAGTAAACGTAAAGAGTTTGTTGGAGGCTCTTAGTGCTTTTAAAAGAAAAGTCACTACAGTAAGAACCTCCAGAGTTCAGCCACTGAGCTGGAATGACAGGAGGCTGCACTGGCTCTGACTATCAGGGTTAGGGGCTAGGATTGAGGATGTTTATTTTTATAACTGGTTTAAACTCTAGGATCTGGCAGCAATAAGAGAGGAGCTCCTTTCTGATTGGCTCAGAGAAACATCATGTGACATTTACGATGTACACAACACTAGACCCTCACCTTTTAAAACGGTTTTCATCACAAATACTACATTTTCTTTTTTGCTCCTTTTGAATCTGTGTAAACCAGAAAAACATTCATCCATCCCTAAAATAGTCGACAACTATTTCAATATTCCATTAGTAACTACTACTTACTGGGGGGAGAAATGTTTGAGCAAATCAACACACTTGTGTAGGAAAGTCTCTCATTTATGTCCATTTGTCTGAAATAAATGTTTGGTGGTGGGAGCCTCAGTTTTGGACTGGGCGTACAGGACACGCTATACACTGGAGCTGGTGCGCAACCTTTTGGCGCAATGCTGCAGGTGATTATTTTTTATTTTTTTATTTAGAGATATCAATTTTGAACATTGAACATTACTGACATAATGGAAAAAAATGCCTTTCTGTACCTAAAATGTCCAAAATTGCCTATGACAAAATCTGATTAATGGAAACAACCAGGTTTTATTTTTTGGGTGACATAATCGTTACAAGAACTTTTTCAGTGAGGGTTTTGTTTTCATAACTTAACAGTGGACAAATGGGCAAAAATGTCAATTTTGCCTTGTTTTTTTGAAATTCAGAACTCAATAAATCCGGCTAGGAATGAGAGATTAAAAAATCCCTTTGACGTCTGTAGGTGCCACTTACAATGTGAGAAGAATGCATTTTGAGAAAATAGCTCTTTGAAATGACGATTTCTCAAATAAATCTATGGAGAGCCATTGAATCAGTACAATAGTTAAACATGTTATTGAGAAGATTAGGTTTTGTGTTTGTTTGTTTTTTTAAGTCTGCGTTTTCATGATTTGTTTTAAATGGAAATGAACCAGAAGAATACAGGCTTCTACCTCATCTGAAAGCTGGGATAAATAACCCGACCATTGCTATCCCGTCCCCTCCTGCCTGTCCTCTGCATCCGCACCCTGAGCCGGTGTAGCTACAGTAGATGGTGTCTTTGTAACAGGCAGACAGATGGGCCTCGACGCTCGCCAAGTCCTCGCGATCTGCAGGGTGTTGGCGATTCCTGTGCCAGTATCCGGCTTGGCAGCACACACGCCGCAATGGCAGAAAGCATCCCGGCATTCCTCCCCGACGCGCGCGGGACACGGCGAGCGGGATTCAGAACAAACCCACCTGTTTTAGCAATCAATAAACCCCTCTTCTTCTTTTTTTTCTGTTGCGAGCCCCAGTCTCCGCCGCCTCCCTCCGTCAGCCGTGTATGACAAACGAGTACAAAACACCATCTGGAGAAGCCGTCCGTGCGCCTCTCCAATTAATAAGCCGCACTCTTTGTTTCCACTTACTGTCCGTGCCGTCCCACCTTTCGGTATTTTCCACAGCGCAGTGTTCTCCGATTCAGTCTGAAGGTCAGTCATTTCAAAGACCATTTATGTTTAATACTGTCATTTTCACTCAAGTAAATTGTGTAAAAAATGTGTTTTCAATTTGTGTGTGATTTAAAATTTGATCAGGAACATTTAAACTAAAGTTTGTCATTGCTACGCATAGTTAGTTTTGTCAGCATAAAATGGACCTCAATATTATCGTTTATCAGGATATTTTCCTGCCTTAAACTTCAAACGTTATCGTGATGGGCCCATCCTCAAACATCCAGGCAGGTAACCTTTACAAAGGCCGAAAACAGCCGGATCTTCTTGAGTCGACTTTATGGTTGGTTTGGGAAATGTCGGCTTATTTGGGTGTTAGATCCAGTGGCATCTTTAGTCCTATAATCTGAATAATGATCACGACTCCTGTGCATCTTTTATATTGCCTTTAAGAGGTAACAGAAGCTACCTGCAGCTTCTGAAAGTTCCCATTTCACCTTTTGAATGGGTCACTCACTCAAAGCAGACTGACAGAGTTATTAAATCGAGAAAAAACAACAACACTATCTTGATTTGAAGACTGTCACTAGGAACAGATTTGATTTTTAGCATCTTGTCACCCAAACCCAATAATAATGTCTGTAGTGAAAGTGCATCGCTGTTACGTCTTCGGAGTTCACTTTATTTTCCAATGGCACACAATGTTTTGTAAAAATTTTGCCCAACTCGACAGATCATGTTGACAACGTACAAAAACTATTTGATGTATGTCAGTGTTTTTATAACCAACAAGTTAGTTGAGTACCTTGAGATAATGTTCAGACATACTTTTGGTCCTCTGTGATATGGGAGCCATCTCCAGGATCTCGGTCAGTTTAGGGGGAGGTTCGGTTGTTTGAGAAAAGGAGAGCACGTGCAAAAACTCGTATGAACTTGACATCCTAAGCCACAGCCGCAACTAGGTCTGAGTACTGTTAAACTACAGATGCTTCTGATACCTGGGGTTTGACTATCCGATATTAAACGATGTCGTGAGACTTTGTTAAAAATGGCTGCTGTGAGTGAAAAAGTGAATGGTGTCGGATCAATAGGAAAGGAAGGTACTGTATTTGTAAAGCTCCTTTCACAGACATGGTCACAAAGCACTTTATACATGGGACAATTTTACATTCACTCCATACTCGGAGTGAATAAAGTCTTTTTCAATATGGATCTTTTACCGGTCAAAAGCAGGTACCAAAAAAATCGTATATCTTTAGATCCACGTTTGGATTCTTTTGGTCGTAGAACAGCACTAAAGAAAGTGACTTGGTTGTTTCAGCTCAAATAAACGATGCAAATTTACTAGATACAATATTTTATGGAGTAAAGGAACATTATTGTTCTGTTTTATGGTTCTAGATGACAAATATTTTAGTATAGGTACTAGGGATGGGTATCGTTAAGGATTTATCGATACTACTACTCTTATCGATACTCCTTATCGATCCGGTACTTTAACGGTACTCTTATCGGTACTTTAACAGAAAAATATACTGTATATAGGTAGATTGAGACTATCGTATACGTAGGCATTAATCCTTGGTCTATATTATTTATTTATTACTCTACATTTCATTTCCACTTTGCACATACACTTAATATATGGGAGTTAAAATACTTCACTTACATCGCTTTAAAAAAAAAATCATTATTATTATCTAGTAAATCAAGGCTGTTGGTTAGATTTGGCCGTAGCTCCAAATGAGTCCAAATGAAAACTTGCAGTAAAATAATGAACTGTTTTCTGCCTCTCAGCTTGTGTCCAGCGGGTCGACACCGGCTCGTGCTGACGTGTGAGCGCTCACGCATGTGCACGTACATGCCACTGTGTACGCCGTTTGTGGAAAAATAGACTCCACCCGAAACTCTTTAGTTTGGGTATTTGTGAAAGAAGAAAAGTGCGAGTGGCTCGTCTGTCTGTTCAATACGAAGTCGTTACGTTTCGCTTTTTTACCGCGGGTTAGCGGTAGCAGCTCGTACTGTCAATGGTAACACCGCGTGTCTTTTCCGTGCGCACCTGTCTCGCTGCACACGGCTGCAGAGGGGAGACAGGGCAGTGGCAGAGCGCAGGGGTGGCACCCTGCACTTTCGTGTGGGGTAGCGGGGATGAACAGATCCGATGCAGCGAACGCATCCATGAGGGGGGAGTGTTTATTTGAGCGCAGCAGCCCCGTTAAGAAGACCGTTAAGGCTGGAGCTTATCGGTCCGGGTGGACCGACACACGTGGCCCCGGGGCCGTTATGATACCGGGGTTCGGTACCCATCCCTAATAGGTACCAGAAAAAATGATCGGTATTGGAAAGTGCATACTGGTAACGAAAGAAATGTAATGGCGCCCAGCCCTAGCCACGCCACAGGTTAAGCTTCAAAGATGTCAGAGGGAAAACGGATCATTCCGATTCTTTTAGTGCCAACTGCCCGCATTCACACGTTGTAACTGACCCGAATGCTTCTCGCTACTTCAAATCTGCTCCTCTGACAGCGGCTGGCACATAGCATTAACCAATCCCTGACATAATGTAATTAAACACTGGAGACGCGCCTCTTCTTTGAGAAGCGCGTTGTCAGCACAGCGTCTCAGAACGCGAGCCAGGAAGCTTTCCCGTTCACACTCCTAATGAGATATGACGGCCGAGCGTCCCGCGGCGGATCGGGATGCATCCTCCGGAGTGTATCGCGTCTACCCTCGGAGCGCGTCGAGCCTGTTCACACCTGACATTAAGGGGTCTGCTTGTAATCCGGTCGGCCTCTGCACATCCGATACCGGGGCAAACCTTTGGGAGGCTTTCGCGCTTTGATGCAATTTTATGACGGTGAATCCATCAGCTCGCAGTGCCGTGTTCACACTTGATACTAAGCACACGTCCTCCGTGCGATCCGATGGCCCGAACTTAATCCACAGCCTTTCGGATCTGGAGGAACAAAGAAGGCAAGATGGCGGACCAGCAGCCTCGGGCGAGACAGTCCATTTGTGGCTCAATAGAAATGCAGCAGTGTTGCATAATCCACGTTTACTGTCAGCTGTAGAAAAGAAAAAGAAATGTCAATGGTATAGGTTTACAATTAGAGCTGCAGGGTTAATTACAATCAATTCACTTTTTTTTTACAGTTGTTAGTAGCAAGTTGTAAAAGCTGCAGTTATGTACATAACACAATGTCCTTTGCAAACAGCAAGAGGGTTTCATGTATAACATCTGTTGACCGGCTCAGTCTCCGCCTACAGAGTATGTTCCATAAAAGGACAAAAAGAAACTCCGCCCCCGTGAGGCGGGCCATAAGCAAAGACCTTAAAAATCGTCACGGGAATAAACTGTATTTTTAGAAACAAAAGTCTTTAGAGCAGGGCACTTGAGTTGTTTTTAACACGTGCACGTTAAAAGTTGCAATGCCGCACTGATTTGGCGGAGTTTGCTTAATTTTGCATTAATATTTGCTGCTTTTGTTCCACATACCATCTGACCAAGTGAAGTCATTTTGAGACCCCACTCTGGACATTTTTAAAAATACGTGAGGAAAACCTAACGTTACTAATTGATGGCATTTTCAGCCCCAGAAAGAAACACTACTGTCTGGGCACGGCGGTGCATCGTCAACTCGTCAATCGCCGTGTGTGCAATATGCAAATTAGCCACATGCTGGAAGGCCGTTATTGCCCTTTCTGCCTCTTTGTACTTACGATGGATACATTACATTAGATCTCTGCCTTTTCGCTCTGCGGTAGCTATAAACATGACATACATATCGGAGGTGCAATGATACTGGCTGGTTTGTCATTCCCAGACATGTTATAGCACCATATAACATCTTTATCGAGCCACGCGCTGTAGCTACAACACTCCAGAGAAGGCGCCTTGTCGGATCCACAAATCTCCCTGCTTAATGAAGGCCTCCTCCGCCCCCCTCTACCTGCCGGCCCCATTCGCGCGGACACCAGGGGCCGCCGGGATGACCGCGCTGGATATAATTTTACCTCTCCGGCCCGGCTTAAGTAGGCTTAATGTAGCTCCAGGCGGGGCGGTAGGTGGGAGCGCGCCCCCCTGGCTGTTATTACCTTCATCAGGCTAATGAAGGAACTGTATTGGATCATATTAACCTCCCTGAACCGCGCCTCCCAGGGTAGCGCGGTTACAACAAGCCGGACCAGCCTGCATTGATGGGCGAGCGGACTGAGAAACGGTCCGCCCGCGTCTCCCACATGAATGTTAATCATCTTTTTAATTGGCTGCCGTGACTCGATGACCCCCTCAGCTCCTTCCAGTGAGCGCGCGTGTACGTGTGTGTCCTTGGCGGGGAGTTGTTTTGGACGTTGGCTTCGGCGCGAGTGGGTTCAGTCCCGAGGAAACACAAGCACACACTTCACCAGGGGCGGGAATTGATGAGATTTGATCAATATCCATGCTATTGTATATAGGTTTAAATGAGGACGTGGCTTTTATGACAGATGATTACGATACATTCTGACTGAACTCCTCATCACTGGAAGCATGTAAGGCGAGATGCTGCAGGTGAATACGGGAAAACTTAAGAACTTTTGCTGCACACTACTCAAGACATTTTATACAAAAAAAATCGTATATCTTTAGATCCACGTTTGGATTCTTTTGGTCGTAGAACAGCACTAAAGAAAGTGACTTGGTTGTTTCAGCTCAAATAAACGATGCAAATTTACTAGATACAATATTTTATGGAGTAAAGGAACATTATTGTTCTGTTTTATGGTTCTAGATGACAAATATTTTAGTATTTGTAAAATTGCCGATATTTTCTGCAACAAAATGTAAATAATGGATAGACCCAGGTTTAAATGTACAAATGGTACTGTATATTATCTGAAAAAAGATATTTTCAGAGGGGATTTTGGATCTTGTTTGGTTTTGGAATAAGCTATTTATAAGTGAACAAATTGATAAAAATTCAAATTGTGCCTTGTTTTTTTTGGGTTCAAAGCTCAATAAATCAGACAGTATTTCTATATTAAAAAATCTGAGCCAAAAAAAGCTTCCAAATGTTAAGTCCAAACCTGGAAAGTGTGGCGTCTGCAGGGGCAACTAAAGTTTTCATAGCGTTTGCACATGCGCTCTGTGTATATGTCTCCCATCTTTAGCCGCTGCCATATTTGGATTACAGCGTTTATCTCGGGCACCTTCTGCAGTACACATGGATACCAAATAAGTCAGTTTTTATGAATGAACACACACAGGGAAAAAGGCCGGTGTTGCGCCATGTTTTACTTCCTAGAAATGTTGAGGAAACAAGCTAAAAATCTACAAAATGACTACTGCATGAAAAATCTATATTTTCACTTGCAACGTCTCGCCTTTAAGCTCTTAACCCCCACCTCTCCAGTTTGGCTTTACCCAAATCTAAAAGTTTCTTTTTTTTAAAGTGTCAAAATTGTGACAAAATGAGAGGAGAACAAGGTTGAAAACGCTACAAAAGGGTGACAAAAAAAGCCATGTTAAAAAAGTGACAACGCGGCAACAAAAAAAGCTCCATTGAGATGAGTTTTGTAGGTCTTCGCTTTCAAATGAGGCATTACACTGGCCTATAGGCTGTGATTTTATGGATTTGGGTAAAGATGAACTGGAGAAAATGCACTCAAGGCGGGGGTTAAGAGGTTAATGTTATGTTAGAATATGAATTATTGATTTCTATTTGCCCTACTGAAATCATTGGACTTCCAGTATCTTCAGCCTGTTTTCCTGCCTGTCGTCCTACCTGTTGTCCAAGCCCGTTGTCCGGCCCGTGCACTGTCTGCTCACACGCAGTCACGCACTGCAGTGCAGTGTGGAGTCCCGCAGCAGCAGGCGGACTGTGGGAACCGTGTGATGTGTAAATCAGCTCTCATTAATGATCCGAGGCAATAAGTGGCTAA
Organism: Neogobius melanostomus; assembly: GCA_007210695.1. NCBI lineage: Eukaryota > Metazoa > Chordata > Actinopteri > Gobiiformes > Gobiidae > Neogobius > Neogobius melanostomus. Next base: position 1,651,152 of record VHKM01000501.1, on the reverse strand, counting down.
TTGGAATTGACCGGTTAAAGGGCTCACCACAGGAAACATCTGTGCGCCGCTCGGACGCTGCAGCCAATAGTCATCACCGCCGCACAGGCAGAGCGAGGAGGGAGACTGGATTGACCTGGATACATCGGGTGTGAAAGCATTTAATCGGGCGTGCATAACAACTCATCTGCCCTGGAGTCTGACGCTCTGACAGGTCACACATGCTAATCAAACGCCACTGTATTTAGTTTTTAGGCTGCGCCGAATATTGCCAAATGATTGTTTTCTAATAAAGCCTAAAACAAAAAACATATGGGAATTTAAAAATGTTCAAAGTTCATTTAAGTTATGATTCCACCTTCGTTTTAACCCGGTAATGGCCCAAATGTAGCCTTAGTTTAACACAATTTGAGCATAAAACAAATGAAGATTTTGGCTGAAATGTAATGAATTGGACTGTTGGGCTAGTTTGGTAGAATTTCACAACAATACTCCAGCCATATTCCAGACAGTTGTTGAATGTTATAACTTTTTATTGTATCCTATCTGATAGTTGTGTCAGCGCTGCAGATGTTTGGAAATACCCAGTTGTCATTTTTATGACTAATTAGGTTTGTGATTTGTCTTGAATTCAACCTTCAGTTAACAGATCTGCAGATTTTGAAAGAACACTGAAACACGAGGATTGGATACATCACACATAGGGCTCATTGTTTCTGAAGATAATCAGTTAAATAACACTCTAAAGATGATGGCATCTATACTAATACTTGAGTGAGTGGTGGAGTTTGTATTGTCTGCTGTGCCCTCAGTGAGTTAGCGCTAGCTTGTAGCTGCTACAATGGTAATTGCTAGTGTTTTGCTTCCACAAGTAAACAACTGCAGCTCCTATGGGCCTTTTTTCTGGGAGGAAATACGACAAAGGTGTTGCTTAGCTCTACCTCTGTCAGCATACTGTCCAAGACCAACCTTTCTGACAAAGATACTGAAGCAGCACTACACTGAAAAGGCCTATAACATAATGTTGACCCGAGCTTTGTTAGAGCTGTGTGTTCCTCTTTGCTTTTGAACAACATCTATATCTATATTCACAAAAGGTCAGTTCATTGTGTTATCCCAGCGCACCTTGGTCTGTTTCAAAGTGGGAATGCAGCATATAGGAGTAAAGCTGTCACGCCCCTGCGCTCAGCCACTCCCCCAGTCACTGCTGCGCCGGTGTTGACGCGGCCAGCTCCCCGGACCCCGCTCAGGTACGGGACCGGGTTTTGGTGCCATTTGCCGAGCCTTGCCTTGGCTTTAGGCTGTGCTCCTGTTGTCTCTTCCCAGCGGCACCTCCATCTGCCCGTCCTGCCTGCTCTCCAGCTCCACAGCTCTCCCGGGAGGTGGACAGGTGGGCCCCGAACACAACAGCCCCCTGCGGAGACAACATCCTGCGGAGGGCTGGACTCATGCCCGCGCACACACTGTAGCAAAGCTTGTTTTCTCTGGGCTCGTCCCTCAGTTCAGTCCGGACAGTGTGTTTTGCCAGGGGACACTATGCCAGTGTTTGCTTGGGCGAGGTCTGAGTATACAAAATATACATAATTTTGCAATATGTCACAATACTTCTTTGTTGTGGTACGTGTATCGTATCAGGCCAAGTATTGCAATACTTATGATACTCTACTCAGCTCTAGAAATAAATTATACAAATGTTTTTTTTTCAAATTCAGTTTGGTATTGTTGATTGGTTTAAACAAAAGAGCCAGACTTTTGAAATACCTCTGCGTTTCGTACTTTGGTTTATTTTCTTAGTTTATTCTACAGGGACTGTGAACAAAATACATTCATCTCAAAGAAAATATGCTTTTTAGCAGATTTAGCTCATGCTAATTTCCACCTGCAGTACTCAATATCTGACTGATTTATATTTAGTTTATACCTTTTGGAGTTGTGCTTTCATATTAACCTCAACCCTGACCTGAACCAAGCACATTTTCTCCAGTTTAGCTTTAACCAAATCTAAAAGCTTCTGGGGGAAAAGAAAATGGCAACAGAAATGAGACAGACAATGGTGAAAATGCAACAAAAACATGACAAATAAGCACTGAAAAGTTGAAAACGCAAAAAAAGAGCAACAGAACATTGACAAATATCTTGCAAGTTTTTTAATAGGATTTTTTAATATCCAATTGATTTCTGCCCCATTCACCTGCAGCGTCTCACCTTAAAGAGGTGACATTATCTGAAATGGAAAGAGTAACCCAATCAAAACGATGACACAATAACATCAGGATCAGTTATTAGTGATAATGAGTGCTTCATTGGGAACATTTCTTAACTGGTGGAACAGCGCATGTTACGCACCGTTACATCATATTTGCCTGACCCTTCAACAAATTTCCTCGGAATCTTTACCGACGTAATTTGGGAAAAAAGCGAAGCCCTCATTCGTTTCCGTCATTGAAATATTTGCTTATCATTGCGAAGGCCTGCTTTAGGAAGTCTGACGGCTGTTCTCTCATAAACGACCAGTCCAACGCCACACTTGAAATTCTTGTGACTCTGAGTTACAGGGCTCGGTACTGTTACATTTTTTTCCCGATACCAGTACTGTAACAGTATTTGGTTTAATACTTTTTTCAATACTTATACGAAAATGTGTGTCTCTAGAACCAGAAAACAGAACAATAATATTAATTCATTCCTGTTCCTTCAATTTCATTTAATTTATTACATTTGTTTCATTTATTCGAGGTGAAACTTCTTTTAACTGCAAAAGGGCAGAAAAAACACTTTCCAAAATGTTCCTAAATGTTCAACCCATTTTTAGCCAATCCCCCCTCATTTTTATCAATTCCCCCCCCCCCCCAAAAAAAATCTAACTTTTTCATTTTTCTGATACCATACTGGTGTCGTACATACCCTGACCTAGTGAGTTAAAACTCTTTGCCTCGTCCACCTCGACAACCCCCCCCACCCCGCCACAGACGTCGGAAATTACAAGAGCATGAAACGGAGGAGAAAAATCTGTTTGGTTCCTCAGCGACAACAGAAGCGTGCCCCTCTCTCATTAGACCTTTTTTGTTTTTTTGTTTCTCCCCGCAGTAAACGGGGGAAGCCATGTGGAAAGCGTGAGCGATGGCGTTTATCCCTCCGAAGTGGGCCGGCGTTCGGCGTAACATAACCACATTAAAAGGGGATTAAGCTCCGTATAAATAACCGGGGAAAGATGTACAACAGATTTCGATGCATCGTTAAAAGGGGGTGGGGGGGGGCGCTAGGCCGGCTTTTCCAAACAGATGATGTGGAGGGGGAGGATGGGGGGGAGGGCGTAATGGAGTCCAACTGGGGCTTAACTGACAGCTGGATGGCTTTGTACTATTCTCTTCTGGGCATTGTCACCGCTTTCAAAACTGGAGATGCAACAATGTCAAAATGTAATTGCCCGGCTACATGATTTTCAACTTGTAATGTTTTCCATGTTTCTAGATTTTAAGACTGGCGGTTGTCAGGACCCACCCATCTCCTTAGAATGACAAGCCGCCATCTCAGACAGAATTTAATTTGTTATACATCATGTCCAATACTGTATTTTTCCTCTAGGTGTCTAAGTTTTGAGATGATTTTAGGACAGTTTTCACTCCTCAGACAAATTTTGCTGAAGGGTCTTGTCTTTAAAATGTCCGAGACTGGGGTTGGTTGTAAAACTAGGCCCGTCACGCTATCGATTTTGAGGTTCGATATATTTTGGCCCCAAAGGAACGAGATACTGTCAACTCCAAAGAATAAAAATGGTGGTAAACCTTTGTTCTAAAAGTGCTTAATTGTATCCTAGAATACCATACAAGCTGCAATAAACATGAAATATAATGTAAGTCAAAATCATGAGCCTCATGGAATACAGACACTGGAAAATCCACTGAGCAAACAAGCCCAACCTGATAGAGAATCATTTTCAGATTCTGCAAAAATGTTCTAAATCAGTAAGAAAAAAAGAAAATAAACGCCTCACAAAAAGTATTGTCTTGTAACCCAGTGTTATTTTCGGAAAAGCCTGAAAACAGAACAGACTGGTCGTGTTTTGACACTTTTTTGGAAGATAAATATTGAGTATTGAAATGTTTCCTGGGAAAGGCTTGCGACCCACTGGAAAGGGTTCCACGACCCACCAGTTGTTTTAGACCCTAATGTTTCCAGTTCAGTACAAAGTGTCGGATCTAGGACTACACCACTATCTGTTGAAAAAGTACCAAGTATGCGAAGTTGTTTCGATCGGGATTTGTAGGTTTGTTGAACGCTTACTGTATAGTCATTTGTGCTATTTTACATTATATTTAACAAATTCCATTCCTACTTGGGACGGGGATTGTTATTCTTGGGCAATGGTCGCATATTGAATTGTGTACCACGTGGGGGGTCATGGACAAGTCAGTGAATCATTGAGCAGATTTAGTGTAAGTTTTTATTGTTTAATGTTCTGGAACCTTAATGCCAGCTCTGTATCACACGAAAATGTTAGTTATGGAGGTTATAATCAGGGCTTGACATAAACTTTTCAGCTCACTGGCCACTGTGACTAGTCTTATTCAAAAGCTAGAGATTATTTAAACCACAAGCAAGTTGTACATATAGATTTTAGGGGAAAGTGTGTAACATTGGCTGCCATTTCTGTCTGTAAATGTAATTGCTTTACACATCTGATTACATATGAGAACTTTGCACCTTTCAAAAGTACAGAATTTTATCTGAATTTACAAAATGAAAATTGACTGGCATTAGACTCACTGGCGAGCGCTAATATCAAGCCCTGCTTTAATCGTGTAGAATGAGTGAAAAGTGCCATCTCTGGCGATGTGTGATGGGTCCTGACGCCGTACCAGTTGGGTCGGCAGGTTATATATAAGGAAACCTCACAGAGATGCATTTGTGCCGTGCAGAGCACTTTATATCTCCCAACAACTGCAGACTTTGCCTCTTACTAATTGTGTCCCCTCCAAATGCCAGCTGAGATTTCCTCCCCAAACCAGTAATATTCCATACCTATCACAACATTTCATCCTTTCCCCCACTTTATCCATCTCATCCTTCAATCCGTGGGGGGCGGGCGAGTGCTGGGTGCATTGTTCCATCAGCGCGATCCCTTAATGCCGTCCAATCGAGGAGGGAATATCTTGAAGGGATTTGGCCTCGGGATGATTTGGGAGCTTTAAATACTGCCGGGGGATTTGCATGAGATTCCCTGATCCTGAGTCAGACCTGATCACAGGAGCCTTCCACCAAAGCACACGTCTAAAATCCTCAGCGGAGGGAGCTGCTGCAGGCAGGCAGGAGCAGCAAGCGCACAGTGCCTCGCGTTGTTTCCGCAGGCTTGCTTCTTTCAGAGGCTACTGTCGTCGTCTTACGCGAGTGACATTTTTAGGGGCCGTTACAACCGTCCAAAGACTCTGGTAATGTCATCTATTCTGCTAGGCATTTGTAGATTAACATATTACATATTAACATATTAAACCAATAGACATTGTAAATGTCCTGGACCTTTTTTGGTTACAAGTAATTGAAAAGTAAAATTTGGAATTGTTATGGTCCAAATTCATTCCTTTCCATATTCCTCATAAGCTCCTTTTTACAGTTGTTTTCTCTTGGAAAACAATTGGCTTACTAGTTCACAATCAATAAAAATTAAATTGCTTTATAATTTCACACTCTGATCTTTTTAGTCTACAAATGTCTGCAACATATTTAAGATTTCATTTCACTTCTACAAAAGATTGTACTTAGTGATAATGTAAAATGATTGTAAAGTAACGTTTCTGGAGTAAAACTTTTGACTCCACTCACTCCGAAACAGTGTGTCCAGGGTTATATCCACCCGAAACAGTGTGTCCAGGGTTATATCCACCCGAAACAGTGTGTCCAGGGTTATATCCACCCGAAACAGTGTGTCCAGGGTTATATCCACCCGAAACAGTGTGTCCAGGGTTATATCCACCCGAAACAGTGTGTCCAGGGTTATATCCATCTGAAACAGTGTGGCAAGGGTTATATCCACCTGAAAATAAATTAAGTTGGTGTTGGTCAGTTTAGGGTTAGCCCAAAGACGACCAGGATGTGCAAATCCAGATCTCTTTTTTTTTACATGCCCTTGTTCAGCTATAATCTTTTTTCTACAGCTAAAACATAACAATAGCAAATAACCGCGATGTGTGCTGCTGCCTCTGTGTTCCGGTCTGTCCAAGAGTGAAAGCCAGCTAGCGAGTGCATGGATATCAGATCATTTTACTTACCTTTCTGTTTGGATTATTACCGTGAGATTAGAAAACTAAGAGGAGATGGGAAAACTCATTTATACATTAGTTTTGGAAAACCTTTACATAACAATTTTCCCCCTTACTTTTACTTCATTGGTCCGTCAAAATAAATGATGGGCAGCAAAATGCATTGACGCACATTAAGATGCATCACATCTGTATCTGAATCATAATTCCCACCCCAACTGTCACAGTCCACTTTTTGCAGCCGACTACAGTTTTGCACTGCTTTCCACCGAATTCCACTTGTCGGAGCTTGAAAAATGCACGCCCAAGCATCTTCAAATCACCAAGAAAACTCTAAACCCAAGTGTCTCGCTGAGGCCCCCCAAACGCTTCACCGAAGGAACATCCCATTTTCACAGCCTTTAAGCGCCTCCCATGCTGTTCCTCCGACTTTTTTCCCCGCAGCCAAATCCCACACGTAGAAACTGGCTTGAGCAATCGCGGCATCACCTCGCACCAAGATAAGAGGCAATGCATAACATCTCGGAGCGCACAAGTGTGGACAGAGCAGAACCAGAGTGGAGTTTGAAAGATCCGGAGCCATGGCTGCCTAAGCGCCGAATTGCAGTGTGCCACGGTGGAATGCGACCAGCGGCCTTTGGGCTTGGCGCAATCCCATTTCCGCGGCTAAACACTGGGACCCAACGGTGGCGGAAGAGGCTGAGATGAAAGGCCTGTAAATATAAGCGTGTGCGTTTTCCCGGGCCTAGGCCACCACAACACCCCCAAGGAGGAAGGCGAGCGGGAAGGTAGTGGTGAGTCTGCAAACCGGAGCGCACTGCACATTCAGGACCGCAGATTTACAACGACGGGAGCAGTATGATTTAGTTTAGTTTAGTTTATTTTAGTTTATTTGAGCAGTTAAAATTCTCCTCAACGCCCACCCCCGACATCATTGCTATAAAAACACCTAAAACATTAAAAACATAAAAAGACACATTAATATACATATTATACTCAGTGAATATTACCATGCATGTTCCACAACCACAACAACGCTCCCACTCCACGCACGATGCCCGGCACAAAGCAAGCGACAAAAGGCCATTACTTGGTTACAGATGGTTATCAATGCCAAACACAGTCAACATTCCCGAAAGTCACTAGTTTTGTGTTAAAAGAACATTAAATACATATTATCCGTGATCTTGCTACTTCCCAGTTGTCATTTCCATCCTTAATATGGTATTGATTAGTGTACAATTTTGCTTGGTTGCGTCCTTTTTTTTCTTTTTTTTTCTTTTATGTACAATGAATGATGTAATATGTAAGCCCTGCATAGTGCAGTGCGTTAAAAAGCCAGGGTGTAGAGTGGCTGTATGAGAGAGCGCTCAAACCCAAAGATCGATGCACGTAATCCCTTAACAACTGTTCTGCCCGCAGTAAAAGTGCGTTTCAGAAAAGGTTAAAAATGCTTTATTTGCAATAGCCAACGTTAACTTTATGCCACTTAAGCCGCTTTTCTTGGTGTATTTTTTCACATAGCAAAGAGTTATTCTATATTATATTTTATTTTCTGTTTCTGATCAGCTTAACTCGAGTTCTCATCAACTACAATTGTACGGATCGGTTTCCGATACATCCCTCACTCTAATCAAAACCAGTTCTACTAAGAAATCATTGATCTGCACCTATTACACATGCTGACACTTCCAGAAGTTATCTGTTAAATGTACGCCGTTGGACATTCTTTATAAATTGTCTCCACATGATTTCTCCATTATTAGAAAACTTTACCTTACATGATTTAGCGTTAATGTTAGATGCCACTTCTAATTTGTCATATTTGATGGCTAATGTTAACAGATATTGGACAAATGGGAGAGCAAAGCAATCTGTTGTCTTTGAATGCTTTTGGCTGTTAGATTGAACTGTTGCATAATTTTCCAAGCTTATGAGGGCGCCATCTCTCAAAAAAGGAGGGTCTGTGGTCCTGAATATGCAGCCGCTCTGGTTTGCAGATGGATAGTGCTGTAACGGGGCTGGCGGAGGCAGTGGGTGGACCAGCGGACGACTCCACTGTGCCCTGTGCCTGGACTGCGCTCGGAGGGAAGGGATTATGGGGTCCTTCAAAGAGAGGCAGGAGATTGGCCTGGGGGCCTGCGCGGTCCCACGCCTCAACACTGCAGCCTCTGAGCCTGATTAGAAGCCAAGTTCTCCAAGTGAATGTCTCCCTCGCTTTTCATGTGTGAAGCCAAGTTTATTTCTGTGGATTGGATTCCAAAAAGTTAAAGTACACTGCTCCTAAGCCCTGACAAATTTCAGACAGAAAGTATATGGTTCATGCTTTATTGCTTACATTATAAAATGTACATGGAATGCTTGTCATATATCAAGATGCTTTCCTGTTTGCAGGGTGACATTTAGGCTAGGATTGAAGGACAGCTCCACAACTTACAAAAAAGATATGTTCTCCATGTTTTGTAATTGCTATCAAATCTGCAATTTATGTTTTTAAATCAACTTTCAGTTCACTTTACACGTCGTAAACACATCCAGGAGCATTACCACAAAATCTGAACTGCATAAACAATACAAGAGTCTCATGCATTTCCAAACACATTTGTACAGGTCAAAACTACAGAATTAGCAGGTTCCTCAACACCCCCCACGCAAATATACTATACTGCCTGAATAATGGCTTTTTAAATTTTTTTTATTGCAACTCAAATGCAATTTGTCGTGCAACCCTTGAGTGAACATTAAGAATGGGGTCATTCGATATTAGTCTCTCAATTCGTGTGAATGGAATGATGCCCACAAATCAAAGTGTCAACTAATGAATCAGAGAAAAGACTTTAATCTATGTCAGTCTTTGCTCCGCGAGGACTGCAAATTGTGGAAACACATTGACAGAGGAAACCTTTAGCAGTGCAAATCAAAGCAAATCAAGCAAATCGTAAATGGTAAAAATGGTCTCAGCTTATATAGCGCTTTTCTACCTTCATCAGGCCCAAAGCGCTTTACAGCAAGGAACCAGTCACCCATTCTCTCATTTATACACTAAATGTACGCAGACACTGGAGGTTGAAGTGTCTTGCCCAAGGACACAACAACAGAGGGCATCTTCAAGAGCTGGGATTCGAACCTCCAACCTTCCGATCATGAGACGACCCGCTCTACCAACTGCACCATCGTCGCCCCGGTCAAATCATGAAACAAAAATGTTAAATCATGAAACAAAAATGGTGACCTCTTGAATTTGGGAATATTTAACGCTTTCTGCAGGTAGGCCTTTGTGTGTTTATTTTTAAGTTTAAAGGCGTCTCTTTAAACTTAACCTCATACTTCATAAGCCCCAAAATCATTCAGTCACGAGAATATTGGTTTAACGTTTTCTCTTCCAGTGTCAAAATTCAAATTGAGACTCTCCGACTTTGTGTTTCCATTTCCATCTTTGCTGGACATTAGATGAACTTGCTACCTTTTCCCATCAGGACACTGAAGGAGGATGCCTGTTGGACCAGGTGGATTAGAAAGGAGGTTATTCCTTAAGAGGGACTGGACCGCTGCGTCCGGGGAGCGCGGGGTGAAATAAAAGGACAAGGCGACATCAGCGGATGGCCTCGTGTACACAGTGAACACAGGCCGCGCTGGGGATCGCCGCTCTCGCTCCGAATAAATGAGACGCAAGCCCAAACAGGAATGATTCTCCTCCGAGGGGAGCAGATAAAAAAGATGGATTAGCAGCCGGGCTGCGCTTCAAGGCGAGCGATGGATGGCAGCGAGCGACTCCAAGGGAAATGTCAGAGGAATGTGGAGCGATGAGGAAGTGTCTGGGGCGAGGGAAGTCGGGTTCATCAAGTGACTGATCTGCCATCTGTTTCCATTAATTATTTGATGTGCGCTATGGCTTTCCCCGCCCGCCTCCCTGCCCCATTTCCACCAGGCGGGCGGGGAGGAATCACAGAATGCCTTCAGTTTTGTTGAGTCGTCGGGAGCCCAGCAGAAGTGTGGACTATCAAAGTGAATTTCAGCAACCATCGTTAGGAGATCGCCACCAGGACGCACTGATGGGGCTCTCAGACGATCTGCTGACTTGACAGCCCAAAAGGACGCTTTACTGATGAACTAATCATGCTTTTGAGTAAATGACTTATTAGTCAGTTAACACATTGGAAGCAAAGTACTCTTTTACTCAATTACTTTTGGTTACTCTTTCCACTGTAAGTAAATGTTCAGGGACAAAAGACTGGATATAAGCAGGATTACTCAAGCGTATGAATGAAACAACAGCGCTCCAGGTCTGGCCTTATGTGCCTCCGTGCTTAAAACAGGATGTAAATATTTTGTTGCGAGGACAATCAGAAATTCTGTTGCCTAAAGCAAATGTTTTGATTGACCAAGAGCAGTAGATGTGGCCGTATCTCCATGCAGCGCTAAAACAGCAATACGGCCGGCCCTGACCTCATTAGCATCAGCATAAAAGCCGGCGGTTGTTAATGAATGCCATTATTTTTCATGAGCCAAAGCGTTATGAGCGGAGTTAGCGGGTGACTTTGCGGCGGCACTCGTGATTGACAGTAATGGGGCGGAGCGGCTTGATGTGCGGCAATAATCCCAACTGCAGACAGGTTCTATGCTAATGAGCTGTTAGCATGACTAATGACGCCAGGCGCTAACTCTGCTGTCGACAAGCCGCGGCGCGCGTCCGCACGTTGTCAGCGGCAGAGCAAAGAAGGGATGAAGAGGCTTTTTTATGGAGGGGGGGCTTACAGCAGATTGCATAGTTAGTCACCGGCGGGTGGGGGGTAAGGGAAAGACACAGTCGAGACCAAATTCCCCCGGTTGGATTCGCAGGCAACGTCAAGAAGCGCGGAGCCGAGGGGGAAATTGCCTTTGAAAGTGCGGCCGCCGGTTTTGAGAGAGGACAAGCAGCACTTAGCTTTCACTCTTAACAGGTGCTTTCATGAGCCGCCGAAGAAAAAGCTGCTGTCTGCGCTGTGATATTCTTCGTATTTAAATGCGCTGTTTGTTGTTGTGAATTCTTAATGCCTCACTTTGAACTATCACAACAGTGTTATTGTGGGGAGAAGTGAAAACAGATGTGGTCTTGGAATAATGCATACGGCTCTATTTGGAATGGAACTGTGAATATTTCAGATAAGCCCACCTTTGTTCCCTGGTAATTGATTAGTTTTCTATAGGGGTGTCCATGATTAACCGGTTAACCGTTAAAAACTGCATAACCGAGTAAAAGCATTTTGCTCGGTTAACTGGCGTGTATAATTTGCCGTGCCATTAAGTACTTGTAATACATTTTTGCACCGCCAGAGCGCTCCCAAACATTTGTTCACGAGAGGCCGTCAACGCGCATGGCTAGCTAGTTTAACTTTTCAATATGAAGCGGGCCATAAACGGCACAGCGTGGGAGAAACGCTTTACAACCAAGAATGACGGATCAAAATGCAAGTATTGCATTGCAGTGCTTAGATATACTTCAACTTCATTGTTGTACCATCTCAACAGCCCGGGCATCACTTAGGAGGTAGCTAGGTAAGCTAAAGGCACAAAACACGCCTTTCTCGTTATTGTTAAAACGTGGTGGAGAGATAAATGTTGTTGTTGTTGTACGCATGAATGACTGTTTCTTTGCACAATGTTTCAAAAAAAGCGGGCTAAATGACAGCAGGTAAAATAAATAAAAATACTGTAGGGCCACGTGAACGCAAGTCAGTGACCTACTTTGGCTGCTCTGGCATTACCACTGCGTTTTATTTCTATAAATTAATTTTGTTTTAAATGTGTTCCACATACATTTAAAATGTGGGGGGGTTAACGGTTATTGAAAAACTTGAAAACGTGCAGCCCTAGTTTTCTAGTTGCAGTAGTAGGCTTACCACGCTGCGTAACAACTGTCAAACACTCGAAACATAAACCCAGCAGTGATACCAAACGTGCCCTCATTGGGCTGCTTTTATTACAAATAAAAACACTCAAAATAAATGACTTAATGCCAGTTGTTAGATTCTGTTTGTTGGGTGAAATGTTACACACACTGTGGCTTTAATTATAATAATGCATTGGTTTTATATAGCGCTTTTCTGGACACTCAAAAGATGCTTTACTTTACATTTTAAGTAATAAAAGTAATAAAAACATTTCGGCCTCTTTCAGCTGATCTGTGCAAGACAAAATGTAATTTTCTGTTTACAGTGGTCCCTCGCTATAACGCGGTTCAGCTTTCGTGGTCTCGCTGATTTTTGTGTGTACAATTTTGCAGCTTTTTTACAGCATATGAACGCCATGCGCACATTGTGTTCTGTGTCCTGATTGGCTAGTCGTAGGGTAAGCCTCCTCTTGCAGAGTGGATCTCTGTCTGTCACTTCAATACATCAGCACAGGCCGGGCATGAGCGGGTCTGACTCCACTTTCTCTGCACTTTTCCGCAGAAATAAACACCGCTAGCATGTGGCGCTCGCCTCAGCTAAACACTCGCCTTCTGAAGCCTGAAACTGCTACGATAAAACTTTGGTCGTAGCTATGATTGTCTAGCACAGGGGAGACAAGTGCAGCTCACGATTTTACCATCCCCACGTCACGCAATGTGATCTAAAAATCTTAAAAGACAGAAAACATTGCACAGTGTACACCAGGCATAAGGGTGAACCCGTGTGAACTAATGAGAAAAGTGTGTGGTGAGGGGTTTTACAGCCTTAAAATATAATATTGTACAAAATAAATCTGACTACTTCGCGGATTTTGCATATTGTCTGTTATTTTTAGAACGTAAGCCCCGCGATAAACGAGGGATCACTGTATATCATTTCCTTTAATTATATGTTTGAGTGTTTCTTGGGGCACACATTACCTTTATTGCATACATGTCTAATAATTCAACTACCGGCCATTAGGGATGCACGATAACATCAGCTGCAGATAATTATTGGCCAGTATTTCATTTTATGACCAATCATAAGGTCCGATAATTGCATTGAATCTGCGGCTCCAGCTCACTGCCTTTCTCTTGGCGGCTCCGTCTCTACTGCAGCCTGGAGCTGCTGCAGATTCATGAACGCAGTCACAACAGCAGATCTACGCTCTCCCCGAGCGACTCCTGCTCTGTTTTAGCTGAAAACCAACAGTATTCCAGCGGAACAACACTGTGGAGAAGCTTTCCGTGAAGGAAGAGCTGTAACTTTTTACATTTAAAAAAAGTAAGTTTAACACACCAACAGAGAGGCTCCTAAACCGAGAGGAGTTTTTCACTCTTCTGCCACACTACACTGGGGAAATTAGTTGTTGTGATCTCCTTCATGTGTGATGCAAACTTGAGTCTGTCACGGATTTTGCATCTCTTCTTTCTCATGTCAGTGGAAGCTTACAGTCCACACATGTCCACGACACTGCTGACCTAAATGATGTCCCTTCTTAACCCTGTTATACTTTGCAAAATAAGTGTAGTTCATGATGGCACAAGGCATCGCAAAAAATGCATATCTGGCGAAGCACTTCCACAACTTCTTTCATATAAACGCTCCAAGCTAATTTCCTGCGTGGAGAGTTTAGGCGCAGGTCGGCGATCTGCGCTCAAAGTTCCCTCTGCTCGACCTGAACCGACTCCATTTGGGGCGTTGCGTATTTATCCGTGGCGCCGAGATGTTTTTTAAGTCCCTCACTCCGCCTGCTTTGTAACTCCACGCTTCTGCCGAGTGTGCGACTGTCGATAAGTGGTTTTGGCAAAGCGCGGGGAGTAATCATTTTTCCCCAGATGTGTGCGTTTGGGACGGCGATCAAACAGTGAGGGGAGCGAGGTGTGAGAGGAGGTGGGAGAGTGCTGCAGCTGGGGCTCTGTCTGTCCCACCCCGAGCATGCAGTCAGCAGACCCACCTACACAGGCTGCAAAAAACCCATATTTACACAAGTGCCCTGGGGGGAGAGGGGAGAGGGGAGGAGGGATAATGCTGTTCCACTTTGTCCTGTAGAGGGAAGTGTTGAGTCAAGATGCTCAGTCTCTGTGAACACATGCACACTGCTGCGTAGACTGTTGGACAAATGAAAAGCTTTATTCCTTTGGCACATGGCCTCAGAAGTAGCTGCTCTGGCGAACCTGACTGTCCATCATGTAAATATCAATGATTTGGATAAATGATAAATGATTGACACATTTGAATGCCACTTCAGAGCCCAGATGAAATTGTTAAAAGTGAGTGATTTATTTATTTATTTTTTTCAAGTTTTGCTATTTCTTGTCAACCTTTTTTGTCCTTCTGACTTCCTTCCCTTCAGTTTACAGTCAAGATAAAAGAGGCTGCGTCGCTGTCAAACCTGCCAGAATCTGCAGTAAAACCAGCTCCTCCCTCACTTCGCTCCCAGGAGGCCGCGGGGCAGGGTGTGTTTACCGCTCCTGTAATTGGGAGTAGTTTAGGAGATCTCCCGACCTCGCTGCCTTCGCGGTGTGTGCCCTGTGCTCTCTCTGTTTTGCGAGCGCGCGTGTCCGTGTGTTTGCGCACGAGCCGATGACTGGCAGCTAGGCCGAGGAAGCCGAGCAGCGCCTAACCCGTGTCAGCCCACCAGGGAGCTCACAAATTGGTTTTCACTGCGCCGCCTGTCTCTCCCCCCCAGCGCCGCACACACACCCGCGTATCTCCACATCTCGCCGCCGAGACAATCCTTCATGTTGGCTCTTCTGCTAGCTTGTGCTTTTTCTCCCCCGTTTTGTTCCTAGTATTTTTCTTCTTCTTCATCATCTCATCTCTCACAGACGAGCCGAGCGTGCGTATACTGTTGCCAGATAGTAGTGGGGAAAAAAGGCTTCCCATAGGTTTGGAGATGGAGACAGTAGCGGAGATTCATCGGAGCTAATCCCGGCCCGGTGTGTTTATCCGCGCAGATGGATGGGTGCTGTAGAGCTGGGTGTCACGGGGAGAGTGTGGGTGCACATCCATAAACACGCTGACAGCTCCTCATCTGTCGCCCACGGCCTACAGTGCGCACCCACAGGAATGCAGTCTGCCACTTTGATACTGAGGTAGTGTGGAAGCCAGGTTTAGACAGGAAACTAAAAGTGTGCACTACAGAACTTTAGCAGCAGCAGTTGTAGGGGCAGTAAAAGTGTCTGTTGAGGTTCAAACTGGAAAGATAAAGACTGTCCGAGTAGGTAGTTGCATGAATTGTATCTTTCGTCTGCCACCATCAGTTCTCCAAAGCCAAGCAGCGATGCTGTTTGTTTCATTTAGTTGGATGCCATCTTGGATGTCCACGTTTAGTTTGCGCATATGCCTACATATTTAGTCCATCTCTCTCTTCTGCCCACACTCCAGTAAATATACACTCAAATATGTACATTAGTAAATAAAAAGTAATATCCATAAAGTTCATAAGGTCTGTCTGTTTGCTTCCGTTGCCGATACTGGGGATTTGAGTATCTATTGATATCTGATACCAAGGGACTTGCTTCCCAAGTCTATCTAACATATTATTTCAAGTTATATCAAAGCTAAGGTGAATAATGCATAACATTTGGATGTTCATCCTCAAATATTTAGGTAACTTAAGATAAGAGAGGACTTTATTGATCTCACAATGGAGAAATTCACTTGTTGCCTCCGCTCTCAAGAAACACTCAGGGGAAAAATAGACAAGGAAATGTGCAATCAAGTAATAGTAACTAGATGTATCTTGTATATAATGAATAAAAAGCTTTAAAGGGCAAAATATATGTAGAAATACAAAAAATTCGAACAGAATAAAAATGTCCCACACGCTTCCATCTCCGTGATTGTATTCCCCCTCCTCTCCGCATGTATCCTCTTTATAACCTGGTGTAAAAGGCTGTAAATGATTTTGTGCGGCGAATGGCCCAGACACTGTTCCAAATCCATGAGCCGAAGTGGTTTAGCGCTGACCCGATCTGCGGCGGTCTGCGGCGGAGGGACACGGCTCACCAACCTCGGCTCGTCACCCCCCCGTCCGCTCTCTGCCCACCCGCCATCACCGCTGCCATCCGAGCGCCGCGCCTCCCTGATGGCTTTCCCGCTCTGCTGATTTCACAAATAGGCCTCATTGATTGGATGTGATTCTTGTGGATAGAGCAGCTTTATTGAGTGGTCGTTGAGCTGATGGACAGGAGCGGGGTGTGCGCACGAGCGCGCGGGCGGACGTGTTTGCGGAGAGGAAGGGGGGATAAAGGGAAACTTCCTCTGCATCGGTAATCCAGCCGCCGCCGCGTCTCCCCGAGGAATAGGCTGATTGTGAAGCAGTCCACAGCCCAGTCTGCGTTCAGGGCTGGGCACGAGGCGGAGGCCATCTTCAGGAGGCTGTCCAGTGCTCATACTCATAATAGGAATGTTACTGTAAAGAATAAAGTGAAAGAAAGTCAAAAGTAATGACCCAAAGAATCAATAGTCAAAAAGAATATACTTGGAGTGTAAAGTCTGACTGTTTGCATTTACATATTTCACACATTGCCAAAGGCCACACTGTAATAAAAAAAAAAAAAATGGGATAAATAATTGGAGTTAAAGTGATGGTCTGTAAGATTGCAAAGTGAGGAGAGAATTTGAGGAGAGAAATTTGAAAGCAAACAATCAAGTTCCTCCCCTCCTGACTAGACCTGAAAGCCACTCCTAGACAAACTCCTCCTTCAAATTACTGCATGTTGTTTTATTTATTATGTATTCAGAGTGGCTTGTTCCCCCTGTGATAAGTGTAAAAGTGGCATGGGTGTTTGGATCCTGGCGGCAGTAGCAGGTCACGCTTGTGTGAAAATGACCTCTGAATAATATGTGGACTTTCTTCCATGGTACCAAAAGAAGAGCCGTGCTTTCCTGAACAAAATCATCTTCATGTATGACAACGCTCCATGTCATACTGTAAAGAATACCTCTGCATCATTGGCTGCTATGGGCATAAAAGGAGAGAAACTCATGATGTGGACCCCCTCCTCCCCTGACCTCAACCCTATTGAGAACCTTTGGAGCCTCAAGCAAAACATCTATGAGGGTGGGAGGCAGTTCACATCCAAACAGCAGCTCTGGGAGGCTATTCTGACATCCTGCAAAGAAATCCAAGCAGAAACTCTCCAAAAACTCACAAGTTTAATGGATTTAAGAATTTTGAAGCTGCTATCAAAGAAGGGCTCCTATATAACTTGACCTGTTAAGATGTTTTTGATTGAAATAGCTTTTGATTTCAGTAAATATGACCTCCTAATGCTACAAATTCAACAAATTACCATTTTCAGTTAATTACAACCTTTAAAATGTATTGAAACTATGAGTTGCATAATAATTTGAAACAGTAGCTTTTTAGTTTTTTTTTACTATAATTATTTTTGAAAAAAATACCGTTATCATTGGGAGGTTTTTTCTACCACATTCAAATGATCCTCTAACAGTTAAAGACTTGAAAACCATGCTGACTGTCACTTGAGTTGACAGTTTAGAAAATCTGAGAAAAAGGTCATTTGCATAATAATTTGGAACGCAGTGAACTACGGCCCACACTTCCAGCGTAGTGCACCCTAATGTTAAGTACTACCTGCTTTTTTAGTCTCCCCCTGGGCAGCTGTGGCTCCGAAAGTAACTGCCACTTTTGGTTTGCTGTGTGAAAAGCGCGGTACATACTGTCTTCCTTTTTCACTTCCCTTTTGTGTGGCTTTATTTCCAATGGAAGATTATTTTCATGGTTTTGCCATGAGACCAAAGAATCAACTGATAATATTAAAAATGCAGAAAAGACGGCGTTGACATGGAATAATACAATGGCACAATGGCACAAACAAATAAAAAATGTCATTTGTTTTTCATTTTCTTTATATTATCAATATTACACACCATATAGCTGATGAAGTATATGAAAGTATTTTTTAGCAATTGATGAAATATTACATTTAGAAAAAAAACATTTGGAGTGTTAGTGCCCAGGGAGAGCGAGGAGGAACCGGTTTGGGAGAGGGCCTCTGTGTGCTCTTTCCGATGATGGATGTCCCCGAGTGGAGGGGTTAAACGGTCTAGGTCTGGTGGCTGGTGCTTGTCACCCTCCCCACAATAACTGCTCATTGTCAGAGGAGCATTCTGGATGTGCGCCCTTCGAAGGTCCCAAACAGTCCTCTTTGTCTTCGCCACGTTTAGAGATGGAAATTGCGCTTCTGTTTTGTTGCTTGTCATGGGTCAACAGTGTGAAGAGGAGCGGGCTCAGCGCACATCCTTGGGGAGGAACCGAGGAGTCTTTGTTTAAAGATTGTGTATTTGGCCTTTTGCAAGTATTTGGTAATAATCTCAAACACATCTTTATCTCTGTCTGACACTTTGCTGGTTAGAAAAGAAATATTGATCTAAAATAACTGAAACTAAATATCTGGTAGTTTCACTTCCTGGTCCTCAACAAGCCCACTCCCTTCTCTGCACAGATGTTTCAATAAAGATGTGGCTGTAGTGAAGCTGTGGCGAGTGTTTTCATGTCGCAATGAGAGGATTAAGCTTTACCAGAGATGGAGAGGCGAGGGAAGCCGGACCTTCACCAGTGGCTATTCTTCCAAACAGCTCCTAAGATTACTCGAGTTACTGGAAACACAGTTTTGATTGGAGAACAACATTGTTAATTATTAAGGGGAATCTGCACCTCTGTTTCCTTCAACATAACAGTCCTCCTCCATAGCTGTCAGGGATATCACTGGTGATGTGTTAGCTGAAGAAGTCAGTTTCCAATTCCGTGGCCTTCGAACTTGTATTCAGAGCGGCTAATGTTGCAGAAAGGTTTATTTGCGATGTCTACCTCACTTTCTTTTATTTCGTTACATAAAGGATTGAACTCCTCACCCGCCGGATTCAACTTTCTAAAAATCTTTATTCAGTGTCTCTTCACTGCATCAAGGGGAGGACAGGCAGAGTTTGTGGGTTCAATTCTGTCTTTAGTATTTCCAAATTTCTCATTGTTTGTTGAAGTTGTGAGGTTACCAATAGGAGTACAGTGTAATACCTAGTATATTAGTAGCACCCTGGGGATCAAGCAGTAATAAGACACACAAGTTCTATGACAGGACTTGGGCAGCAGTACATTTTACTACATTAAAGCTGAAAGGTAGTAGCCCGGTTAGCCACCAATTTGTGTCATGTATTGTAGACTTCCTGAGAATGTAGGTGGGACGTACAGGCGCAGAAAGAACCAGTCAGAGAAATGTAAGTGTGTGTGACCATTCATTTCCTTCAGTACAAGTAGAAGCTAGGGTGGCACTGATATTTTGATACGATGCGATTTTCATATTTTGTATATAGCCTGTTTTATTTTTCATGCACTGGAGCGTTGAGCTGCATATACTTCTGAAATTACTGTTACATCATGGTACTCATTTATTACATTTCAGCTTCATGCAGTAACAAGATGCAAATCTGTGAGAAGTTAAGTTGTCAGAAAAACATCCTTCTCATATAAATGTGGCGCTCTAACACTTTTTCTCTGTATTGAGCTACATAAAGGCGTGCTCTGATTCACAAGCAGCAAAACACTGCTTATTTGATGAAAATCCGGATGTAAAGATCGTATTGGCATATGGCCATCTGCTTTTTTCCACAATCAAATGATGATTCTGTGACCCAGTCCGCCCTCTAATTTAGTAAACACACACTGTTTTCATGTACATTTGGAAGTATTCAAATATTCAAGTATTCCCTGGTTTAATGTTGAAATTTTTTTCCACAAAACTGAACTTTAATGTTTTATAATGTTTTTTCTTTACACTTTTCAATTTCTGATTTAGCCCGTCAAATTTCAAATCAACATGCTGTACTGTTACATAAGGACTGACTTCTCCATTATTTTGTCTGTGGAATCTGTAGAGAAAGTTCTGTGATAACTGACAGCTCCGGGAATCCGAGCGTGTGCATTTGTAGCGATAGACAGAGCTCGCTGTGATTCCTGTGCCTCTGAAAGCGCCCCCAGCTCACCCTTGGCTCCCTCTAAAAGCACACATTTAAAAGGTGCTCCATCGTTTTGCCATTCTCTGCCCTTGGGCCTCCACTTTCTACATTTAGCAGCATTATCTCTTATTTACCTCACTGTGTGCCAGGCCTGGAAAGCTGAATACCTCTCGCTGCGTTTGAGCAATTTGCATCTGGCGGAGTGCATTCTGTCTGCTCTCTTCTGCCGTTTTGTCTAGCAGCTCGCTTTGGCGCGCTTCCAGAGAACCACTGACACACTTTTTTTTTTTAGCAACAACACATGGGCAGAGGGGAAAAAAATCAGGCACTTGATTATGAGAGTCTATTGTGGAGGGCGGTGAGGGTCAGCGGTGGCACATTTGTGATGTAAATGAGCCAAAGAAGTGACTAAATGCTAATGGTGTCGTGGCGTTTGCATGTGGCGCTGTCTGATCAACTGCCTGCTTACAATGCGCTCTGTGTGTTTACACAATGGGCGCGGGAGCTGATTAGTTGTGATCAATGACGAGCCACTCGCGAACGGTTCACGCGAGCGCTTGACCCGGGTGCAGAGTGGGATTGACAGGGCCGTCACACCCACAAAGAGCTCTTCTGTCGCACAACACGCCGGGGCAGATGAACGATAGTGCGGCTGCCATTTAGAAACTAAGTAAGTGCTTTATTGTCATTGTACAACTGTACAACAAAATAGTGTTCAGGTGTTAGTCCTGAGCTGCCACTGTGTGTCAACCTGACCCGCATGACCTTGGAGGTCGGGGGAACTGTAGCACTCGGAAGAAACCTGGCTGCCCTCGCTCGCTGTCTCCTCTGATCCTCTGAAACGGTGCACCGCCTCCTGGGTTTGTCCCTGTTTCAGAGCGTGGTGTCCTGCACTGGTCAGCTCCACCTCCTCCTTTCTCTTCCTCCTGCAGCTCCCTCCGCTCCACAACAGTCTTTCACAATCTCCTTGTTTGTCCCTTCCTTGTTTTCTGTAGATCCTCTTGTGACGCCTCCACTGTACTGAAGCTGTGGGGGCTCTTGGTGCCTCTTCAGTGTCTCAGAAGAAATGTGTAGGTCTCAAATGGGTTTAGCTGAAAAGCTAGCATTTTGTTTACCTTTAAAAAGCTGCTTTCTTCAGGACCATTTTAGACTCTCAAAGTAAACAAATCCACCAAACCTCCACAAAAACAAAAACTCGGCAAAGATGTACAAAGTATCCAGAAAAACAATGTGGAACACAGAAACCACAAATGCAGGTTGCAGAAAAAGGTGAAAAATTAAGTTGTACCAGGAGGAGGTTTCTTCCTGTTTTCACATCGCCATGATAATGGGACTTACCAAGCAAACTAGTCTCCCCTTTTGTTGTTGTTGTTCCTTCTTAAAAGCTTACCCAAGCAGTACTTTCACCATGCCACTTTGAGGCATTTTGTTACATGTTGTACTTGGAATTAATTCATTTTAAAAAGGTGAAACTGAGTAGTTTTTATAAGAAATATTGTCAGGATCCTCGAGGGATTATCCTTCTGTTGCACATCTGCTTCAGTTGAGCGTCGTCTCTGTGAGTAAGTGCGTTCGGTCTTTGTTTTCCCTCGCGTTCGTGCTCTCTCACTTTATGAGCACTCCACACGCAGCAGCTAAATGAAACGCAGACGACATCAGGGGGGTAAGGTTAGTCCTCACTGTGCCGAGATCTGGACAGTCATTTGGTGGATAGAAGCGAACAGAGCGCCCTGGGAGTTGGACCCAGTTACTGTTCATAACTATTGTTCTGAGAATGTGCATGGTTTGAAGCAAATCGTGTTCAGGCTAAATGGCTATGACAGGTACTAAGTCTAAGCCGTTAAAAACTTAAAATAAAACAGTCATGGGTCCAACTGTTCTGAACTAAATGCCAGCTTACATTTATTTAGGTTAGGCCGGGTGACGGAGGCCCTCGGAGCGGACAAAGAGGATGTGGAATGTTTCTCAATAATTACAATAACAAAGTATTTGCTCTGGAGCGGGGCGAACATGGAGCAGGTGGAATCTGGGGGTTAGCCGCACAGAAACAGAGGCCCATTGCAAACCGCTTGTAGAGCAGCTGGTTCTGGTTCTGTATCAATATTTGGTATTGCGGAAAAAGGTGGAGGGAGGGCCATGTGAAACCCTGACCCGTACCCTATCAAGTCAAATATTGACAAAAACGTTCCGTACTGTTAAGACGTTATGTTTTATGTTGTGGCTTCTTTCATGATTCATGTGAGGCGTACGTCAAACATGTGATCAACATCCAAAACAAACAGCGGATCTCTTCCTTTAAGGTAAACCGTGTGCTGTGTGACAATGGTTTTGGAGATGTTTTTTTCTTAGAGCGCACAGTTTGTCAGTAACATTCAGTTTTTCACAATGTTTACAAATGAGCTGACACCTAGTCTCAAATGTGCTACCAGCGACAACGGGCCTCTTCACGCTGCTCCGAGCCAACATCTGAACATCTCCTTCTTCTACAACACTTGGACAAATGTCCAACTGCACTGTTATCTGACAAGCCCAAGAATTTAGAGCATGAAACCTTTATGAGAACGTTTTTTTTACACAGGACATTGGCACGTTCTTTCTGGTGATTGGGATCTTTCAAATAGGCATTTCAATTTAATGGAGATGTTTTTTCTACCCTTTTTCTAACACTTTACTCCTGTGTGTCCTCTCCTTCCATGGCCCGCTGAGCCGGGCTCTCTGAGGGAGGATTGACTCGGAGCACTTCTATTTCCCCGGCTCAGGCCCTCTTCCCCTGTTTGTCTTTCCCTCTGTCTCTCTTTTTCTTTCTATCTGTTACTGTTCCAATTGTTAGAGAACAAACAGTGGTGTTCGAGAGCATAGATGAAAAATAGGCGTGTCTATTGCAGGAGAAATGTATTTACCATCAGTGTAGGACATGGAGACACGAACTCGAAACATTGCGCCAATCTAACCACTCAAGTGTGCCTATGCCTTCACATGAAGAGGGATGAAGACCCTCTGTTGTACGTCACACTGATACACAAGCCAAAACAGTGCCTATGAACCACAGTTACAGCTGTACGACCGAGACCGTACAATATGATAAATAGCGACTTAACACCTTCTGGAGTATTCGTCATAAGGCTTTGAAAAAAGGGCCACATTTGACTTGATACTTCAGAGCCTTTATAGAAATGTAGCGACATAGAAAGTATTGTATTGATCTTTCAAATGTAGTGGAGTAAAAGTTATACGTTTTAAGAAAAAAGCACAAACCAAAATAAAAACGAGTCAAGTACAAATCCTCAAAAACCGTCATTTGGACTTCAAGCTATTTAACATATGTAACTAGTGATGTACAGGAGCAGAGATAGATTTCAAATCTCCAACACTAAATCCAAACCAGTTTTGGATCTCCCCATTAAAAAACAAAAAAGGGCATTCCTGACTCAATTAAACCTAACATAGAGAATTTACCTCTACATTCCTTTTGATAGCCTATAGTAAAAATGTGTTATCTAGAACCAACAAACAGAACAATCATGTTCATTTGTTCAATAAAGGACTGTTCATTTGTATCATTTATTTGAGGTGAAACAACCAAGTCACTTTCTTTAATGCTGTCCCTGGACCAACAGCATCAATACTTGGATTTAAAGATGGAAGATTTTTGATACCTGTAGTACCTAAACTTTTTTTGTTCGAAACCATGCTGGTATCGTTTAACAGTACCTAGCCTTATTGCTAATGCTAATCCAAGTAATCAAGCCTGGGACAGAAACTATGGAGCGGTTTATACGGCGACGAAATGGCGGTACGTACATGGTATTGTTTGAAACCCAGCTTCACTGAAAACTCTGGAGGAGGTAGATGTCTCAGTGCGAGGTCGTTCTCTGCCACTGGGCCTCGTGTGAATAGCGGAATACGCAATGTCAAGGCCCAATCTGAACAATGATTGGCTAAACTCTCACTATATTGTGTTATAAAGCTTCTCACATTGATATTTAGTCAAATAACGTCCTGTAAATAATTTGCAATGACTTACTTTTACTTTAGAAAGCTCCAGCCAGAGTCCCCTGAGCCAGATTCATCCCAGGAAGTAGAAACCGATAAGTTGCCTTCCTCTGTGCACTCACGGTGCATATTCTTCTTTTGGGTTTTGCATGTTCTCCCCGTGTCTGCTTAGGTTTCCTCTCGGGTACTCCGGTTTCCCCTACCTCTAAAACATGTACAATAGGCCAGGATGAATGATGTGTGTGTGAAAGTATGGTGGTGGTCAGAGGGACCGTTGGCACAGATGTGAACTGAAGCTACAAAGGTATCTTATCACCACTGAGTGTGGAGTGAATGTAAAATGCTCTCATGTAAAGCGCTTTGTGACCATGTCTGTGAAAGGCGCTATATAAATAAAGATCTTCTTCTTCTTAAAGCTTGTTAGAAACACAGCACTGTTTGCTGGACAAAGGCATGTACTGCACTTTTCAGTGGTTTTATTGACACGTCCTCGTTTTCATATAAACGCAGATCGAGAGAGGACAAGACTGCTGTGTTTTCCTGGAGACTATTGCCGTATAAACGGCGCCTATGAGTCAGTGAGGAAATAATCCTGTTCTCTGTTGAATGTCTCAGTAGTCTTTGTAATTTTAGTTTAATGATCAGATGCTCCTGTTACAAGTTCTCTATATCAATGTAACCAGCCTATGTGATGTGGCCGACGCTATTTAGTTTAGAAAAGTCCTTTGAAAGTGAAAAACCAGTCAAAAAAGATCAATGTTTTCATGAAGAACCCCTTGAGACGTATCATCTCGACTCACTTATTTGCTCATAGCAAATCAGTTTCCAGCACAGACAATGAATCATCTACAAGTCACTTTTGAGGAAGTCTCTTGGTGTCGATTGGAATAATAGATCGGGTATACTGTCGACCTCATGGTGTTTTTGATCCAGATTATCGCATCTTCAAAATATCCTACTGTTACCACTCCGCGCCGCTGTAGTCATGGTTATGGAGGGCAAGGGCGGTGGAGCGGGGCGGGAAGGAGGGGTTGGGGGGTGCCATGTTAATTGCTTCCGTGAATAATTTGAGTCCGCTAATTTGCCAGTAATGACAGTGGCTGCTGCTTTTGTGTTTATTTATCCAGAGATGAATTGGCGGCCGGGGGGAGGGGGGGTGACGTTAGGCCGGGTGGGGTGTGGCGAGTTTGATTACGCACACATGGGAGAGCGAAGGAAATGACAGCAATTATGGATTATGAATATGTATTTGGGCACGTCAGTGCTTTAGGACGTGACAATAGCACTTCGGTGACGCCATCGGGCTCAGGCGGATCCACGGACTCGTGTAGAATTGCGATTATCGGAGCATCTCTGTGTGATTTAATCAAACCTTTTGTGTGCCTCTCTTCCAGGCCGAGGGGGAGGATAATCTGAAGAAGATGCAGCTGATGGAGCTCGCCATCCTAAATGGGACATATAGAGACAACAACCTCAAAGCTCGTAAGTGTCTACTCAGGCTGGACACATTTCATTTCATCGCTATTAACTCATGAACTTACAGGACTAAGAGCATCTTTCATAACACGTGCGATCCTGCATAGACAATGGAAAATAAAGGACCCACTCAATCACACATGCAAAAGACATCAATTGAATAATTAGTTAGTCACAGCCTATTGAGGCTTGACTGGATTTCTGTAATTCCAATTCCTCTCTTCTGAAATAGGTGCTTGGTCAATGTTGCAGGAGAAAGAGCACAGTTTGGGACATAAACATGAAGTATTTCCAGCATCTGAAGCCCCTTAAAACCCCACAGCAGTGGCAGCAGATGCAGTATTGACGTATAAAAGCCTTCCCAGTTCCATTGTATTACTTTTGAAGGACTGCAGAGGTCATTCTTTCCTCACAATAATCATGTTTTTAGCGGATCCTCCTCAGTGAGTGTAAGAAGCTGCTGTGGATGTTAGCGCTAGCCGCATTAGCTAATAAACAGTCTATTTATTTAATATGCAGGGTTTCCGTGGGGCATTAAAAGTCATTAAATGAATTATGCTGAATGTAAGGCCTTAAAAGTCTATAAATCACATTCAAACTGGCATTGAAAACCTCTTAACTCCCACCTGAACAAAACACATTTTCTCCAGTTTGGCTTTACACAAATCTAAAAGCTTCTTGAAAAAAGTGTCAAAATAGCGACACGAACGAGGATGAAAAAGCAATGGAAAAAAGATTTCAAAAAAGTGAGGACATCGCGAGGAAAAAGATCAATTTAGATGAATTTTGTAGTTCTTAGCTTTCAAATGAGGCGTTACACTGGCCTATAGGCTGTGATTTTATGGATTTGGGTAAAGCTGAACTGGAGAAAATGCACTCGGGTTAAGACGGTTAAGAGGTTAAATCTTTTCTTTAGAGGCAGACCCTCGACATCGCCCAACTATTTGTACCGCTTATATTCGTCAAAAACTCAGACTAGTGGGAAGAGTATTTACTTTCTCTCACTTACCAAAGTAAGAGTAACGTTACTTGTCATGATTTTATTCAAGTAAAAGTAGTGACCCGACTACAGTGAGTAACTGTAACAAAACAGAAAATCCTGTGGAAAGAAAATTCCTAGAAAATACAGAAAAACTAAATAATTCAAAAGAACAAGGAGCTGTATGTACTTATTAGATCAAAATGAAGCATGATGCATGAAAGGACATATGGCAAGATTTGTATCATTTGTGGCATCAAAAATATAGTATTAAAAGCATTCACTTTGACTTTCTGCTGCCTGTAGACACTCTACAGAGAAGGTACAGCATGACCCAATCTGATAAATGCTGATTTGAATGAGTGACTTACCGACCTCAGCGTTTTCTTCCTGGCTTTGTGGGACTGTTCTTTATCATTGATCAGGCACATACTTCAGAAGTGAGGAATTGTATGAACATTGCTTTACTTTGGGTTATGAATATACTTTTAAAGAAAACGCCCTTTACCTCTTATTCTCTTAGTTGTAGTTCCAAACTCATTCCTAACTTTCCTAACACATTTCAAACATCCTAATTCTTCACAGAGATGAGTTTTTTCGCCACTTTCACAAAGCAACACTGTCACTATAACGTCAACAACAACAACGTGCTGCAAGTATAACTTTAGAATACAGTGCGTAGTGTAGAAAGGTACATCTGCTTCTACATGACACTGAAGGATAAAACAAACTTCCACAACAAGAAAGAAATCCAGTATTAGTCCTTTTGATTTCAAATTGGGATAATACTCTTAAAGTCATAATCGTTATTGTCTATACACATGAGTAGATCCTCAGGAGGCGCTGCTCTTCCTGTCTCCGTTATTTGATCCTTATTGGGGAAAATAGCGAGAGAGGGGAAGGCCCGCGACCTCCCGGAGATGACACCCTGAAGTCACGAGTCGCTGTTGGCCTGCACTGGCCCCAGTAGGCTCATGCTAAGGTTCGACCTGTTTGCTGTTAGATAAACACTGTACGTATATATTTCTCCTAACATTACGATCCAGCATCTCTTTAGGAGCACCTTCATACTCCTGTTCCCCCTCCATCCCTCTGTCCTCTCCATGCCACCGCTGTCCGCACACGCCGCTCTGCATGTCAGCCGCTATAGCCCACATTCATGGACTGCTTGTTTTCAACTATGATAGTTTTTTTTCCCGTGCACATTCTTTGTCATTTGGGTGTAATACTGTCTGATCATAACGGGCCTGTAATTTAGCCGAGATGTGATTTTTTTTTTTTAATATTCTTCACGATCGCTGCGGAGATTTAACTGTGGGCTAATGGTAATGACACTGGTGACTGATGAAGGGGCCGATACGGGGAAGCAATGGTGAAGTGATCAGATGTGTACAGTACGTGTGGACCAGAGAGACGCGCTGTGTGGAGCTGTGGAGGAGGAGCTGAAGCAGCTTTACAATCGCCGCGGTTACCAATGAAAGCTCGCGGCAGGTTAATCATAAAAAAACATAAACCGCCCAAAGCACATGAAGTCAGTGGCAGGTTCAGGAATCCAATGTGCAGAGAGGGAATCTGATCCATTTTGGCGATAATATCATGCTGCCAAAGGAAGAGTCCCAAAAGAACCATGTGCAGCTGCGTTTGTTAGGGCGCAGTAAAAATCAGCTGACAGGTTCATTTGTTTTGTAATTCGACTGAATTCGACTGAATTCCTTTAGTTATGGCTCATAATAATATTGCCAAAAGCATGAAGATAAAAGGGTTCAATAGGTTTAGGATTAGAACAACCCTTAGATAAATATGAAAATGTACATGTACATAGACAGTACTGTAAAAGGTTCTGAGAATTTCGATAATCATAAATAATCTTTAAAATCACAATATTTTTCCTCAGAATAATCATGACTCCAGATCTTGTAAGCGCGAGTCTGTGCTGAGGACTAGAGCTCTCCTGCCCAACCCACAGCCGTGTCCTGGCCCATGTATTGTGTGAATGTGTTGCCGTGGTGACCGCTATGCCCCCTGTGCACCGGGATGAGCGCAGCAGCCTCATTGTGCTTTTGGTGTGGGATTATTTTCTTGAGTTGTGCTGTTGATTTGTTTTTGCTTTGTGGTTCACCACCATTATCATTGCATGGACTAATGTTCCCTTTTGCCCTGTCCCCTCCCCTCTGCCTGTCCTCTCATCTGTGATCACACTGATCTGTCTCTCTCTCTTCCTCCTGTCTTTCTTCTTGCTTATGGCAGCCACCCTTGCGTTCTCTCTTGCAGCGGCGGCAGCGGCCGCTCAGGGCCCTCGGCTCATAGCGGCCCCCACAGGTCAAGTATTGCCTCCCCCATCGATGCGGCCCCCCACGCCCGGCGGGGCCCCCATCATGAACCTCATCCGGCCCCAGGTGGCTGCCATGCTGCCCAACGGCACCCCCACGCTGGTGCCACCCACACCGGACGGAGGGCTCATCTACACCAGCCCCTACGATTACCCGTACACCCTGGCACCCACCTCCCTGCTGGAGTACCCCATCGAGCACACGGGGGTTCTAGGTAAGAGAGCCTGGGGCAGCACGGGCAGCTTTAGCCAGCCTCAGGAGGCCGGCCTGTTCTACCCTGCGGCCGCGTTGCTGGAGCCCTCGCTCAGCCACGGTCAGGACTTACTGAAGGCTAAATATGTGGTGTCCACCTGAAGCAGGCGCCAGGCAGACTGTGGAGGCTGGATCTGTGGACTCTTACAGACAGGACAGAGCCACGAGGCATAGGCTGCTGGAAACACTGCTCCGGCTAACAGGCCCTTCACATGCATGCACTCCAAACAACCCCTTTAAAGCAGGCATTCACCCCTAGAGCGGCCAAACGAGGAGCATGTGTATGTTTGGGCATCCAAAATCACATCCCCAACACAACGACTGAAGGAATCTATAGTGCAGCATCGTATTTAGCTTTATGTAGAGCACTGCCATGACCACCTTAAAGCCTGTTAGTATCAGAGGTCACACTCCCACAGTCCAGTCCGGCCGTAATGTCGTGCGTACGTAGGCGTTGGCCGTCGGTCTCCTCTTCCCCGCGGGTCTCCCTCTCCTCTCAGGTTTCCGATGGCTCTCGTGCGGGTCATAGGAAGGATTTGGCTGCTGCTCACCCGGGTGGTGCCTGCCTTTTACACTCCGGCCCATCCCAGACAAGCATATTCATTAGAGGGCCCTTATCTTACCAAATTAACTTTTATAAAGGTGAAATACTGGCCAAAACAGATCTGCAGTGGTGCTTTTGTCCCAGTAATCTCGCATATTCAGTCCATTTCCCCACATTTTGAACAAAGGATTATTAATGGGCTGTTCTCTTTTGTTAAAATCTGTAATAGACGAAATGGGAGGCGAAAACATCTTCCTTCGGGATCTGAAATCCCATTTACATATTTTTGTTGATTTTTGGACTTTCGCTTCCTTATTCAAGTGCACCCTCTGATGATGACGTCACCTAAAATCACCTGAAATAATGTCCACATAATCAAGACACGGACTATATTTTAAGCTATACTTCAAAAATATCCTAAAGTAGTGTAAGAAACCTGAATAATGTATTAGTCAGGAGTAGGGCTGGGCACCGTCACATTTTTATTATACCAGAACTTAAACGATACCGATACCTGAACGATAAGATACGCAAGACAGGCAAATATACAATATGGGATTCATCTACAGCGTCAAGAAATGTGTGAAAAATTGAGAATAATTGGGACAAAAATATTAGTAAACCAAAAATTAAGGGGGAAATGGGCAAAAATAAAACCAAAAATTGGGATATAAGTAAATAAAAATCATTTATTTGAGCTGAAACAACCAAGTCAATTCCTTTTAAGGCTGTCCCTGGACCAACAGAATCAAATCTTGGATCTAAATATATATTTCTTTGGATACCTTCATTTTGTCGATACCAGTAGTAGCAGACTGGTATGTTTAATCATATCCAGCCCTACAGAGGAAATGCGGCCGATTTCACCTTCTCTCTGAAAAGCTGCTCTCTCTGCTAATTCCTTACTCTGGCCCAGATGTCAGATCAGTGAAGCCGAGTGAGTCGTTTTCAATCGCGGCGTGTGATCCCGCGTTTTGCCGGGGGGAGCTCCAGGCGCTCGCTGCACGGATTGAAGAGTCAGACGAGCTGCGTATGCTGCTGCCGAGGCCGGGGTCCCTGCGTTCAGGCAAAGCAGAGCTGCAGGCTGGGCTCTGATCTCACAGGCACAGAGCAGTGTTTACATGCCTGCTACTGTTTACAATGGGAATGCTGATTTTCAAAAAGAATGTTGTCCTCCCAGCGTACAAGCTCTGAGACCACTAACATTTTAAATCTTTGAGTAAAACCAAAGAAACGGAGTGCAACAGTCTCATTCCTTTTCCTCATTGAGATTAGACAATTATTAGAAGCATTCAAAAAATAAACCGTTTAAATCTTTTCTGACAGTCGTAGTGTGATTATATCATTATACAGATGATGTCACGGCATAGTAACTAGGGCTGGGTACTGTTACCTTTATTTTTAATTAGACGGACACGCACATCCAGGTCCGTTAAGTACCTTTATTTTTTATAACAGTACTTTGACGATACTTGGTTTTCAATACCGATACCTGAACAATACCTTTTTCCAATACCGATACTAAAATATTTGTCAGGTTCAGGTTCATCTCCAATGTTAAGAAATGGGTGAAAAATGGGGAATCATTTGAGGGGAAATTGGGAGAAAAATATTTTTGGGCAAAAATGAGGGGTAATGGGGAAAATATTAGTAATAAAAAAAAAGAGCAAAAAATTGGGACTCAAGACAAAATTGGCGAAGAAATGAGACAACCTTTTGTAAAAAAGAAAGATTGGGGAAAATGGGGTAGGGGGTGATTGGGGATGTATAATAAAGGGAGGGAAAAATAAAGTTATTGAACAACCAAGTCACTTCCTTTACTGTTGTCCCTGGACCAACAACATATAAAGTTTGGATCCAAATGTTGTATTATTTTCGGTACCACCCATCCATTTTCTTCCACTTTATCAGGGGCCGGGTCGTGGAGGCAGCAGTCTGAGCAGAGATGCCCAGATTTCCCGATCCACGAACACCTCCTCCAGATGTTCTGGGGAACCCCGAGGCGACACCAGGCCAGCTCAGAGACATAGGTACCAGTAGTACCTAAACTTTTTTTCCAATACAAACAATGCCATACTAGTATCGTAACAGTACCCAGCCCTAAGTGTCTAAAGTAACACTGTCTCTATTTTTACAACCCGACCCACCCCATTAAAAATGAGGCATTATGAATACTATAGAATGAATGGACCACAGCTTTAATTCCGTTTGGAAACAGTGCTTGAAAGTTGCTTGAAACTAGCAGCAAGAAGCAAAGAAAGAGGCAGCAATATTGGAGATGTCTGGACAAAAAAGAAAAAAAACCTTTAGTTTTAATCCTTCCCAAATGACTGGGACTGGAGTATTCCAGGTCTCTCCCCTGGCGCTCCCGTTCTCTCCCGCTCAGAGCGCAGGGAGCAGGGGAGCTGGAGCAGACGGTCAGGGCGGAGAGCACAGCAAACACAAACTGACTCAGAGAGGGATGGGTCGTGGACACATGGGATAAAAGTGTTCTCTCGATCACAGGATGCTTCGTTATGAAAATACGCCTCAGAATTACTTCAAAAATTTGAATTGGATTCGGCTAATGCGATGATACGAGCGGAGGAGACCAGCCCTTTATGACCGGCCTGGTTGTGTTTAAACGTGAGGCCCAGTTGCCATCGGGTCTGGAAGGTTTCACACTGCACTTGCCCAGAACATTGAGCACTTTTCATTGTTATATACTTGGCTCAAAGTCTGTGACGGCCAATGTATAAGCTGCAAATAAATGACCAATCGGAGCAGATGTCTTTGATTTCAGATCCAATTGTGACCACAGTTAAAAAAGCATAATGCTAACCCCATGTGGTTAAAGTATACGTATACTTTTATACAGAAAGATTCAACATGGCAGGAGCCAATATGATCGACATCAGTATAATTTCCCCTTGGACGATGTGGTTTTAAATGATAGAACAATGAAAAAGATCTGCCTCCTGAATATTGTTGGCCAACTTATCATTCAATGCAGTGGGCATAAACATAGGCATGTTATGAGTCGTTGGAGAGAACCTGACTTTGACGCTTTTGTTTGGATGTGTCAGATTATTAGTCACGTTTCCACCTAGATTAACACTTGTCGGAGAAACGTTTTTGGTTGTGAAATTTGTTCCGTTATTTGCCTTTAGTTAATCTCTGAGCTGTAATTTATAGAAGAGTGTAGTTAACCAGGAGCGCTCACTCTGCTCTCAGCTTAGAGCGCTTTATTTTCTCGCCGCATGGACTGGTGCCTTTAGCAACACAGCCCCTCCCAAAAACGTGTCCTATCGAGAGCTGCGCTGTCTAAGAAAAAAAAGGGGATATCCCGTTACCTGTCACGCTACCAAGAATTCAGCGATGTGTCGTGCAGCCCTTGTCACATTAGACTTCTCGAATGCCAAGCGGCGTCTGAGAACGGTTCGTGCCGCGTTTGGCGTCAGGAAAGAGGCGCTATGAGGTAGGAGCTAGGAAACAGGAGCTAGGGGTTAGGAGACGACAGATCTAGCGGGGAGATGACAGGCGGAGGAGAAAATGAACGCGTGCCCGAGAGCCAGGTGGTGTCTGGTGCTATTCAATTACCATCGGAGTGCCGCTGGATTTCCCCCCACACACACACATTTCAGAAATAAAAACCTGACCTGGCCCCCCCTCTTCCTCCCCATGGCCCGCCGATGCAGGCACGACTGATCCAGACCAGCCTCCAGCTCAGCCTCACCAGCCCTTTAAAAACCCAGCACTGTGGAACTATCACTGACTTATGCCGTTCAGCGCCTGGCTACAAACGCACGCACAGTTTCAGGTTTTTCCGCCGCAGATTTGGGCTTTCCATGCACTCGTTTTCTTTTTTTCTCACAATTGGCATGTGGTCGTCAAAACATGGTAAAACATTGTGTTATTCGTCACGCGTGGGCTTGCAAGAATAATCACAAATGCACCAAATTCGCACATCTGGGTGCCTGAAGTAAATTTCCTGTTCATTTTCATTCGTGACCGAGGCTAATCTGCTATGTGCTAACTACTGATATTACTACTACGATATCTTAAACGCAAGAAAATACCATGACTTGATAAAATGGCAAAATGCTTTCAAAAGTTTTTGTTTTGTAAAGTTTCAGGTCCATTTTGGTTAGCAGTCAGTGGTTAGCATGTCGCTGGTTAGCCTCTAACATAAACTTCATATGAATTATAATTAATTATTATATTAATGGATCCCAACGCAAAAATGATTGGGAAGTTACCCCTAGAACCCAGCAGTGGGCGAGACTGTTGAGCTGCATTGTTCATGCAGCGCAACAGCCTTTTACAAACGACTACCAGTCGCATGAAGTCTGGTAACACGCTAGTTGAGAGCGCTATAAACACGTGTAACATTGAGGATGATTTTGGATTAGTTTGTCATTTCATATTTCACTCTTCTCGGAAATGTTGACGCTCCTGGACATGTTCAAAATGTGTCCTGTGAGCTGAGTCTTTAAAAAATGTGTCCGACCTGCCAGTGGTATCACGACTCAACTGCGCTCTCCTTTTGACCTAACTCTGACCGTAAAGCCTTAGTCACTGCGGCGGGTCAGTCATGTCCAAATTCCGATTTGTTTGTAGATGTAGCCAGGCCCTGAAACTCCCAAAAGGATGTCTTCTTTTTTTTTTCGTACTACATTTTTACCTATAAATGTGTGTAGTGTACGTGTACTATTCTACTGTGTATTCCGTTGTGTATATTGTATCAGCTAAGCTTTATAATGTGAATGTTCTGATGTGCCAGCTGACTGTTCTTCCCTCCTAAAGTGAACGGTTGCTAACCCTGTGGACCTGTTACAATCTGTAGGTGCAATGGCTACTAAAGTGCGGCGGCATGACACGCGGGTCCATCCTTACCAAAGGATTGTGACCGCAGACAGAGGTCAGTTTAGCCCCTCGGCCACCACACTGCTCTGACTCACGCACCCCCACACTCTTCCACAAATACCTACAGGTGTAACGCCTCGATGCCTTAGCCCTAGGGAATACTGTCTGTAATCGTCTCTCTCCGCCCTTCTACGCGCCATAGCCGCCGCCTCACCGGTACGTGGCGTCTGCGGCGGCACATTTTGTTTACATGTGTATCTAGCTCAGGCAGACTCTCCAGCTTGTGTGTGCAGGCAGTGTACATGTATAGACATTCCTCTTTTGGAGCGTGGTTGGATCCTAAAGCGGGCAGCCACGCTCCTCATGTGTAACTCCTCTCAGCTCATCACCATCTACTGTATGAAAAAGGCACGTTTTTATACGACTCGGTTGGTACGGCGCCTCTTTAAACATGGGCCAAAGTTTGTAGAACATTGTTTTTCACAATGTTTTCAATCCGATACCGATACTCAAAGAGACGTTAGACGCTAAATGGACTTTTTTTGATTCCTTCACACAGTTTTGAGTCATCCCATATCATTGTGGTCACTTCCTCTACAGCTGAAGCTCCGATCTGCGTCTCCTGGATTCAGTTGCGTCATAGACAACATAAGTACTGTACTGCGTTGTAATGGGGTCCTTTACCAAACGCTTGCTCAAATATTAATGCAAGTGCAACATGTGCACAAACGGCTATGTTACTTTCCTAGGGTGACCACATTGTCTGAAAACTGGGCCAAAAATGTGGAATGTGCCAAATTGTGACATATTTTCTGAACAGTAAAACTGTTTATAAAAGCCTAATGTCGACTAAAAGGACCAATCAGCATTGCAGTGATTAGTTGGTTCAGTCGCTATGGAAGCTTTGATGCACACATGGCCAAAAGTCAGAGTTTGTGTTAAAGTACTGTGTGGACAAATCCATGGATGAATTCACATTCATTTCAATAGGCTCCGGAAGTTTTTCCATGCAGTTTCAGATGGAAAATTTAGGGGGGAAAAAGTTCCCTGGAATAGGCTTGTGATCTACTGAAAATGTTCCCGCGACCCACTTTTGGGTCCCGACCCACCAGTTGAGAATCACTGCTTGAGACTAAACGAAGGCATCAAAAAAGTAACATGAATGCTTCCTTTGTGATTCTTCACGATTTCAGCGTCTTCAATGCTTCCACAGCCAGTATTTAAGCTGCTCTGGGCATTAGCGTTAGCGCGATGGTCTATGCGTGCCTTATAAGAGAACTACAGCATGCTATGGTTCAGTGCATTGCTGTAGCTACTCGCTGATACCCGGGGTCGGAACAGCGGAACAACCCTAAATAGCTAGCGATCTTAGCTGTTAGCATATCAGTTGTAGTGACTTTGAAAGCTACATTTAGGACAAAAAGACGTCAGGTTACTTCTAAATGATACTTTATAGTAACATTATTTCTTCATCACCTAGCTCATCAGTGATTTTTCAGTGGCCTGACGTCGTGACAGAAAGCGGTTGCCTTAAACAATAACATTCACCTCTTTGAAATAAACGACGGTGGCATTTGAAATCCGCGTGTCCTAATATTTGCGTCGGCTAACCTCTCTGTAGAAACGTGCCTGAATGAGCTGGGAGAGAGTCCTACATCCTCTCATTTAGATCGCACATTGATTTACGTGTTTGATGTTTTCCACGGTCAGACCAGACACGCACGGACACACAGCTGAAGTAGCTCACACCCAGCGGATTGCAAATCTTGAAAAACAAAAGCTAAAACACATTTTTTTGGGAATATTTCCGTTGTACATACGGTACTGTTATTTTCTATTTGAGCATTTTCTATCAAATGTATTTATGGTTCTTGTGTATATTTATATTCTATACAAACCTACTGCAAAATAAAGAGAGCGAATGGGACGAGAGCGATTCCGTGCTTCCTTGCACACGCCGCACCGGTCGCACTAGCCGCAGTAACACTAGTCCCACACTAATCACACTGTCTGTCACGCGTCTGTGTCGCCGCTCCTTGCTTCTGTTTTTGGTTGTGGGGAGGCCCATGTGCACTCACTTTAACCCCACCCGCCAGGCGCACCTTTGGGGAGGGGGCGGGACTCACCTGAGGAATCTGGCGGGGCTCACCTTAGCTTTAGCCGCGTGTTAGTCATCTCTCACGACGGGGCGGTGGGCTTCATTAAGAGATTGCATTCATTTTATTGTTAAAATGATGTCATTCCAGTCTCTTCTGCTGACACTAATACCCTTTCTATCTTTGTTTTTTCTTGTTTTTGTTTTTGTTTTGTTTTTGTTCCTAACCACCTAGCCGCCACCGGCAACTAACACATGACCTTCTGACCTCTGAACTCTTCACCCAATGACGAGCCGCCCCAGCCTGCCTGCTGATCAGTTAACTGGTAATTGCCTTTTTACGCTAACGGCCTCTCGGAGCAAAAAAAACCCGCAAGTGGCACACAGAGAGAGAGAGGCGCCTAACCCGTTTTAGAGACGTCCCACGAGTCCAACCGACACAACCGTCCCGGCAGTTGTGTCCTCCTCATCGTTTTTTTTTTTTTTTTTTTTTTTTCTCCTCCTCTGTTTGTTGAGTTCAATTCCCATTCTTTCTCTTTCTTTTTCTTCACGGACCATAACCTGGGTGGAGAAAGGTTGTTGTTTTGTTTTGTTTTTTGCTCGTGAACCTGCACTGAATTTATTATAGCAATAACAAGCCCCACCTCCAACACCTTTTCCTCTACGTCAATTTGTGGGTTCCCAATTGTCAGTTCTCAATCCCCGCCCCACCAAAAAAAAAAAAAAAAGCGAGTTTTCCCCTGACCCCCTCCTCCACCCAACGTTCAGAAAAAGAAACAGAAGGAACGAGAACACTCACATATTAATTTCTTGTCATGATTCACAAACGATGTATTGACACATTCTGGGTGTGCCTCTTCCAAGCGGCTTCTGTCTGTACAAAAAAAAACAAATGAGCATGGCTGAACGGATTGCAAATGGAGCTTTGTTTTAATGATTTCATGTGTTTAATTTTTTTGTTTGTTTTCTTCTGTCATGTTTTTTCTTTTTTTCCTCTTTGGTTGTGTTTCCGTTGTTCACATTTGACTAATTAGCTTGTGCTTCATTGTGACTGGCCAAAACAAGAGGCGTTTTTTTTTTTTTTCTCCGCAATCTTAAAGCAGGCTCGTGATGTTACGTGAGCGGCGCGAGGGCAGGGGTGAGGCTAAAAATGGGTGGATTTTTCGTACTACGTTGAAAGTAAAAAAAAAAAAAAAAAAAAAAATACAATAAAAATAAGGGTGTGCTGAGGTTCGGGGGAGGGGGATTCAAACTACTGACCCCACCTACACTACATCCATGTTACAGTGCCTGATGTATTTACCGTATATCTTTTTATGAGTTAGCTAAGCCGAGCTGTGAACGAAAAGACAAAAAAAGAACAAACAAAAAACAAAAAAAAATCACATTTAAAACAAGTATTACGTGTGCGTATTTAGCCAAAGGGTTTTCCTGAGTATATATCTGATTATGCAGCGGGCTCACTGAGGGCTCGGTTTTGTTTTTGTTTTGTTTTTGTTGGGTATTTTTTTAGTTTGTGGTTCCTGCCTTCAACCGGACAAATGGATTCCGACGCATTAACGCTTTGTTTTTTTCCTGCCGAGTGAACGCAGGCGGATAACACTAATCTGCCATGTTACCAAACAGTGTCCGTTACTTTAGCGCTGCATAGATGGGAGCGACATCCGGGCATTTTTGCATAGGCCCCGCCCCCTCTGGGTGAAAACAAAAGGAGAAGGACTCATTTCCCTTTCTGGGGATGAAATATTCCTCTCCAGTGTCAGAACAACAGGGAAATGGCCAGGCTCGCTCACGGACACATCAGGTCACTGTTAGACTATTTAGAGCTATCTGTCAATGATCATGATTGGGAAACAGCTCCACCTGGTGGCCGTGTGTCATGCCCTTTGTGACATCTGTAATCGGTAAATATTCAGACATTAAAACGTGCTCAGGCCTAATAATCATTCTCTGGGTCTTAAAATGCACATTAGCATTAGCAATAGCGGCTAGTAGATTAGCTGCTGAATGAACCATAGATATTTTGCTCTCCTAATATAGAAAACTACATTGTAGGCTCCATAAAATGATTTAATAACAATATGAAAGGGTCAGAATGAAAGCTGAAGCTGTAATGACATTATAAACATCTCTTCCTTTGCCTTTTCATATTTGACAAATAAAACAGAACGTTTTTTCAGACGATCTCTTTCCAGTGATTTTAATGGACGAGAGCTTCTGTTTCACCCACAGGGGGCGCTAACCTTCTCACTGACATAGACGTTGCTCCCATCTATCCGAAATGTAGGCCAATTTTGTCGTCGTGTTTGTTAGTTTTTTTTAATCCAATGTTACTCCTCAAGTTGAATCCTTAGTGAAACAGATTTATTTTTTTTGAGACTCCTCCAAATGAGCGCATCCACAATGTGTCACAGCGGAGTGATCCGAGCTCCTGAGCCCACGCTTCTGTTCAACTCTCTCAAGAAAAAATAGGATGTGAAAGCCATGCCTGCCTGTTCAAATTGCTTTATACATACGTATTATATATATTATAAATATCTATAAATATATACAAATGTAGATAACTCATTGCATATACAAATACAGAAGAGAACAAAAGAGTTAATTTTACAGGGTGCTGGAGAAAAGAAGAAATCAAGAATCTATTTTTGCCAATTTTAGCTTTTGATACTTAACTTGAAGTTTCTAAAAGACAAAAATCCAATAAAAATGTACGCAGATAAGGGGTAAACGGACGGTGATGAAGTGGGTGGAGTTAATGCTGTTACATTGAATATGATTGGACGAAAAGGTGATTGGACGGGAGCTCCATGAGGATCAATCAAAGTGCCTTATTAGAGTGGTTTTGTTTCCTGACTATTCCAGTTGTGTTAAGTTACGCCCACTCCCTCCGCCGTAAGAGGCTGGAGTTTGGACCCTTCCCTCCACCGTGAGAGGCTGGAGTTTGGACCCTTCCCTCCACAATTAGGGGCTGGATTTTGAACCCTCCCTCCGCCACGAGAGGCTGGAGTTTGGACCCTCCATTCGCCGTAAGAGGCAGATGTGAGGACCCCTCTCTTCACCATGAGAGGCTGGAGTTTGGACCCTCCCTCCGCCATTAGGGGCTGGAGTTTGAACCCTCCATCTGCCGTAAGAGGCTGGAGTGTGGGGCCCTCCCTCCGTACACCGGGTGTTAGCGCAGTTACTCTATGCAAACGAATAGCAGTCTTTATGACCAGCTAAATATGTGCCATGGTTTTGTCTTCCTAAACTTAGTTTCTCCTCGACGGCCCTTTACTCTGCTTTATGGGCAGCATATGTGTTGTTTTATTTTCACAATCATGAAATGTGCTGATTCTGTGGTGACTGTGACTTCCAAGAACAAACCGAACTGCCAATAGACAGGAATCTGCCAAACGCTGTTGAGAAGCGAGTGAAACGGGAGCGCTCCTGTTTGTTTCACTATCTGAAAAACCTCCGGCGGCCCCATCACGGGCGCCCCGCAGTGGGACACGGGCCGCGGTTTCCAGTTACTGAAACAAGCAGCTCCTAAGACACCGTTAGACGGCGACGTGAGCCTTGGCAGTCTGTTCCTATCCATTGCTCTTTCATCACGCTGTTACACCGAAAAGGTCAATGAGTTTAATTTTTAAATTTTTTATTTTCCTCTCTTCAGTGTTATTTTGAAATTGAAATGCAATATTAAGCGAGAGATGGCTATTCAGCATCGGACAGTATTAGAAACGTGATTCCCTCTGCCTGTGTGTGGATAGGTCCATCAGGTGATAGGTGATCTCTCTGTTCTCACTGGCCTGCCTACTACATGTATGATAATGTAATTAACAGCCATTGTTACAGGTTTATAATGTATTTTTCTAATCTCATTTTATATGTATATTAATCATGTTTCTGAGTGCTTTTTTAAATAAATCCACTGCTCTTGATTTCTGCCCTCTCTCCTCCATCTGACCCGTCTGTGGGGAGCGTTGCCTTTTTCCCGTGTTGTTTTATTTTCTTGCCAATTCCCAGCTTGTTTTAACTCATAGCGACTTGATTAGTTTTCTGTCATTAAGTATTTTTACATGCTTGCATTTAGTTTTCATTGTGTATGCTGTTTTTTTTTTCTTATTAACCTTTTGGCATTTACTTTAATAAAACGTTCTTAGTAAGAATTTTACTAACTTGCTGGATCTTGTCTTGTTTTTAACCGTTTCGTGAATGTCTCAGTCTGGGTCACGGACTAACCCAATTTTAACCGGTGTCACACGTGCGCACACACCTGTTCACGAGGGGCCGCTGACTGGGGACGTGCACGCTCACCCTGCATCACCCGCTGCAGCAGAGAGGGCTCAGCTCTCACACTGCTGCACTACTGCTGCAGTTAGCGTTAGCTGCTGAGAAAGGACCATGTGACACAACTCGGAGAAATACTAAATGACTAATCAATACTCACGCATGAGTGGAATCCAAACGTCTATTTCAGCCAGGTGTAGTAGAAAAGATTAAGTCCCTTTTTTTGGGCGATAGCGTTGACTTTGTGATACACACACTCATGTTCAGCCCAAAAAACCAGAAGAAAACAAGGATGAAAATACAAAATAAAAACTGACAAAAAGTCACTAAAGAGCGAGTGTCAAAAGACAAAATTCCTTTTTATTTATTTCTTATGGTATTGTCTTTGAAAATGTTACAATTTTCACATTATTTCATGTTTTGTTTCTCATGCATGTCACAAATGAATCCTGAATCAGAATTTTACACTCAAACAGTTACTCACAGTACTCGAGTAACATTTCACTTTTATGTAGCCTCTAAAAATCCCTCCCTTGTGTGAAGTGCTTTGAGTGACTCCTGTTATGTGAGCAATGTTTTGGTTGCTTATGTACAAGGCTTTCTGAGAGAAAAGCCTTGTACATAAGCAACCCCCCCCCCCCTCCCCCGAGAACATTCCTGCCAGATTCTCGGCGCGTGTATCACAAAGTGAACTGTTTTTTGCCTAATCTGCCCGTCCAAGTGAGACAAAACAAATGAGTTCTGTGTAATGCACTGTCCTCTGCAGAGAACATTAATGAGCTTTTTAGCATTTATACCTTCTAACCCTGTACCTAAGACTCCTTCATGTTCTGAAAGGCATGGGACTCTTGGACTTAAGCAAGTTCATATTCCACTGCTTTCTACTCGAATCTTCATATTCTTCCTGGGTATGAGGATAGATTTTAAACCTGTCGTCACCATTCCAATTTCCAATGTTTATCTGCAAAATCTCACTGTTTTTTTTTTTTTTTGGTCAAAATCACTGGAATAGAAGCAACAAAAACGTATCTAAATCACATTCGACGTGGAAAAGCCCAAGTTGATGCAGTAGCTCACCACTCCCTCTTGTGGTACAAAGGGGGATTGCAGTCGACATGGGCACCTGTAGCTACGCCTTAGCGGCTGCCATGTTTACAGGTTTAAATCACCTTTCCTTCTCCGCGCCCCTCACCGCCATCAGCCCCCAGAGCGAGCTGCCCGTTTCACCACACAATACCCCCTCCCCCCGGACAAAAGGGCGCAGTGGTAAAGAGTGGTACTGATACACGCACAGAGAGGCAGTACTGAACCAGCAACTGTTTTACATGAACACATCAGGGTCACTGGCAGACCAGGGCCTGTGTCATGTGGTGCGACCGCTCAGCCACTAATGATAGCTAAACCTGTATTTAATTTTAAATCAAATATTTCTGTTGCTGAAATATTACTGTCTGGCACACTTTGTTTCGGTAAATGGTATTCTTAAAAGCTCTTGGTCAGTTTTATCCAATTTACTGGAAAAATAAGTCAAATATATTTTAGAGTTTGTTTTACAAAAAAACAAAAGACAAATACTTTACAGAGAACATTTAAAATAAAAGTGCCTTAAGTACATAAATCAGTCGCACCACATGATATTTTTTTAAGTAATTGTTTAAAGCAGTACTCAGTAACTGTTTACCCTAATAAATCCTTTTCGTAGTCCCTCTGGGGTAATACAAGTGTTAATGGATGATTGGAGGGTCTTTCATCTCCCCCTGGTGTCTCTGGCCAGAAACCCATAATTGCAACTTCCTTGCCTCCGGGTCGGAGCACCAATACACACTAATGGAATCACGAAAAAGAAGCTAACAGGCTAACGGGCAAAGCTAACTGCGGGCTAGCGCCACTTAAACAGTATTTACAGCCAAGTTTGAGTGAAAAAAAAGATTTCCATTGTGTAATTGGATGAACAATATCCCTCTGTCCCTTTGTCTTTTCTGTCAGCGTAGTATTTACTCTCACGGACAATTAATGAGTAAAAAAACACAACATGCTATGACACCTGCAGTGGCGCTTATGGCCTCGAGTTACTTAGTACTGCTTTAAAAAAAAAAAAACACTGAAATTACTTTACTTCAATAATTCATATTAATTTATTTGTAAAAGACATCGTTAATGTTTGAACAATAGCACATGAAAATTTTATTTGCCTTTTGAAAATCCTTATATGTCAATGACCCACAAATATTTGTGTTCGCTCTCAATTATCCAGGTGATTTTTTTAAAAGTAGTCTCCTTAGTCTAGAGGTACAAATGACAGCTTAAGCATCCTCACCCTCGATGGAAAATCCCAGTACAAACAGTTGAGCTTGTACTCATTTCAAAGGTAAATCATTTGGAATAGAGTTTAATGTTGATGTTGGTGTATAGTAATTGGATGTCCATTAAGTACTATTCTAAATGATCTAATATATATATAAATATACTTTTTAATCTCGTAAACTCGAGACCCGCATGTTCTGGATGCCGTCCTGAGATTCAGAATAAAGAACCTGGAGTAACCAAAGGTGGAAAGAGCTTCATAAAATATTAGTGTTGAGCATCTGTTTTCCGGGTTGACCCTCTTCTGTATCCAGCGATTTCCTGAGATTGTGACACATCAGGCTGACTGCGTACATGTGCACCTGCTCATACTGACCCGTAAGCCTCTCTCTCTTCACTAATACAATGGTATGGTCTCGCTGTATTAACCACTGAGTGACGTCTCCGGCTGAACAACTTGGCTCTGTCTGGACTCTGCTAACCTCACGGAGCACCTGCAGCTCGCCGGCTTCTGTTTGTGCAGGATCAACACCCTAAGGATAGTACGGGTTCCCAAACGTTTAGGGACTGGGGAGGAAAAAACACAACAACCTATCGGTCACTAAAACCATACATTTCAAACTGGCTCCATCGTTGCAGATTTTCTTGCTGAAAATGCAGGCTATTTTTAGCCATTTTTATGCAGTAAAAGTTTCAAATCGATCTCCCTAAATGTCCTTTGTTCTTCCCTTTTCCTCTGCAGCGTCTCCCCTTAAGTCCACTGAGGGTTAACTGTTTCATGTCGGGTCCAAATTCTGTTTGAATGTGTCAAAATGCAGATGTAGGACCTGGTGTGTGGTTATTATCTCCGCGATTACTGGTCCTTTCCACATGAAACAAAAGCTGGCACGAAGTCCAGGGTCCTCAGCACAACTCGAACAAGGTGAAATCTTCTTACTCTATATATGTACCATTAAAAAGGGTTGGTACTGTCAATCACACCGGACAAGCAGATGCAGT
Source organism: Neogobius melanostomus (assembly GCA_007210695.1). Classification (NCBI taxonomy): domain Eukaryota; kingdom Metazoa; phylum Chordata; class Actinopteri; order Gobiiformes; family Gobiidae; genus Neogobius; species Neogobius melanostomus. The sequence goes on along the minus strand of VHKM01000501.1, from coordinate 1,606,929 downwards.
ATTATAACTCTCACTGTGACAGGCTAGTCCTATAAAGGCCTTCCTAACAAAAGGACGCACTTTAGCTGCCATTACAGAGTCTGACTCTAAAGGCCACACATGGAAGCACTGCAAAGGTAAAGCTTTAGCGCCCTCAGTAAGCTGCTGTAACATCAGCACGTGTTTGGGTTTATTGGCAGTCTCTGGATGTTCTGCTTTGATATTTATTTCAAAAGCAGTGACTTATTTTGGCCGCTGCTCGGTCTAAAGTTATGACTGATTTCCTGAACAGTTTTGTGATAGCTAGCTACACATTAATTCTCCACAGAACCCTCACGATCTCAGACTGTCAAACCGACGTCAACAACGCACACTTGCCACTCATTTGGCTTCTGTTGCTACGGCCCTGCAAATCACCTAGCTAGCAGAGTGGACTAGCGTCTGTCTTGTTTTCCTGTCAGCCGTAAAAACAAATGTTCCTCCTCCATACTTTAGTAATGAGCTGAGATCCGTCCATTAGCCGCGGTTATCCATCAACGCTTTTTTTTACAACACGAGACGCACAAGTTTATTTTTCACATAAAAAAAGCACAAAAGCGGCGCACACAAAGTGCCTCTCCGAGATGGGCACAATGGTATGTCTGCTACAGTGAAGTGCCAATTTTCGCTCTCCTTTATGCCCGCTGAAAGCTTCTTTTTTTTTGCCAAGTGCAGAAAAGAAACTAAACGCCCACGCTTCTCGAACACGTTGTACAGACGGGTGACAGATGACGGGCAGCGCTAACGTCAAATACGGCCATACAGAGGAGAGCAAATCCAACAGGTTTCTCAAAAGCAGCTGACATTTAAGCCGCCATCATGTCTGGAATCAACAAACTGGAATTTTGGTTTGAGAGTGAAATGTCACATGTGTACGCTAAGTAGCTTAGGTGTAGCGAGCGCGTCAAAGTGTAGAAGCGACTGTGGGAGGGGGATTTCTGACATTGTTCAGAATCAGTTTGGTTCAAAATGTACTAGGCCGATAACGGTTATAACAAGTTATTACATTATTGTCCTGAGAGGAAATTCTTTCACAAACGTAATCAATTCAGCCATAATAATAAATCAATCTGACTTTATTTACACACACATGAACCTCTTAACTCTCACCTGAACCCAGCACTTTTCCTCCGTTTGGCTTTACCCAAGTCTAGAAGCTTCTTGAAAAGAGTGTTAAAAATAGTGACAAACTTGAGACGAAAACGCGACAAAAGAGCGACACAAATGGGATGAAAAAATATGTCCCAAAAAGTGACGACAACGCAGCTACAACGCGAGGAAAAAGCTCCACTGGAGACCAACAAAACTCTCCATTTAGATGAGTTTTGAAGGTCTTGGCTTTTACACTGGCCCATAGGCTCTGACCTTATGGATTTGGGTAAAGCTGAACGAGAGAAAATGCACTTGGTTTATTTTCCAATGTTTCTTTAACCGTTTCTTTTTTCTTTCACTGGGGGCACTTGTCGCAGCTCATATGGATTTCCCTGCGACCGATGACTGACAGGTCGCTGGTTCAAATCCCTGCATTCACAGTGAAATGCACATGAGCTGCGACAAATTACCGCAAGTGAAAAGAATACTATTTGAGCTGAAAATAAAAACAACGTGCAAAATAAAAGGTGAATGTTTGTTTTTTTTAATAGTCAGATTAGCTTATTGGCTGAATTCATTACATTTGTGAAGGATTTTCATCTTGTCAGGACAATAACATGACTTATTACATCATGAATTATGTTTTCAGTTCCGACATTTCTAATAAATACATTTAAAGCTTGTATTTTCATCAGATTTGTTGGGTGAAATGTAAGTATCAGAATGATTTACAGTGTTCCTGCACGTGGGATCAAAACTGGACTGGCATTAACTGGTGAAAGGTGGACCTCATGTTTCAAGTGTAAAAATGACTTTCATAAAGTTGTCTTTTTGACGCGACTGGACTGGACTGGCGTTCCTTTGGTGTGACTCAATGAGCATTCCCCATCAGCCAATCAGGACAGGGCACAGTGCGGCTAACAAAACAACAAATGAAATGTATCCAATATAGTCTTTAGGAGGAAAAATGCTTGCTAAACCCACCTCACACCCAGAAGACCACGTGTTCAGGCAGTGTGTTTTTATAGTAAATGTTTGAATCATTACCAGTTTTGCCGTGATCAGTATTAAAGTGAATAATGTGGTGAGCCATGCTCCTGTCAGCTCCTGTCAGCTCCTGTCAGCTCCTCCAAACTGCAAGTGTCCTTACAAAAGTGGAGCAGGTAAAGGACTGTGTTGGCCAAATCGTTCACTGAAACAAGTGTCAAAAAGCCCGTTAGCTGCCCAACAAAATAAACTTGTTTTCTTTTTCTATGAGGTTTGACCCTGAAAACAGTTCTATTGCACTGCCATCCAAAAAAACCTTTATCAGTGCTTCTTTGAGCTTCTAGTGACCCAGCGGCCTTTAGGACACTCTAGGATTACTGGTTTTTTAGGGTTTCTGGTTGGATGGAGGGAACGTTTGAGTATAACCATGGAGATGGTTCCATCAGCAGAGAAAACCTACCAGAAACGGTAATTGCCTAAGCCAGCATTGATTTTAATATTTCTGATCAGAAAAAGGTACACGACTGTTTTGATCTTAATTATTTAATGCTTGTTCAGAAAAATGTTTTGAGGAAAAGACAATATTTGACATATTTATATATTAGATGATTGTAATATTGTGGGTCCTGTGGGTTTAGCAGCAGCTAACTTAATAACACTCATATTCTATCATTATTAGACTAACAGAAGAAGAGAACTGACCCAGACGTACATGAGCATGACTAGTCCATACAACTGTGCTGTTGCATTTAGGTAGCTCAAGTCTTTTCCCCCCGATTTCAGTAGAGACTGGTGCTTTAGCCTCGATAGCTGTAGCGTCCCCTTCATTGCATATTTTAAATATATTCCTCCTCTGCACATTGCACCCATTTAGCCTCGATCTGGAGGAGATCGCGCTGGTATTGCACCAATAAGATCACTAACATGCACGTCTCCATCGTTATATATGTTAGACTCCACTTGTTGATGGTTGACAGTTGCTAGGGCTTTTGTGAAATGTCCTCTGATCCTGGAGCGTCAAACAGGCCGTCGTGATGGAAGGTCCAACACGCTGCTATCAAGGCGGGTCAATGGGTTTGGTGTTTTTACGTTTCCAAACCGTAGAGCTTTAGGTGTCGGTGCGGCTAACGGGCTTTTCTGACGTCGTAGGGCTGACGGCACATTCACATTGTGTTGGCTCCGTAACCACTGCTCCATCCTTCAACTTAAGGAAATAGCAATGTATTCTCATCTCATGTTGTGTGGAATAAACCTTCCTATTTTTACAGATATGTATCCAAACTGTAACTTGCACTAAAATGTGTAATATATGTGTTTGTGTTTGTTTTATTTGGTTTGTTTTTTATGAGCGCTGTCGGACTGAAAAATGTAAAGCCGTTTTGTTGCTCGCACCAAAATATAAAATAAAAACCCAGAAAAGCAAATGTCATGTCTTCAATAAAGCAGCCCGTTCACAAGCCTCGGCGGCTCGTTCTGCCGTTTTACGTGGATTTGCAGCGGATTCCGATAACGGGAGGTGCCTCACATTTGCAAGGGAATGAAATGCTGAAAGTTCAGCGTGGGAAGTGGCCCGTAAGCTCCTGAAGAGAAGCGCTCGAGCCGAGGAGATGGAGATGGAGTGGGGAGATGTGGCGAGGAGGTGTGAGCGCGCCGCTGCCCTTCTCAAAGGTCGAGCACAAGCCTTTCTCCTGCCGCATGGTATTTACCGAGGGCTCAGAGCGCCGGCTTATGTTTAACTGACAGCTTTACGGCCGCTAAAGCTAACGCTAATCATCCAGCACGCTGGGCCTTGGAGTTACATACTGTAGATCAGTGGCTCTCAAGAGGTGGGTCGTAGAACCGAGAAGCAAAGTAGGAACAATAAATATTAAATTAAAAGTTTAAAAAAAGCACTTAGAGAAAATGTTGAGTATTTTGAGTAACTGTATGAACGGAAAAGTCTGATTCATGTTTCAGTTGTGACATAAATGATGTGACAGAGGAAGTAACATCACCAACAGCTGGTTCATAAATACAACATCAGCCATATAGTATTGGACTACAAAAAACACAACTACTGCAGCCACTGACTTTAATGACTCAAACATGAACCACAGTAATGATATGAAGCCACACAGAAAACAGACGTTGATTTAAAAAAAAAAAAAAAAAAACTTGTTTCAGATTTACCTTCCACAGCTACAGCTTCATCACAGGAATAAAAAAATACTCTGATCAAATATTCCACTGAAACCTGTCAGAGAGAACACAGCTCCTCCGCTGGGCGATGTATGCATATATGGCTTAAGTTCAAGTTAAAGCACAAACTTCTTTATTGAGGCCATTTCTCTTTTAACACTGACATGTGACTGTGCTGTGGTGACGCCGACACTTATTATGTCACGTTTTTAAGGGGAGACACTGCAGGCAAAACTCAATTTTTTCAGGTTTTGGGCCAAATTGGTCTCTGAACATATAAACGTTCACCTCGAATTTAAAATTATACCTAATCTTAACAATAACATGTTCAAATATTGCACTGATTGAATGTTTCCATATGTCCATAGATTTATATGGGAAATCGTCATTTTTCAGAGTGATTTTTTAATATCTAATTCCTAGCCTGATTTATTGAGTTTTGAATGTTAAAAAACAAGGCGAAAGTTACATGTTTACATATTTTGTCACTAAAACAGTTTATTTTAAAACTAAACAAGATTTCCAAAATCCCGTCTGAAAAAGTCGTTGTAACTAATATCTCAACAAAATAAAACCATACATTTGAATCTGGCTCAATCCATTTGTGGCAATGCGAGGGTTAACTTAGCTGTTTTAAACATAAAATTGCCAGACAACGCCAGCTGGAGATGGCCAGCACCAGAAACTAAGTAAAGCACGTGGGTTCGTTGTTGAGTAGATGGATCACAGAGGCCAGGCACTGAATAGAAAAGTTTGACATTTATTTCCACATTCTTTAGTTAAAATCATGTTTGTCCAAAGTTCGTTTCACAGTTCGTTTAGTTACTTGTTTTCAGTCCATCTTTCAGTTACCACAGTCTACCCATGACGTTGCGCACCTACGGCGCTCCACGAATCCAGTGACAGGGGAATAATAACAGAACAGGCGAACCAAAAGGCAGAGGAAAAGGTGATAAAAGGCAAAAAGGCAGGCGGCAGTGACGACCCTCCTTGGTCCTAGACGTCTACAGAAGTAAGAAGGCACATCACTACAAGTATAATTTACGATGTTATTTCTAGAGTAACCACGCCACAAACCTGAGCGGGGCATTTGCATGGCTCGGGGCTTTGACGGCGGAGTCCGAGTCAACGCAGCCAATCCACTCAACCACTAGCATGACCAGTTACCGGGAGACCGCGGGCCCATGACGGCGCCGCGACAAACTAAACGTTAACAAGGACTATAGTTAATACCAACTTAAGATTTACATTTAGCGACAATATGATACTACCTGGACTGGAGAGTGACGAGGAGCAACAACCACAACACCGGAGACTGGGCGTACAGAAAGTCAGAGGTCAAATAATAAACGGAAGTGCTATTTATCAGGTGACGGCTGGCGCGCACAGCCAATCACCATCAAAACTACAAGTGGCAGTGCCCGCCTGCAGGCATACTGCCACACATTATTCAGTTTTCTTCCTATTTATGCCAGTAATCTACAGCAGAAGTTTCAAATCGATATCATTAAATAAAAATAAAAAATCCCTATTCAGCTGCAGTGTCTTGCCTTAAAGTTTGGCTTGTGCAGAATCTTTTATTATTGAATTCAATGTGTGCCTGTCAATCAACAGTGGTTGTGAATCACTCCATGGTGGGTGGGGAGGGCATAGTAGCTCCTAATCGCCGGTGAGGAACCACCAGAGGTCCCTATGCTAAAGGAGGTATGAGAGGAAGCATTCTTCACTGACAGCACTATTCAGATGGTTTAGCCTTAGACCCCCCCTCAGTTTGCGGGATCAGTCGTGTCGTAGCTGTATCACGTAGCCGGACAGCAGAGGATGTAAGTGAGCTAACAGTGTCGTGCATGTTCTTTTGCTTTGGAAAAATAGTAGGCCTTTCTATGGTTGTGTTGTAGCAGAGTGGGGGGAGGGGGGGTGACACTTAATAGTTTGCTAAAATGATGTTAAAAGGACCGGGCAAAGGCAAATGATTTATAAAAAGATATATTGTTTTATTATGTAAGCTAAGTTTGGTTTCTTAAAAAGATTTGATTTAAAGTTGAGTCCAGAGCATACAGGAAACATCCAGAGAAGTACATTCAGCACAACAGCACATACACAGCTGACAACAGAGGAGGCATGACGGTGCTGCCAGGACCCGGTAAATACATTTAAACATAAATATGAGTACACAAATACAGTTTACAGAGAGCAACAAAAATCCTACCAGGTTGTGAACCCTACGAGCCCGCAGACCCCAGACCTCCAACCACGTCCAGCTATACGGCACCACCCGGACCGCCATCAGCGCTGTGTGAACAGTAGGAACACGCTTTGACACTACACAGACTTCAAACCAAATTCGTTGGCCTTAAGCCTCATGTCGCCGGCTTGGCGCTCCCGACTCGACAAACAACCAGACAACTCCAGACTGGCCGCGAACTAGGCCTGTCATTTTTTTTTTTTTAAATAGTCAATATACAGTGTCATCTTTAAAAATATCCCAATAACAATAATATTGATATTTCATCTGCATTATTCTGGTTAAATATTTCCTGACACTTCTGTGTTAAATAAAACCTGGTTAGAATAAAATGTATATTAAATGTATGGATTCAGATAATACTGTATTACTGCTAAAGTAGAGTAGCTATATGTTGTGTTCTTTTTCCTTTTCTTTTCAAATATAACCTCCTGTACACACGGCTGTCGGAGTGAAGCAGCTTTTTTGGGAAACTTGTTGACTGTTTGTCGCTGCAGCATTTCTCTGGCTTTTGAACAGTAACATAGAGTAATGTTCTCAGGACTATCGCGCTTGTATTTGGATAGTGGCTAAAGCGCTCGGGTTCCTCTCGTTGTTGTTGTTATTCTCTCCGTGATGCTTCTTTTGGCTGGAACTCCAAGTGTTTTCACACAAGTCCCTCTTGCTCCGCGATAAAGTTCACAGGACGTGTTGGAATCAGCAAAGCTCCGTAGTATCACGGCACTTTGTTTACACCCCGCCTCTCTCAGCGCTGATCTATAAATGATCTGGATACATGCGGGGATACGGCTGATGTTCTTCAGTGCTGTCTTTACGCACATGGAGACGGGTTGGCTGGACGCTCCGCTCACTCAGTGCTGTGATAGCGTTCATTCTTCTGTATTTATTTTAAGCACACGCAGCACATGCATTTATCGAGACTAAAAATGTTATCGTCCTTCATTTTACTTATCGAGCGATAAGTCGATATAGTAATTATCATGGCAGGCGGAGTCACACAACAGTGTGATGTCAGAGAGGTGACAGGAGCACCTGCCTGTAACTCCTTATGCTCACTGCTCAGTGAGTGATACATTTATGTGTGCACCTTTAGATGAATGAAAGACAACATTCATAAATATGTTTTTTACAAACTGCTCAGTTTCCCTCTCAAACTAAATGCAGACTTTCTCTGTAACATTCCGGCTATAAAAGTATGTTTTGCCTGTTTTATGATGCTCCAGAAAAAGAAATAAAAATGCAATGGGCGGAGTTTCAGAGGAACCGACCGTTTCAACTTCCAGGTTGAAAGAAAAAAAGTCATATTTCTTAATAGTATGAGTATTTCATTTTGCCAAATCTGAAAAAATGTGTTGAAGAAAACATGTCACAATACACAATCTCCAGATATTTTAGGTCGATATGAAGCGTTTGTAACTTTGAAATGTGCTCACTGTGGCACAAGTAACTTTGTTTTCAGCACGTTTTCGTGGCTTCATCACAGTTACATTACAGCCTCTCGCCTCTAGTATAATGTACATGAGTGTGGGACAGGAAGCTGCAGTCACAGAGAGGGGCTGAAGGGGGGCCCGGGTCCCGGGGCGACTCGGCCCCCGGCAAACCACCATCAAAGAGACTTCAGTGCAGCTGCTGAGAGAGAGAGGGAGAGGGGATATGTATGAATAAATGAAATGAGAAGGTAACAATACCTTTTAACACCAAGCGCCACGTGATCAAAGATTTGACCTTCCTCAGTCACGCTCAAACCAGGACTAAACCAGGTCTAAACCAGGTCCAAACTGGGCTAAAGTGGGTCTAAACCATCACACCGCTAGAAACATACAAACTTTAAAGGCATTACTACAGAATAAATGAAAATAAATGTGAAAGTGTAGACGTGAGTTCCACCTGAAGGCCATTAACTGTGAGGTTCTTGTTTGCAGAGATCCAGCCCGTACATACAGCAGCCAAACTAAGGTCAGACTGTCACAGCACCGGCACAGAGAGTAACCCTCCAGACACTGCACGGGACAAAGGTGTCTTGTTGTATATTGAAGTTCTACTTGGAACCTTGTTAAGATCCAACCATGCAAAACAGTCTTACACTTTGACTGAGACTGTATTAACTCTGTATGTCTACACCAACACTGAGAGGAGACACTGATAATGCTGTAATGTTAGGATCATTTCACACTAAAGACTTTACTGTGTAGAAGCTACTAAAGTGGAGCTGTTGTTGCATGTGTCTTTAGCCGCTGCTGTCTCCCACAAAGGAAATGACCATATTTGGATTACAGCGTCATCTCGGTCACAGCCTTTTGTAGTACACGCAGATACAAATGATATCAATACATGTGGGAAACGGGCCAATGCGGCGCACTTTTAGAGCCATTTCCGGGAAATCTCCAACTCGCTCCGACAAAACTTCATAATATAAGCATCGTAAAAGGGCGAGTTTTGTCTTTTTATTGCTCCGACATTAAAACTAAAATACTGAGGGAGAAAACTGTGTGAGAAATGGACGTTTTCACCTGTTAGATCTCTATGCAGTTAGGAACTAGAGCTTCAGCAGCATTTGCCCAATTTGACTGTCCTTACCCAGGGCGGAAAACACAGAGGAAGTGACATCACCAACAGCCGTTTCAGAAAAAACTACATTACCCATATAGTATTGGAGTACAAAAACACTCCTTCTACTGGACTTCAATGACTCAAACATGAAGCACAATAATGATATGAAGCCACAGAAAACAGACCATGATAAAAATCTGTTTCACAGGAATAAAAAATACTCTGATCAAATGTTCCACTGAAACCTGTCCTTTGGTTCATCCTCAGAGAGAACCAGTCGCATTGGTCTGCTCGTCTGCACAATGTCTGCAAACCATCCATGTGGCTGAAGTTCATATGCACTCTCCACAATGGCGACTGATATGGGGTTCATATAAGCAATATCAGGAATTGTGTGAAAATTGGGAGAAATAGTGGGGTTGTGGGAGAGGGGGAGACGGGGGAGGAAAGTGTGTGTGGGGGGGGGGGGGGTTGCAGATGGAGAAAAGGAAAGGGAAGATGAGAACAGAGGGGAAGAGAGAAGGACGGAGGAGGAGGTGGCTGTAGCCAGGGCTTCCTGTGGCCACGGTGAATATGGGCCATTCATGCTGTGCAGCTGTGAGGGGGGGTGAAGAGAAGGGAAGCTGTTTCACTTTACATTCACTCGAGTCGTGGAAATGTTGGGAGGACATTATCTTTCCCCCTGAGAAATAAGAGTGTTTTTATGTGCAGAAATGGGCAACGTTACTCATATTAACCACGGCGTATTGTGAAGAATATGATGAGAGCTTTTTTTTGACACATTAGATTTTAAATATCCTGTTTCCTCTTTGAATAAGCTACTGTAGTTATTAGTTGAAAAAATGTATTCAAATCTGAATTCCACTGTGTTTTTTGGGGTTCAAAGTGCAATAGATCAGGCTGGGAATGAAAAAACAAACTTCCAAATATTGACAAATATGTGGAGACGTAAAATGGTAAATGGTCACATTTATACAGCGCTTTCCTCCCTTCATTAGCACTCTAAGCCCTCGACACCGTTCACTCTCTCATTCAGGAGTGTCTTGCCCAAGGACATAAAGACAGTGTGCACCTGTGGGGTTCAAACCACCGACCCTCCGGTGACGAGACGAGCCGCTCCACTGTCTGCCCCACAGCAGCTCAGTAACAGTAAAGTGTTTCTGTGGAGCAGAACTGCGGCCTGTGGGCCACATCCGGAACCCAAGCAATTTTATCCGGCCCTCATTCTTTCTATGATTTATATATATGTGTAGCGCTGTATCAGAGACACCGTGACCATCCCGTGCTAAAGTGGGCTCAAGTTGCACTATTTTTGTATTTTTTCATTTTTTCATTCTATTTATTTCAAAAGTGATATAAAAATATATACAACAAATGCAGTTGAAAATGAGAAGAGACTTAACAATGTTGACTTAACAATCACTTTAAATCAGTCTCTCTTATTTTGAATCTGAACTCATTGTTTTCAGATATATTTTTGTGCATTTTGCAATGGCAAAAAGTTGAGCAGAATTTATTTCAAGTTATCGTTGGTGCAGCCCTCTGTCTCTGTTCAAGTTGCTCTTGTAAAAATGAGTTGCCCACTCCAGCTGTGGAGAATGCTCTGCTCGTGTTCAGCACCTCATCCCTGTGTGAGGGGTTTTATGGACGGGTTTGGACACAATAACAGTAGAAACCTTCGCTCCTTATCCAGTATACATCCCCTTTAGTCACGTGACTTCTGAAGGTGTGCAAGAACCGGGTAGACACGCACATCCAAAGCTGTCCTCAACCTCCTCGAGTTCCTTCCACAGATCAACCCCGCGGTGAGTGATGAACATGCTTTTTAGGGAAGTACTTATAATTTGTTTCTTAAAGTTCATTGGACCTCGCAGATTATATTTGCCGTCTCTATTGCTGAAAATTTTTTGGATATTGTTTGGAAGCGATCGATATCTTACTTTATTCATTATTTGTATTTGATTTCAATTTGACCAAATCATGAATTATTATGATTTTTGATTTTAAAAATAGAGGGTTAGAATGTTCCTCTTCCCAGCGCTGCATATTATCCTGACGGCCTTTTTCTGCAGAATGTGAACTGGATTAAGATTGGTTTTATAGGTATTACCACATATCTCTGTACAGTAACTGATGTAAGGTAGGAGTAATGTGCAATAAACAGTATGAAGAGCTTTTTCATTAAGTAAGTATTTAGATTTTCGCATAATTGCAATACATTTTGCAATTTTATTTTGAATGAATTTAAGGTGTGATTTCCAGTTGAGTTTGCGGTCAAGGACGACACCAAGGAAATTATATTGATCAACACATTCTATTGCTTCATTGTTTAGTGTAATTTTCAGTTCAGTATCAATTCTCCTGTTACCAAACACCATACATTTAGTTTTTTTCAAGTTCAATGTCAATTTGTTACAGTAAAACCATTCCTTTCATTTTCCCATTTCTGTTGAGATCTCGAAAAATTATTGTTCCAAGTTCTTTCCAGAAAACAGAATTGTATTATATATATATACACAATTCTGTTTTTTTCTGGCATTTAGCAAATAGAAAAAATTTGACAAATTCTAATTGACCTATTAAAGTTATTTTGGTTTCATGTCAGACAGTGAGAAAAAAATGTATATGTGTATTTTTATAAAGTGTATGTAAACATCTGGTAATTCCTATATACTATAGGCCTTTTGTTAAGATTAACTTTAAATAAACCTCATTTTTACATCTTTACTAAACTTCTACTATTGAGTTTATTTATTTGTTGCACATTTATTGTGGAACCAAACAAAAATATATTCTATTATTTTATAGAGTGTATTAGAAAGGGGGAAAACATGCTGTACTACTTTCATGGCCTGAGATCCGGAGAATAACAGGTAACAGTGGTTGCTATGAGGTACGATTGGACAATAACTGTTTTGGGGGCGGGGTTTGGTGAACGGTTAGATTGGGTTAGAAAGTTGGTATTGGAGATTTGACTATGTTACAAGTAAAACCTCCTCAGAAACGGTCATGAGGACAGTTTAGGGAAAAACACTCACTTCAAGTCCTTGGGATGAGATTGACTGGATAATTAGTTTTAGTTGTGTAGAGCTCACAGTGAAGATTGTGTGTGTGACGCTCGGCTCTGGGCGGCAGCAGAAGTGAAGTGCAGGTGTGAGAGCGTGTGATGGAGCAGCGGACCACAGCCAGACTCAGTAAAGTGGGTCAGTGTTCTCATTTCCCACAGGGCCCCGAACGCACCGCACTGAAATGAGCTGCTTTCAAAGACCGACGTACATCCAACAAACAACACACTATTCTGGACTGTTTGACTCAACTTCTTTGCCTCTTTGTGATGTTTTCTCTCAAAACCACTCATCACGGTAAGATAATCAGTGTTGGGTAACGTTACTTTAAAAGTAACAGGTTAAGTTAGCATGTTTCTCCTCTGGAACAGGAGCTTGTTACATTACTGCACTACTTTATTATGACAGTAATAACTCATGCATTACCAATAATAAACATCGATGCGGAATGCATTTCACATTTCACTCACGCAAACAGCCCGATATAAGTGAATGTATTTAATAATAGCACAATAAATTCACTTCTAAGCTTTATTTTATATGTGGACAAAGTACAGCATAAGGCAACAATAATGAGCCTGAACTTCAGGTCTATAATCCACTTATAAAAGCTTAGCTTCCTTCACTTAATGTAAACAGGCCCTGTCACACAACATACTCAACTTGATTTAGATTAACCTCTTAACCCCCGCCTTAACCGACTTCAGTGTAATTGTTAAACTGGTTCTGGTGAAAATCTAGGCTTAAGTATTAAGAATACATAAATGGTCACATTTATATTGTGCCTGTCTACCTGCTTTAGGCGCTCAAGGAACCAGTCACCCATTCACACTCTCATTCATACACCAGTGTGCAGAGCAAAGGCGTATGGCCACACCTCGTGCAACAGCCCCACCTAGGGTTTAAAGAGTAACTAAACGGGCGTGCCAAAGCCTTTCCCCACCCACAAACAAAAGTCAAAAAGTGCTGTGAAAGAGGCGGTCTCTGAAGTTTGGGGGTGACATGCGGGGGGTGAGTGTGTGGGCCTTTGCATTGGCACAATCACAGCAGACTGATTACGTGGGAGGGACTTGGTTATAAACCACAGGTACAGGGGCAGGACAATGGGCAGCACCTGATGACGATGTGTGGAGCTGGTGCGGCTTATGACGTTCTGTGGAGGCCGTGGACACGTCTCCAGCCAATCAGGAAATTCTAATTTAGTAGCAGAGTTTACCCTGAAGGGGGCGCAACTCATTCGTTTTCAGGCCAAAGTTAGGATTTTACACATGTTTGTGCTATAATGTCAGAATAATGTCAGGGACCAGTAGACAACACTATGAGACACACATTGAGACAGTTTATCAGTAAAAAAAACTTGATTTGGTGTTTAGTTACTCTTTAATCACCAGCTGCCACTGGTTACCTCGTGTTCCTCAGCACATTGGTGATCTAAATCATTCAACTCTTTCAGTTTCAGTTTGCTGGACGGTCAGTCGACTGTTCTGCTGGTGGATGTCTTAAAGTGATCCGAGATGTGTACGGGGTTTTGAGTGGCTTGTGTTGATTGTGGAAGCGAGCCTTTTGTCTCTCAGCGTCCAGATCTTAACCCCATTGAGAATCTTTAGGATGTGCCGGAGAAGACCAGATCTGGGGGAAGAGCGAGAATGCACCTCGTCGACCGCAAAAAAAGGGTGCGAGAGTTTAAGGAGCTGCGTGGACACCGACAACTGTAGAGGTTTGTCGTGTTTCTGAGAACTGACCTCACTTGGTTGGTGGATTGGCGAAATATATGGCATTTCACATCTGTGACGAATGAAGCGGACATGTGCGTGGCTCACACGGCTCACACGGCTCACACGGTGCAGACTGACATGAACACCAGCAGAGTGGCTGTTGGGAGCAGAGGAGTGAGATAAGAGCGGACATGAACAGCCCCAGTGCGACCCGCGGCTCCCTTCGGCTCGGAACACTCATTGTAACCAGTGTTCTGAGCCCCCGCATGTTCGCCGTCCATACACCCAACGCACTGGAGAGGGGGAGATAGGCGGTAACAGAGGCGGGTCCAAAGGAAGTTCCTCTGGAATCGGATTGGCTATTGGTTTTAGACATAGAAATCATACAAGCCTTTTCTCGATTGCCAGAAGCCATTCTCCATAGACCGAGCCGAGTGTCCCGCTACCGCCACGATCCAGCGCGTTTGGAACAGCCTCAGGAGTGAGCGGCTTACATGACCACGTGTGTTGTGGACTTCTCTCCTTTTGAAAGATATAATCATTGGTTTTTAATTCTTAATTGCTGTGGCACCGATCTCCACATTTCATGTATTGGGATTCAGTAACAAGTTTAACTTCATCTTATGCCACCACGCTATGAAAAGTCGGAGGAAATCACCAATTTCAAAGTCGACCAGAAAACTAAACTCGAAAGCAATGTTTTACTTAAAGCCTTAAAGGGGGGGTATTATGCTTTTTTCAATCACATAGCACCAGTCTATAGCATACTACAATGATGACGTAACCTTCTGTTGGTCTGTATATGCAGTAAATTAAAATAACTGCCTTGAATAAAATTGCTCTCTCAAAATGGCTGTACTGAACGTCTTGAAATAGGCCTCTGTCTCTTTAAGAAGCTTTCCGACACGCCCCCTTCAGCACACTGCTGTGGCATCTAAACAACACTACTGTGCGGGGAGGGGGCTCTGCTGAGCTGAGGAGCAGTGGTTGGTGGCTTGGCTGGTGACGAAAGGTCCAGAGGCGTCTCCAGGAGGTGGGGGCGTTCCTAGGAGGACTGAGGCATAGCTACACCTAAAATGGCTGCCGTCTAAGTTTTTACTGATTACTCAAAAATATGTGAGTGAGCCAAGGCAACACTCCAGGCATGTGTTTAATGAGGGAATGACATCATAACATGATATAAAGCTTGAAAAAGTCCATTTTACATAATACCCCTCTTTAAAAGTGTTTCCTATTTACCTGCAGTGTCTCTCCTGAAGTAAAAGTATCAAAGTGTGTATATGGGTCTGCAGTTTCATGTAACTGAAGTGATAGTATAATAGTCCTTGCCTCAAGTGGAGGAGTTCAAGTATCTCGGGGTCTTGTTCACGAGTGAGGGACGGATGGAGCGTGAGATCGATAGACGGATCGGTGCAGCGTCAGCAGTGATGCGGTCGCTGTATCGGACTGTTGTGGTGAAGAGGGAGCTGAGTCGATCTATGTTCCCACCCTCACCTATGGTCATGAGATCTGGGTAATGACCGAAAGGACAAGATCGCAGATACAAGTGGCTGAAATGAGTTTCCTTCGCAGGGTGGCGGGGCGCACCCTTTGAGATCGGGTGAGGTGCTCAGTTACCCGGGAGGCGCTCGGTGTAGAGTCGCTGCTCCTTCACCTCGAAAGGAGTCAACTGAGGTGGCTAGGGCATCTGTTCCGGATGCCTCTTGGCCGCCACCATCAGGAGGAGTTCCACTGGGAGGAGGCCCAGCACGTTTGAGCTCACTGGAGTGTCCATCTCAGTCTCCTTACCTCAATATCATTAAACCACTGTGGGGAGAGCTCAAACGTGCCATTCATGTAAGACAGCCCAGGAATTTACAGGAACTGGAGGCTTTCTGTCAAGAAGAATGTTAGAATACCATTAGATATACAGAACCTTCTCCACAACTACCACAAAAGACTCCAAGCTGTCATTGATGCTAAAGGGGGAAATAGATGGTATTAGAAACTCGGGTGTGTAAACTTTTCAACAGGGTCATTTTGGTATTTGATTTTGTGATTTGAAATGAGTTCACACTTGTTTTTTTTCACAATAAATGGCTTCACAACATCACAGACCATGAGTGAAAAAAAGGTTTTTGTGTTTTCATTAACATTCTTTGAGAAATGGCCAAAAAAATAAAGAAATAATAATCCACCAGGGTGTGTAAACTTATTGGCACATATATATACATACCCAGTGTATGCACTCGGATTATGTATATGTACTGTATATAGAAAATAGACATTGTCACAAAAATGCTGTTTCTGCCACTGGGATATGTTTGTGTAACAATACTCCGTTTATGTTCATCTTCATAGCTGCTGGGTTCCCTTTTAAAGAGTACCTAAACGGGCGTGCCAAAGCCTTTCCCCACCCACAAACAAAAGTCAAAAAAGTGCTGTGAAAGAGGCGGTCTCTGAAGTTTGGGGGTGACATGCGGGGGGTGACCTCGACATTTGCATTGGCACAATCACAGCAGACTGATTACGTGGGAGGGACTTGGTTATAAACCACAGGTACAGGGGCAGGACAATGGGCAGCACCTGATGACGATGTGTGGAGCTGGTGCGGCTTATGACGTTCTGTGGAGGCCGTGGACACGTCTCCAGTCAATCAGGAAATTCTAATTTAGTAGCAGAGTTAACCCTGAAGGGGGCGCAACCCATTCATTTTCAGGCCAAAGTTAGGATTTAACACATGTTTGCGCTATAATGTCAGAATAATGTCAGGGACCAGTGGACAACACTATGAGACACCCATTGAGACAGTTTATCAGTAAAACTTGATTTGGTGTTTAGTTGCTCTTTAAACAACACTACTGTGCGGGGAGGGGGCTCTGCTGAGCTGAGGAGCAGTGGTTGGTGGCTTGGCTGGTGACAAAAGGTCCAGAGGCGTCTCCAGGAGGTGGGGGCGTTCCTAGGAGGACTGAGGCATAGCTACACCTAAAATGGCTGCCGTCTAAGTTTTTACTGATTACTCAAAAATATGTGAATGAGCCAAGGCAACACTCCAGGCATGTGTTTAATGAGGGAATGACATAATAACATGATATAAAGCTTGAAAAAGTCCATTTTACATAATACCCCCCCTTTAAAGCTGGGGTACCTGATTTTTCCTGTTCAAACATTTTTTGTTTTGGTCCAAACTTGTCTTTAGCTCTCACAGTCCCTCCTGTGTATTCACATTGTTCAAAGAATGTAATTACATGCACATTTCACACCCATATACAGCATTGAGTGGTGACAAAGTGAAGCAGGGGCGGCCCCCCAAGATAAATTCCACTAATTTAGATTAGACTTGTATCATCCATTGCTCAATAAAACTTTAGGTGAAGACAATACAACAAGGTCTGTGTTTTGCTTCACAACATACATGAGGTGGCAAAATTAAATGTATTCTAAAACACCAAAAAATCAGGTACCCCAGCTTTAAATTAGAGACTAAGGGCCTGATCTTGTGTTTCTAAACACAGACTGTAGGCTAGACATTTACGTGAAGACAGGGGGCGCTATGTGGAAGCTGAAGTTGAGACCTGGTGCAGTAAGTGACAGACTCACATGTGATGTTACTGTATGTGTGATGGGGCACAAGTAGGGGATTTTATTTTTACGTGTGTGCTGTGGATTTTAATTGCATGTTTTTACTGCTTTTATTGTGGATTTTATTTATATATATTTTAAGACAGCGGCCCTTTTAACTTGTTGCCCCTAATAACCCCAACACGTCATCTTTGACCAATCAATCGCCCCCGCAATCAAATACACCTGCGACGCATCAAGACGGCACCATAAAAAGGAGAGCGACAAAGACAACAGGACACAGGCTTTTCCAACGAGAGGAGGACACATATCTGAGTAGGAGGCCAGGAGTGCAGCACACCCCGCGAGCTACCGGAGCGAACACCACGAGGCCTAATACACGCCGGGGCAGAGGAAACTCTGCCTCCGAAGTAAGTGTTGTGCATTGTAAACCTGTAGTGGTGTTCAACTGCCTTGGGCTGTGGGCTCGTGGGTGCGTGGCGCTATATGCTGGCTGGCTGTGTCATTCTGTGGGCAGGAGAGATCGGGACACGGAGCCTCGTGGAGGTCCGAGCAGCAGAGAGGCGCAGGCGAAGCGAGACGGAGACTGTACCCTTACGCGAAACTACAGCGGAGGCAGGGGAAACCCTGCCTTGCCTGTAAGTGTACAGACGCCCCGGGAGTGTGTCCCCTCCTTTTAAATGATTTTATCCCGCTGGCCTGCCTTGTGTTTTGTGTACAGGAGGAAGCCCTGAAAGTGAGCGAGTCCCAGGACGCTGACTCACCACGCCCCGACCGGCTCCTCCTAGGATGATATTTTATATTGGCATTTTATGTTCACCCTGTTAATATTTTTGTGCCTACCTTTTATGTTTTTTAATATTATATTGTAATCAATTGTTGTGCATTCACTGTCTTTGCCTTATTGGGTCAGTTGCTCTCACTGGGTCAGTTGCTCTCACTGTATTAGGTTTTAATATTTTATTGTTTTAGCTAAATTTTAGCATTCGACTCCTCGGGACCATTACATATGTACAGCAGTGGTTCCTCCCCCATGCTTTTCCACCTACAGACACCTGCAGGTGTTTTGATCACATTTCTGCAGCGTGGAGTTTGCCACGCTCTTTAATACTGGCGCTAGAGCGGGACCATCGATATTCTCTCTCTCTCGGTTTAGCTCACAGTGGGAGAACTTAATAAGATATGTGAGAGTGAAAAGGAAGCAAGTGCTTGTTGTCAGCACTGCTCTAAGCACACTGCGCCGACCCCCTTTTTTTCCTCTAAGATGTTTTTTGTTAGCAAGATACCAACGTCGTCTTGAGCAACGCTGTTGTTGCACCAGGTGGAAGATCGGGCCCTAAGGCTGCTCCATTTGACATTTAAAAAATAAAGACACCAAGTTAAATGCCTTTATTGTTATGGCATGTCTAAATGGACCAACAGCCCAAACGCGTTTGTTTTGCTCTAAAGAGCACCTCTGGTTTTAATCACACTCTGAGGAGGTCCAGGAAGCGCTTCTCCCTTCTCTTTTTGATTTGCCATTTGACACTGACATTTTTTGAAGTGTTAAGATTGAAGTAAAGAAAAACACAAAATGTAACAAAGTGCTGTGTACCTGAACCGTTGGTGAAAACAAAGGAGTGTGTGATAATAATGCCTCCAAACACAAGTATTGAAAGTATTGCGATACTTGATAAAGTATCGATACTTGGTATTGCAGCAAAGTGTTGCCAGTATTAATTATTTGCACAACTCTACAGACTGAATGGTTCAAATGGATCGCATTTATGAAATGAGACAGATCTTTTTCTTGTTGTTTATTTGGTAGGGACAGTGCAAGTTAATGAACAAGCCACACCGGATTGTAGCCTTGGGCTAATTTCCATCCGTCGTCCCCCATGCGCACTCTCAAACACACTCTCTTTCATCCTGGCCTATTGTACATGTTTTTAGTGGTAGGGGAAACCGGAGTACCCGGAGGAAACCTACGCAGACACGGGGAGAACATGCAAACTCCACACAGAAAGGCCCCGGCCTTGGTGGGAATCGAACCCGGACCTTCTAGCTGTGAAGCACGAGCGCTAACCGCACGTATATTTACTTGTTTACCAAGTAAATATAAATGAGCAAAGAAAAGAAACAGCAGCAGCGGTGCAGCATTCCATTAATTCACCATAATTACTTGGCACATCAGTAGCTCTTTTTCCACACTTAATAAAGTTTAAAAACAGTCTCACTGTATGTTTGGACAGTCATCTTGGATCACTGGGACTCTCCAGAACCCACTGAGAAAAAAAATCAAGTTTGGAAATACAGTGCCTTGCGAAAGTACTAATACACCTTGAACATCTGCACATTTTGTCATGTTTACAACCATAAAAGTAAAGATTTTATTTTGAATTTTTTACTGAAAGTTCACACACAAGTAACAGACAACTGTGAAGTGAAAGCAAAATGATACATGATTCTGTTATTTGACAAAAATAGAAAAGTGAAAAGTGGGGCGTGCATAAGTATTCATACAGCATTTTCGGAGTGCATTAAATTGCCTTTATAACATTCCTAATGACTGCAGAATGTCCTAACCATTAAATAGAGGCCACCTGTGTGTAATCTACTCTCAGTATAATTCCAGCTGTTCTGTGAGGGCCTCAGAGCTATGGTCAGAGTGTATTGGTCACTAAACAACATCATGAAGGCCAAGGAACACACCAGAGAGGTCAGGGATAAAGTTGTGGAGAAGTTTAAAGCAGCGTTAAGTTAAACAAAGATTTCCCAAGATTTGAACATCTCACGGAGCTCTGTTCAATCCATCATTCAGAAATGGAAAGAGTATAGCACCACTGTGAACTTACCAAGACACGGCCGTCCACCTAAACTAACAGACCGAACAAGGAGAGCACTGGTCAGAAATGTAACCAAGTGCCCCAAGATAACTCTGGAGGAGCTGCGACGTACTGCCGCTGAGCTGGGGGAATCTGTACATGGGACAACTATAAGTCATACTCTACACAAATCTGGCCTTCATGGACGAGTGGCAAGAAGAAAGCCATTATTGAAAGGAGGCCATAAGAAATCCTGTTTGAAGTTTGCTAGAAGTCATATGGAGGACACAGCTACCATGTGGAAGAAGGTGCTTTGGTCAGATGAGACAAAAATTGAACTGTTTGGCCCAAATGCAAAACGTTATGTATGGAGCAAACCTAACACTGCTCATCGTCCTGAGTGCACCATCCCCAGTGTCAAATATGGTGGGGGGAGCATCATGCTATGGGGCTGCTTTTCCTCAGCGGGGACTGGGAAGATTGTAAGAATAGTTGGGAAGATGGATGGAACCAAATACAGAGACATTTTGGAGGAAAACCTGCTGGAGTCAGCAAGAGAATTGAGGCTGGGGCGGAGATTCACCTTCCAGCAGGACAATGACCCTAAACACAAAGCTAAATCTACAATGGAATGGTTTAAAAACAAACATATTAATGTGTTAGAATGGCCCAGTCAAAGCCCTGACCTAAATCCTATTGAAAATCTGTGGAAAGACCTGAAACTGCTGTTCACAAACGCTCTCCTTCTAATTTGACAGAGCTTGAGTTGTTTTGTAAAGAGGAATGGGCAAAAATGTCAGTCTCTACATGTGCAAACCTTGTAGTCATACCCCAGAAGACTTGCTGCTGTTACTGCAGCAAAAGGGGGTTCCACAAAGTATTAAGTCATGCTGTATGAATACTTATGCACGCCCCACTTTTCACTTTTCTATTTTTTGTAAAATAACAGAATCATGTATCATTTTGCTTTCACTTCACAGTTGTCTGTTACTTGTGTGTGAACTTACAGTAAAAATTCAAAATAAAATCTTTACGTTTATGGTTGTAAACATGACAAAATGTGCAAAAGTTCAAGGTGTATTAGTACTTTCGCAAGGTACTGTATTTTCAAACCACAAAAGTATATGTATTTAGATGCAGTAGATGCAGAGAAAAAGGTAATATTTCCTCATGTTAACATTTCATACAGCAGCCTGACGCGCTCCATGTGTGAGGTACAACTACCAACTGCAGTCGTTTGTAGTTTGTAGTCCGCAAACAGTCCTGGCATTTAGCAGGACTGTCAGGTATTGGGCAAATATTCAAGTCTCTCCACAGGTGCAAAGCTGTCCGGGATTTTATTTTATGCAATGCTGTTTCGAGATATGGATTATTGTAATATATTCTATATTAGTAGTTACTATATGTTTGTATTGCATAATAGATTAAACTAGATTCACACTGGCATTAAATCTAAATTAATTGGAAAATTATAACATTGCTCAACAATTCATACTGTATATGTCCATAAGAAATACCAGAACTATGGCTTTGGCTCAAAAGCCTGTTTAGTCCAAGTCTCTTTCTTCTGTTTGATGAAATGTTTGCAAATCTTAAGAAATGAAATATTTGCAGATTTTTCTGCATTTGTGGCATTAAAATAGTATTTGGTCATTAAAAATGGCATTAAAATGCGTTACATTTGACTGGCTTTTGCCTGTATAAACCCTGGAACTTGAGTTGATGCTGCATTGTAATTGGGGGGAGTTCATCCATACATCAATACAAACCATTTAAAAGCACTTGTAATGAGTTACTTAAATTGTAATGACTAATATATCACTGTATTTTGTGGACGTCCATCCATCCATCCATCCATCCATTTTCTTCCACTTGTCCGTTGCCGGGTCGTGGGGGCAGCTGTTGGAGCTGCACCAGCCCCTATGGCTCCTCCTGCAGGTGGTGGGTCCACAGAAGGACGGCCTCATGGTTCTAACCGGGCCTGTTGGTCTCTCATAAGGGGCTTCTGAACCGCTCTTTGTCTGACCCGTCACCTAGGACCTGTTTGCCATGGGAGACCCTACCAGGGGCACCAAGCCCCCGACAACAGAGCTCCAGGATCATTCAGGCTCAAACCCCTCCACCACGTTAAGGTGGCGGTTCCAGGAGGGGCTTTTGAAGTAATATGTTCTATTCCTTAGTTACAGAAAAAAGTCATATGTTTGTAATATGTTACCCCCAATGCTGTTTATTTGTTGATAAAAAAAAGGACCTTTTCAGTGAGAGGGGAATTTTTGCGACTGAGACCTGGCAACCCTGGCATACACTTGAGGTAAATGATCCGATGAACGGCTGTTTTTGTCAGACATGTTAGCGTACCGATGTGTGTAACAACGAGTCCCTGTACTGACTTCTGACTTCTATCTTCATTTTGGTATACATTTCATATCACTGTAGCACAGCCTTGTTACACATCTATCGTATTTGTATCATTTAGACATCTGCATGATGTACGATCAATAATGCCAAAAATGCATTTGTTACGTCATATTCACAGATTCAGATCAGAAAAAACACACATAGAACCTATGGCCATGTGTGCATCATCGGTGGTGATGATGATGATGATGATGATGATGATGATGATGATGATGATGATGGATGGCATTGTTGTCATGGGGCAGCTCAATGTGAATGTGTTGGACAGAGTGTGAGCTCCCACACTCCCCAAGTTAAGTCACTGTCAAGTGATGGACCGCTTTGCAAAAGTGACAGTTACAGTTCTGTGATGAATGATTAATGCACTATATGTGGCTTTATTGTTTTGTGTATATTTTTATAGTTTTGTGTATGTGAAATAGGATGGGCCACTTTGCCAAAATTGAGATAATTTAAAACCCAGCGATGTAGGGGTGCTTTATTTTTTATTTTACTGTTGCAAATGTTTTCATATGGTTGCTGCAATAAATATTTCATACAGAGTCATTGCGCTTCCTCTTTTGCTTTTACCAGTAGTGGTTTAGAGGTCTAGAGTAAAGTAGGCCAAATGCATCAGTTCATTTCAGGTGGTTAATGAAAGATCCAGACAACAACATCATCTGTTATGATTGTATAGTTTGAAGCACTATGTTTGATGATAAAGTGTCTGTGCCCTGGCTGTGCCCCAGCACAGTATTAGCTTTAGTGACGCCCTGGTTCGAAAGCAAAAAAAAAAAACCTGGGAGGAAGTGACTGATGAGAATAAATGAGTTAATATTACAAGTACAGGTAACTGATTTATTTTCTTCGTAGAGTGCCTACTACTGTGGAAATAAATCGGTACTCTTCAAGTTAATTATAGACACCGTGACACTTTGTGACATTACTTGTAAAATACTTAACCAATTTCTTTCAAACTGGGCTGAAGTCTTTTAGACTCTATAGAGAGAGTAATTATATCACATGTTTTAATACTGTCTGCTGTGGTTCTTTTCAATGGCCAAGGCTGAGATATTCTTGTTATTCCTGCGCTGCTGTCTGCTCACTCAAGGTCCTCTTTTCATCCTGCTCCTGACGGAGCTGTGAGGAGGAGAGAGGACAGGAGGGGAGAGAGAGAGAGGACAGGGAGGGGAGAGGGGGAAGAGAGACAGAGAGTGTGTGAGGGACAGAGAGAGAGAGAGAGAGAGAGAGAGAGAGAGAGAGAGAGAGAGAGAGAGAGAGAGAGAGAGAGAGAGAGAGAGAGAGAGAGAGAGAGAGAGAGAGAGAGAGAGAGAGAGAGAGAGAGAGAGAGAGAGAGAGAAGGAGGACAGGATCCCCTCCTGTCCTCCCTCCTGAGGAGGGGGGAGAGAGAGAGGAAGAGAGACAGAGAGTGTGTGTGTGTGAGCGAGAGAGGACAGGAGGGGAGAGAGAGGTGGAGAGAGAAATGGGAGAAACTGATAAAGTGGGAGGGAGAGAGAGAAAGACGGAAGCGTGGGTGAGAGATGAGAGTGAGGGAGAGATAGATGGGGGACCCGACCCCGTCAGACCTCTGAAGCTCAGCAGGAAGGGCCTGGTCAGTACTTGGATGGGAGACCGTTTGGAAACACCAGGAAGTCTGGTGAATGGACTGAGTGAGTGAGTGAGTGAGTGAGTGAGTGAGTGAGTGGTTGGTGTTGGTCGGAGGGGCTGATGGCGCAGACTGGTTGCCTCGCGTTCGTCAGTCTGCCCCAGGGCAGCTGTGGCTACAATAGTAGCTTACCTCTGAGTATGGAGTTCATTTCATTTATTTCAGGCAATGGGCAACAAAAGAATGAATGATCCATTTCTACCTGAAAGGGAGTGGGAAGAAGATAATTTATTTAATCCCACCCCCAGATCCCCATTCAGAGCTTAATACATTCAGCTTCACTGTTACTTTGTTCAAGGATTATTATACAAATGTTATATCATGGTGGCGTTCCCACAGGTAACAATAATTATTACATTGTAACAAAAGTATACCAACAATGTAAAGAAAATGAACAATACCAACAATGATAATGGACAATATATCTGTGTAAATTCTCAGTCGTACAGGAGTTGTCCATCTTCAACGAAGGTACTTGAGTCATCTTCTGTACTTGGTACCATCTTCTGTACCAAGTACAGAAGATGACTCAAGTACCTTCGTTGAAAATGGACAATATACCAATAATGTTAAAGACAAATTAAACCAACGATGGTAAGGAAACATTGAGCACTTGTTAACACTATGAGACAACAGTAATTTAAATGAAAGACCCTCATCTCTATATTTTGACCAGACCTGATGTTTATATAACAGTTTGAATGGATGGACAGTTTGGCATTGCTTGTGTTGTAAGTCCAGTTTGTTCCAGAGTTTCTCTCCACATACAGACACACAGAAACGTTTACGAGTGTTTTGAGCTCTCGGCAATGAAAAATATCCAAAACCTCTCAAGTCATAAGCTCGCACTGGAGTTATAAAAAAACGTTGTAGGTTAGGCGGTAATAATTTGTTGAATGCGTTGTATAAAACTATAGCTGTACTATATTTTACAAGATCATCAAATTTTAACAACTTTGACTGCATAAACAGATTATGAGTATGGTCTAGAAAACCAACCTTGTGAATGATCCGCACTGCTCTTTTCTGTAATATGATCAGAGGATTAATTGTGTTCTTGTAAGTATTCCCCCACACATCAACACAATACATAAGGTATGGGAGTACCAAGGTGCAGTATAGAGTACGGAGTGCATTTCCATCAAGGTATAATTTTGCTTTATTTATAATTGAGGGGCTTTTTGAGATTTTTGTTTTAATTTGTCTGACATGGGGTTTCCATGACAATTTACTATCAATAATTACGCCCAAAAATTTAGTCTCATTTACGATTTCAACCTGGGAACCATCAATACTTATGGTCTGATCAGACATAGCATTACGATTACCAAACATCATTATCTTAGTTTTGTTTATATTCAAGGATCATTTATTTGTGTCCATCCACTTTTTTATTATATTTAGTTCCCTGTTTACCGTCTTTACAAGGTCATTATAATCATCACTACAATAGAATATATGTGTGTAGTATATTTGCAAATAGTATGAATTTCAGATCTTTGGACGTGTTAAAATATCATTTATATACACATTAAACAGTTTTGGCCCCAACACTGACCCCTGGGGGACACCACAAGCAACACCAAGAGTATCTGATAAATACTGACCCATTTTTACAAACTGTACTCTCTCTGTTAAATAACTTTTTAACCAATCCCCAGCCAGCCCCCTAATTCCATATCTTTCCATCTTATTTAGTAGGATTGAGTGATTAATCGTATCGAAGGCTTTTTTAGATCAATAAAGACAACTGCATACTTTTTTTGCTCCAGTGCATTAGTAATTTCTTCAATAGCTTCAGTTATTGCCATTGAGGTAGTTCTTTTAGACCTAAAACCATACTGACCTTCATTAATTATATGATGTTTTTCAAGAAACTTTAAGTCGAGAATTGAAAAGCTTCTCTAAAATGTTTGAGAACTGAGGCAAAAGAGAGATTGGTCTGTAGTTTGTAAAAGCGTGTTTGTTTTCATTTTTGAAGAGCGGAATTACTTTAGCGATTTTCATTGAGTGAATGAATAGTGCAATGTAAAGCGTCTCCTTCCTCTTCCTCCTGCGCAGCTCCCTCCGCTCCACACCTGTCTTTCACCACATTCTGGGAAGAGCATAGCAGACAAATATAATCCGTCTGATTCTCCAGTGAACCAACATTAGCCAGAACGATAGTAGGGTGAGAAGATCCAGCAAAAGATCGGAGCTGTCCTTCCTCTCTCCTATCTCGTACATTCACGATGAGTACATGAAGCGATAGCTCAAGATCAGTGAGTAAAAGTTGGACGTGACTGGAGCAGGTTAACCATTTAGGCGCCAAAGTCACAAAAATGCAACCACTGAATTGAACAACAGGTTCTCTTACAAATATGTTTCCTCCTGAACTCCATCAGAGGTTTAACAATAACTCTAGCCACACAACAAAATCCACTTTTAGGGTCAAAGTATTCCTCAGGAGTGATTCTAGTACTGTTTATTTTTTACTTTATTATATCGTCACAAAATGTATATCAGAAAATTAGAATATCATGATAAAGTTCATTTATTTCTGTAATTCAACTTAAAATGTGAAACTAATACATGATAGACTCATTACATGCAAAGTGACATATGTCAAGCATTTATTTGTTAACATTTTGAAAATTATGGCTTACAGCTTGTAACAACCTCATGAACCTCATGAAATCAATAAAAAATAAAAGATTTTAAACAGAGAAATGTGAGCCCTCTGAAAACTATAATCCTGCATATGTACTTAGTACTTGGTTTGGGCCTTTTACTTGAATGACTGCCTTAATGTGGTTGCGTGGCATGGATGCTCTCAGCCTGTGGCACTGCTGAGGTGTTATGGAAGACCTCCTTAAGCTCCTCTGTATTGGTCGGGCTCATGTCTCTCATCTTTCTTTTGGCAATGACCCATAGATTCTCTATGGGGTTCAGGTCAGGTCAGGTCGTTCAAGCAGCGTAATCTGATGGTCATTTAACCAGGTTTTGGTACTTTTTGCAGTGTGGGCAGGTGCCAAGTCCTGCTGGAAAATGAAGTCAGCGTCTTCATAAAGCTTGTCTGCTGAAGGAAACATGAAGTCTCTAAAATCTCCTGCTAGACGGTTGCATTGACTCTGTACTTAATAAAGCACAGTGGACCAACACCAGCAGAAGACATGGCTCCCCAAATCATCACAGACTGTGGAAACTTCAAACTGGCCTTCAAGCATCTTGGATTGTGTGCTTCTCCTTTCGTCCTCCAGACTCTGGCACCTTGGTTTCCAAATGAGAAGCAAAATTTGCAGAAAAGAGAACTTTGGACCACTGAGCAACAGACCAGGTCTTTCTTTCTTTAGCCCACACAAGATGATTCTGACGTTGTTTGTAGTTCAGGAGTGGCTTAACTAGAGGAATACGACATCTGAAGCCCATGTCCAGGATCCGTCTGTGTGTGGAGGCTCTTGATGCACTGACTCCAGCCTCAGTCCACTCCTTGTGAAGGTCCCTACACTTTTGAATGGCCTTTTCCTGACAGTCCTCTCCAGACTGTGATCATCCCTGTGGCTTGTGCATTTTTCTTCCACACTTTTCCCTTCCATTTAACTTTCTATTAATGTGCTTTGATACAGCACTTTGAGAACATCCAACTTCTTTTGCTACATTACCTTTTGAGGCTTTCCCTCCTCATGGAGGGTGTCAGTGATGGTTTTCTGCACAACTGTCAGGTCAGCAGTCTTCCCCATGATGGTGAATTCTACTGAACCAGACTGAGACCATTTAAAGTCTCAGGGACCCTTTGCAGGTGTTTTGGATTCATTAGCTGACGACAGGGTGACACTTTGAGCTACAATATAGTCCCTTTTCACAGTATTCTATTTTTCTGAGATTTCGAATTTGTTTTTGTTTTTTAAGCTGTGAGCCAAAATCATCAACATAAAAAACAAACAAAGGCTTGACACATGTCACTTTGCATGCCATACGTCTATATCATATATTAGTTTCACATTTTAAGTTGAATTACGATATTCTAATTCTCCAAGTTTCACCTGTAAAGGGTTGAAAACATTACGTGAGACTTTTCTCTATAACTTCTGCGTTCATGGCGGTGGGTGTTTTTGTTTTGACTAAATAAAAGTTCAAAGATTTTTTTTTATTTGTC
The DNA here is from genome assembly GCA_007210695.1 of Neogobius melanostomus. Taxonomy (NCBI): domain Eukaryota; kingdom Metazoa; phylum Chordata; class Actinopteri; order Gobiiformes; family Gobiidae; genus Neogobius; species Neogobius melanostomus. The sequence continues at coordinate 1,578,516 of VHKM01000501.1, read as the reverse complement.
AACTCATTTGACAATGAATCGGGATGTTGATTCTCTTGTTGTGGAGTGGTGGGTGGGGAGAAAGGGGTAGAAGCACAGGGAGGGCAGGGAAGGGAGGGAGTTCAGCTTCCTGATAGCCTGGTGGATAAAACTGTTCTTCAGTCGACTGGACCTGACCCTTGGATTCCGCAGTCTCCTCCCTGAAGGCATCACCTTGAAGAGACTGATGGGTGTGTAGGGTCCCCTTTACAGGTGAGACGGGTGGAGTACATGTCCTTAATGGAGGGTGAGGGGCTCCACAGATCTTCTCCGCTGCTGTTCTTTGAGCTGGAGGCTCCTGTGGCAGGAGGCTGTACGGGCACCGGGCCACACAAAGATGCAAAATTAAAACTAGTGAAATGTTTTGAACAAGCCTGCGCACAAAACAATGGGCCTGTAAGCAGTTTCAATTTGATTGAGTTGTTTACTTGTTATATTGTCATTATTTAACACTAGCCTTTAGCTCCAAGATAAAAGCTCCGCCCTTAATGACCACAGGCGTTTCCTTTGGGGCTGGATTCACATCTGTTACGACTGACTCCGGTCACAACAAAGGATGGGGGATGAAGATGGGTAAAAGTGCACAAACCGAGGGTTTATTTACAGAACAGAAACGTTAAACATAAGTGAACAGAACAGAACTTGAACATAGGGGAAATCAACTTAAATGTGCAATGCGAGTCGGGGATGCCAGCCACCGCGCCCAGCTGCCGACCGTGGTGGTAAATGCCTGGCCAGAGGAGTGAGGAGGACGGCCCCCCGTACCTGCACGCAGCCCCTCTTTAATTGGCGCCGTGCGGACCACAGATGACCAGGCAAATGAGCAGCACCTGGGCAGAGGGGGCAGAGGAGGAGCAACTGCGAGGGCAGACAGGTCCCCCCAAAACCCCACCCTGGGTCGTAACACATCGAACATGATGTTTGTAACACAGTATAACAGTCCATCAGTTACTCGCTGTCCTTTTCCAAATCCTGAGCTATCTCTTCATTTGTGTGGGACCCTGCTAATGGTGAATGAGTGTGTTTACAAGGGCTCGAAATTCCCGGTTATTATCGGGAGTTTTTAATATTCCGGTTTTGTCTTTGATCATATAAACCCGATTTTAAGAAACCTAGATTTTCTGGCTGTGATTTTCCGTCAGTATCCGGGATATAACTTCATGTAAACGCTATTTTCCGGTTTTAAGAAACTTCCCATTTCTTGCGCATGCTCCGTTAATGGTAAACAAACATGGCGGTAGCATGTCTGAAGAGCTCCTGTTTCTGGAGTCAAGAGGAGACGGAGTTTTTTTATTTTAACCATGAAAGAATATTAGTGAATATTTAAGATGGAAAGAAGCATCGTTATGTGGATTTATGCGAAACTGTCGAGACCGTTTGAAGGCAGCTGGTTTTCCTCCGGACGCAGAGAGGAGTCGACCACAACACGGAGCCGGATCAAATGTTTCCTCCACTAACTATGGGTGAACTCCATCAGCTCCACTCTCTCACACCGGCCCCGGCTTTAACCTTCTCCCAGAGCTCCCTGGTCCACTCGGTGATAAAGACTGCCCTAGGACAGGTAAAGGTAACAAATTATCCTGTCGTAGCTCAGGATGTCGAGGATTAGCAAAACATTCAGCCCAAAGTGGGCATTCAAAAGAACAAGCCCCGCAATAAGCCACACATTTATGCTTTTAATATTTTCACCGTATTGTGCTCAAAAATGTAACGTATGCGCCTGCGCGGACAGAGCTTAAATACGAAAACCCAGGTTTCCTTATTTGATCATGTAAACAAGGAATTTGAGTTTCCCGATCTCTCAGTGACATATAAACACCATATCCCCAAAACTGCCATAACCGGAATATAGCGAATAACCGGGAATTTCGAGCCCTTGTGAACGCACTCAATGTAAAAGATAGGACAGAGCCGATCTTATTGTCCTGTTGGAAATCATGTGCGGACACTGTGCATATAACCCATTGTAGATTCATTTATGAATGAATACATATGGAATAATTTTTTAGACTAGAAACAAAAGCTGAAATAAACTCGTCAAAGAAGAGCTTGTCTTCTTCCCACTCCTTTTCGAGCTGTAATGTAAATTATTTTTTCTTTTTCTTTTATTATGTATATATATATTTCTGTTTTTTCTTTTCTTCTTTAGCTCGAAATAAAATATTCAAATCAAAAAAATGGTTTTGCACCTTCATTAGAGCTCACCTGTGGTACATCACACTGACCCGCAGTCTCTCTATAAACATCCTTTATTCCCCATTGGAACAAGTCTGGAACAGACACTGTGGCTTTGCGTGAAAATGGGTTTGTTGTTGTTGAGTTATTAAATCTCACAGGAGCCGGAGACACAAATGTATTTGTTTAGAGCATAATGTGTCAAATCTTCTATTAGCTGAATGCTATAGTAGTAGGTACTCCCTCTGCTCCGACACCGTGCGGATTGAATAATGACCCCACATTCATATATAGACGTCGACGACGGTAAAGGGACTGGAGGAAGGTGTCTACGCCTACTGTTGATATGCAATGAGTCAGAATTATGAGCTGACGTATTCTGGTACATTCACTCCCTCAGTGGGGGATATTTAGAATAAAGGTCTTTCCCACTATCAGTTTCTAATGGATTTGAGTCGTTCCGTAGGAAAGCAGCTCCCAGTTAGTGGCGGGCTCATGGGGAGCGAACACTCACAAACATGTATAATTCCATGTGATGCACAGCCAGATTTTGTATGGTTTGACCTGACGAGAGGAGAAGACAAAGCCCAGTGACATCCGTTCTGTGCTTTGTTAAGGATTAAAAGACAATCTGCCTCTCTGACACACACAACCACAGAGGCAGACAGGCAGGACAACTTTTCATTACTGCGCGCATTACTCCAGAGCCATTAAGTCGAGCCGGCCCTAATCTAAATCCAATCATTCCATGCGTATGTGCGCCTCCTGTGGCCACGCTGCCTCACTGCACTCACGCTTTTCCATGTGTGGGCCGGACAAGGCCCATCAGGCCTCAAGAGCAGGCACACAGGGTTTTAAAGAACTCACTTCGGGCATTATTCAGGCATAACCTCTGGGTACGATACGCGATGTATGGCTCACAACAACGATAACCTCAAGATACGCTGATACTGCAATAATCGATATATTACCTTTGCTGTCCTCGCTCCAAAACTCCTTAATTTCATCAGCTAGACAGCTGGATAACAGCGCCACAATGATCAGACTTTGTTTTCCTTTGATGCTCTTTATTGGAATGGCCTCTGACCATCTTTAGGCCTTAGGCCGAAAAAAATAAACAAACGTGTTATTAGCTATGCTAATATGCAAAGCAGCCACACTTCCTGTCCAAAGCAACAGCATAATAAAGGTCGCCATCAGAATGGCATGCTATGTGCTGCAGCCATCTTGATTTTCTCTGTCACAAGGCCAAGAAATAATTTTAGAAGTGGCCACACGAGGGTGCTGTTGGGAGCTTATAAAACCTTTGTCGCTCAAACTTGCAAAGGGCAGAATATCGCTCCAGAATTACCATCATACATCACAGTTTTTAAAGAAACATGTGCAATAGTTAACACTTTTTATGATTAGGCCCGAGCGCCATCAGGGCTGGCGAAGGGGCTCTTGTAATCGTATAGAGCGCACTCCCCCAAAGAGCGCGGAGCCTCCTCTCAAACATACACTAACGTACTCCTCTTGTCGTGCAAGTGCACATGTATCAGAAAACGATACATGTCGCTCCACTTCGCTTCGCACACTGCTGTCCAATTACATGCAGACAATTGGAGCGGGAACTTTGCAAACTTTTACGGTTTTTATGCGGCGAAGCCGCAAACTGTACGAAGTATTTTGAGATTTTTCGCAAACAAAAAATGGCTCCCATTCGCACATATGAAGCCCGATTTCGCTCATTTTATTATCAGTTGTTAAAGTCTCAGTCCTAAACACTTTCATTTGGCAAAATTCAAATTGGGCGGGATAGCGCCCCCTATAGGAATTATATGGAGAGTACAAATTTTAATTTTACAAAAATTAAAATCATTTGGCACAAAATTCTATTTGGTCGTTGCCATAGCGATGACCAGAACGTCCCATTTTATCCAAGGTTATCCAAAGTACTTGGATAACCTTTGTGGATTTTCTAACCCTAAGTAAAATGTAAAAATATGCTTCAGTTTGTAGATATAGTGTGATACAAATTCATACTCATTTTTCTCTGTATAATGTCAAAATTGAGCGTGGAGTGCACGTTACCGCATTCCAAAAATCCTAAAACTAAGACCCTTGGGAAAAAAGTTAAAAACAAACATAAAGGCAGTAGCAATACCATCATTTTAGATTGAGGGAGACAAAAGGGCGCGAAGCGCCCCCTTGCTTTAGGCAGGGCGGTCGGCGAGGGCCGATCATTTTTGCGGCTATATTTGTTATTTTTTCTCATCTGCATTGTTCCTCTTTTTTAAATAAATAAGTAAATAAATGATAGCTGACTTATTAAATAGGCCTATTGATCTGTCAATGGCTGATCACTTCATTTACATTGAAATAAACAAGAAACCGCAGTCCTGTTTCCAAAAGAAATCAATATAAACACTATCATTAAAAGTAATGTATTTGTGTGACAGTGTTTGGTCCAAGTGCTGCCCTCTACTGTTCTGACTGACTTTGATGTCAAATTCTGTTAATGTTAAGACCTCTGGAAGAATAGCTACTGCTTAGTTTCAGTAGCTAATGGGGATTTAAACAAACAAACAAACAATCGATATTGTCCCAGTCTCAAATCACCATTTCCACAAACACATCACGAACAACACTTTCAATGATTGTTTGTTTTGTACATTACCCGTCTTGTGTATGGGATGATGTTTTTGAGGGCCTCAGAGGACACCTGTATGCCCTGGTGTCCCCCAGAGGGTGACACTATACCCTGGGCACAATGCTACAATGTGGTTTCCCTTCCTATAATTGCTCGTAACAACATTGGAGAACAGAATTAGTCGCCTCAGCTGCGGCGCATTGTGACGCCTGGTGTATAGAAGACTGCGGCTGATTGGATTGGGCCCAGAGTAATTCAGTGAAGCGGTTCTCTCTCTGCACATGTCATGGAGTGCTCGCAGGTGGAGTGTCGGGTATGATTGCATTAGGCTGTGCAGAGAAACAAGGTAGCGCGAGAGGGCCCGGGGTGACGCTGCCTGGTGATTTAAATAACACTGTCTGTCTTTTCATTACTGCGCTCCCCTCTCCGTCGCCTCGGGGCACGGCGCTCCGCGAGCCCGCCGCCGAATCAGGCCGTGTTGTTCAGAACGAGCGGCGTGCTCGGAAGCAACGCTAATCTCAAATGTAGTAATAGGAAAAGTCAGAGCAGCTCTCCTCTCCACACAAACATGTAATATTGATTCAGTTAAGTTTTTATCACAAACAGGTACTGCCACTTTCGGAACTTTTTGACGGTTACATTTTTGTAGGCCTAAAGTAGAAGGCACTTCATGTTTTATAACTTACAACAATGATATTTTTCACTATTGCTTTGTCAGCGCGGCCTGCCGTAGGTATAGACTGCTCCATTTAAGACTCTTTATTTCAGGTTGGCATCAATAAAAATGTGCTATATTTAGTAACTAGCAGATGTGATGTGTTTGGATAACTGCCATTATACCCCTGATACAGAGCTAAAAGACTATGGAGCTATGTTAATCATAAGGTGATTTCATACAAGGGTTCACAACAGTTTAGAGGTTTATACTAAATATGTATTATTTTGCAAAAGCCTTAAACATTGTAAAGGTTAATAATGTTATGCTTTGCTAATATTTATTCAAGGGAATTGTGACCTGTTCATCAGTAATCACCCACCAGTAGGGGGCTCCCACTTTCTCCTCATCATTGCATTAAACGGCGGCACGAGAGAAGCGACCCAAATCACTCTCGTGATAGTTTCAGGTAAAGGAGAACAAAGCCATATATTTTTTGTAATCTCCGCATTGTTGAGACATTTTATAGATAATCTGCCGTTGTTTTGGTGAACTTTAAAAATGTTCTATACTATTTTTCTGCTCATTTGTAGCTAAAGTTGTTGTACCTCAGCTGATGGGACCGCTAAGCTAACGGCAGTGGTGTGTCGTCATTCATTCTCTGCATTTGACCCATCCTCAAAGCCGCTGGGGCGACCTGTAGGAGCAGTGAGCAGCCAGCGTGGGCCCGTGCTCTCCAGATGTGGAACCAGGCTAATGGTCAGAAACACCTGGCTGGAGGATTCACCTATTGTACATGTTTTTAGCGGAAGGGGAAACCGAAGTACCCGGAGGAAACCTACGCAGACACTCTGTCCAGGTGGGAATCGAATCCGGGACCTTTTATACAGCGGGAACCATATGTTTACATACACTTTATAAAAAGACACATTTGCATTTTTTTCTCACTGTCTGACATGAAACCAGAATTAACTTACTTTTTTTTAGGTCAATCGGAATTTTAAAAATTATTTCTGTTTGTCAAATTCCAGAAGAATGAGAGATAGAATTTTCCACACATTTTTTTAATTACTTTTTACAAAACCAAAAGTTTACATACATTTCAGTAATAATATTTGGTAGCATTGCCTTTAAACTGTATAACTTGGGTTATTGGGTTCATAAAATCACATATTTCATTTTTCAGCTTGCACCCGCCATTTAGCACCTGCCTTGATAAATGACAGGATATTGCTGTTCCAGGCACAAATTATACAGTAACAAGGGTACAGGCTGTAGGCCAGTCTGGATTTACAGACGCCGATGGACCTGAGAAGACATATTGAACGTAATAAAAGAATGGAAACATTTGTTTTTCATTTATTTGGCTATAAACCTGTGAAAAGCTAAATATTTAACAGTACTTTCCATAGCTCTTTCATCTACTGTGAGACACTGAACAGTTTAACGTCAAACACTGTGATGTTCATTATTAGTGCAGGGCTGTATCACAGATAGAGATCTTCCTCCAGCCTGAATTCAGAAATGCTGAAGTAGTAATTCAGTTGTTGCATTGTACCAACACAAATCTTTAATCTAAGGGATGGGAGCACCTGCGGAGTCCACACTAATGAGAGTTCCAGTTGTTTTCCTTGTTCTGAGAGAATAATTACTCGGCGTCTTTTCATAACACGCGGAAGCCTCCACTCTCCGCAGGAAAACTGGGCGAAAGTGCGTGTTTGTTAATGCGTCGGCAGGTAGCTGTTCTCCCACAACAATTACGGCGAGCCTCTTTACTGTATCTGCGCGCCAATTAATTTTAATATTTAAACAGCCACGCAGAGACTTCAGACACCGCTAACGCAAGATTAGAGTCAACTCCATTAAATATTGATGGTCATAAATAAACATCCTCATCTGTGGAGCCTCGCGGGTAAATCAGGAGGAAGGGAAAAAAAGAACAGAGACGTGACGCAGATGAGATGGACGAGGACAGAGAGGACAGAGAGGACAGAGGGGACAGAGCGGACAACGAGACAGGATTTAGTGATTTAAGGCGGGGTGAATAAGGAAAAAAAGGAAAATGTGTTACAGGTTTTCTTTCACATGGGATCAATGCATTCAAAGAGAAAAGATTACTACAAGTTTACCTTTTTGGCAGCGAAATCTAAATAACGGATAGAGCCAGCTTTAAATGGATGCTTTGTTTTGTGACATATTAGTTAGAAAGATTTGTTCAGAGGAGATTTTGGATCGCTCGTTTTTGGGAGTTGAAGGCGAGACACGGCAGACGAAAATATTGCCATTAATAAGACTGCAAGTATTTCCAACTTATTTCTGAACAAACAGGGTACCTGTAATTTATTAAAAGTACATTTCCATGTTATCTGGAATGAATTACTACCAGAAATGAGTATGTACAAATACATATGACTCAGAATGTTCCATCAGGGGCAGATCAAGAACAGAACTTCTTTGTTCGTCAGAGTGTTCTTAGGATTTATTCTAACAGAGGAACGTTTTCATTTTGTGAAAGCCAAAAACCTTCCTAAAACGGCGTTAAGAACAAATTTGTAAGAACGTTTCGTGAATGAGGCCCATAGTTTTCTAAAAATGACAAAACTCTCCCTGTACGATGCTTATTTTATGACGTTTTGTTGCTTGCGAGCCGGAGATTTCCAGGAAATGACTAAAACATTGTGGTGCACTGGCCAGATTCCCACGCTTATGTTTTGTGTCCAATTCAGGAGGGCTGAGGGCTGTTTCATAAAGCTGGCTTACTCTGTAAGCTAGACTTATTTGGCCAAGTCTGGCTTATTTTGTCGTCTTTTCGGTTTCATAAACCAGGCTCACTCTGAGTCTGGCTCAGTTACTATGGAAACATAGTCAGAGAGCAGACTGAGGACAAGCTATGTTTCTTCTTCGTAGAATCCAACACCAATAGGCAATGTGAATGACACAAGCAGAGTATTAGCGCCATCATCTGGCCAAAATGTATGTTGGCCTAAAAATGTGAAAAAGAAAACATGACGTCACAAAATCAATTACTTTATGCAATACATTATAAATATACAACATTGTGTTTGACTCTCATCTGTGAAATACAAAGTTGCGTGACACATTAATGACAATATGTGTCAAAAGCTTGTCCAATAAAAGGAACCTTAGCCCACAGGACCAGTGCTTAATCTGTAAATCGTAGTTTCAGGAAGACTTTTGGTTTGATGTGATGGATTCAGGAAACAGGCCAAAACATTTGCCGGAACACTCTCATTAAACACCATTATATCAGATCAAATCTTTGCCGGATCCTCCTAAATGTTTCCCGGATCCTTTACCCTGAAAAACTGAAAATTGGGGGATCAAATTAAGCACTGCACAGGACCCACCCTCATGACCTGTGTCAACAGTTTTCTTTTTTTTAGATGATAGATGTGTTGTGATGGGAAAAAAGAAAGTGTTTAAATTCATAGGCGCCGATTTATGTTCTTCCCAGTGGGTGCCCAGTCCAAAAAATTATAATTCGAGGCTAGAATCAATCTCCCAGCCTCGTGGTTGGGAGCCCTGCGCTCTACCTATGGAGCTAACGTAGTAGAACAAAGCTGGCGGCCTGTGAAGTATGCTGCGCGTTCACGCTTGGCCATGATTTCTCAGTGAACTCTGTGATCGTCAGTGTGGTCTGCTTATGTAAGGGCTAATTAGTTGAACCTGACTTGAATTAGTGAGATTAGCCAAGCTTGGTGTCCCTTTGGTGAAACCCAGTAATCACAGCTTGAATTGTTGTGCCTCACGTAAGACAGGATTTGGAGCCTAAGCCGAGTTTTACTGAGCCAGTTTTATGAAATAGCCCTCTGGAGGGCAGACGTACATTTGGGCTGGTCGGACCAGATGTGTAAACAGGCCCATATTGCACTACACTGGCCAACAGGAGAAACTGCTTGATCCATCGAATGCAGATCAATGTTTTGATGTACAGTAATTACTTCATCCATACAGGTGCTCGTCAGATAATTAGAATATCATGAAAACGTTTTTTCTATTTCAGTAATTCCATTCAAAAAGTGAAACTTTAATAATGTATACATTCATTCCACACAGACTGATATATTTCAAGTGTTTATTGTTTTTAATTTTCATGTTTATAACTGAAAACTAATGAAAACCAAATCAGTATCTCAGAAAATCAGAATATTGTGAAAAGGTTGAATATTGAAGACACCTGGTGCCACACTCTGATCAGATAATTGACTCAAAACACCTCAAAGGCCTTTAAATGCTCTCAGTAGTTCTGTAGGCGACACAATCATGGGGAAGACCGATGACTTGACAGTTGTCCAAAAGACGACCATTGACATCTTGCACAAGGAGGGCATGACACAAAAGGTCATTGCTAAAGAGGCTGTTCACAGAGCTCTGTGTCCAAGCACATTAATAGAGAGGCGAACAGAAGGAAAAGATGTGGTAGAAAAAAAGTGTACAACGAAAAGGGATAACCGCGCCCTGGAGAGGATTGTGAAACAAAACCCATTCAAAAATGTGTCGGAGATTCACAAAGAGTGGACTGCAGCTGGAGTCAGTGCTTCAATAACCACCACGCACAGACGTATGGAGACATGGGTTTCAACCAATAACCGCTGACTGCTCTGCTTTGTGACTACGACACTGGAGGCCGCCATTGCTCCGCTATTGCTGTAGTACCTCCATATGGCCGCTATTCCCCCATTGGAATGCATTGGACTTTAGACACGTTAAAAACAGCTTTAATGCCCGGTGCCTAATGTTTTAGAAGTGGCTAGAGCTAGATATTCCTCCTGTGATTACGCTGGGTTAAAAACAATCTGGGGCACCGGGCTAGTTATGGTTTTTTTTAGAAATTTTTAGAAATTTTTTAGAAATCTCCTACTTAACGGGGGTCTGACTGTTGGCATTGGAGCTGCGCGAGCTACACGTCACGCAAGGGCCGAGTCTACAGTGAAGCTCCCCCCCTTATGCCCTTATTAGGAACATGCTTCATCAGAGCTGGGGAGGAGGAGCCTGTAAATCCGCCATGATTTCCCCCTCGAACGTGGTCATTGTGGTAAACGGGGAGGAGTGAGGAATGACGGTCTATTAATAATATGTCTATGGTTTCAACTGTCGCATTCCTCGTGTCAAGCCACTCTTGAACAAGAGGCTAAAGACTAAAAGGACCGGACTGCTGCGGAGTGCTCCAAAGTTCCTTTGGAAATCAAGAGTCTGGATGAAGAGAGGAGAGGCATGTCATCTACTGGTGTTGGTCCACTGTGTTTTCTGAGGTCCAGGGTCAACGCAGCCGTCTACCAGGAAGTTTTAGAGCACTTCTTACTTCCTGCTGCTGACCAACTTTATGGAGATGCAGATTTCATTTTCCAACAGGACTTGGCACCTGCACACAGTGCCAACGCTACCAGTACCTGCTTTAAGGACCATGGTATCCCTGTTCTTGATTGGCCAGCAAACTCGCCTGACCTTAAGCCCATAGAAAATCTATGGGGTATTGTGAAGAGAAAGACGCGATATGCCAGAGCCAACAATGCTGAAGGCCACTATCAGAGCAGCCTGGGCTCTCATAACACCTGAGCAGTGCCACGGACTGAGGACTCCATGCCACGCCGCATTGCTGCATTGCCGCATTGCTGCAGGCAAAAGGAGCCCCAACTAAGTATTGAGTGCTGTACATGCTCATTCCATGTTCATACAAGTGCTCGACGTCTGAAATGTAATGCCTTACGGCCTGATTTTAATTTGTAAACAGCTTTTTCATTATTTCTGTTGTAAGAAAAAAAGAGCTGGACGTGTCCGCGCCGCGCTGTGCCTGCAGAACAAACACACCCCTGAGCGTCTGAACAGATGTCATGTTTTCACCAAAAGCTGTGAAGAAGGAGCTCTTTCTAACCACCTCTGGCTGCGAGAGCTACAGGACTTTATTCAACCTTCTTAAAGATCAGTCCACTCGCCACAAGTTGGAATTTCTTTCCGGGATTCAGCTAGCCTGGCATCCAGAATGATCCCCCGCTGTATATTTTATACATGGGGATATCAGTCTGGAAAGCCCGTCCTTGTTGGCTGCTCAGCCGAGTTGGAACAGTACCGTACAATCAGAATCGTTTATTTGCGGGCACATGTTGCTCGCAAGCAGCGTCATGTTTGGGATGAGGAAGTCCCTTGATAACAATGTACGGGCGGCGCCGGGAGAGCAGAGATTTTTTTCTAATCAGCGGTAAATGACCAAAAACACATAAGCAGTAGGTGAGTTTTGTGCTAATAACGCTGCTAATAACGCCACTGACTGCTCTTCACTGATTGGTTTACTCCGCTTCCTGTTTGCATAAGTTACGCTGTAGAAATCAAGTTGATGTGGAGTCTTACCAGACTCACACGCTGGTCTGGATTGGTCCAAGCTAGGATTCAGCGACTGTCAGCCAAAATAGTGGTTGTCTGTGACCGTCACTGATGGATGCTTGGTGAACCTCGGCCAGAATCAAAGTGGATGAAACTCTTATAACCAGCGATGATGGAGAGGCCAGAGCGGCCGGTGAGTTAATCAGAACGCGTGTTAGCGTGTGTGTTAGCGTGTGTGTTAGCCATTTATGAAACTGTGTTTTAAATGTCAACTCCTTATAACTGCATTGTGAAGTAACTTCACTTTTTGCTGTGATATTTATATTTCTACTACTGCTAAAGTTGCATCGGCTGCATCAACTCAGGGAGAGGGGCGGAGTTAACTGAATCCAAGTGTCTTGTCTTCCAGGTTTGAAAATACCCCCAGAAAATACTTATATTTCTCTCAAAATGAGTACTCCATAGTGGTAGAGGTACAATATATCATATAAATGCCTATACTTTACTTTAGAATGGCTAAAATAGCATGATACAGAACCTTTAAAAGTATGATCAGTCAAACTTGTGATTTTGGGCTGTTCAGTCCGTATGGGTGAGGGAGAGATGTTTGAAAGTCGCAGCTCGAATTTCTCTGAGTGAACCTCTGAAGGTGCCCTCACTGAGGCCTGAGTGGAAGGGTGTAGGGGAAGGGAGAAGGGAACGGTTTCGGGTGCTGCGTGCTTCGGCTGCATGGGCAAAGCACAATCAAACAGACGTCTGCACCGGACATCACTAAAAATTGCTTTGAGAACTTTTGCTGCTACATGTGGATTGTATTTGGGAGATGATTATTTCGTGGACCTTCTCTTGGAGCGACTGCAGAGAACCAGCTGATGAAGAGGCCACGTGGTAAATTAGCTAATTATCAAACTGAAAAGTGTCGTTTTCAAGCATAATCTGTCATGCATGTTTTGCTGCTTTGGAAAAATAGTACATAAATGACACGGCTGTAGAAAGTTTGCGGTGGCGTTCATGTGATTGTGTGTAGCCTGTTTCAACTCCTCTAAATGCTCATTGTAAAGAACTACTGTATATGTAAACTCCTCTGCCCTGCGAGGCTGTGTCTGTGAGTATATGGTTAACATGCTCAACTGTGCATCTGGATAATCAAAGGAGCAGGAGGTCTCTCTCTCTGCCCATCGTCCACACACATACTTACTCTCTATCTCTCTCTCTGCCCATCGTCCACACACATACTTACCCTCTGTCTCTCTCTGCCCATCGTCCACACACATACTTACCCTCTGTCTCTCTCTCTCTGCCTATCGTCCACACACATACTTACTCTTCTGTCTCTCTCTCTGCCCATCGTCCACACACATACTTACCCCTCTGTCTCTCCTCTGCCCATCGTCCACACACATACTTACCCCTCTGTCTCTCCTCTGCCATCGTCCACACACATACTTACCCTCTGTCTCTCTCTCTGCCATCGTCCACACACATACTTACCCCTCTGTCTCTCTCTCTGCCATCGTCCACACACATACTTACCCTCTGTCTCTCTCTTGCCATCGTCCACACACATACTTACCTCTGTCTTCTCTCTGCCCATCGTCCACACACATACTTACCCCTCTGTCTCTCTCTCCCCATCGTCCACACACATACTTACCCTCTGTCTCTCTCCCTCGTCCACACCATACTCCTCTGTCTTCTCTGCCATCGTCCACACACATACTTACCCTCTGTCTCTCTCTGCCCATCGTCCACACACATACTTACCCTCTGTCTCTCTCTCTGCCCATCGTCCACACACATACTTACCCCTCTGTCTCTCTCTGCCCTCGTCCACACACATACTTACCCCTCTGTCTCTCTCTGCCCATCGTCCACACACATACTTACCCCTCTGTCTCTCTCTGCCCATCGTCCACACACATACTTACCCTCTGTCTCTCTCTCTGCCCATCGTCCACACACATACTTACTCCTCTGTCTCTCTCTCTGCCCATCGTCCACACACATACTTACCCCTCTGTCTCTCTCTCTGCCCATCGTCCACACCATACTTACCCTCTGTCTCTCTCTCTGCCATCGTCCACACACATACTTACTCCTCTGTCTCTCTCTCTGCCCATCGTCCACACACATACTTACCCTCTGTCTCTCTCTCTGCCCATCGTCCACACACATACTTACCCTCTGTCTCTCTCTCTGCCATCGTCCACACACATACTTACCCCTCTGTCTCTCTCTCTGCCCATCGTCCACACACATACTTACCCCTCTGTCTCTCTCTCTGCCATCGTCCCTCGCCACACACATACTTACCCTCTGTCTCTCTCTCTGCCCATCGTCCACACACATACTACCCTCGTCCTCTCTGCCATCGTCCACACACATACTTACCCTCTGTCTCTCTCTCTGCCCTATCGTCCACACACATACTTACCTCTTCCCTCTGCCATCGTCCACACACATACTACCCTCTGTTCTCTCTCTGCCCATCGTCCACACACATACTTACCCCTCTGTCTCTCTCTCTCTGCCCATCGTCCACACACATACTTACTCCTCTGTCTCTCTCTCTGCCCATCGTCCACACACATACTTACCCCTCTGTCTCTCTCTCTGCCCATCATCCACACACATACTTACCCCTCTGTCTCTCTCTCTGCCTATCGTCCACACTAGAGGATGACACGGGAGTGATTTCTCACTCCTGTCCCGTCCCACTCCCACAAAAATCCTGTCCCATCCCAGTCCCGGTGTGATGTGCAAAAAAAATCTTGTCCCATCCTGTTCCCGACAGAATCAATCCCACTCCCGTCCCAATCCCGCATGTTTTACAAAGTTTTTTTAGATGCACATCAGGCCGATAAAAGCCACATGTTGTGACTGAAATAACCAGGGTCACAACCTGGGCTACATTATTAGTCTAACCACCAGCACTATTTAAATAAAGTCGTTTAGGAAGTTTCAGTTTTATTTCACAGGGGCAGTGGAACATGACACCTCCCCTTTAAGATCGCTGTCCCTTTAAGATCCCCAGCCAAAGGCCCTGTCCTCGTATCGCACACAGCTTTTATCACATACGAAAACTAGTGGCTGTGAAGTTCACTTTTTTACTTTAACGTTCGCCTAATGCCACTGTGTTCAGCACCAACACATCTCCCTCTGTCCGCGCTGACAGCGGCTCCAGCCACACACGCAGCCGCGCGCGAGGGGGAGAGAGGGGGAGAGAGAGCGCCGTGTTTGGGCCGACAAGGGGGGGTGCACTGTTGCGGCGCATGGACAGAAGGCAGGATGAAGAGAAGAAAGTTAGCGCTTATTTGTATATTTAATCATTTCTTTCAGTGTTTTGTGCCTCATGAAATAACAACAGCATGTCACTGCATTATCTGCCGCTTTGATGCGATATACTCCCGCCACTCCCGGTGTTTTTCCCGGTCCCGTCCCAATCACGGGATCAATAGTGAAATTCACTCCCATCCCGTGGGAATCCCGGGGAATCCCGTGACCCACGGGAATCCGACAAATTGTCATCCTCTAGTCCACACACATACTTACCCCTCTGTCTCTCTCTCTGCCTATCGTCCACACACATACTTACTCCTCTGTCTCTCTCTCTGCCCATCGTCCACACACATACTTACTCTTCTGTCTCTCTCTCTGCCTATCGTCCACACACATACTTACACCTCTGTCTCTCTCTCTGCCCATCATCCACACACATACTTACCCCTCTGTCTCTCTCTCTGCCTATCGTCCACACACATACTTACTCCTCTGTCTCTCTCTCTGCCTATCGTCCACACACATACTTACTCTTCTGTCTCTCTCTCTGCCCATCGTCCACACACATACTTACTCTTCTGTCTCTCTCTCTGCCCATCGTCCACACACATACTTACTCCTCTGTCTCTCTCTCTGCCTATCGTCCACACACATACTTACTCTTCTGTCTCTCTCTCTGCCCATCGTCCACACACATACTTACTCTTCTGTCTCTCTCTCTGCCCATCGTCCACACACATACTTACCCCTCTGTCTCTCTCTCTGCCCATCGTCCACACACATACTTACTCTTCTGTCTCTCTCTCTGCCCATCGTCCACACACATACTTCTCTTGTCTCTCTCTCTGCCTATCGTCCACACACATACTTACTCCTCTGTCTCTCTCTCTGCCTATCGTCCACACACATACTTACTCCTCTGTCTCTCTCTCTGCCATCGTCCACACACATACTTACTCCTCTGTCTCTCTCTCTGCCATCGTCCACACACATACTTACCCCTCTGTCTCTCTCTCTGCCCATCGTCCACACACATACTTACCCTCTGTCTCTCTCTCTGCCCATCGTCCACACACATACTTACCCTCTGTCTCTCTCTCTGCCATCGTCCACACACATACTTACCCTCTGTCTCTCTCTCTGCCATCGTCCACACACATACTTACCCTCTGTCTCTCTCTCTGCCCATCGTCCACACACATACTTACCTCTGTCTCTCTCTTGCCCATCGTCCACACACATACTTACCCTCTGTCTCTCTCTCTGCCCATCGTCCACACACATACTTACTCCTCTGTCTCTCTCTCTGCCCATCGTCCACACACATACTTACTCCCTCTGTCTCTCTCTCTGCCCATCGTCCACACACATACTTACTCCTCTGTCTCTCTCTCTGCCATCGTCCACACACATACTTACTCTTCTGTCTCTCTCTCTGCCTATCGTCCACACACATACTTACTCTCTGTCTCTCTCTGCCTATCGTCCACACACATACTTACCCTCTGTCTCTCTCTCTGCCCATCGTCCACACACATACTTACTCTTCTGTCTCTCTCTCTGCCTATCGTCCACACACATACTTACTCCTCTGTCTCTCTCTGCTATCGTCCACACACATACTTACTCCTCTGTCTCTCTCTCTGCCTATCGTCCACACACATACTTACTCTTCTGTCTCTCTCTCTGCCTATCGTCCACACACATACTTACTCTCTGTCTCTCTCTCTGCCATCGTCCACACACATACTTACCCTCTGTCTCTCTCTCTGCCCATCGTCCACACACATACTTACTCTTCTGTCTCTCTCTCTGCCCATCGTCCACACACATACTTACCTCTGTCTCTCTCTCCATCGTCCACACACATACTTACCTCTGTCTCTCTCTCTGCTATCGTCCACACACATACTTACTCCTTCTCCGTCTCCCCTCCCCTCTCTCTGCCTATCGTCCACACACATACTTACTCCTCTGTCTCTCTCTCTGCCTATCGTCCACACACATACTTACTCTTCTGTCTCTCTCTCTGCCTATCGTCCACACACATACTTACTCCTCTGTCTCTCTCTCTGCCTATCGTCCACACACATACTTACTCCTCTGTCTCTCTCTCTGCCTATCGTCCACACACATACTTACTCTTCTGTCTCTCTCTCTGCCTATCGTCCACACACATACGTACCCTCTGTCTCTCTCTCTGCCTATCGTCCACACACATACGTACCCCCTCACGAACAGTGTTGCCACAGATTACTTAAAAAGTAATCTCCTTGTTTACTCCTTTAACAAGTAACTTTGTTACTTTACTGATTACTTGGTTTTGAAAGTAGCTACGTTAGATTACAAGTTACTGTAGTTTGGGTATCTGACCACTAGAGGGCCCTATGTTGCTGCTATTGATTGTGTCTGATTCACTGTGTGTGCTGATGTTCACCTGTGCTGTGGCTAAAGCAACACATTTCTGGTAAAGATTACCTCAGATCCTGACTCTGACAATAACCTCCTCCTGCATTAGCTGTCTGCTTCAGCTGGTGGGACTTTAAGTCTGACTGCCGTGCTGCAACTGTTTCTTAATAGGATGTAGTGTCTTTGAAGTTTGATAACACTTTGTCAGCACAGTGTGTACACCAAACCTTATTATTGTCATCTTTATCCGACACAAACTCAAATAGTGACTGTAGTATTTCCAATGAGAAAACGTGTATCTCTTTCCTCCTGTTGTTTATGTTTGTTCCGTGGTCCTCAGGCTGAAAACGTGACTTGTCACAGACGTTACGGCACTCCTTGCGACACACAAGAAGAAAGAAATATATCTTTTTACTGTACACAGTAAAATGACAAATAGTAACGCACTGTGATGTGGATAAGTAACTTTATTCTGATTACTGGTTAGGAAATAGTAATGTGTTAGATTACTCTGATTACTGATAAAAGTAGTCAGATTAAAGTATCACTTCACCGGCAGCACTGCTCACAAACTCTCATTCATTCAAATGTTTTCTATTATTCACTATAAATATTTGCTCTGTAATAATAAATACAATAAATATGTCATTTACCAGCAAAACTCAAACTTCAGTCTCCTGCTTCGCCCTCCTAGAGCTGAATCTTAATCTTCTCGTACCAGCCGATACTGTCCTTGCTACTGCCACAGTGTTGTTATTTGCACTGATTTATTGGTATTCGTATTGTGCCAATGTAGGTCATTGCAGTGTTATTCAGTAACACACCTGCTACATTTTCTTCACGGGAATGCC
Organism: Neogobius melanostomus; assembly: GCA_007210695.1. NCBI lineage: Eukaryota > Metazoa > Chordata > Actinopteri > Gobiiformes > Gobiidae > Neogobius > Neogobius melanostomus. The sequence goes on along the minus strand of VHKM01000501.1, from coordinate 1,560,158 downwards.
CATTTCGAGTGTTGGTCCTTAGGAGGAGGAATGTCAACGTTTTATTTCTATTGTAGTGGTTCTCAACCTTTTCAGACCTGGGGAACACCTACACATGCTTCCGAGTCCACGGCACCCCCACATATTGTTTTGTTATATCTGCACTATATCATGTGTTATGTGATAATGTGTCTCTTATTTTTTTATTTAAGTAGGGACAGTACATATTAATGAACATATAAAATATGTAAATATGTCAGATTTTAGCCATAGGCTAATTTCCATCTCTTGTCCCTAGACAGGCTGATGTGAAACTTCACATTGAACATTTAACAATGACACACAACAAAGTCACAAGACAGTACAGGAACAGAACGACTGCAGGACAAGGAACAATGGGACCACAAGGCATTCAAATATACTGTACAAAGAACATTAGGGATCTCAGGCAAATACAATGACAAAAGACTGGACAGGACAGAGGACAGGGAGGACAGGGAAGGGTGAGGCAGAAAATGGGAGCGAAGGCGGTTCACTTCCACAAACCCAGGGGAAGACTTAATTCATTAATTGCTACGGATTTATAAAAATCTAAAATTTCATAAAGTTTTTTTTTTTTTCTCTTTAAAATACCTATCTAAAGTGCTGTGGTGCATTGCATAGCCCTAAGGTACGTTTTACATAAAATGTTATCGATTATGTTGACAGGTTTGTGTTGATCTGAGCCATTCCTTTAAGTGACTTTTAAATGATTTGAAGCTGATTGCCTCCCTCACAGTGGTTGGTAGTTTGTTCCACTGGACACTGCCTTTATAGGACAGGACATTTTGACCAAAGGAGGTTTTCCTCACAGGAACCTCACAGTCGCCTCTGCTCATGGACCGAGTTGTTCTTGAGGCACTTGTTCTGTATTTAAAATATCTTGTTAGGGGTGGTGGAGCCAATCCATGTAAGCTTTTATAAATTAGACAACAGTTTTTAAATGTTATGAAATGTTCAAAGCTCAATAAATTATATTTGGAGAGGATATTATACCAGCTATATCTCTCAGCTCTTGTATACTAATTCAGGGACATGATGCAGGTTATGTTGGCCACTATTACTTTTAGCTTTTTGGCTCCGTATTTTAGCCCAGGCTGGTGAGGAGGCACTAATGGCCTAAATTGCATTGTTTCAAATTGGATTAGTAAAAATATGGACTTCCAACATAAATAAAACATATCCTGCTTGAAGTCGACATAATAATGATCAGAATGTTGCTGCAGAATAAGCTGAAATGTGCAAAGCAGAAAGACCAAACTCCTCATGTAGGTTATCAATCTCATTCTCTCTGCCTCATAGCGCCTGCTCCTCTTCACAGGACAGGCGTCATGAGAGAGGCTAAATGCCTAAACCCCACCTTTTCAAGTCACATTTCGAGGTCAACCTTGTTGACACGTTTTGAAACACAGCGTGGTTGCCGCTGATCGATCGCTATTGCTGATCATCACGTTTAAAGAAATAGGCCACTGTTTTTGCATACTGAGATATGTTCTTACCTTAGCTTACACCAGGATTCCACATCCTCCACCTGTTCACTCAGCTCCACTCCGCTCCTCCCTGCCTCTGAACGGCAGCGACATCAACACCTACTGTCTCCACTTCAGTCCGCCCCGGTCCTCTCCGTCTGTGCTGCAGCTCCATGAGGAGCTCTATGTGAGCACACGCAAAGCAATGAGTCTGAGAAATAAAACTCCTAATAAAATAATAAACAACTATTTAGCTAGATAACTTCTCTTTCACAATCAGAAGTTTTTTTCTCCCTCCTGCGCGAGGGAGAGAGGAATGAGAGAAACAGAAGCTTAATCGGGTCATGTGCTTGTTTTTTGTGATAACAAACTCCGCAGAGGGAAATATCGATGTTATATTGTGTGAAACAGTGACATTTTCGTTAAAATAAAGTCAGCTCTGACTTTACTTTGAAAATATGGATGTTGTTGTTGTTCTCTTTCCCGTTTGGTGCGGTCTGAACTGTGGAGCTTGATCCGGCCGGCGCTGACGGAGCTGAAAATAGACTTGATCCGTATTTTTATCGTGGTGAGGCGGAGAGGCCACGTAGGCCTCAGGGCAGAGTGGACGATGTGGAATGTTTCTGTACGTTGAAATAGCAACACATTTGCTGCGGAGGTCGGGGTGGAGTGGAACGGGGAGAACACAGAGAATGTGTAATCTGGGGGTTAGATGAGTTGATGCGTACCTGTCTGGTCTTTGTGCGTGCGCTCAGTCATGCAAATACACCGAACATGTTGTTATCATAAGCCTCTCCTCCTCTCCTCTATGGGGCCAAGCTCTTCCACGTCTATCCAACTTAAAGGAGTATCTCACTGTGTTACAGATTAATTCAACAATTAAATTAAATGATTTTTTTAATAATTCATCTATTTGGATTTGTCACATAAATCATACTTTTTCCCACGGCACCCCGGTTGTTCTATATCTATATCTTTCACTTGCACTATGACTGTAAACCTGCACTGCTAATACTGACTATAACATTTTTGTTATAGTCAGTATTATTTACTGTTTATACTTTTTGTCCCCACAAAGTCCTTGGTAGTCATTGTATATAAGATATTATTATACTATTTACTATTTAATTGTTTTGTTGTTGTTTTTTCACAATTCCTGCCTATTTGCACACCCTGAGTGTTTCTGAGAGCTGAATGTAACAAGTGAATTTCTCCGTTGTGAGATCAATAAAAGTGATCTTATCTTATAGCACATTTACAATGCGAGCAGCCCAAAGTGCTTTACAATCTGACTGGAAGGATTGTTGTGAGGCATGAGTGCTAAGCGCTGTGCTAATGTGCTGGATTGACTCGGCTGGACTTTACTACTTTTCTTCCTTCTCTCTGTGAGGTTAATAAACAAGTAGCCAAAAAAAGAAAAAGGCCCTGCGGGTGAGACTTTGCTCTCGTTGTTCACTACTATACAAACCCAGGCATATAGTGGGACTGAATCAATAAACAAAATAATAGGAGTAAAAAACGTCTGAGCAGTATGCTCTGCTCAGAAGGCTGCACATGTGCGTGCTTGTGAGGCGGCCCACGTGCACGGCGGCAGACTGACAGTGAATCATTCATGCTGCAGCCGCATGATGAGAGCTTGATTAAGGACACGGAGGCCAGACCAACTCGAGCTGATTAGACGGAAGGCTTTTACATAAAAATACAGCAGTACAGGGTTCCGTTACAACCAGAGCTTTGGAGGAAAGTGAAAGATTCTTCCAACTAAAGGCTGAGCATAACGTGACTCATTTACCTCTGCGATACCAGCAGAAGTGTAACATTAGACAGACATGCAAACACATACAGGGTGAAAAAGTGACAGTTCACAGGGCCATGGCGGAGTGAAGCAGTTTGTGGGAATTTTTTAACATAATTATAATAATAATCTCTTGTATTTGTATAGCGCTTTTCAAGATACCCAGAGCGCTTCACAGCTCATTATTCATTCACTCCATACTTGGTGGTGGTAAGCCACTGTTGTAGCCACAGCTGCCCTGGGGTAGACTGACGGAAGCGAGGCAACCAGTCTGCACCATCGGCCCCTCCGACCACCACCAACCACTCACTCACTCACTACATTCACTAGGCTTCCTGGTGTTACCAAACGGTCTCCCATCCAAGTACCGACCAGGCCCTTCCTGCTTAGCTTCCAAGATCTGATGGGATTGGGCAGAGCAAAGGCGGTATGACCACATAACATGTAGATTCTATGATAAATGAACTCATAAATGTGTACTTCACATTATGACTGATAAATATATTGATTCAACTTTAAACTTAGTAGGCTTTCATTTTGTTTTGAGGGTAGTTGTTTCAATGGCTTCAGTTTCATCACAGAGTGAACAGAGACAGTAAAGGATTTGTACATAATGTGAAATTCTAAATCAGGGTTCTGTACAATATTACTGCATTTTTTATTTTTAAATATAGATTTTAACCTTGAATTGACTATAAGAATATACTGTGTATACTTCAGAATATGCCACCCTATACCATACCAACATTATTTATTATTTTGGTTTATTCTGGCTACAGTGTAAAAGCTTCCAAATGGTTTAGCATATATGGATAGTTGCGAGTCCAAATGGGTGTAAAGATTGGTTCAGTTTCAGTAAACAACGTTAACATCTCTGATCAGCAGAAACCACATCAGAACCACTGACCACACGGTCCACCTGGAGTGGTCAGCCCTCTCCTCGCCGACCGTGATCGCACATCAAACGAGCGCTGAGCGTGCACGGAGCAATGGGCACCTGCACGGTCAATACAGCCTCCACCACATTATGTGATGATTGTGACGTGTGCTTCTTTTATACTTTTGTAATACAGCTAATGCGGCACTGTAGCCCGAGACAAATTTCCCTCGGGGACAATAAAGTTGATCTTATCTTATAGTAAATTCTAGCTATAGCTATACGTTAGCTTTATAGGTTAGCATGTAGCAGTCACGTTTCAGTGGCTATTGTCAAAAGCTACAGTCGTCACAAAACTAGTAACTACGTTAGATTACAAGTTACTGTAGTTTGGGTATCTGACCACTAGAGGGCACTACGTTGCTGCTATTGATTGTGTCTGATTCACTGTGTGTGCTGATGTTCACCTGTGCTGTGCCTAAAGCAACACATTTCTGGGAAAGATTACAGCCGTGTCTTACCTCAGATCCTGACTGACAATAACCTCCTCCCAGTGGTGGAATCTAACAAAGTAAAAGTACTCGTTACTGTACTTAAGTACATTTTTGGAGAGGTACTTTGTACTTTTACTTAACTACATTTGAGAGTGAGTATCTGTAATTTTTACTCCGCTACTTTTCAAATATTGTTCGCGTTATACGCTACTGTTGTTGTCTTCGTCTTTTTGTTCATTGATAGTTTTATCATGTGACATGCACTGCTATGTGCTAATTGCCGCACATCACCGTAGCTGTAGAGGCAGCAGTTCAATACTGTGGTGTATGCTGTACCCATACTGAGCAGGAGAAGAAGAGATTAACCAATAAAAACTAGCGCAGATGGCCTAGTGGGAGACACGATTAATGACACATGAGCACGATGGATGATGTGCCCCAGGAAAGGGGCAAAGGAGATTATAGAAGACAGACATGTAGCTGTGGTGTGGGCACTGTGTATCTGCTGCCCTCGTGTGGAGAGCATGAGTATTACATTGGGCATAGGTGTGTGTGAGCGTGTGCGGGCGGGTACCGAGGTGTGAAAGGTGCACACTCACGGGCAGGGGGCGAGGAGAGGGGCTACTTGGGTAGCCGTACTTTTTGTTGACCGCTATTGCTTTATCATGTTTGTTTTTTTTGTCAATCCAGTATTCATCCTATCTATATGCTTGCCCTAAAATGTCCATACTCATACTGCTGTGGTAGCTGCATGTTGTTAACAATAAATCATTGAAACGCATCCTGGATCCAGCATCTCTGTATAGCATAGAGCGTTACACAAATCTACAGGACCCAATCGTACCCCTCAGCGGCATTAAGGAAAAGGAAAACTACGCCGCTACAGAGATGTTGGGGAGAACTCGGAGTGCGATGCAGTTTTCCACCCGTGGCTGTATTTGAAAGAGCTTTTCTTATGTGTGGGAAGCAAAAAGGACTCGTGGCGTTTCCAATGTCACCTTTGTTTGCCTCGAAATACGGAGCTGCTTTCATTCAAAAAGTCGCCGTCAAATCTTAAAAAGCATGTGCGGGTAAGAAGTTATTTTTCATGCAATTAAAACTGCTACACTGACTTATATTTAGCTGACTGAAATTTCGATATGCATGTAGCATGGTTTTAACCAGGTGGTTAAATTAAAACCACCTGGCCACACCATCACCTGCCTGTGAGTTTAAGTGATTGTTTGCAACTTTCCAATCATCATTTAAAACTTTTAAATGACAGTTTAAAAGTTTTCCACTGAATAATAAAGGCATAAAATGCATAAAACCGAAACTACATGGTTTTATGCAATGTGTAGCTGTAATTGAAAGGGGTATTGTGCCAGCTGGTGACCCCTCCCACTCCAGTTTTAACCCACTCTTCACTCCAATCTCAATCTAGTAGTGGCATGTTATAATTGTAATGTAGTACTTGCAGAGTGGTTTCCAACACTAACTTATTCATTCTCACTTATAGAGGAAGCACATCTCTTATCTTCAGAAGTACCTTCAATTGACTGCAGCCAAAAGAAAGAAGTCTGAGCCCACTGATGAGGGATCAACCACAAACAGCTTAAACTTGAAGAAAGTGTCACCATGGCACACAGAAGTGTTGACCGTTCTGTCAGAAACTTTGTTGTACAAGGGTTACATCCTTTGGGGTTGTTGAACAGCCTGGTTTCAAGAGTCTGATGCAAGATCTTAAGCCCAATCACACGGTTATGTCACGTACTACTGTTAGAAGCAAGATTGAAAAAAATTACAACCACAATGAAAACAAATGTAATGAAAGCAATGCAAAAGGTTAAGTACATAGCCACCACAACTGACTGCTGGACAGCCTATCAGCGGAGTTTTATTGGCGTAACGGCTCATAGACCCTGAAGATCTGAAAAGGTGCTCTGTTGCTCTAGCCTGTAGGCGTTTAAGAGGATACATACATTTGATGTGTTAGCAAATGCCCTCCATGACATACACACTGACTACAACATTCGTGAGAAACTTGTCCGAACTACCACTGATAATGCCTCAAACTTTATTAAAGCCTTCAGAGTCTACAGATAAGATGATGAGACTGGGAACACTGACTCAAATGATGTGGAAGGAAGTGAAGAGCACGATGAAGAGGTTGAAGAGATACAAGCTATTGAGGCGGCATCTGTGATGAATGAAGAAGGGGATTGTTCAGAATATCAATTGCCTAAACATCACCATTGTGCTTGCCATCTTCTGAACCTCATCTCAACAGTTGATGCTAGAAAAGCCGACTCAAACGACTCTTACAAGAAATTACCTCGTGCAGCATTTGCCAAGTGCTGGGGATTTTGGAATAAAAGAGACCGTTCTGCACAAGCAGCAGAGGTCATTGAAAAAGAATGCAAACTTCAACTTATACGACCAAATGATACCAGGTGGAACTCCCTTTTCATGGCAGTGGAAATGATACTGAGGATTCTTAAAGAGCAAGGCGAGGGTTCTCTGAGAGCAGTGTCTACAGCCCTCAAAGTTCCTATGCAAGTTGCAATCTATACTGAGGACAGGCGGTATGGTAGTACAGCGGTTAGCGATTGTGCTTCACAGCTAGAAGGTCCGGGTTCGATTCCCATCACGGACGGGGCCTTTCTGTGTGGAGTTTGCATGTTCTCCCTGTGTCTGCATAGGTTTCCCCTACCACTAAAAACATGTACAATAGGCCAGGATGAACGAGAGTGTGTTTGAGAGTGCGCATGGGGGAACAACGGATGGAAATTAGCCCAAGGCTACAATCCGGTGTGGCTTGTTCATTAACTTGCACTGTCCCTACCAAATAAACTAAACTAAACTATGTTTCTACTTTGCCTCTATCTGTTATAGACTGGGCATTAATTCAAAAAATGTAAACAAATAAATGTTTTTATTAATATGGTTTATGAAAATGGACAAGATGGACCTTTTTAAATGAACCATGACAATTTGAGATTTGTTTAACCTGCTTACTTTCCCTTCACATAGTTCAGTATGCGAGCTAACACTTATGTATGGTTTTAATGTAGTTCTGCAAAACTTCATGTCTTTGAGCACTAAATGTGTTTAGTTTAATATCATGTTTGTTTTATATGTTCCAGGTTTAGTCCAGTAGAGCTTTCATTCCTGGCTGAATACGTTGCAGTTATGACCCCAGTTGCAAAGGCTCAAACATAATGCAGACTGAAGCAGATGTGCACATGGGATGGCTGCTACCATTACAGTTCTGACTCAGAACTGTAATGCTTGAGCATCGGCGTCTGTCTTTAAAGTTGTGTCAACCCCTCATCGATGCAATCAAGGATGGGATTGAGCAGAGATTCTCAGAAATGCTTGCCGATCCCGAAATGATAGCTGCTACTATCCTGGAACATCATGGATAAGCAACGAGGATGTGCTCAAAACAGGTGTTTGATTTTAAACCACTTTATCTGTAGTTGGTTACACACACAAAACGATCTAAAATATAACGGATCCTTCATGTGTTCAACAATAGAAAATCTGTATTTAAAAAAAAAAGTCTGTTTAGGATTAGATTACATCAAGACTCATTTGGACCAAGTGCTACCCCATCGCTGTGTTGGTAACAGCTCGACCTCATCGGATGACGAGGACTTCTTTGGCTCCATGAAGGCCCATGTACAGGAAGGCACAAAGCAGCTGGATGCTTACTTAACAAGTACAAGCACTGCATTTGGTGTTTTGAAGTCCTTTACCTGCATCTGCAGCATGTGAGAGACTGGTTAGTACAGCTGGACTGATCTTCTCTTCCAAAAGGGCACAGCTCAATTCCAAAAACTTTGAAAATCAACTCCTTCTGAAGTTGAATCACAAATACTAGTTTAGATTCAAAACTGGCCTGTTTGGATTAATGTGCCAGTGCTAGTATTTAATGTTGATTCTCTTGACAACACAAGACTATCATTTGTCATTTTATTTTCAGTGTTGTTCAGAACAGTGTCAATGCTGTTTTTTGTCAACTAAGCTATTAAAGACGATTTCATACACTGGTTCTTTCTTTGTATATTTACGTATTTAAGTCCAATTGCAGTTTTAGTAAAGTAATTTTTTTCCCAGGCTACTTTTACTTTTACTTAAGTACTTTTTTAGTAGTAAATACTACGCTGACAGAAAAGACAAAGGGAGAGAGGGATATTGTACATCCAATTACACAATGGAAATAAAAAAAAGTTTCACTCAAACTTGGCTGTAAATACTGTTTAAGTGGCACTAGCCCGCAGTTAGCTTTGCCCGTTAGCCTGTTATACTTCTTCTTCATGATTCTATTAGTGTATATTGGTGGAAAGTTGTGGTTTTCTGGGCAGAGACACCAGGGGGAGATGAAAGACCCCCCCCCTCCAATCATCCTATTAACACTTGTATTACCCCAGAGGGACTATGGAAAGGATTTAGCACTGCTTTAATAATGTTTTATTGTAATCTTGTTTAAAAATGTGTTTTATCTTTGTAACCTAAAAGCCCCCTATGGACAGGTGTTGAAAATGAGCACATGTGCTATAACACTTCAAACAATGCATCTGGTTCATCCAATGTAATTGCTATGTCCATATTAAATAAAATAAATAATAATATTAAAAAAGATCACCCAAAGCTTCAGGGGTACACGGCTCCAAAACGTTTAGGAGCCGTTAGGAGGTTATTTACCAAGCATTTGTTCATGTGCAAAACAAGTAGTGTGCACAAAAGTGGATCAGCAGCAGAATAGTTTGTGCATTTACACCTCAGATTTAAGACCCTAATACGTCAAATGGTGCAACATGCCCACAAAATAGCAACTTGCGCCGGCTATTTAGCACCTGCCTTGATGAATGAGCCCATAAAATACCTCTCATTTGATTTCAGACGTCAGAAAGTCATGTGAGTCATGTCTACGGGCGTTTTCCAGCAACACATAACTGCTGCGCTCCGTGTTTTGTGAGCCACTTGCGTATGGACGGAGCTCTCCTGATGCGTAGACCAACATGACAGGCCTGACAGGTCCACACAGACGCCCGGCTCCACATTCAAATACAGTGTACACACAAAGGTATTCCAGCGGGCGGGGCCAAGGGGAACAACACCTCATGAATAAAGATGTCAGGAAAGCTACCGAAGAGACGGCTATCTAGTTTCTTTTACTTTGAAACAAAGCTCAAAAGTTTGACGTCATGATGCATCAAATGTTTCAGTTATCGTGTATTTCCAGTAAATGATACCAGTATGGTATCGGTAAAAAGTTTAGGTACTACAGGTTTCAAAAAACATCATCTATCTATTTGGGCGGCACAGTGGCACAGCGGTTAGCGCTCGTGGTTCACAGCTAGACGGTTCAATCCCCGGATAGACGGGGCCTGCCTGTGGAGTGTGCATGTTCTCCCCGTGTCTGCTTAGGTTTCCTTCAGTTTCCCCACCACTAAAAACATGTACAATAGGCCAGAATGAGTGTGTTAGTATGGGCCGGAAACCCCAAGGTCAAAGTGGGAAACACCTCCAAAGGTGATAGAGAATGACAGAGCCAAGATCCTGTGGGACTTCCAGATACAGACGGACAGAATGGTAATGAACCAACCGGACATTGTGGTGGTGGACAAAGAGCAGAGGAAAGCCGTGGTGGTTGACATAGCAATACCAAGCGACTTCAACATCAGGAAAAAGGAACACGAGAAACTAGAGAAATACCAGGGGCTCAGAGAAGAGCTAGAGAAGGCCTGGAGAGTGAAGGCATCAGTGGTGCCCGTGGTCATTGGGGCACTCGGGGCAGTGACCCCCAAACTGGAGGAGTGGCTCCAGCAGATCCCAGGAAATACATCACACATCTCGGTCCAGAAAAGTGCAGTTCTAGGAACTGCAAAGATACTGCGTAGAACCCTCAAGCTCCCAGGCCTCTGGTAGAGGACCCGAGCTTGGAGGAAAAAGAGAGACCGCCCACCGAGGGTGAGGAATATATATATATATATGTATATATATATATATATATATATATATATATATGATATTTCCATTGCATGTTTGCTCCAATTTCCTCAAATGTTTATGGCATTTTTTAATTCATTTAATACATTTAAAAAGGGTAATTGTGCACAGAAATAAAAAATAAGGAAAAAACAAGGTTAAGGTTAAGGTTTATTGTTGATTTTTACAACATTTACAACTAGTGTCAGTGGTCATAGTGTATAGAGTCCATTTTTCCCATCTCTCTTCTCAGATTTCTTGTTGTAGTCTTAAAATATAAGTTAGTCTCTCCATGTTGTAAATTTCCTCTACAATGTCTCTCCAGTTTTTCAAGGATAGAGAAGGAAAAAAAAAAAAAAACATGACCAGTACCCCACACCCAGCCCATTTACAATATATGCATAAACATTTACAAAGCTATAGAGAAGACATATATACTAAAAGGATAAAACAAAACAAAAATAATGACAATAAATAAATCAATGTAGAAAAACAAAACAATAACAATATGTACACGTGTATATACGCATACACACACACATACACACATATATATATATATATTCACACGTATACGCACATATATATACACAATATACATACAAACATGCATACAAATGTACACATACGTACGCACACACTCACAAATACATACATAATTAAATGTAGTAGAAATGACAGCAATAAAACTTTTCACTATCAATGCTATAATGATTTTCATGTCTTTCCGTTACTACCATCTGCTAACAATATAACAATATTTATAAATAATAATATCAATATTGACAATGACCATTCCATTCACTCAAACAAAAAAGAAAACTGTACGTATATTCATTTAATTAATTAATTTTTTATCCGCGGATAAAGCGGAAGAAAATGGATGGATGGATTATTCTCTAACCTAAAAGCTGTTTTTTCTACTGATATCGTCTCCATAGCTTGTGCTGATATTGTAAATGTGCAGATCTTCCATACATTATTGTTCTGTTTTCTGGTTCTAAAAAAGTGAAACTCTCCCATTATTTATATTATTTCATTCCACTCTTGCAACAACAACTCCACTTTAGTAGCTCCTGCAGACTCCAGACTTTACAGGCTCGCACTCAACAACATTTAGAAGTTTTTTTCAAAGTTTTTTTTTTTTAAATATCTAATTCCTGCCTGATTTATTGAGCTTTGAACCCAAAGAACTTTTGCAGATGTTTTCACTTATCTCATTCAAAAACAAGATCCAAGATCCATAATCTGCTCTGAAAAAAATCTTTGTAACTAATATATCAACAAAATAAAACCATACATTTAAACCGGGCTCTATCCATTATTTATATTTTGTTTATTTAGTTTCAAAGAGTCATTCAAAAGGCTAGCTCTTTCTAATCTAAAATTGTAAAAACGCCAGCCTGATAACTCACAATATATAAGCCTATCATTTAAAATGACAATGGGGCTGATATTTACTCTTTGAAAAACGTGTTAGTGAATCAAATCCTATCAAAAGAGGCTGTAACTGTCTGACAAATCATTTTTAGTGCATTCAGCTTTGACTTTGGTGCAAAAAGCTTTCACCTGTGTGGCTCGCTCAGTTCTTGGGATGATTTTTGTGTTCAGGGGGAGTTCTAGGTCCAATTGAATGAAAAGAAGGACTCGGTTCGAACCGTTCACCTTAAACAGCCGCTCGGTTATGAACGTCACGTCACTAATAAATCGATGGAAGTGCCCTGTGCCTGAGAGCGGTGCGTTTGAGTGGGTGTGGATCCAAGCATCGCTCCCAGAATAAGTCAAACAGGGGCCGACCTCGGGCTGAGATAGCTTCAGGTTTTTTTTCTGCGAGGTTCGTCTTTCCCCTGTAAAAAGTAAAGGTAAAAGGGTGCTGCAGCAGAGGCTATGGAAATAAGGGGTAAGGTGTCGGTGGCTGTGAAGGGTTTGACAGGGGTGGTCTTAAGGGGTGGAGACCAAAGGGGTTTGGGGAGGGTGGGGGAGCAGGGGGGGGGGGTCATCCAGTGCTGTCAGAGCCCCAGGTGCTGAGGCGTAAACTGGGCAGAGGCGAGAGAACGCACTGGAGCCATGTGGGAGTGTGGGAAAGGTAAACAGAGCAGCTAAAATATCTTTGCTAGAAAACCTGTTTCTCAAACTCGGTATGCACATGCAGTTCTGTCAGCTCCATTAGCATGTTGTCAAGTGTTGTCAACGGATTGCCAAACAGTTCGAGGTTAAGCTTTTGTATCTCAAATTCTGCAAGACACCTGGTAAATTCAATGTGGAGTTGGGGCCGTGGAACAAGTCTGCCAAAGTCTCTAAAGTGCCATAAATTGGGTTGTAATGGTAGTAGATGCAGGGCATTCACTCAACGTTACCAACATCTTGGGAGCAGCAACATCCTATGGGAAAGTACCTGAAGCAGCTCTTTGGAATCATCCCAGAGAAGTGTGACTGCACTTTGTTGGTGACTGATACGATGTCAACCCTACTGAGACCTGAAAGGTGAGGAACGAGAAAAGAGGATGAAGACCAGCCCCAGCAAAATGAAGGAGTACAAGCCACATATACCTTGAATGGAAAGGCTTCAGTCGCAATCCACTGAATAAAGCGAATCTGTTGAACTACATGGGGAGGCATGGGCAGCTCAGAACAGGTCACTTCCTGCCGGATTCACACTTATGCTTGGTGGAATCTTTTGTGATCCTGTGATCCATGGTGGTACTCTGGATGCACTGCGAGTCCATCTTTGTGAGCATCAAAGGAGACATGCGTCGTCTTCCACCGACTGAAGATGCCTTCGTATTACACCTTGGCCGAGCATCAGTGTGTAAGCGGGCACAACCTACCCAGCTGCAACTGATTTTGGGGGACAACTTGTCAATGGCAAATTGGTGGCAACAATGATGCTGAAAGAGGCAAAACTTTCAGAACTCAAGCACAGCAGATACTGCCGTTGCAAGAAAAGCATGTGTTCCAGAGGATGCTGCTGTGCAAGAGCCAATGTGAAGTGTGGCCTTGCATGTCTCTGCACCGGGGACCCAAACAGATGTTCAAGGATTGAACGTGCTGCTGTATAACCCATACTGCTGGTCTTGTTTACTGTCCCCTCAGGACTATGTCTCCGAGCTGGCCTGGTGTCGCCTCGGGGTCCCCCCAGAACAGCTGGAGGAAGTGTGCATGGATCGGGAAGTCTGGGCATCTCTGCTGAGACTGCTGCCTCCACGACCCAGCCCCGGATAAAGAGGAAGAAAATGGATGGATGGATGGAAATCATAATAACAAAAGAAACTACCAAAATGACCCTGATCAAAAGTTTACATACCCCAGTTCTTAATACTGTGTATTTCCCCCTTTGACATAACAGCTTAGAGTCTTTTGTGGTAGTTGTGGATGGGCCTCTTTATTTCCTTGGATGTTAAAGCTGACCGTTCTTTTTGTCTTGTTAACTGCACGTTTGAGATCTCCCCAGAGTGGCTCAATGATACTGAGGTCAGGAGACTGAGATGGCCACTCCAGAACCTTCACTTTATTCTGCTGTAGCCAATGAGAGGTCGACATGGCCTTGTGTTTTGGATCATTATCATGTTGGAACATCCAAGTGTGTCACATGCACAGCTTCCAGACTGATGAGTGACACTTTTCCTCCAGTATTCTTTAATAACAGCTGCATTCATCCTGAAATCAGTCACCAAGTTCCCTGTAGCTCACACATCCCCAAAACATGAGTGATCCAGCTCCATGTTTCACTGTAGGAATGGTGCAGCGTTCATCACAGGCCTTTTGACTCCTCCAAATGAAACGTTTATGGTTATGGCCCATTTTGGTTTCATCATCCCAAATCAGAGCCGGTGCTGGCCCTTCTGGGGCCCTAAGCATAAATCCACCCGGGGCCCTTCAGTACCTACGCATCCTATGGCTATTTGACGAAGAGCGAACCCATTTACGGTCAAAAACAGTTCCACTGTGGAGTAGAGCAGGGCAGAAGTGGAACATAATGACCTCAATTCAGGCCCTGCCCCTCTGTGTGAGAACCACTAACCACTAAGCCACTGTCAGACTGGGATTCAGGACTATTACTAGTCTATTTCCCCCACTTTTTAAAATGGTAAATGGCAAATGGTCATATTCTCTCACCTCTGGTTCCTGACCCACAGTTTGTGAACCACTGATTTAAAACTAACTGAAACCTGCACCTGATGGTTATTTCTGTTTTACCACTGAGAATTAGCCTGTGAGCAGCCCAATTCATGAATTACTTTAAGTAACTGCGCTCATATGAACCGTGTGGATTCAACTCGTCTTTGAGACAAAAAGGCCACGTAGAACGGCTTTACTCTCGTCTATTCGCCAAACTACTGTCCTGATCCTCCGCTAGAGACAATAAGAAGAGAGTTTAAATGAGTGTGTGGCGATGCAGCCCCGAGTCCGAGCAGAGAAAACATGAGAGCAGCGCCCGGGACACGGGTGACATGCAGGAAGGGAGGCGAGCACCGGGAGACATACAGCTGAGCGGGGACGCGAAGGGGAGAAGCACTCACGCCTGGGAGCGACAGGGGGAAGGCGGTAGGTCTCTCCTGCTCATCCACTTCAGCAGACTGCTGCGTTTTAGTGTTATATGACGCAAAGTAGGCGGAGAGTGAGTGAGCGCTGTCAGAGAGCCTGTCCCCGTAACAACCCGTTGCTTAATCTGTGAAACAACACCGTAGTTTGACTGAGATGCGGGGCCCTTGCGGCTGCGGGGTCCTACGCATCTTGCGTAGTTTGCGTATAGGAAAAACCGGCTCTGTCCCAAATGACATTGTTTCAGAAATGTTGAGGCTTGTCTCTGTGCTGTTTGGCATATTGTAAGTGGATACTTTGTGGCATTTGTGAAGTAATGGCTTTCTGCTGGTGACTTGGCCATGCAGTCCATTTTTCATCAAGTGCCTCCTTATTGTGCTTCTTGAAACAGCTACACAACCTTTTTCAGGAAGTCCTGCATCTGTTCTTCTGCTCTCCCTGACTGTGGTTTGGTTTCAACAGAATCCCGCATTATCCACTTCATAATTAGCGTTTGAACACTGCTTGATACTCTCAGTACCTTGGATATCTTTTTTATAACCCTTTCCTGTTTTATACAGTTCAACTACCTTTTCTTGCAGATCCTCTGACAATTCTTTTGCTTTCCTCATGACTCAGAAACCAGAAATGTCAGTGCAACACTGGATGACAGATGCAAGAGTCTGTCAGGAGCCAAAAAAGTCACTGACCTTTTATACACACACAATAATTACAAACACAGGTCCACTTAGGTTTGTGTCCACTGTGTGCATATTATCAGGCCAAGATCACAGGGTATATAAACTTTTGATCACGGTCATTTTTGGCAGTTTCAGTTGTCATTATGATTTTAACTGTTGTTTAACTATAAATGGCTTTGCACAACCACTAACTATGACACACAAAAAAAACGAAAAAAAAAAACAACTTTTGTATTATCATTCACATTCTCTGAAAAATAGTAAAAAAAAAAAAATCAAAACTTCTCCCAAGGTATGCAAACTTTTAGGCACAACTGTCCACTATAAGAATACCAAGACTGGTGTGTCTAACGGCGTGTAAGTGTTGAGGATTGTTCCCCATTACTTCTGACTGTTTGCCTGCTGCCTCAGAAGTGTGCTTCGCCGCGGCGTTGTGGTGGGCGAGATTGACAGCGGTGACTGACAGCTCACTTGTCGACGCGGTGGTCGTTTGGAGGCTGTTTACTGAAGCAGTGACAGACAGTTCCATTGTGACGGCATCAGGCCCAAATCCATCAAAGACACAGCTGAATCAATGCCGTGTCAAAAATGTGCTGTTATTAAAGATAAAGAGTGAGCCAGAAAACCAGAAAAGCCTGTTCCCACGATCTTCAGCACTGCAGTCTTTAGCACAGCGTCATATCGAGGTGTGTTTGAGGCAAGTTCCACAGCGAGCGCCTGCAGGGTCGGAGGACGTCTATATCTGCAGTTTTAAAGACTTACATCACGTAAACACAATGGGCCTCATGAAAGTACAGGAGCCTGCCCTGCACTGGCAACTGTCAACTATGTTTTTGCTGGCTCTCAGTCGCCCAGGCAGTATTCATGGCAGTATTGCTTTGAATCACCGACTGGACTGCGTTGATTGAGTTGAGCGAGTTTGACTTCTTCCCTAAATGAGATCATCAACCTTTCACAAAACCCCGCCCCCAAACGGTCATTGTCCAATCAGACCTCATAGCAATTGTTTCCTGCTGTAGAGAATAATAGTGTGGCGTGTTTTTCCCCTTTTAAACGCTGGGGACAAAGCTGAAAACAGCGCCTGCTGACGTGTAAGCCAAGGTAAAACTCATTTACCGCCGTCTTGTAGTTGGCCAAGAGTTTCATGAGCTGTCGTTGCTGGACATTGTCACAAAAAAGCTGTTTCTGCCACTGGGATATGTTTGTGTAACAATACTCCGTTTATGTTCATCTTCATAGCTGCTGGGTTCCCTTTTAAAGAGTACCTAAACGGGCATGCCAAAGCCTTTCCCCACCCACAGACAAAAGTCAAAAATTGCAGCGAAAGAGGCGGTCTCTGAGGTTTGGGGTGACATGTGGGGGTGAGTGTGTGGGCCTTTGCATTGGCACAATCACAGCAGACTGATTATGTGGGAGGGACTTGGTTATAAACCACAGGTACAGGGGCGGGACAATGGGCAGCACCTGATGACGATGTGTGGAGCTGGTGCGGCTTATGACGTTCTGTGGAGGCCGTGGACACGTCTCCAGCCAATCAGGAAATTCTAATTTAGTAGCAGAGTTTACCCTGAAGGGGGCGCAACCCATTCGTTTTCAGGCCAAAGTTAGGATTTTACACATGTTTGTGCTATAATGTCAGAATAATGTCAGGGACCAGTAGACAACACTATGAGACACCCATTGAGACAGTTTATCAGTAAAAAAAACTTGATTTGGTGTTTAGTTGCTCTTTAATTTTACAGTGAATTTGTTTAACAATTGTTATTCCTGGCAGGCAAAGTAACTCCTTTTTCAAAGTCAACCTGCCAATTTTAAATCTTCACTGTCCCAGAGAACTCTGATAACCACATGCTGCACACCAAAACAAAGATCTAAGTCTCTACTTTCATTAAAAAAATCATTCATCGGTTACTTTTTAATTGGCAAATGAACAACGGTGGTTTTCATCAAAAACAGACTTGTGAATTACACTTTTGTGAAACAGTTCTTTTAAGCAACATTACCATTAAGCAACACACAACGTTTTGAAGTATTTAAAACATCCCAGAAACTAATTGCAACTTCCCACTTCATTAACTGTGAAATATGTTTAACAACTTTAAAAACATTACCTCTTTTTTATAGCCACAAAGGCAGAGTCAAAACATTAGACCGATCTGCACAGGCTGATAAGCTCACCAGTTAGCACCTCGGTGATGCTTCAGGCGTTGCAGCCCTTCATCAGCTTTACCCAGATCACAGCCTATAGGCTAGTGTAACACCTCATTTGAAAGCTAAGACCTACAAAACTAATCTAAACAGATCTTTTACCTTGCATTGTTGCTGTGTTGCTGTTTTCGCATTCTTTTTCATTTCATTTTTGTCCCTTTTTTGTTGCACTTTAATTGCTTTTTTTTGTTGCTCTTGTGGCTTTTTCGTTGTTTTGTCCATCACATTTTAAATAATAATAATAATAATGATAATAATAATAATAATAATAATGCATGGGTTTTATATAGCACTTTTCTGGACACTCAAAGATGCTTTACATTGCACTATTCATTCACTCCATACTTGGTGGTGGTAAGCTACTATTGTAGCCACAGCTGCCCTGACGGAAGCGAGGCAACCAGTCTGCACCATCGGCCCCTCCGACCACCACCAACCACTCAGTCAGTCACTCAGTCACTCACTCACTCAGTCCATTCACCAGGCTTCCTGGTGTTCCCAACTGGTCTCCCATCCAAGTACTGACCAGGCCCTTCCTGCTGAGCTTCAGAGGTCTGACGGGGTCGGACAGAGCAAAGGCGGTATGGCCTCTTTTTGCCACATTGTCATCACTTTTTGTCACTTTTCTGTTGATCTTTTGCAGCTTATCTGTTACATTTTCATTCTCGCTTTTGTTGCTATTTTTCCCCCCAGAAACTTTTAGACTTGGGTAAAGCCAAACTGGACAAAATATGCTCGGTTCAGGTGTGGGTTAAAGTACTTTATTCCGCACAGGAAAATCTTCCTCTGCATTTGACCCTTCTCCAGGTCTTAACCACTTACAAGTTTTTGGACCACACAAAGTCATTATTTTTAAAATCAAAGATCATGAAGTTTTGTGACATTGCTGAGTTCCAAACAGTACAGATGTTATACAAAGCAAGGTACAAACTGTTACCGGGCCAAATACAAAGAAGGTTCCAAGAACGTACTGGTCGTTACGAATTACGTGATGAATTGAACTTTAGGATTCAGAAACATAGCTGAACTTTGAAAAGCTTTAGCCTGACAGTTAATGGGGTACAATTGTGGAACAAAATGGAGATGGAGATGAAACGAAGTCCAAACATCAACCTGTTCAAATATAAATACAAACAAAAGACCTTTGAAAAGTACAGAGAAGAAGAAACACGTTGCTACAAGGGAGAGTTGTAGGATCAATTTGCAATTGCATTCTATTAACTAAGACAGTGTTGTTGCTCTGAACGGTTGTCATTCTATTGCTCTAAATTACAAATTGAGAATTAGGATAAGCGAGTTATGGATCTGCTGAGAGGGATCCTCCCAACGGGCTCATAAACCTCGTCTTTTAACGCACCACTAAGCATAGGAACATCATCTACAAATACAGCCAGTTAGGGCAGCTGGGTGGGGTTTGTTGATGGGGAGTTACTGCCTCTTCAATGGACCCGCTCTACACCCTGGCTTTTTAACGCACTACAGTATATAGGGCTTACATATTACATAATCCATTGAGCACACACAACAACAACAACAACAACAACAACAACAACAACAACAACAACAACAACAAAACAAACAAAAACAAAAACTGAATGAAGAAAATGACAACTGGGAAGTTGCAAGATCACGGATAATATAATACGTATATTAATGTGCCTTTTGAACACAGAACTAGTGCCTTTTGAAATTGTTATCTGTGTTTGGCAGTGGTAACCATCTGTAACCTTCTGTAACCATCTGTAAAGAAAGAGGAAAAAAAAAAAGGATGTATGTATGTATGCATATATGTGTATAAATAACTTAACGATCGCCTTTTTCACTTGCTTTGTATTAGTCATCGCGTACATGAAATGAGACAGTTGTGTTTCCTTTCAGTTGTGTTTCCTTTCCGTTCCGTTAAATTCTATTAACTTATATTTATACGGACATTCTAGAGGTGCTTTGTGGGTGTGGTCCGTGTTGAAACGACCGCTCTGGTGGGTTGTAAGTTCTCTTTTGCCGGTGGGGCAGTATGATGTTGCTTAATGTAGGATTGATAATGTAACTATAACAGGTAAAGTTGGGTCACGGAGGGGTACGTTGTGTGTGTGTGCTGTGTTCCTGCTCTTGTGTCTTGTACTTTGTAACATGCTCCCTGTACTAGTGTGATTTGATCAATTGTTTTTATTTCATTGATGTCGGGGGTGGGGCTTATAAGCTTTTGCTTCAGCCCACTCCTTTTGAGCAGAATTTTTAACTGCTCAAATAAACTAATAAACTAAAAAAAAAAAAAAGTGTGTTTGTAGTGATGACCTGGACAAGACGGGCAGAAGCACCGATTCATTGGAAATGACATACCTGCAAAAAGTCATCTTGAAGTAAGTGACATTTCCACACTCAAAACTAGATGAAAAATCTTGCCATCCATGTGTAACTTGTGTTTACCCCACACAGATCTTACACACTTAGCTTTCAAATGAGCCATTGCACCGGCCTATAGGCTGTGAGCAAAAAACGTGACAAAAGAAGCAGCGAAAAAGCGACACATATGTGACAAAACATGACAAAAAAGTCAAAAATAAATGTAGACAAAAATGCAACAAAAATGTGCTGGAAAAGCAACAATAACACGACAAAAAAATAGGCTGTAAAGCGTTGTGAAAAAAACACAAAAAACGTGTCAAAAATGCATGAATGCAGCAATGTGACAAAAATGTTTAGCTCAGTTTTGTCGGTCTTAGCTTTCAAATGAGGCGTTACGCTGGCCTGTAAGCTGCAAGTTCTCAACAGTCAAGAAGCTTTTAGATTTGGGTAATGCCGATCTGGAGAAAATGCACGATGTGAAGGTGGGGGTTAAGAGGCCTGTGAATGTGTGGTCTTATATTTTGACTATGTTGTTATGTTTGATCTGGCAGGCTGGTTGAGATGACTGGGATGCTTTAGTCTTTTCATTAAAACGTAGCTACTTTTCATTGGTGTGATGCATTTGATCACATGTTCCCATGTGTAATGGCACACACGTCGCTGACAGTCACAGCATGTCTGTTTATTCAGCCACTTTTAGAAACATACTGGAGTTTCATTACCGTCCGGGTCGCACAGCTCAACATGGTCAGCTACTTCCTCAAGGGTCTGACTCTGATTCTGTCTCACCAAGTCTTTGTTTGAGTTCTGCTCCGGGACTCAAAAGAAAACTTCTTATTGTTAATGTTTAAATATATTCCTTATCCTAACTATCCTAACAATATCCTAACATCCCAATTCTTCAAGGCATGAGTTTGTGAGCGCTTTTTACAGGAAGCAGAGTTCCCTGGCAAAGTTTACGATATTACCCAACCCCAGGCTAGTTGTTTTTAGCGTCAGTGCTATTTCCAGTTTTATAATATAATGCTGCAGACGCCATTAGGGCTGTGCTAATTATACCAAACTGTGACATATTTCTTAACAATACTCCTGTATTTCCATATGCAGACAATAGATAAACATCATGTTAATATGCTTATTTGACCTTGGGCTATATTCAAATTATCATGACATGTGCTAACCACATGATGGTGACAACTGCAATGCTCAAATGTCTGAGCTGAAAGCCAGACCCTTCACTCTAAATATGAACTTAATCGTGGCCATTTACCTGCCACTATTTTCTGACGCCTTTTATAGCGAGTTAATGGACATTAACTGTTCAACAATGACTTATTAAAATGGCCCGTTGTTCTGGACTGCACTCCCCCCCCCCCCCTGACCTCACTGACTATGGTTCGCACTCCCCTCTCTTTGTGTGACTGAATGTCAATATTTGCTTATCAACCCTTCCATCAGTGCAGTGTGCCCTCATCATTAACACTGCTGCTTCATATTCTCCGGCCTCTCCTCCCACCACTTGGTGACTCTCTCCCTCCTCTCAGCCTCTCTCTCTCCCTCCCTTCAGCCTCTCTCTCTGCCTCTCTCTCTCCCTCCCTTCAGCCTCTCTCTCTGCCTCTCTCTCAGCCTCTCTCTCTCCCTCCTCTCAGCCTCTCTCTCTCCCTCCCTTCAGCCTCTCTCTCTGCCTCTCTCTCTCTCTCCTCTCAGTTTCTCTCTCTCCCTCCTCTCAGACTCTCTCTCTCCCTCTTCTCAGCGTCGCTCTTCCTCCTCTCAGAGACCAGGTTTAAATGTATGGGTTTAAGTTGTTGATATATTATGCAATGTTAATTCCTTATCAAAAACATTCCCAAACTGACATGTCGGAGCAATCCGCACTAATCCTGGGCTGAATCCGAATTCCTCTAATGATAGCTCCTATGTCCTTTCCTAGCTCCTATCCCCTTGTCACGTGATAAGGTCAACTGTAAGATCCCTCCGCAACTAGGAACTAGAGCTTCAGCTGCGTTTCAACAATCCGGCGGAAACAACAGGGGAAGTAACATCACCAACAGCTGTTTCATAAAAACTGTATCACCCAGTGTCTGCGTACACTGTGTATGAATGAGAGTGTGAATGGGTGAGTGGATCCTTGCTGTAAAGCGCTTTGAGTGCCTAATGAAGGTGTTCAAGCGCTATATAAGTTGAGACCATTTACCATAAAAAATCTCCTTCTGCTGCCACTGACTTTAATCATATTTCAAACATGAACCACAATAATGATCTGAAGCCACACAGAAAACAGACGATGATAAAAAGCTGTTTCAGATTTACCTTCATCACAGAAATAAAAAGTCAAATATTCCACCACATCCTGTCCTTTGATTCATGGTCAGAGAAGATACCGTATTAACACACAGTGAGGTCTGCTCAGTGTCTGTGACTATACGGGTAACCCTTGTGCCCTGTTGGGGCATTTCATGCCACTTTTTGCAATTTTTTGCTCTTAATTTGGCCATAACTTTTTCCATATTTGAGATCCCCCAACCCCCACCTACAACACCCTTACACCCTGCCCCAGACCAGTATAATCACCCACACAGTCCCAACATCTGCCATCACACCACCCCGCACCAGGCCCATATATCCCCCACACACTCAACATCCCCCATCACACCTACACCCTACTACACCCAGGCCAGTATATCCCCAACACCCGCCCAACATCGCCAGACCTTATTATCCTGTAGTGTATGTGCCTGTAGTTGACTTTGGAAGGCCTAAAATAACATTATATAGGCCCTTTAAAATGTTGCCTTGTTGTTGGGTTCAAAGCCCAGGGAGGAATATTTAAAAAATCCTGGGGTCTGCAGGAGCTACTGAAGTGGAGATGTTGTTGCAAGAGTGGAACAAAAACCTTGTTTCGAGAAGACGGCAAAAATATATATATATAAAATTATAAATATATATAATATATATATATATATATATATATATATATATATATTATATATATATAAATATAAAAAATCTTTCATAACTTTCGACATAATGTCCAGGGTCCGGACATATGCAGACATTGCTGTTGAAAAAAAACATGAGCACAGGTTGTCTATTTACAAAGCAGAGCTGATCAATAAATCAATAATTTTGCCATTTTATTTTGATGTTATTCAAATTGTTTAGATAATTTTTAATTCAGCCTAGAAATTAGGTATATTGAGAGGATGAAAAGACTTTGGGGTCCGGACTAAAGCCTCTGGAGGTCCGGATCTGGACCCAGGTCCGCCAGTTGGAGACCGCTGCTTTAAATGGTCTCAGTCTGGTTCAGTAGAATTCACCATCATGAGGAAGACTGCTGACCTGACAGTTGTGCAGAAAACCATCACTGACACCCTCCATGAGGAGGGAAAGCCTCAAAAGGTAATGTAGCAAAAGAAGTTGGATGTTCTCAAAGTGCTGTATCAAAGCACATTAATAGAAAGTTAAAGAAAGTTAAATGGAAGGAAAAGTGTGGAAGAAGAAGGTACACAAGCTGCCGGGATGATCACAGTCTGGAGAGGATTGTCAGGAAAAGGCCATTCAAAAGTGTAGGGGACCTTCACAAGGAGTGGACTGAGGCTGGAGTCAGTGCATCAAGAGCCTCCACACACAGACGGATCCTGGACATGGGCTTCAGATTACAGATTCCTCTGGTTGAAGCATCCTGGTCTTCCATAACACCTCAGCAGTGCCACAGGCTGAGAGCATCCATGCCACGCAACCACATTAAAGCAGTCATTCAAGTAAAAGGCCCAAACCAAGTACTAAGTACATATGGATGATGATAGTTTTCAGAGGGCCCACATTTCTTTGTTTAAAATCTTTTTTTTTAAATTGATTGCATGTAATATTCTAATCTTCTGAGATTTTGATTTTGGGGTTTTTACAAGCTGTAAGCCAAAATCATCTAAATTATAACAAATAAAGGCTTGACATATGTCACTTTGCATGTAGTGAGTCTGTATCATATATTAGTTTCACATTTTAAGTTGAATTACAGAAATAAACTAACTTGTTCACAATATTCTAATTTACCGAGTTTCACCTGTTTCACCTCAAATAAATAATTTCACGTGCCACTAGAGGGCACTGCAGGCTAATCGAGCAGCAGAAAGAAAGTTTGGAGTGAGCGAGAAAGCGGAGGTTACTCTTACCGCAAAGAAAAAGAAACAAAAAAAGCGAATCACGGGCTAAGCTCGATGGCCACAGCTCTAGAGGAACGAGTTCTCAAATGAGAGCTTGAAAAACGTGCTGCCGGGAGAGGCTTGTCAACGGTGCAGTTACGCCTCCGTGCCCAGGTCGTTGCCAAGGCGATTGTTCAGAAGTGACACCGAGGATGAAGATTTCAGTGGATTTAGTGATTTGGAGTGAGATGGAGAGTTTGGTATGTTCTTTTATGCTGTAGTTATCTGTTTATGTGACTTTAACATACCAGACACTATTTAGTTTGTTGTTTATACTTCATGTAGCTAACCATCAATGTGTTACGTTAGCATACTGTACGTCTATTCAGCCGGTTGTTTTTTTCTTCATTAAGCAATTTTTGGCTGATGCGTCTTATACTCCGGAGCGACGTATAGTCCGGAAAATACGGTAATTAAATTTTTACGGATTTTTCCACTGATGATCACCAAAATAAAAACATACATTTAAACCCGAAAATTTGGGCAATTTTTGACTTTTTTAGGCCGTGTCTCGCTTTAAACAAACCAGCTTGAGGTCCTGACAGGACTGGAACAAAAATCCTGTACTTTCTAAATGCCAAAACGGTCACGGCTGAGGTGCCACTGACCAGAGCTGATTACAGTTTTATATTTCATGTCTCTTCCTTTGAACCAAACGGCACGAGGTTAAGGCCTATTCACACGCCGATCCGGACTGCAGAATGGTGTCATCACGTCCTCCTCATTTACTCCCTCTGCTCTTGTGTCTATAACCGGCTGTATGAAAGGACCGCTAATTGGACATAGAACCCTTTAGAAAACATGCCCAAAGCGCTCACCCCGGATCCCGTGAGCGCAGGATCCGGGGTGAAACCCAATCACAGCGAGGGAAAGTTCTTAGAAACGGCACTGTGGATTTTGAGGACTGAAAGGATTAAGTGCTACCTGTCACATGCGCAATCAGTCTAAATGGAAGCAATCACGGCGTATTCATCGCTCTCCCCATCTGCCAAAAAAAACAAAAAAAACCACCGCAATTACAACGTGTGCCGAAAGCCGACCAATCTGCGCGCCGGGCCTTCAAAGAAGACTGTGATTTGAATCTTTGAGAGTGTGCGATGAAAAGCGCACGTGCTGTAGAGTGGAGGACACTGGAGGATAGAAAACATCACCCAAGACTGTATTTGAATGTTCACTTTAGCCAATGATAAAGAGTGAAGAATCTGCTTATTGAATGTCTTTGTCACCATCTAATGCTTCTTTCAGACAGTAAGCACTTTAATAGGGGTCCTATATATCGTTTACACCAGGGGTGGGGGGCCTTTGGGAATAGGGCCGTATACATTTGACCAGGCCCCCAGGGGATTTTTCATATTTAATATACTGTAGTATAGCTCAGGGTCATGTGATTTTATGTGACGTATCAGGCAGCAGTGACTGACTTGATTGACAAGCGCTGCATCATGGCGCCCGCTAAGAAAAGGGAGGTATATCTTGAATGCTGCGAATTCCAGGAAAAATGGACAAATGCTTTCATCTTTGTCAAAGTGAAAGACAAGCCAGCGTGCCTAGTATGTGTCGAGGGCCTGGCAGTGATGAAGGCAAATCTCGAGTGCCATTACACCTCGAAACAAACGCGCTTCCATAAAATTCGTCGGAGTTTGTGTGCCCAGCAAGGAGCTTTCACAAGACTGGCCCAAACTTGGAAAACCAGCTTTGTGTAACATCATCATCACTGCAGCGTCATCAGCTAACACGTCCTCAAGCGGCGCCTCAAGCTTTATGTGGGCAAAGGTTTGAAAAAAAGTCAGTTTTCATACACCTTTCACAATCAAGTAATAAATCATAAAAAAATATCTAGATTCATCGATTACACAAATGCTGGTTAGTTGTAGTCCTAGCAGAGAGAGATAAACATATGTAGGATGTGGGCTAACACTGAGCGCTCGTGTTCCTGTCAACAACCTGCTGATGTTTCTTTTGTTTAAATGTGTTCTAATTGACCAAAATAACAAAAACAATATCATTTCCTCCATATCGTTGCTCGTTGTAAATGTAGATGAATTGAGGCTCTTAGAGCGGTCTTTTCAGCCCGCGCCCTTAGGCCTTTTGTTTGAAGAATAAGAAATCTCATGTTTGCACCCTCCCTCCTCCTCTTTCCTTGGCGGGCCTATTAACGACTAACCTGTCAGGAGAAGTGTCTCTCCACCTCCTGAAGCATCCGCTCAAGGTCAAGAGCAGACGGCTTTACCCCTCTCTGAAGCCCTAACCCTCAGACTGTAATGAAGGAGCACGTGGCTGTATTGATAGTGTGGGTGTCAGGTGTGAGGGGGAGCGACAGGTCCATTAGGCTGGAGGAACTGAGACGTTGTGTTCAGATGTTTCTCCGATTCAGTTACACTCTGCACTTTGCAGTCAGTCAGAACAGCAGAGGGCAGCACTAGGACACTGTCACACAAATATGACTTTCAGCTTGGTTCGGTTGGTTATACATTTACATACAGTTTACAGCACTGGAGTCTGACTGTCTCCTGAAGCTGACAGCGTCTGTTGTTCCTCTGAACACACCAGGCTCCATTTCAGCTTCCGATCAACGGTCAAGAGCTAATGAGCTAAACACCCCAGACAGAAGTCTGTGATGTGAAGTCGACACGTTTAGCCTTTATAAAAATGTAACAGAGAGTGTGGCGTTGACGCGTAAACAGTAAATAAGTGCCTCATTCATGTATAATGAGTTATGTAAATGAGACATATGGCAGATGCTCATAAGGTGCAGAATATTTCAGCATCTCAAACTCTATTTCTCACTTCCAAAGATGTAGTTTTAAGTGATAGTCTGGCAGTCTAAATGAAGATTTTATCAAATGTGCAAAATCGTTCAACTGGTCATTTCAAAACATAATTTTAAACAAAGAAGGATTTTCTGCTAGAAATAACATCATTTATTCTTAACTGTTCATCAGTTCGTCCCAAAAGCAGCAACATTTCACTCTCATAAAGCGACACCTGGCCTTATGTCCATGATGAGGAGAGAGAGCAGCTGCACAATGTCTTTTATATCAGTACTTTTACTCTTATTCTAGTCCAGTAGGTCCTGACTGGAGACAGAATCTTCAAATGTTCTGCTGAAGCTCAGGTGTTTCATTTCTTTTCCCAGGAGTTTGCTAAAACAGGGAAATATTAGACTTATGGTTGTCATAGTATTACTCTATAGCAGGGAATCATTTGTCAGTTTGCATGGTTTATAAATGTATTTGTTGTGAGCAATGAAAGGATGTGAGAAACTTTAAAGTACAGATGAAACAGTCTGACTGTGTTGGAGTTTTATTCTGCTTTTGAAATAGTGTGACCTCCTCAAATAACATAAACGGAAACCAGTGGGACAATCTAGAAGAACTTTGAAGAATTATTTTTTTGTTTTTTTATAGATCAGGCATTTCATCCACGAGCTTAAAGAGTAACTAAACACCAAATCAAGTTTTTTTTACTGATAAACTGTCTCAATGGGTGTCTCATAGTGTTGTCCACTGGTCCCTGACATTATTCTGACATTATAGCGCAAACATGTGTCAAATCCTAACTTTGGCCTGAAAATGAATGGGTTGCGCCCCCTTCAGGGTAAACTCTGCTACTAAATTAGAATTTCCTGATTGGCAGGAGACGTGTCCACGGCCTCCACAGAACGTCATAAGCCGCACCAGCTCCACACATCGTCATCAGGTGCTGCCCATTGTCCCGCCCCTGTACCTGTGGTTTATAACCAAGTCCCTCCCACGTAATCTGTCTGCTGTGATTGTGCCAATGCAAAGGCCCACACACTCACCCCCCACATGTCACCCCCAAACTTCAGAGACCGCCTCTTTCACAGCAACTTTTGACTTTTGTTTGTGGGTGGGGAAAGGCTTTGGCACGCCCGTTTAGTTACTCTTTAATATAGAGACTGCAGTTACGCGTAAGACCTGAGGTGGCAGTAGTGAGTATAATTAGAATCAGAATAGTTTTTATTGCCATGGTTTGATAACATGGGTTCACACACTAGTTATTTTTCTCGGTGCAGACGTGCAACATAAAACATATAACACAGAATTTAGATAAAAATAAGCTATAAAACTTTAAGCTATAAGGCTTTAGGAACATGCATAAGAATATTAAATAAATAAGATAAATAATAGAAGATAAAATATGGTAAGACGACAACAATTGATATAGAACAGCGAGATTGTATTTGTAGATGTGTAGGTATATAAAGTGATAAAGTGATATAAAGTGATAGCAGCAGATCTAAGTGTGGACACACCACACAGTGCAACAGCGCAGATACATCCATGAGTCTGATGGCGGAGGGCAAAAACTGTTCGTGGTGGGATTTATGGGTCTGGATAGACCGTAGCCTCCTGCCTGAGGGGAGAGGGGTGAATAGTCTATGTCCGGGGTGAGAAGGGTCAGCTGTGATCCGACCCACACGCCTCCGGGTCCTGGAGGTGAACAGGTCCTGAAGAGATGGGAGCTCACAGCCAATCACTTTCTCTGCAGCACGTACAATGCGCTGCAGTCTCTGCCTGTCCCGTACTGTAGCGCCGGGGTACCACACGGTGATGGAGGAGGTGAGGATGGACCACACGGTGATGGAGGAGGAGAGGATGGACCACACAGTGATGGAGGAGGAGGTGAGGATGGACCACACTGTGATGGAGGAGGTGAGGATGGACCACACGGTGATGGAGGAGGAGAGGATGGACCACACAGTGATGGAGGAGGAGGTGAGGATGGACCACACTGTGATGGAGGAGGTGAGGATGGACCACACGGTGATGGAGGAGGTGAGGATGGACCATACGGTGATGGAGGAGGTGAGGATGGACCACACGGTGATGGAGGAGGTGAGGATGGACCATACGGTGATGGAGGAGGTGAGGATGGACCACACGGTGATGGAGGAGGTGAGGATGGACCATACGGTGATGGAGGAGGTGAGGATGGACCACACGGTGATGGAGGAGGTGAGGATGGACCATACGGTGATGGAGGAGGTGAGGATGGACCACACGGTGATGGAGGAGGTGAGGATGGACCATGGTGATGGAGGAGGTGAGGATGGACCACACGGTGATGGAGGAGGTGAGGATGGACCACACGGTGATGGAGGAGGTGAGGATGGACCACATGGTGATGGAGGAGGTGAGGATGGACCACACGGTGATGGAGGAGGGAGGATGGACCACATGGTGATGGAGGAGGTGAGGATGGACCACATGGTGATGGAGGAGGTGAGGATGGACCACACGGTGATGGAGGAGGAGAGGATGGACCACATGGTGATGGAGGAGGTGAGGATGGACCACATGGTGATGGAGGAGGTGAGGATGGACCACATGGTGATGGAGGAGGTGAGGATGGACCACATGGTGATGGAGGAGGTGAGGATGGACCACAGTGATGGAGGAGGGAGGATGGACCACATGGTGATGGAGGAGGTGAGGATGGACCACATGGTGATGGAGGAGGTGAGGATGGACCACATGGTGATGGAGGAGGTGAGGATGGACCACATGGTGATGGAGGAGGTGAGGATGGACCACACTGGTGATGGAGGAGGAGAGGATGGACCACATGGTGATGGAGGAGGTGAGGATGGACCACATGGTGATGGAGGAGGTGAGGATGGACCACATGGTGATGGAGGAGGTGAGGATGGACAGGTGGAGGAGGAGGATGGACCACATGGATGGAGGAGGTGAGGATGGACCACACAGTGATGGAGGAGGTGAGGATGGACCACATGGTGATGGAGGAGGTGAGGATGGACCACACAGTGATGGAGGAGGTGAGGATGGACCACATGGTGATGGAGGAGGTGAGGATGGACCACAGTGATGGAGGAGGTGAGGATGGACCACATGGTGATGGAGGAGGTGAGGATGGACCACACAGTGATGGAGGAGGTGAGGATGGACCACACAGTGATGGAGGAGGAGGATGGACCACACTGTGATGGAGGAGGATGGACCACACTGTGATGGAGGAGGTGAGGATGGACCACACTGTGATGGAGGAGGTGAGGATGGACCACATGGTGATGGAGGAGGTGAGGATGGACCACACGTGATGGAGGAGATGAGGATGGACCACATGGTGATGGAGGAGGTGAGGATGGACCACATGGTGATGGAGGAGGTGAGGATGGACCACATGGTGATGGAGGAGGTGAGGATGGACCACATGGTGATGGAGGAGGTGAGGATGGACCACACAGTGATGGAGGAGGAGAGGATGGACCACACAGTGATGGAGGAGGATGGACCACACTGTGATGGAGGAGGAGAGGATGGACCACACTGTGATGGAGGAGGATGGACCACACTGTGATGGAGGAGGATGGACCACACTGTGATGGAGGAGGTGAGGATGGACCACACTGTGATGGAGGAGGATGGACCACACGGTGATGGAGGAGGTGAGGATGGACCACACTGTGATGGAGGAGGTGAGGATGGACCACACGGTGATGGAGGAGGTGAGGATGGACCACACAGTGATGGAGGAGGTGAGGATGGACCACACAGTGATGGAGGAGGTGAGGATGGACCACACAGTGATGGAGGAGGTGAGGATGGACCACACTGTGATGGAGGAGGATGGACCACACTGTGATGGAGGAGGTGAGGATGGACCACACGGTGATGGAGGAGGTGAGGATGGACCACACAGTGATGGAGGAGGAGAGGATGGACTCGATGATGGCCGTGTAGAACTGCACCAGCATCTTGGTCGGCAGCTTAAGTTTCTTCAGCTGCTGCAGGAAGAACATCCTCTGCTGGGCCTTCTTGATGAGGGAGCTGATGGTCGGCTCCCATCTGAGGTCCTGGGTGATGGTGGTGCCTATGAAACAGAAGGAGTCCATAATGGAGATGGGGGTGGTAGAGTCTGTCAGGGAGAGGGGGGACGATGGGGCTGTGTCTTTCCTGAAGTCCACGATCATCTCCACTGTCTTCTGGGCGTTCAGCTCCAGGTTGTTGTGGCTGCACCAGGACGCCAGCCGGTCCACCTCTCTCCTGTAGGCGGACTCATCACCATCCGAGATGAGCCCGATGAGGGTGGTGTCGTCCGCAGAGCCATCACAACGACATGGCTGGTTGGTACAACCAAAGGGTCAGTATATTTAGATCTGTGTATTATTTATCTTAACTCACATGGATACGGTGTAAAGATATTCAGCGCAAACACAAGATGATACTGATATAGTGACCATACTTTGCATCAAGGGAGAAGTAGATACAGTAGTAAGTAAGTGCTTTATTTGTCATTGTAAAAACATTCAACAACATTGTGTTCAGGTGCTAGTCCTGAGCATAGGATGTAAAAGTCCTGCAGACTAGATAGAACACAGAGGAGGCTGAAACTTTAGTTTGCTGACAAAGCCTTCTGGATGAGAAGCAAAACGTTCTACGCTTCAACTACAGAGTACAGACGATCCTTTGTCTGCACATGCGCCCTGTGTATATTTCTCCCGTCTTTAGCCGCTGCTGTCTCCCGCAAAGGAAACAACCATATTTGGATTACAGCGTCATCTCGCTCACAGCCTTTGTGTTTGTGAGAAAACACGGCTAATCCTTCGTCAGGGGGAGAAACCAGCGTGATGCCGGCTGCTTTTCAAACGCCACACTATTCCAGGCGCTGAACTCCACCGTCTTGTTAATGCCACAGTGAGTTTGAGAGCGAGCATAAATCAGCACCACATCACGGGAAGAGACACACCATTCAAAATAATAGGCCCACAATATGCATAATCATATCTGAGGTGATATCTTTTATGCCCCGCGGCGGTTACGCTCTTATTTATGGAACAGCTGTGCCTGCGCTTGTTTTTTAATATCGCTTCCTCTCCATGTGCAGGGAGCCGAGCGGGAGTTCCCGGGCGACAGGTTCATTTGTTTCACACACTTAATCACTCTTATTAATTAATGACAGTGTATCGGGGCACGGGAAGATGGTTGGTTAGCTCATGCTTCATGTGAAGGCAATTACCGGCCAATGCAAATCCATAAACACAGATATGTTCAGATTTACAGATAATGTAAGGTCATGACAGACAGCACATGTTCTGAACTGTGTTGTTTAGTTTGATGTTGTGGAAATAAGGCAGTTCATGCGTTAAATGCAACAAATTCTCCATATTTGAGCTATAAAATCTGAATTATGGACAGGGCGGGGTACCGTCTGCACACCGAAAATCTGAGCTGCGCATCTGAGCTGTGTTCCGGCACGTTTTTGTCATTGTCACTCTTCTGTTGCTTTTTTGTCGCTTCACTTTATTTCAAGAAGCTTTTCGATTTGGGTAAAGCCAAAGTGGAGAAAACATGCTGGGTCCAGGCGGGGGTTACGAGGTGAACAGTCCTCATAGTCAGCTCAGCGTCTGTTCCTCCCTCACCCTGACGGTCCAGGCGCATTGCTCCGTCCCTCTGCAGCGTCCCCGTCAGAGCGGCTTTGGGCAAAGGCAGTGACAGGTGTGAGCTGGAAACATGCAATCTGTATTTCCTACAGATGGAAACTAGCTCAAGCTAAATCTGGTGCAGAGCATCTTTAATGAATGTGTTTGCACATTGTCCCTGTTGAAATAAATGAATAAACTAAACTAAACTAACCATGGGAAAGACGTCCCTAAAGTGGACGCGCTCCGCCCTCAGCCACGTACTCTCATCTTCATTCAAAACATGGTCTGAACATGGTCCACCTGAGAGAACCTCTACAGGCGCATTGAGTTGCCTTGTGTGTGAAATGTGGGGTATAAATAAACTCGCCTTTCCTACAGACATCAGTGTGAGTGACAGCAGACTGAGCTTTATTCATTTAGCAGCAAGAAGTTTTCATTTTGGTTTCTGTCCCCACACTGTAAAGCTACAGCCTGTGAACTACATGGAAAATAAATAGGATTATTACTATTTTGCTTTTTATTTCAATAATGGGTACCATTAAACAATATCAGTGTGGTACTACTGGTAAATTAAAGCATTGAAAGCAGGTACTTTAAAAACTTTAACTTAGTAAAAACTTCTATCTTTAAATTCAAGTTTTGATGCTGTTGGTCCAGGGACAGCATTAAAGGAACAGGCCACAGTTTTTCCATACTGAGATATGTTCTTACCTGAGCTTAGACCTGTCTGGTCTTTGTGCCCGTGGAAGAGCGTGGTCGCTTCCAACTTCACCCCCGTTTGGAGCTATAGGAATATACTGGGAGAGGCTAAATGCTAACAACATCTTTGGTCTTTTTGTGTGACTGAGGGCTCGCACACAGTCCAGACAGGTACGCATCAACTCGTCTAAGCTCAGGTAAGAACATATCTCAGTATGGAAAAATGGTGGCCTGTTCCTTTAATGCTGTCCCTGGACCAACAGCATCAAAACTTGATTCTAAAGATAGAAGTTTTTACTAAGTTTTTAAAGTTCCTGCTTTGATGCTTTCATTTTTTCAATGGAAAAACAGTGGCCTGTTCCTTTAAAGGAAGTGACTTGGTTGATGATGATTTTTCTCCACTTTTGCCCAATTTTTTTTTATTTCCCCCCTAGTTTTTACCCTTTCCAAACATTTTTTACACATTCTTTTATTTTTCTCGTTTTCACATTTTTAATTAATATTATTTTCCTTCTTCCCCACAATAAAAAAAAACACACACATTTTCCACAATTTTCCCCACAGTTTTTCCTTATTTTTACCCCCCCCCCCCCCCCCATTTTATTTTTTTTTTACAAATTTTTTCCTTATTGTTGCCATAATTTCTCCCCATTTTTCTCCCCAAATTATTCCCAATTTTTAACACATTTCTTGACATTGGAGATAAACCCGATATTGTAAATGTGCAGATCTTCCACACCTTATTGTTCTGTTTTCTGGTTCTGGACGTCAAATATTTTAGTATTGATATAGGAAAAAGTATCGTTCAGCTGTCGGTATTGTTATTGTTCTGGTATCGACTTTTTTTTTTTTCTGTACCCAGCCCTACTCTGGGTGATGCCCCGAGTTAAAAGTACCAGTCCTCCCGTCCTAATCCCGCCTCGTTGCCGAGTGTCTGCAGACGTCTCACTGAAGCCACAATAGATTTCCCTCTCCATCCAAACCCTGCGCGGTGGGATTACGCCTGAGGGCCGTGCTGTATGAGCGCTGCCCCCTGTCTGCATGGATGACTGTATTAACCATAAGCGGCTTTAGTTGAATGGCTCTATCCAGCTTTAATTACCACAGGACGGACAGCACTCTGGCTGCCACTCAGGGCGCAGATGGGCCCGTCACAGCAGCGGAAACTCAACAGGGGTGTGCTGAAGTGCTCTCACGTGCTGCGCTAGCTGGAAGGCCAGGCTTCTGGTTACATTTTTCATTTCAACTTTATTTTAACAGGAAAAAAATGACTGAGAGTCGCCTGAACTCATTTTGAATCAAAAGCACACGCCCGGGACGGACACTTCCTCTTCACCGCGGCCAATTAGATACATTTTTAAGTCAGTGACACTTTGTAAATAATGAAATCCAACACAGACCAAATGTAGCAAATGTATTTATACGCGTTTGGGATTGGGGGAAACTTGCGGATTGAGTTGCTTTGTTTACGAAATGCGCAATATAAATAAAGTTGCCTTGCCTTGAACCTCTGTAATGAATAATTAGGCTAATGCTAATGCTAATGCTTAAGGCCAGCGCACACCAGAACACAGCACGCCGCAGCACGTCATCTGACACGCGTCCATGTCAATGACCGCTGGCTGCTCTGCTTTATGACCACGACACTAGAGGCCGCCATTGCTGTAGTGCCTCCATATAGCCGCTAGTCCCCCATTAGAAATCATTACACTTTAGACACGTTAAAAACAACTTTAGAGCCTGGTGCCTAATTTTTTGGAACTTTCTACAGTTAGATATTCCTCCTGTGATAGCGCTGTGTTAGTTACAATTAAAGAATCCAGGCTCTTTTTGTAAGAAACATTTTAGAAATCTCGTACTTAATGAGGGTCGGACTGTTAGCATTGGAGCTGTGCGAGCTACACGTCACGCAAGGGCGGAGTCTACAGTAAAGATCCCGCCCTTTTGCCCTTATTAGGAACATGCTTCGTCAGAGCTGGGGAGGAGGAGTCTGTAAATCCGCCATGATTTCCCCCTCGAACGTGGTCATTGTGATAAACGGGGAGGAGTGAGGAGGAGTTGTCTATTCTTTTTTACAGTCTATGGTCCATGTGCCGTTTCTCAAACTGTGCAGCGCTTTAAACACGTGATTTATACACTTATCATAATTCAAATAAGAGACATAAGTCTGCGTTGAAAGAGGGAGCGTGAATGTGGTTCTTTTAGCAGGTTACTAGCGAGTTGGCGAGTTTACCTGCTCAGACTGTTGCAGAAGTTCTTCTCGTCTCTACCAACATAGTTCACAGCAGTCTCCCTGTCCGTCTGTGTCAAAAATAAATAAATCATGGGTCTGAATACAGCAGATCCGGAGAACATGGCTACTTAATATGCATGGCGCAGCATTTTTGCCTGTGAAGACAGATTGTGTTTGATAAATTAAGTTTTTCTCAGTAAATCCTGCCTAAAAGCTGTTGTGCGGTTGGATGTTCCATTTTGTCGGAACTACAGCTTCAATCATGTAAACTGAGTAAGCGACGTCTGCAGATCTAAACACAGTGTGTGGATTATGTTTTAAAGTTTAACGTAACTGTGCCGGACACATCAGGCTCTAAATTCTACCATTTACTTTTGCTTTAAACATAAAATAAATTGTTAATCAAATGTTTAATGTCATGACACGTGTTAGCTAAATCATGCTTTAGCTAAATCTAAAGCTGAATAAACTAGAAAAACGAAGAGCTTCTAAAACATTTTCTCGTCAGCATTACGTTTAACTTAGATCATGATTATTTCCCGAAAGGCGAAACATAAATGTGTGAAATTCAACACAAAGTTCAGATGGATTAGCGACGTGTACTAGGCGACCTCTTGGCAGTTTGTACAAACATTAATCGAGACCAATTAAGTCAAATTTCTGTTTATATCAGACTTTTGCCTCAATAGGCAGGTTATCATGGTAATCAAATCACATTTCATCACAATCCAACAATTATTCACCTTCATAAATCCTCTTAAACTACCACCCAATATCAGCGATCTGCCATTGTTTTCAATGAAGCGAGAGTGTTGTATTCACCTCCGCTTGATTTGTGACGTAACACCGTAGAGCCCTATACCGTGGTTTGTGGTGAAATGCGGTGTAGCTCATTACCTTATAGTGATGTATGACATTGGCGGATTATTTATGAAAATATCAACAAGGGGACGGCACTTGAACGAAGGCTAATTGTAGAAGGAGGGGCAGCAATGTTCACCATTTATTGTCATGCCACAAACCATGGCATGACAAGGCATTGACACTGTAACGCTCCCATTGTCATAAACCTACTCCAGACTCACCACGGGATGCTGTCATCAGATGCCAAAATCCCTCCTCTGAGATGGGGGACAAAGCTGTTTGTCCCGCGGTGTCCCGTTTAACATCAACCCTGATAAAGTTCCAACTCGACTTGTACAGATCCAACACAAAACCGCCAAAAAGGCTACAACTTGCGGACATTGTCATGGTTTGTTAGTCCCGTCTGAAGTCCAAAAGATAAAGTTCGAACAACCGTCTCAACATTGACCTGAATTGACAGAAACCCACCCAGACACAGGAGAAAGTTGAACATACAAATTCCACACTGGAAGGCCTTACACTGCTACAAAACTGAACTCTGTGGGGCCAGAGGACTAACCACTCAGCCACCATGCTGCCCTGTAGACGGTTCCCCCTCCCGTCGTGGCTCTTGATGATGGCTTATGCTTCAGAATCCCTGCATTGTTCCACAGTAAGATAAACATGACCTGGATTTGGAGCCTGCTGTCTGCCTTCCCTTCCACACACGCCGTCATCGCTCCAGTCTTAACTCGCTCTGCGCGTCGGGATTGTAGGAAACAGAGTGTACAAGAAATCGACAACATTTGACAGAAGGTTTGGTTGAGTTTGAGCCAAATCTAAATCCACCACAGACTCCCAGCTCCACGCTCACTGCAGACTGTCAGACATTCAAGCACTGGAGGTAACAGTCTGACTTTCTTTACACTAAGGACGTGTGGTAGAGAGATAATACCGTACATTATCGCCAAATCATTTTAAAACTTACTTTGTTACTTACTTACTGTACTACTTTAAGGTGCTGAACTTTTGCTGAACATTACTGAGATAAGTATATGAGGCAGAAAATACATTGCAAGTTTTCTGTCATTTTATGTTTTCATAAAAATACATTTTATTCATAAAAATTGTCAATATTTTCAGTGACGAAATCTAGATCCAGGTCACCAGATCCTCCTATCTCGCTTAGACAACTGTGTTGGCATAAATGCCTGTGTCTGTGTCCCCCAGGGATCCATTCTTGGGACCCTACTTTTCTCATTGTACCTTCTTCCACTTGCAGCGATAATTCGCAAGCATGGAATGTCGTTTCATTTTTGTTCTGATGACACTCAAATTTGTACGTCATTAAAACAAGAAACTGAGTATTGGGCAAGACAAATTCTGTGTCGAAGAAATTAAGACATGGATGTCTCAAAAAGTCAATAGCGACTTCCACTCTGACACAATACTCTGAAGACTCAGTTACTAACTTGGGTGTGAGGTTGCACAGGGACTTCAAACGTGACACACAGTAATTCAGTTATCAAATCAAGCTTTTTTCAATTGCGACAACTTGCCAAAGTCAAACCGTCCAATATGACTTTGAGATTTTAATTCATGCTTTTATAACAAATCGGATTGATTATTGCAACGCGCTCTATTTTGGCCACAAATTGATAACTCGGCTACAGCCCGTTCAAACTCCAGCTCGGCTTTTAACTGGCACCAAAAACACGAGCACATCTCACCGATTCTGAAATCCTTGCACTGGCTCCCGGTTCGCTTTCGTGTTGATTTCAAGATTCTTTTATTTATTTATAAATGGCCTCGCTCCGTGGTGTCTTTCTGACCTGCTGACCTTTTTAACTTGCATTGATTCATTGTCGTCTGTCGTATTTTCTTAGCCTGGCTAACACCAGACTGCTGTGTGCGCTCCAATCTTTTCGAACTTCACAACAGCCTGGGGACCATGGCCGACATTTTCCCATGGGACCAATCACAGAACGAGGAGGGACGGCAAGACGATGACGTGCTATTCAACACACGGAAGCTTGTAGTTTGTTTACAGTTTACAGTTTAGTTTGTTTGGATAATAAAAACAAAAACATCCAATTACACAATGGAAATAATTTTTTTCACTCAAACTTGGCTGTAAATACTGTTTAAGTGGCGCTAGCCCGCAGTTAGCTTTGCCCGTTAGCCTGTTAGCTTCTTCTTCGTGATTCCATTAGTGTGTATTGGTTGCTCCGGTCCGATGGCAGTCAAGTTGCAAATGTGGTTTTCTGGCCAGAGACACCAGGGGAGATGAAAGACCCCCCAATCATCCCATTAACCCCAGTATTACCCCCAGAGGGACTACGGAAAGGATTTATTAAGGTAAACATGTTACTTAGTACTGCTTTAAGTCAGCTATGTATTAGTGGGAAAAAAAGCTTATTGGGTTAAAAGCTCAATAAATCAGGCAGGAATTAGATCTTGGAAAAAAAACTACAACATATTGCTAAGTTCAGGCTGTAAACTTTGGAGTCTGTAGGAGCCATCAAGGAAAGTTTTGTAGTGACTGCACGTGCGCCTGAACATTTCTCTCGCTTTTGCCGCTGCCGTCTCCCACAAAAGAAATGACGACATTTGGATCGCAGCGCCATCTCACTCACAGCCTTTCGCAGGACATGTGGATATAAAATATGTCAATATTAAATCGGGCTCCAGGGAGCATGAACAGTGTGCATATGCAAATACAGAGCACAGACAGCATTGTACAGACGAGATCGGTGGGAGCCTAACAACAAAAAGGGCCGGGGCCCGTAACAGCAACTGTTAAGCCACATTCACTTTTATGAAAGCACAAAGGGATGAAGCCCTCTGTTATTCTGTGGTACAGTAATAGTCAACCACTTTTTTGACATAATTTCTTGGCTGCAGACGCTGACCTCCCTGACCTCAGACGCCCCAGCACACTGCGTAAAAGCCTCCATAAATCCATGTGTGGAGTGAATCAGTGACCACACATTGTAGCGCAGACTCTGTGAAAAGGTCTCCGCGCTGTCGTAAATGAATTAGCCTAATGAGCGCAGTCAAGTGGCCGTAATGGCTTACAGTGGGCAGAGGGGAGGCAGAGGTGAGGGGAGGAGGGAGCTTAAGCGTGCATAAATTCTCTAAGTGCTTACGGGTCAAAGAGGGAGGACAGAATCGTGAGCCAAGTTAAAAAAGACTGTGCTCGGACAGAGCCCGACAATGCAGTGTTATGACGTTCATTTTGATTCAGTGTTATCAGCTCACTCTGTCACATACACGGTCATACCTCCCACAGCCCCCGGGGGAGTAATGGCAGAGTGCACGGGCAGGAGCTGGCATCGACCGAGCTACGCCCAACCCTCAGCTCGCTTTTTAATTCCCTGTTGTTAAGGCGACACAAGGCAGAAAAATATATAGATTTTTTCCGCAGTGCTCAGTGTTGAGATTTTAGTACGTTTTCTCCCTTAACATCTTTTTTTTTTATAGTGTGACATGAAAACTAAGACTAAACATAACCTGTGCGATGCTTATTTTATGACGTTTTGATAAAAGGTCACAAGATTATCCACACACACAATCTTCTGTGCTTCATTCCAAACATTTGGTGCAAAGTAGCAGAAGTCCTTCTTCCCCCATTCTGTCTTTACACGGTGTGACTCAAGAGTCAAAATGTCCTGAGACCTCAGCTGGTCAGCAT
This sequence comes from Neogobius melanostomus, assembly GCA_007210695.1. Classification (NCBI taxonomy): domain Eukaryota; kingdom Metazoa; phylum Chordata; class Actinopteri; order Gobiiformes; family Gobiidae; genus Neogobius; species Neogobius melanostomus. The sequence continues at coordinate 1,519,672 of VHKM01000501.1, read as the reverse complement.
TTGACCAGACTTTTATTACATTTAAATTCCAGGCAGGAAACCAAGAAGAGCTTTGTAAGTACAGCAGACGGTGCTTCTATTGCCATCCCACTTTAGCGTAAAGGTCACAGTGGTGGCTCATCTCCTGTGATGAATCTAAGAGCTGAATGGAAAACTGCATTCAGAGGCTTTAACACAGATGCAGAGGAAGACATGAATATCATATCACTGTAATCCAAAATGGAAAGCAACATAGCCTGTGGTTGCCTCTTGCTAGGAGGGATACTAATACTGTATATGAAGCTCCCGTGCACTCTCACTCTTCTTCTTTTTTAGTTTCTCTGCCTTCAACACATCTGTCGCCTCCTGGTGTGCGGAGTATTTCTTTGCAATAAAGTTGAATTAATATATCAACCAATTAAAACCATGCATTTACAGTAAACCTGGGTCTATCCATTATCTCCATTTATCTAAAATGTATCACTGCCTTTTTAGCCACTGCTGTCTCCCAAAAAGGAAATAACAAAGATATTTGGATTACAGCCTCATCCCGGTCGCCTTTTGTGGGGTTTATGGATACAAAATGTGTCAATATTTGTGGATGGATAAGCGTATAAACCTCCGGCTCGCTAGCGACAAAACGTCAATAAGCATCATACAAGGTAAGTTTAGTCTTTCTTATACTCTGACATTAAAAGTAATCTGGAGAAATTTGGTAAAAATCTCAACACAGACCACTGCATGAAAAATGGCTAGTATTTTCACATGCCACGTCTCTGCTTAAACTCTTTCTCTACTCCTTCTTGCCACATGTAAAATGTGTATTGTATTGTATTCTTTGAAGTCTATTTTTGACCTTGAGAGACAAACCTTTAAATATTTATTTTATCTTTAGCTTTTGTCCACTCCCTGCAGTGTGGCCGTTTTGCCATTCCGCAGCAGTGTCTGGTGGAGATGAAGCTGTCAAAGCGGTTGGCGTGCGTCTGATCGGGTCGGCGCTCCCTCCTGACCGGAGTTTGGAGGCCTGACTTTAGTATTCCTCTCATCTCTCTCTCCTCGCTCTTCCAGGCCCGCTCCATCCTGCCAGAAAGGGGGAGGGTTTCCATGCACCGAGATGACCTAATTACCCGCTAACAAGTTCCACAGCCGCCCGGCGAAGTACCCGCTTCTCCCCGACATTATCTGCTTACTCAACCCAAACGCCGCGCTCTCATTGGCAGTCGCTAGGTTACCCCCGCCGGCTCCGAATGCAGTCGGCGCCGTTCCAAATTTGACTGGCTCATTAGGGAGATGAGGTGGAGACCCATTTTTACACTTTGACTGAAAAAAACACACACCGTGGCATTAAAGGAATGAGATAAGACGGTGGTGAATAGAGAAAACTGACATGCACCATATTATGAAAACTGGGTTTTCCATTTTCCCGACTGGAACTGGGACAACTCAAGTCGTGTCTTTGGGCAAGGAACATCCACCATCTTGAAAGCAGGTGTCAAGACCGGCTCAAGTGACTTCAGAAAGATCTCTCTGAAGAATATTATTGTTAGTATGATTGTTTCTCCTGTGACATCACTGAGGGAAGTGTTAACCACACTGGTTTGGAAAGTTTGACCATAGGGCTTTACTGAGCTGCCATCATGGTCGTGTACTGAGCCTATAGTCTGTTATTGGTCAGTTCACATGACCAATAACAGACTATAGGCTCAGTACATGGAGTGACACGTGACTCTGAGTGCAGTCTTCCGTTTGCTATTTTCCCATTAAGGATTAGCAATGTCTTGCACAAATGACAGTGAGACACTGATGGGAAGTCACTGAGACATGTTAAAACATGACGTATGTAAATACTTGAGGAAACATCTGTGAGGTAGGATTCTTTATTTTTTTATCTCAGAGCTAACGACTAGTATCGAAAATTACACCACAAAAATTCAATAAATACTAATAATAATAACTATCCATCCATCCATCCATCTTCTTCCACTTGTCCGTTGCCGGGTCGTGGGGGCAGCTGTTGGAGCTGCACCAGCCCCTATGGCTCCTCCTGCAGGTGGTGGGTCCACAGAAGGACGGCCTCATGGTTCTAACCGGGCCTGTTGGTCTCTCATAAGGGGCTTCTGAACCGCTCTTTGTCTGACCCGTCACCTAGGACCTGTTTGCCATGGAAGACCCTACCAGGGGCACCAAGCCCCCGACAACAGAGCTCCAGGATCATTCGGGCTCAAACCCTCCACCACGTTAAGGCGGCGGTTCCAGGAGGGGTAATAATAACTAATACTCTCAAATTCACTTGTATCATTGATGATTTTTAACCAATACATCTGCTCAAACAATATCACCTATGACCTGTCAAAGCTCTGGGCCCTTCCTGAAATCTAAGGCAAAGTCATTTTCGTCCAAAAGACTAAAACTGAAACTAAAAGAGATGTCAAAAACAACACTGACACACACCATGTGTTACACTCAGCCCTAAATCATATATGACTTTAAAACTTTGGGCTAAGCTTTTAAGTTGCAAATTGTGACCTGTTCTTAATGTTCTAATGCACAACATTATCTGTCATGTCGTGCTGAGAAAACATTGTCAATCAATCCTCACAGAAAAACCATAGACTTATGTCACTGCTCACTCCTCCCCACTTGAATTTGCTCCTGACACAATGTTTTTGACATGATGCTGTGACTGTCCATCAGTAACTCACTGCCTGCCTGTAATCTAAGATATTTATGTATTTGGACAAGACACCGCTATGAACTCACAGGGAAATAAGAGGAAGAGCAGCGCCTCCTGAGGATCCACTCAGGGCATATAGCCCATCCTCCAATAGGGCGAGTTCCAAAAAAGGGATGGGTATCGTTAAGGATTTATCGATACTCCTTATCGATCCGGTACTTTAACAGTGCTCTTATCGATACTTTAAAAGGCAAAAATAAATAAATAGTTTGATAGATTCTACTGTAGGCAATGTAGCCTAGGCCTATATTTATTTTGTATTACTCTACATTTGGACCTAATTTCTTTCTTTCTTTTTTGTGCATACATTTAATATATGGGAGGTAAAATACAAGTATAGACCAAAATGTAAGATAAATATTTTTGAAATGATCTAGTAAATGAAGGATTAAGCTTGTGTCCAGTGGGTCAGCACTGAATGTTTGTGAAACTCTTTAGTTCGGGTATTTGAGAATACAGCTGGTTAGCGGTAGCGGCTTGGGGGGTTTCTGAGTAGATTAAGCAAGTTTTGAATGTTTAACAGCGCGTGTGCAGAAGGAGGCAGTGGCACAGCGCGTGTGCAGAAGGCGGCAGTGGTCTGACGCTGTGCACTCTCGGGCGGTGTGTGGGGATGAGCAGATTCAATGCAGGAAATGCTTCCATTAAAGAGGAGAGAGTCTTTTGGATCATTATTTTAGTGTGCATAATTTGCACTGCAAAATACCGGGTTTCGGTACTCATCCCTACTTTGGAGCCAAGCTTTTAAGTTATTTTTTTAAACGTGTAAAGTCCTCATTGGGTCCATGGTATTAAAAACCTCCAGGAGTTGCCCCTAACGACTATAGGGGCTGGTTACACAGCAATGTCAGCCTCCAAGCAGGACCAAAGAAGTGCCTCCACTGGTGCAAACCCATTTTTCTAATTTCTTCAGAGTTGAGTTGATAACTGCAAGACGCAAGTCTCAAATTTCCACAGACTCTTGTTTCCCCCGTCATGTCTCTGCGCCATCATAAGTGCCATTATCTCAAACATCCACCACGACTCGTCCGTACACCTTTTAACAAACGCAGCTGAAGTGTGGATGATTGCGCCCGTCGCTTGCATCACTGACACCAGTCACGTCCATCACATTCACTCTGTCCCCTGCAACACTGTGCAATACACACATAAGCATTTGGACAACTGTGCGCTGTTCCGGGCAGCGGAGGAGGCCGGATAACTTTCATTATTTCAATTCCGAATAAGTAAAATGACATACAGTGGCAAGAAAAAGTAAGTACACCGGTTAAAATTTCTCACATTTCTGCCTAAATTGGTCACTAAATGTGGTCTGATCTTCATCAAAAGGAATGAATAAACAGTGTCTGCTTAAACTAATACCACCCAAACATTTACATTTGATCATATTTTTATTGGCCGTAACATGTAAACATTCACTGGACAGCGTGGGATAAGTAAGTACACCGCCTGCATGTCACTGAACTGCAGCAGTTTTGTAAAAAGAAATGGTCCAAGATTCATCCTGATCATTGTGAGCGTCTAATCTGCAACTACAGAAAAGCAGTTTTTGCTGCAAAAGAAGGATAAGCCAGCTATTTAATGCGAGGGATCACTTATTTATTCCACGCTACTGTGAATGTCTCAAGTTTTTCTGCAAAATATCTTGATAAACTTGTGAATACATTTTTCTATTGATGATAGCACGTTGTCCAGGCCCTGAGGCAACAAAGCAGCCCCACACCATGATTCTCCTGCTCCAGACTTCACAGTGAGGAGAGGGTTTTGATGTTGGTGCTGACATTGTGTGTTCCACTCAAACTATTCAACTTTGGTTTGTGAAAGAGCTCTTGGATACTCCACAGCACTACTGTAAAAATATACTGTGGACTGATTAACCCAAAATTGATTATTTTTTTATTTTTTTTCGTTTGACCATTTTTGTGATGTTTATAGTTTCACTTCCTTATTGGACACCAACAGGAAGTGACATAGATGAAGGACAACAATTTTAAACTGTTGCCATAGCACCATGTTAAGTCAATGGGAAATGAGTCAAACTGCTATACAGATGGCATCTCTGGAATTGCCTATATGGTCATGTTTGAAGCAAATGAGGGAAAACAAAGAAAAAAATCTAAACTTTCTACAATTACTCCAAAACTACTTGAACAAAAGTTGAATTATCAATATACTGTAGTTTTCTACCCAATAAAGATACAAAGACATGGAGAGGAGCAAAGTGGTTCAACAGCCCATAATTACATAAATATGTTAGCATCATGCTACATGCTAACGCTAGCTATGACTGCCGTATTTTTGCTTCTCCTGAACAATCTGCAGAAACAACATCCATATGGGCCCAATTTAGACTTGACTTTATTTGTGTGTGATAAATATATTCCACGTCCTGTATATCCCGAGTCCTGTGTGAACCTTAATGGCCGCTCAGACTCCTCCTACGCAGCCTGTTCCTTAAAAGGGCAAAAAGGTGGGAAGCCGGAGCCTCCACAGAGCTCCAGAGCTTGATTGACACAATACACTGAAAAGGCTTCCTCTTTTACGGGCTGATGTACAAAAACCAGCGTGGTTAAAATATTTCACCTACCCCAGCGTTGTCACATGGGTCATAGCGATTTTTAGAAAAAGAAAAACTCTTTGGAGCCAGGCTTTTAAGCTGTTCTTGGGAGGTTGGAAGTTTCATTAGAATCAATGTCCCCAAGTGTCTCTTGGAGTCGCCCCTGGCTACAAGGGGTGGTATTACAGCAATGTCAGCTCCCCGCCATGAGGACCATAGAGAAGCACGTTCCTCACCCATTGAACATTACATTTATCTATGTCAGCTTCCTGTCAGCAGCTTAAAAATTCAAATAAAAATAACTTTTCTGCCCAACATTTCTTCATTAAAATCGCTGCTTCACTGAAATAAAATGATAATTATGCAACTGATGTTATCCTCCTAAATAAGTCATATTTTCAAAAGCATTAAAACCTGTCATATGCACTTTAAGTATAAAAAGTCAATGTGGCCCTTGAGCCAAAAGACATATTTGGAGAAGTAAAAACAAAGCATGTCAGTAGTACATGAGTATTGTGCATCTGCCTGAGCCGCTGGAGCAGTGAAAGGAGCAGGGATGACGATTTATGAGCATGTCTTACAGCTCAAAGCTTTACAGGTGCTGCAGTATAAACGCTGGTATGTTCAGCATATGTCCCTTAAGCATACTGACAAAAGGGAAGCACAAACACAAGTGAACCATTTTCACTTTCGATTCCAAGGCTAGTCGATACCATTTTATTCTTGAGTATTAATTCATTTCTGAGGGCTGTATGCCTTAATGTCATTTTCATACTCGCTTCATTCTTCCATTGGAGCAGCAGAACTCAGGAAATTGTGCAATACATGCTATTGTTAAACTGCGTAATAGTAAAAAAGAAAGAAGTGAGTCTGTGATTTCCAAATAATTGATTCTTTGGTATTGGTCCGTACATCCCTACATGGAAGTATTCTTTGCAACACATTATATACCCTCGGTCTGCAGAAAATATCCAAGTCGGTCTGTCGGAGGAAGAAGCCTGGGGAGGGACCTACATTACCTGGGTGTCTGTCCAGCCCCAGTTCAAGCCACTTGTCAAGTAGTGATGGGATCCTGAGCTCTTTTTAGTGACCGGATCATTTGGAGCGGCTCACCAAACGGAGCCGACTCTTTTGGCTCTCATATGGTGGCACAGCAGTTAGCGCTCGTGGGCCTTTCTCCCTGTGTCTGCGTTGGTTTCCTTTGGGTATTCTAGTTTCCCCTACCACTAATAACATGTACAATAGGTTATTCCTCCAGCCAGGTGATTCTGACCATCAGCCTGGCGTGCCTGACTGCTGCAGCTTCCCACTATTGTTTTTTTATTGTTTTTTATTTGGTCGGGACAGTGCATGTTAAAGGAATAGGCCACCGTTTTTACATACTGAGATATGTTCTTACCTGAGCTTTGACGAGTTCATTTGTGCCCGTCTGGACGTGTGCCTTCTGTAACGTAAACACAGCACAGACGGCGTTAGCATTTAGCCTCTCTCTTCTCCTCTATAGCTCCAAATGAGGTGAAGATAGAAGCTACCAAACTCTTCCACGTTTTCCCTATTTAAATATGGTTACGTGAAGTGTTACACTATAAAGTATAATTACACAAAATTAAACAATGTGGATTTTCTAAGCGGATAAAAAGGGGAACTATATTGTAAGGCGTAATAATACCAGGAGTAATTCGGCATCTGTGCAGTGATATCTTCACTTTACTGTGTGGTTACGTTACAGAAGGCACACCTGGAGACCAGCAGGTACAAATGAACTCATCTAAGCTCAGGTAAGAACATATCTCAGTATGTAAAAACGGTGGCCTGTTCCTTTAATGAGTCTCATGCATGTAAACAAGCCACACCAGATTGTAGCCTTGGGCTAATTTGCGTCCATCGTCCCCCATGCGCACTCTCACACACACTCTCATTCATCCTGGCCTATTGTACATGTTTTTAGTGGTAGGGGGAACCGGAGTACCCGGAGGAAACCTACACAGACACGGGGAGAACATGCAAACTCCACACAGAAAGGCCCCGTCCAGGTGGGAATCGAACCCGGACCTTCTTGCTGTGAAGCACGAGCTCTAACCACTGTGCTACCGTGCACTACAGTGGCATCCAAGGATGGGTCAAATGCAGAGAATGATTTTCCCTATGGGATCAATAAAGCACACTTTAAAAGGGACTAGACGGGGTTTAAAAATGTTTAAATTAAAGATTTTCCTCCCCCTACTGGCTCCAGCCATGTCCCAATGTGTAGAAGGAGCTCAGACCTGTTCACCACAACTGCCTCTGAAATCCTGCACTGTCACTCAGAAAGAGTGACCAGCGCGTGTGACGTCATGCGCATGCCCAAGCAGCAGACGTAGGTATCTGTCTCTGCAGAAACCAAGAAGAGACCGAGACTGGCACAGCGGAAACTCCATCACAGATCCCAAGAAAACACAAGAAACAACCTTTGAGCGCAACTAAACTGGAGTCAGATGGTGCAGGGCAAGACTGGGGTAAATATTAGAGCAGCTTTTCAGTTTAGTTTAGTTTAGTTTATTTATATCAGGACAATGTGCAATTACATTAAAAAGATGGCTGCACAGATTTAGCACTGTGCTAATTTATAACTGTAGTCCTACACAAGTAAAATTACATAACAGAGTTAAAATTACATTATAAAAGGCAATTTACATATAAAGGTTACATAACAAAAGACAGCTAATACAATATAAAAGGCAGTTTACAAATAAAGTGCAATATACAAATATAAAGTGCAAATTACCAATTTGTGTGCAATGTTATAAAGTGCAGAAATATGGAGTGCAACAGTTTTTTGTTTTTTTTTCAAAGTCCTTATACTGTAACACATGAAACACAATACAGTGTAATAGCCATCAGACGGTACCCGCGAGGGTATCATCTGATGGCCAAATACCCGTCTGGTACTTTCAGTGTGAGCAGGACTGGTGGTCCTGTGCAAATCTGCATTGTTCTTTAGATCGTCAGGGAGCCCGTTCCATTCTTTGATGGCTTTATAGGAAAAGGCTGATGGAGAGAAGGCAGACTTTCTTTTGGAAACCTTGCAGTCACCCCTTAACGCTCTGTTTGTTAGCTGAGCGCGTAGCTGTACATACGTTTTTAACGGAGGTGGGGCAGCATCATTAAGGATTTTGTGAACCAAGCGGATATGAGAGTACCTGATCAAGTTGTCAGCAATAGTGATCGCTAAGAGTATGAAAAAAAGACCCACTGTGGGCTTTCTTTTCACTGGAAAAGTGAGACATAATTACAAGTTTACATGAAAAATAAAATCCATTGCTAATAAATGTAAAAACTATCAAGGTGGCATTGCCTCTAGCCTGCAGTACGTTTCCAGAGCAAGTTGTTCTTCAGTGAATGTTGGCTCAGTCAATGGTTGAGTTTTTCTAGTTGCTTATTTTGCATAGCCTGTAGTGTATCATGGCCTGGTGATTATTAAGCCTACTTTAATATTTATATTTTGTCTACATGGATCCCCTCCTGGAACCGCCACCTTAACGTGGTGGAGGGGTTTGAGCCTGAATGATCCTGGGGGGGCAGTCGTGAGTAAAACATTGACAACTTCCATCTAGTCAGAACAGAAGTTTTTGTTTTCATTGCCGTAACTGTAGTGTTCTGTGTTCTTCAGGCTAACGTTGATTTCGGGAGGTGGTGAAACCATTGTTTATTACAGCAACAGCCATACTGACAGCTGGGATTATTTGTTATTCACATCCTTTTTTATTTACAGTCAAAGTCCTGGGATAGTGTTTCCCAGTGTGCTGCCCGTGTCCGCTCATTTGCCAGGACTCCTGCACTTCTGATATTGTTGCCTTTATACGGGCTGATGGGAAAGACGTACGTTTATTTAACACAGTGGCTTTTCCAGAATGGAACTTATTCCATGTGTTTTCCCGCCCGAGTTCTTTCAACATATCAAGCATAACAATCCAATTCCAGTCGTATCTTTCTTTAAATACGTTTGGTAATAGAACATACCCAGTGTGCCCGTCACAAACTGAAGTACATATGCTGTTTGCCACAAAGCGATCCCGGTGGACAGTACATTTACTCCACATCTCCGCAGTAACTCCGGCCAGTACTTATTGGCACTGGGAGCTGGGAGATTCAGTGGACTTCCGTTGGCGGCGTTCCCAGCAAATGTAGAGAGCTTGGGCCTGCGTTGCCAGATATACTAAAACTCCGTCTCGCAGCACATGTAAGGGTTTAGCGTGGACGCGTGCCAGGTTTCCAAGATTCTCATTTTCGAGGCTGAGCGAAGAGGATTCGCTCTTCTCTCCTCATCGCCGCTGACAGTTCTTTCTTTAAATGATGTTGCCTCTCAGAGGAAGCCTCCGAGGTAAAAGAGCACAGTTTGGAGAGGAGAGGAACATGTCAGCTTGGTCAATAAACAAAGGCAGATTTTAATGAACAGATAAAGGAAAATCAACAGAGAAAAAAAGGAAAACAAACAAAAAATAAAGGAAAAAAGAACCTCAAGCAGTCCAGATTTACAATATTTGTACTTAAACATTTACATAGCAATTAGAGAAGAAATATACTTAAGGTTAAAGCAAAACAACATTAATGACACAAACAATAATTGCAAAAGAATAATAATAATGTAATTACAGTGGGTAAAGTTAAACCACAAACGGGTAAGTTGTGTGTTTGTGTGCATGCTGTGTTCCCAGGCTCTTGTACTTTGATCCTTGTAATATGTTCCTGTTGTACTATTGTGATATGTTATTTACTATTGTAATGTTTTTGTGGGTGGGCGCTAAGCTTTTGATTCGGCCCACAGATTTTAACTGCTCAAATAAACAAATAAACTAAACTACAAACTAAACTAAACTAAAATATATATGTATATTGTTCTTATGTTTCCTTTGTATGGAAACCTTGCATTGTATTTTTTGTAACTAAATTTAAAAAACTAATAAGGATGGGAATTGAAGATTTTACCAACATCATGCAGGCTCTTTTTGTGTGCACAGTTTAATATTAGAACAATTTCCTATTGTAATGATGAATAATTAAAGTGAATTTGAAGTTAAGCAGTCTGTGTCAGACACTGATACACAGGAGGCTTTAAACAGAGAGTGACTCTTAGACTGACCTCTTTCTTCCTCCAATGGCCACTGTTAACCTTCCTTCATATTCTGCATGCTGTACTGTCAGCCTTTCCCTCACTGTCCGTGCGGGTGTGACATCCACGTTGTTTTGCTTCTTCTTCTTCTTCGTGTACAATCACGAAATAGTAAACAGATCGACCCAGACTAGAGCGGAGTACTGTTTGTTTTTATCGATACCACTACTTTAACGATACCTGCTTAACAGTACCGGTGCCTTAACGGTACTTTTTTCAATACCTATGTTATTTTAATTTAATTAAAGTAATGTGTATAAAAAAGTCCTAAAGGAGAAAGTCCTAAAACGGCACAACAGAAAGAACACAGGCCACAGCAGCGTCACATGTAACGTCATTTTTTAAGGAAAATTCCCACTTAAGCAGCGATAAAGAGATGTTATTACCTCCTGAGCTGCAGAGACAGATCAACATCAGGACACAGTTTTCTTTCAGTTAAACTTTTCTAAACACACTGCCCTGTTCGACAAAGTGAAAACACTTCACACTCAAAGATCTGTTACATAGTGAGAGCGCTCACTCTGTCACTAATAATTTACCAAAACTGTTCCAAAAATGGCTAATGCAGAGTGAGCGCTCACTTTTCCCACAAACAATCTTTGATCTGCTCTGGTGCAGCTGGAGTTTAGTAAACAGCAGCAGTAACTTCAGGCTCTGAGGTAAAGGTTAGATTGGGCCCAAAAAATCAAGCCCGACCCGACCCGAGCCCGCGGGCCTAAAGCCCGGCCTGGCCCGAGCAAGTAACTTGAATTGTCGACCGTGCCCGAAACAAACCCGACTTACCCGATATGTAAGGCTCGGATAGGAGCATCTGTGCAGGGCTTTCAGCAGCAGCACCGTGTGTGAGAGGTACGAGGCTACCCGCACGGCACACGTGCACGCAGCAGTAGCGCACGGTCTGGGCAGGCCAGAGATGTGCGCGGCGTGGGGGCAGGTTACGTGCCCGAGCTGCAGCTCAATGTCTCCGTCTGCTCTTTGCTGTGTCCTCTTTTCCGTCTCTCTCTCTCCTCCGCCTCGTTGTTCATAAACATCGCGCTGCATTTACAAAAGCTACTTTTTACGCAGTAACAGGAACCAAACTGTTTATTTATCCACTGTAAATGAAACGCTGTCCTGAGAGATCCCTGTTCCCTGTGGCGCTGGTATCAAAGCCTCACCATGCTGCTTAAACATGACAACACAACAGCACGTGCACCCGCCCCCCGCATCTGCACCACCTAACCACATTTTGTATCCAATAGACTAAGCCTATAACATAGATTTTTATTAGATATTATAATGACATTAATAAAAATAAAAAAATAAAGAAATAAAATAAAGAACTTGAAGCCCGGCCCGACCCAAACCCGACTGTCTTGCGTGAAACCTCGGGCTCAGGCCTAAAATCTAACCTGTACTCTGAGGTGACGTGGGTCTGTCTCTACCTGCACAGTAGTACAGTGGTTAGCACTCTCACTTCACTGCAAGAAGGTCCCGGGTTTAATTCCCACCTGGTCGGGGCCTTTCTGTGTGGAGTTTGCATGTTCTCCCCGTTTCTGCGTAGGTTTCCTCCGGGTACTCCGGTTTCCCCTACCACTAAAAACATGTACAATAGGCCAGGGTGAGTGAGAGTGTGAGAGGTTGGTGCAGATGTGTGCTGTCGCGACTGTGCTTCTGTCAGTCTCCTGACAAAGGTACAAAGGTCTCTTACCACCACTGAGTGTGGAGTGAATCTACAATTGTCTCATGTAAAGCTGCTCTTCTTCTAAAGGTAAAGCCGATGTGTTTCTTGTTGTTACTGCTTTTCTCTTTGTCTAAGACTCGAGTTTCTTATTCAGTCCTGGTTTAGTCCTGTTTTTTAACCTGTTTAGTGGTTTAGTCCAGGCTCAGACCAGAGTTCTGCCATAATGACTGAAGTGTTAGTAAGTTATAGCTTTCTTCGCTTTAGGAAAACGTCTGCATTTGCGCTGAAGCTGCTCATGAGTTCACGTTGCTTTTTTAGACTCACTGCAAATTAGCACCTACCTAAGCGATACCGCCCCCTACCGGAGCTTTTCGGTCGGTACCAAGTACGTACCCAGCCCTAACCCGGACTGTTGATGATGTTGCGAGAGAGGGTAATGTGTTTTTTTTACTCTGACATTAAAACTAAGACGTTAAGGAAGAAAACTCGCTAAACATCTAAACTTTGAACACTATGTATAAAACAATCGATGGTTTCACCTGCAGAGTCTCGCCTTAAGTCGTTCCCATTAAAAGTATTTTTGCCCAGCCCCACTATAACAGTACTTTATGTTTACACGCTCATCCGCTTTTGTTCTTCTCCCTCCCCCATCCCTCGGTCCGCCACCTCCGCTTCCTCTGATGAACTGCCATCTCCACACATCCTGCCCTCTGTGCCTCACTGCCATCACCTTCAGAGAATAGAGAAATCCAATATGAATGGCTGTCATTATTACAAGGACAGAGCGCAGCGGAGGGAGCAGGAGACAGCGCCGCGGAGGGAGATAAATCGTACGGAAAGTAAAAGGAGGTGGGAGGTGGAGGATAAAATCTATATTGAGTGCGTGATGTGGCGGTGGCGAGCGCGGGGGCCAGGCCGGGCTTTTGACAGGCTCTAATGCAGGGCAGGACCAGCTTTTAGACGCCATCAGTCGGTCAATACAGGGGCCACTGACTCCAAATAAGCACAACAGAGCTGGAAAGATACTGCCACTATTGGATTGCATTCACTACAGACAGTACATGTGATGCTTAGATTGCTGTAGCAAGGGACTGTAGGTCTGGGAATATTTACACATTTACTACCAAGTATACAACATATGGGTGCTTTTGCTGAATCCCTGCTCCCTCTGAGTGAAAACAAAAGGAGAATCAAAATGCAGTAAATAGGAAATCTAAGATCCCTTTTTGTTTTGGGGATCAAATATTCCAAGACAGAGTCAGAACCACAGGAAAAGAGCTGGTGAAAGTCTAGCCTGGCCTTAGCCATCCGTAAACTCCGGTCAGTTATCTTTTCACTACATGTACGTCTGCGATTGATCTCAGTGGCTGCGTTTCATCAGTTGAATTCCAACCTACAATTCAGCGAGCGGGGAAGGCGGGGCTTGTAGGTGATGTTACGCATTTACACCGGATCTGCTGGTTGTAGTTTGAAAACAGATCCAATAGTTTCAAAGGAGTTCATCCCTCCCACCTGAAAACAGAGCTGAATTGTGAAGTTCCAGACCCTCTACGAAACGAGTACGAGGGTATGGTAAGACCAGGCTAGTTAAAGTAGTTTGTTAATAGTTGTATTTAAATAAATATTTATATAAATATATATTTATATAAATATTTTGCTTGTATTTATGCTAAATATTGCAATAATCTTGAGCAACAAATGTTTTTATGTCTTTAGACACACCCTTTCATGCCATGCCTTTCATAACAAAGGCTGATGCTTTTATTTTGTAAGGCCAACAGGAAGCAACTGTTTTGTGCATAAGGTGAGAGAGCTCCTCTTCTCCCCTGGCCAATCGTTTGACAGAACACAGCACTGTACCGGCTTACTTTAGCCCCGGCTCTAAGGCTGGGTATCGCCAACAACCTCACGATACAATCTGTATCCCGATACAGGTGTATCCCAAAGAGCCCCCAAGACGATGCGTATCCCAACACAATTTTCTTTTTAATAAATGTATCAAATATATGTATTATGTTTGTTAGCTAAAGCATTGAAATGATGCCTATCAGGGCCTTAATTCAGTCTGTCCAAACAGATCTGCAGGAGCTCAGTCCTTTCTTTGCAGGTGAAGGTTGATCTTCTGAAGGCTGCTCCTCTACAGTGGTGTCTTCTGCCCTGACTCTTTTACTGAAATTAAAGGAAATGTAAATCTGAAGTGGTATTAATTTGGCAAGTCATAATATTATATAACTCATGGGTCACCAACCTTTTTAGAGCCAACCTGTTCAAGGGCGACCAGTTAGGAATAACATCGCAAAGACTTCAAGTTGATCTGTTTAATTATAGACTCTTGAGCAGATCATATGTGATAATTCATGCTTTTAAACAAAACTGAGATCTAAGTCACAAATACCAGCATTCTTAAGATCAAGATGAGTTGTAGTTTTTATTACTGATATAATTAATAATGCTTTAACATTTTAACAGAACAGTTGTGCTTAGCAGTTTGTTCATTTATTTTGTAAAAAAGCAGTAGCAGGATAAATTAAAAAGAAAAACAACCCTCATCTCATACAAACTCTGTTTGAAATGAAGCTCAAGGAAACTTTAGTTTGTATCTGTCTTGACGAGGTCCTGTGTCAGAGTTTTTACATGTGGTACATGTGAATGTAGCAGTACCATTACAGACACAGTGGGTGCTTCTTATCCACAGTTTTTCGAGCCTGGTGGTTATGCTGCATGTTGCCCTGATGTTGTTCTTGTTATCAGCATGGCCGATCAACCAGGCCATGTGATGTCATTACATATGTCTCTTTCAACTCCTGCCTCTTCCAGTCTTTCCCTGTACAGGTACAGTGAGGAAAATAAGTATTTGAACACCCTGCTATTTTGCAAGTTCTCCCACTTAGAAATCATGGAGGGGTCTGAAATTGTCATCGTAGGTGCATGTCCACTGAGAGACATAATCTAAAAAAAAAATGCAGAAATCGCAATGTATGATTTTTTAACTATTTATTTGTATGATACAGCTGCACTGCAAATAACTTTTTGAACACCTGTCTATCAGCTAGAATTCTGACCCTCAAAGACCTGTTAGTCTGCCTTTAAAATGTCCACCTCCACTCCATTTATTATCCTAAATTTAGATACACCTGTTTGAGGTCTTTAGCTGCATAAAGACACCTGTCCACCCCATACAATCAGTAAGAATCCAACTACTAACATGGCCAAGACCAAAGAGCTGTCCAAAGACACTAGAGACAAAATTGTACACCTCCACAAGGTTGGAAAGGGCTACGGGGAAATTGCCAAGCAGCTTGGTGAAAAAAGGTCCACTGTTGGAGCAATCATTAGAAAATGGAAGAAGCTAAACATGACTGTCAATCTCCCTCGGACTGGGGCTCCATGCAAGATCTCACCTCGTGGGGTCTCAATGATCCTAAGAAAGGTGAGAAATCAGCCCAGAACTACACGGGGGGAGCTGGTCAATGACCTGAAAAGAGCTGGGACCACCGTTTCCAAGGTTACTGTTGGTAATACACTAAGACGTCATGGTTTGAAATCATGCATGGCACGGAAGGTTCCCCTGCTTAAACCAGCACATGTCAAGGCCCGTCTTGAGTTTGCCAATGACCATTTGGATGATCCAGAGGAGTCATGGGAGAAAGTCATGTGGTCAGATGAGACCAAAATGGAACGTTTTGGTCATAATTCCACTAAACGTGTTTGGAGGAAGAAGAATGATGAGTACCATCCCAAGAACACCATCCCTACTGTGAAGCATGGGGGTGGTAGCATCATGCTTTGGGGGTGTTTTTCTGCACATGGGACAGGGTGACTGCACTGTATTAAGGAGAGGATGACCGGGGCCATGTATTGCGAGATTTTGGGGAACAACCTCCTTCCCTCAGTTAGAGCATTGAAGATGGGTCGAGGCTGGGTCTTCCAACATGACAATGACCCGAAGCACACAGCCAGGATAACCAAGGAGTGGCTCTGTAAGAAGCATATCAAGGTTCTGGCGTGGCCTAGCCAGTCTCCAGACCTACAGTGGGTGCCACTTTGTTTTGTCGCATCCCGCGCGTGAAACACACGTGGTGTCACGTGTGAATCACGCGTCTTTTTTTTTTTTTTCCCCAGTGGCTGCAATGACCCAAACAACCACCAGGTGGCACTTGTGAGCTCTTTCTTCTCTCTTCACCGCCTGGTACACGCGGATAATGGAGCACAGCAGAGATAATGGTTTTCACTCATAACCCTACTCTTTTATAACATATTATAAGCCTTGTATATCTCGCATTGTAATAGCCTACATGTTTGTGCTGTAGCTGTGTCGGTGAATTACTCGCTCAGGTAATGAGGTATAAGTCCGCATGGAAACAGTATTTTGACAGTGAGAATACGGTGGCCTCATGGGTAGAGTACCTGGCTCTAAATAATCTTAGTGTTCTTTTCGTGGGTTCGAACCCCGGGCACTGAATGCTGTTTATTTTGCCTTTTCTCTTCAACGTGGATACATATAGCAAAAAGTGGCAGATAATGCAGCGACATGCTCTATTTCATGAGACACAAAACATGGAGAGAAATGATTAAATATACAAATGATTCTTTTGCTAAACAGCCCTAAACCGGCCCCATTCATTTTCAATGGTAGTGCTAAACCACTGCCCTCCTTGCAATTACACGTTTGGCCTGCGGCGTCGCTGTCCCGGCGGCTCCGTTTTTGCTAGTAATTTTCCAGTTCTGGCATTGGCGTCCCGTCCCGTGAGTAACAAAACGGTAAGCAACTTTTCTTCCCAGATTGGGTAATCTTTTCACTGTTTTAGTCATTTAAGTTTGCAAAACACTCTGATAGATTGTCTTTTAGAACAGACATTTGAGTAGTTTTTATGGTTAAGTTACTGTCATGCTGTTTCAACGTAGCTTTATTTTTCATTATGTTTGATGCCCTTACTCAGTGTAGAACACTTTTTTTTTATCACTACTATTTCATTATTACCCTTTTCACTACTTTACACGTAAGTTGAGTGTGTTTAATTGTTTACAGTAACGCGGTTGCGATGTATTGACTCGATCAGTCACATGTAGTAATTCTACGCTAAAGCTAACATTTATTCCTGGATTTGTCAGGGTTTTTTATGATTTTGGTTAATATGGTACTTTTGTTTATCATCCTTTAGTTTTAGGGCTCAAATCAATAAGTATGTGCGTAAACAATGTTACAGTAGACCCAAAGTCGGAGTTTTTTTTATTTTTATTGTTGTTCACTCGACTGCAACTTGGATTAAAAGCTTTTTGTGTTACGTTTATATTTTGATTTATTGCTGTCATGTACTGTAACGTTATGAGTTAGAGTAATAAAATACAAAGCTACTCACAAATCAAGTTATTTCATTCACGTTGTTATCCTGATTGTTTTGTTTGTGTACTAATTAAATTGAGGCATATATTTTGTATGTTTTTATAATGCTTTGTAATATTTGGTTGAGTGGTATCATGATAAACAACTAATCTAATGGAATTAGATATATTACTTGTACTTCAACATTTAACATCTTATAATGATGTAATTATAGTAGTTTGATTGGTGAATGATTGCACACTATGTTCTTTTAGTTGTTTTTTTTAATTAATATTTCATGGTTTCTGATTACAATTTCTTGTGTCATTTCAGAGAAAATGAAGAAGACAGTTGTTTTCCCCTGGCCGAGTCAATGTGGTTTTCCGCAAGGGCCCAACGACCACGTTCCGGTCACTTTCTGCTTTGTTCCTCTCATGTGTGTTCTGCCAAAGTCCAAGTGACTATGAATTGTTACCATCTGCGATGAGGGTAAGTGACTTTTTTATTATGCATGGTTGTGAATATGTGTGAAGTGGTGAGTGCTGTTTTGTATTTTAACATTTGATGTGAGTGCTTCCCCTCCTCAAATTATGTTTATTCTGGATAATGTGAAACGTTAAATAATCTCAAAACATGACAAGTCAGCAAACGAGCAGGAGAAGTAACAGCTGAATGCTGTGTGTTCATTTTACTAACATTTGGTTAAACTGTAAATGATTTAACAAAAATAAAAACTAATTGCAGTTTCTTCTCTATAGCTGCTTAGTCCGTGCCCATTGCCCTGGAGGAATCAGGAGATGGTCCACCCAAAACACTTTACAATAACTCAGTGTATAACTACAGCTCAGCCTTTACAGTGGATACTTTAACCTCTCTCCTCTCTCCAGCTGTTCCAGCTGCGGTGCCTCTGAAGTCCCCTCTGCCTCTTCCACAAGAGCTTAAGTTTCTGCTTCCTGAGGCCAGAAACACCTCAGTTCCAGGTCTGTTTTTGTGATACATTTCTTACATACCACGATGCACCTTCTGTATTTAATTTTTTTAATGTTTACTCCCAGAAACTCTTTCCCCTTCTGATACTCCTCCTACAGCGCTCATTCAGCCCGACTCAGAGCCTTCCAATGAAGAAAGACAGCAAAGTGAGAATGTCATTTCAGGTTTCCCCCTCAACGATTACAGTACATCAATCAATCAGATTTATTTCTAAAGTGCTTCACAACCAAAGCTGTGCTGTGCACAAACAAAGCACCATATTATTGATATAATTAATGACACATTTAATAACAAACCCAAGTTAAACATGAAGTAGATTATTGCAAGAGACACATTGCTTTCTGCTGTTGTTCATGTGTGGCCTTATCTATAAGGTGGAGGAGTGGGAAAATGGTATAAGTGCTCAGACGAGTATAAATTGAATAAAGCTTTTTTTTTTTTTCATCATTTAGCCCGTCCAGCCATCCAGCGTCCAGTCCAGCCCACAGCTGCAGTCAATAGGCCACCTCCTCCGCTGCTTCCCACTGAGCAGGAGCTCAGCGAGTGGAACTGCTCTCACCAGGCTCTTCAGCTTCTCTTCTCTTAATCCTGTGCCATGTACTACTACTGCTGCGACAGCTCCCACAGCCGCTGCTGCTCTGGCTTCCTCTGTAGACGCTGACGCAAAACCAGGCTCCACATCCAAGTTAGGTAACAGCCCACTAGCTATGTCAAAACAATGTATAGTTTAATCAAATATAAAATAGATGACATTCGTATTCTATTTCTCTTTGTGCCTAGAGCCCACACCTCTGCTGCTCCCGCTGCCCATCAAGCCTTCTCCATCCGCAGCCCGTACCGGACCAGTGAAGACAGGAGGGAGGGTTTTTGTGTTGGACCACAAGCGCTGGCCTGCTCCCATGAAGGCAGTTATTGATGGTCGTCTCAATAAACACCGCGGACAGAAGGACATGCTGAAAATTGTGGATCAGGAGTATGCCACACTTGTCCACAACTCCAGCTCTGATCCCAACAGCCTGCTGCACCCAACCACCAGATTAGACATATCACAATACATCAAACACACCTGCAAACAACTAAACACATCCTCATCACTGAACACCAGTCCGGAAAAACTTGAGGAAACACAGACACTGTGGCAGTCTCTCACAGCAGGTAGCACAACGGTGCCTGTCACCATGCCGCCTGCCACTGTGAATCCCCCCCCCCCCCCGCTCTTTCAGTCGCCTCATCTCTCACTCAACACGCCATTGAGAAGATTGTGCTAGACATCATGGAGAAGCAGCAGCCAGCCCCTGAGCTAAAGAAGCCAAAAATGTTTGTCTTGTGTATATGTTTATATGTTTATATAGTAAACTGACCTTTTAAATAAAGTGAAATTAGTCCTTTATTATGCATACCTGGTTCATATATATATATCCAATATCTATTATTACATCTATTATGCCCTTATTCAGTATAGTACGTTTTTTTTTTATCACTACTACAGTATGTCATTACTCCTTTTCACTACTTTACACGTAAGTTGAGTGTGTTTAAAGGAGACATCTACGCTCCACCCGCCGCCCTGATTTCTCAGGCCTATTTACAAATGAATAGACCCTGCGTTTTCACACCTCTGGGGGGAGGGGGTCATGCAGTAGGTCTAATGACATAAATTAACCTCCTAACCCCCACCTTAACTGAGGGCATTTTCTCCAGTTCAGCTTCACCCAAATCTAAAAGCGTATGGCAGCACGTGGC
Organism: Neogobius melanostomus; assembly: GCA_007210695.1. Lineage (NCBI taxonomy): Eukaryota > Metazoa > Chordata > Actinopteri > Gobiiformes > Gobiidae > Neogobius > Neogobius melanostomus. The sequence continues at coordinate 1,499,537 of VHKM01000501.1, read as the reverse complement.
GCGACCCATGCAAAATCATTACTGCCATGTTCGCAATTCAATAAAGTGTGCAGGCCGTACATGTGCAGCTGTTGCTTTTGTACCTATGGATTACATTGTATTCCACTGAACTATGGCCTTTTATTATTTACCTTAATATAGGAACTATTAGATTTAGAACAAACAAATAAATGTTCAGTGTGGGCAAATTTTGGCAAATACAGCAGTTATGCAGTACAATATTGTTTAAAATCAATAAAATATACATTTTGTTGAAATACTTTTGATTTTTATCAGAGTAAAATAGTTAAACTTCTTGGTATTCTATTACTTAGAAATAGCATTCAATACTAACACGTTTAAACATAAAATAAAAACATAAAAGTTTAAGAGTTTGGCCTGAGCGGGATTCGTACCCCGGTCGCTGGTGTCAGAGTCATTCATAATCCCGTTTCGCCACAGAGGCGGTGTTTGATTACTTTGACATTTTCAGTATAGAAAATGGGCTCGGTTCAGGTGGGAGTTGAGAGGTGTTGGTGGGGCGTTTAGCATGAACCGCGCCGACATTTGATCTGGTTGCAATTTCTTTACTATCTGTCATAAAGTGAAAGGAGCCTGTGCGTCCTTTATTTAGGACAAGACATTTTTAATAGCCTATCACTGAGGTGAGTGTTGCGGAGACCGGTACACGTGGAGCTTGATAAACATGTAAACTTAAAAAAAATAAAAATACTCACGGGTTACTAAGTATTGTAAAAAAAATGTAAATGTCAAAAAATGTAATCATTTATTAATAATTTAGTAGAAGCTTTCAACACTGGAGTATATGTTTGGTTCAGGTGGGAGTTGAACCCTGCTCATTCTGCACCAGAAACTTGCGCGTTATGACTGAGCTATTAAGCCACTGGGTAGTCATATTTTATTTTAGGTTATAAACTGGTGTTCACTGAATAAAGATTATGAAAATAAAGCACAACATTGGGGGTTCTCACAAAAAATTACATTTTTGGGGCGATTAGATAACATAACATACATAAACTGGGATTAGTGCCCATTCATAACGTGATGCAGCCAGTGAGTGCGTTTGAATACAGCAGTAGCAGACAGTGCGGGCATACTTTCACACCACTGTTAATTGTGGGATTAATTGGACAGAGATGTTTGATTTCATTTACAAAACCTTACCTGTTCAGTCGATTGTCATTGACAACTATATTATTAACAGTGATATTGTTGCACAACCAAAATAGCAGTGTTTCAAAAAGGAATATGAAATCAATGCAAGGATATTTATTTTGTCACAGATTATACAAGATATTTACATGAATACATACAGTATATGAAACAATAAAAATGTAAAAAAAAAAAAAGAAAAGAAAAAAAAAGGCACGGAGCAAAAGTGCCTCAGACGGGAGTCGAACCCCGGTCTACAGCGTGCCAGTCTGTTGCACTCACCATTACGCCAGCATACTCACACTGACCAGGCAAAGTTTACAAGCAGTTTTATAGCTCAGTTTACGGCGCCGGCAGAGCTGAAGTGGACTTCACCTGCCACCTTGTGGCGATAAGATGTATTATATTTCACGCAACTGCGTGACACACGGAAAGCGGGAATGAGGACGACAAAACAAAATGGCATTGACTGTAAACCCAATAGAGAATCTTTGGAGGGAGCTCAAACTCCGTGTTTCTCAGCGACAGCCCAGAAACCTGACTGATCTAGAGAAGATCTGTGTGGAGGAGTGGGCCAAAATCCCTCCTGCAGTGTGTGCAAACCTGGTGAAAAACTACAGGAAACGTTTGACCTCTGTAATTGCAAACAAAGGCTACTGTACCAAATATTAACATTGATTTTCTCAGGTGTTCAAATACTTATTTGCAGCTGTATCATACAAATAAATAGTTAAAAAATCATACATTGTGATTTCTGGATTTTTTTTTTTTAGATTATGTCTCTCACAGTGGACATGCACCTACGATGACAATTTCAGACCCCTCCATGATTTCTAAGTGGGAGAACTTGCAAAATAGCAGGGTGTTCAAATACTTATTTTCCTCACTGTATGTGGCTGCCATTCTCCTCCAGCGAATCCAGGCCAGCACCATCTCAGGTGGAAATGTGTATTGCGGCAAAAAGAGTCACTAACTCGCACTACTCCCCGTTATGACGTGTGTTACACTCCACTTCTCAACGGAGCGAGCTAACAATTGGGAAGGGGACGGGGCTTTTGTGAGAGGTCGGCTCAAAGACAGAGGAGACAAAACTAACTGAACAGAAGACAAACTGTTAACCCTCTTGGGAGGAGAGTAGGGCTGGGCCATATATCAATATTTAATATATATCGATATATTTTTAAATGAGATAAGGATTAAGACCATATCGCGTATATCGGGATATTTCAAATTCAGATAAGCTGTTAAGTTAACAAAAAGAAACCTCAAGTAATCTCAAGCTGATTAAAACATTTTTTATCTTAAACTGAGCTCTTTATTTTGTTATCTCTTTGTATATAAATGCTGCCCTCAGAAGAAGATTGACCTACTTTAATTTATAGGCTATTTTTATCCAAGACATTTTTTTATTTAAATGTGCACCTTACAGAGCTTTGTTATACAGTGTTTATGTTTACATTTTATAGTGCGTTTTCAATAAAACTACTCGTATTTGGCTTTGACTTTAACTTAACATTTAATTTCACAGCTCTCACTTTGCAGAAAAAATATCGGGATATATATCGTATATCGATATATACCTAAATATATCGGGATATGACTTTTGGTCCATATCGCCCAGCCCTAGAGGAGAGCAGAGATGATGATTTGTAATTTCAGTCTATGGGGAAAAAAAACAATGTAAGTAATGAAATGTAACATAAACATGGACTTTAAAATAGTTTTGCATATTTGGTCATGAATTTTGTATTTATATTTTATTTTGGACAGTAGATAGGTCAACAATGACACTTGACATTATTTAATCAGCTCTCTGTTGCTGGGTAAACATTCCAACCACAGCTTGGCCTGTTTATTCACTGCAGGTCAATGGGGGAATACATTTTATATTTTATGTTGAGCTTTCTCCTTCATGTGATATTTGTAATGATGTTGTGTGTGTTTTTATTGTGTGTGTTTTTATTGATTGATTTGAGCCGTGCGGAAAGACACATTTCTGCTCTTTTGGAACAGACAATAAAGTTATATTCTATTCTATTCATTTAAAGATAAACATTTGAAATCTAAATGTGAAGAAACAGTGTTTTGCCATCTGGAACACAGTGATTCTACTACTGTATACACACTCCAAACGTCTGGCTGTTAATACTTTCCCCTTAACATGATAATACACTTGTTATGCTGGATACAGCTCGCAGACAAATCCAGGCTGGAATCACCAAGCCAATCGTGTATTGATTATGTGTTGCCAACAGCAGAAATGAAAAGACAGATCGCTGGTTATCTTTTCTTTTTCCAAATCTGCATTCATTCGCACTTGACAAGGAGGAGAGTGCCGCCGGCAGTGCTATGTTGTGTTCAGATCTCATCTGTGTGCTGCTGAGATTGACAGGGCTGAATGAGACAGTGTTTATCTAGAACAGACCCAGGGAAGACGGCTGTGTCCCTCTTGACATGTCCATCGACTGAAACATGTTCTACTCCATTCTGCTTCCAAACCCAAAGGACTCATCTCCAATGTGACATGGCTCTCCTTTACAGTTGGAAACGATCAGTAATCCAAGTCATTTTCTTCATTCATGTAAAATCCATGTGAAATCAAATGGATCTGACTGATATTTATCCATAAATATTCCACTGTCTCTTGGGTTTGGTGTGTTTTTATTACAGAAACACATTACTCCCTGAGTTTACTGATAGTCGCTGCAGGACTCATTCTGCTGGCGTTCGGACACTGGGCTCGCTCCTTTCTGCAGCCGCATGAGACAACATGAGACGAGGAGAAAGTACTGGTGGGCCACATTGCACTTGACTCACAACAGTGATTCCCAACCTGGGAGACAGAAGGCCCAGAGCCTTGTCTGGTCATATGTGATATTTATTATTTTAGAAATATATATTATCAAATGTGACCAAAGGTGCCTACACACCAAACGCGGTTCACACGGCAGGGGCAGTTGATTCCTGTGTATAGTCAGTGTAAGTGTGCGCACATGTGCGTGTGATGAGTGTGCATCAGAGCAGTGTCTATCAGCAGCAACACATGCCAGCTGTTCAGAGCGGCGTAAACACTGCGTGAAGAGGCAGGAGGAGTAAAAACACACATTCTGGAATCATTTATTGATCATCTGAATTTGGAGCAGCATAACCACCTCTTCACTTGTGTCATTAGAAACGGAGACACGTCTGAAAAGAGAAAGTATTCATGACGATCAGCAGTGGTGGTTTGAAATGCCTTTCCCGAGCCCAGGCATTCGGATCAGAGGATCATACGCTTCAATAAACTTGTGAAAACACAAACGTGGGCGCATTTAACAAGGCACTGGATTACAAACATGTACTACACATTCAAACCCACACGTATTGAAATAATATCTGAGAGAGGGAGAGAGAAAAGAGGCGAGATTTGCCTCAAGTGTCAAAGAAATGTATGCTGGTAAAACTATTCCACTGTCACTAAAGCACAAACAAAGAATCAGGAAACCGTTTTCATTCATATCTTAATGCTTAGCAGCAGAGTTTGTTTTCTACAGAATGGCTCAGCAGTGGCTCCGCCTGAGGTGAACACGAGTGTCTGACTGGAAGACTTTCAAGCGTCCAAATAGAAGCAGCAGCACGGGCCGTACGGTTAGGTGTGTACGCACCTTGAGACAGGACTACAGGTGCATGAAACACTCCAACTTCAGTATATTTGTTTGAAATAAGTTATTGTCCCGTTTTGATACATTTGTGGCCATAGTTTTGGAATGGGCCAAAAATGTGGTCTGAAATGTGAATATCAACCCAAGAACAATTTACAGTTTATGACGTGTATGTAAACATATGGTCTCCAAGTGACTACAACGCCAGGAAAAAGGAGCACGAGAAACGGAGGGTGTTCCTCCACAGTCAGAACAGCATTTACAGTAGCACCCCCTCCAGGTACTCTGCACTGGTGTTGGGCCATAGGCAGTGTGACTGTGGCTGTTTTTAAGTGTTGTTTCTTGTTGTTGGTCATTGCTGTTTCGTGTTATGTTCTAATATTGTTTGTTTTCGTGTATTGTGATATTCAGCTGTTTTGTTTTGACTGTGGAAATTCCACAGTTACCATGGAGATGCGCCATCTTTGCAGCTGTTAGCATACATTTCCAATGACTAACATTAGCTAAACAGTATAAAAAGTGGAACAACTCCGTTAGCTGCTGATCCTGCTGGTAAATGCATCTAACACACTGTGGTGTCCAAGTGTTTTAATGTGAACAATAACTCAGTAATTTCACTTTTAAAATCTCCATTAGTTTACAATTGCTGCTAATCCCATAATGCATAGCGATATGATATCACATTCCCGAACTCTATAGACCCTTTAATTGTTTGTAAACATTCTGGGCTCAGCTGGAGGCAGGAAGCTAGATTCATATCTATTTCCATTGTAGCTGTTGTCATAGTAACGATAAACAAATGTCTAACTGTTTTTGGAAATATAAGATAAACCTTATTTTATCGTCTCAAATGTCATTCCTCTTGTTCTTGCTCCTTAAGCCACAACAGGACCACATTTTTCAGTTGTAGTTTTACACTTAAAATCGCTAGTTTTAGTTTATTCTTATTTATCTCGATCACTTCCTGCCTCCAGCTGATGTCACTGATGATGTAAGCAGTTAAAGGGTCTATTGAAAAGAATAAAGGTGGTTTCTGCATGAGTTAAAGTGCCTGCCCTTGAGTGAGTCTGCTTTTGTCATCAGGCCGACGGTCCACAGCTGCTCAGGGCTCTCCCGAGGGCTCTCCAGAGGGCTCTTCCACAGGCCGTCCCGAGAGCTAACATGTCCCCACGGAGCTAGGCTTAACTGTGAACGGATGTGCTCTGCGTTAAACGAGCGTGAAGCCTTCCTGTCAGCACACACCTTTGAATTGAAACGCGTAGACTCCCCACCCTCACAACATCCTGACACAAAGAGAGGCATAAAACACAAACTGGACAGACGAGAGAAAAGATGACTAAAATCTCATTACTGCCCATAGGTTGCTCTAGAAGTTGATGTCATAATCTCAGATAGTGAATAGAACTCCATAGAAGAGACCATTTTAAAATAAATCTCCAAACAGAACATGCACAAAAGTTCAACTCAAGGCGAGTCAGGGCAGGTGAAAGTATTGATTTTTCACACAGTGGTCGAAGTGGAGATTTTTTGCCTGTGTTCTATCATAGTTTTCATGTCCGAGTATAAAAAGGCAAAACTTACCCACGACGATGCCTATTTTATTATGTTTTGTCGCGAGCGAGGCAGAGATTTCCCGGAAGTAGCTACGCGCATTCATGCACAAATTTTGACATCGACATTATTTTACATCCTCGTGCAGGCTGGTTTTCTCATAATGAGGTCTCACGCAACAAATCAGCCCCTTTAGTCGCTCCTACTCACTCCAAACCTTCCAGACTTGGGCTTAACAATATTTTGAAGGTTTTTTCAAAGCTTTTTTAAAGGGATTTTGCAATATCTTAATCCCAGCATGATTTATTCAGCTTTAAACCCCCAAAAAACAAGGTAAAAATTGTTTTTACACATTTTTTTCACTCATGATTAGCTTATTATAGATCTAATGTCACAAAAGACAAAGATTTTGTCACTGAAAATAGCAGCAATTTTTGCCATTTTTATGCGTAAATGTCCTATTTTTACATGACAACTTAAAATGACAATACATTTTTTTCTCATATTTATATCAGTGATGTTCAGCAAAAGTTTCAAATTGATATCTCTAAATTTCTTCTTTTGCCTATTCACCTGCCATGTCTCGCCTTAAAATGACATGGCAGTGAATAGACAGATTAAAACAAGCTCTGCACACCTAAAAAGGCGACAAGTGCGTGAGAGAGGAGAAAACTTAAAGGAATAGGCCACCGTTTTTACATACTAAGATATGTTCTTAGCTTAGCTTAGACGAGTTCATTTGTACCTGTCTGGTCGTCACGTGTGCCTTCAGTAACGTAAACACAGCACAGACGGCGTTAGCATTTAGCCTCTCTCTTCTCCTCTATAGCTCCAAACGAGGTGAAGATAGAAGCTACCAAACTCTTCATGTAACCATATTTGAATAGGGAAAACGTGGAAGTGTTACACTACAAAGTATAATTACACAAAATTAAACAATGTGGATTTTCTAAGCGGCTAAAAAGGGGAACTATATTGTAAGGCGTAATAATGCCAGGAGTAATTCGGCATCCGCGCAGTGATATCTTCACTTTACTGTGAACCAATAGACAAATTGGTCATAATATTTGTGGCCTTTGCTCTGCCTGATCCCGTCAGACCTCTGAAGCTAAGCAGGAAGGGCCTGGTCGGTATTTGGACGGGAGACCGTTTGGATAAAGGGGGGGTATTATGTAAAATCGACTTTTTCAAGCTTTACATCATGTTATTATGTTATTCCCTCATCCCTTCATTTCTGCGATTTACAGTACTCACTAAACAATAGAGATTTCTGAATGACAAGTGACGGCTCAGGATGTTTTGTCCATAATAAAGCACCTGGTCTTTGTCTCTGGTATATTATTTACTTATCATCTGTATCTACTAGCCTCACGCCCAGAGCGCCATTCAGTGCCGATGTTTATGCGGGGGGGGTGGGGGGGTTACAGCAGTCCGGGATTATTCACCCGATCAATAACACCATTAACAATCATAAATGCGGCGCACTGTCACATTTCAAAGACCAGTTTATCAAAATACCCAACGACCGTCTGCTCGGGAAAACGCCAATTCATCTGCGATTATTAAACAAAGCCCAGGAAATATCCGTGTCTGACATTTGAATCCTAACCTCATAACTCACGGGCACCTGAACGCGTCGTTAATCTCCCGCATAATACGGCTCATGTCAGACGCCGGCGTTTATGAAGCCTATTCCAGAGAGCTGTGACTAACGACAGATGAAATGTGCGTTATGGATTATTACAAAACAAACAGGTGCTTTTTGTCCGTCGGTAATTAGGCCAACGGGAAAGTGTGATGGATCGATTCATAAACAGATGCTTTCAGAGATCGATCCCAGACATTTAGCGTCTAATCGGCCCGGTCCGAGGGAAATGTGTCAGGGAGTGTCCGCGTGGTAGTTATGGGCGATATTCACCCAAACGCATGAATGAGTAAGCAAAGTATCGCACGCAGAGGAAGAGCATGGAAACGTATTTCACAAGAGACGTGCTGTACTGTATCTAATCCAGAGTCACTTCCGTTTATCCATCATATTGCCATAAATAGACAAATTAAATTAAACAAATTAACAATGTGGGGACAATGTGCCCCATGTGCAGGGAGGGCACATTGAGTTCATGACACTCATTTGAACTAGCTGCTCTACAGTGAGGTGTCAAATGTACGAATTCACCAAACAACACAAACATACGGACTCTATAAAAGCTAATGTTAAAATAAAGTGGTCATAAAACATATTAGACACAAAAGAAAACATTTCCCACCTTTTATACCCCATGTGACAACCAACCCCTCAGTCCATGTGACAACTAACCCTGTGCCAGATTATTTACCCAAACGACGACAAAAAACTAAAGCTCCCAACAAAAAAACAAGTGTATTTGATGTATTTGGGGTGGAAAGGCCCTGAATGTGAGACTGAGCGCTAATGAGCCCAGGTCAGAGGACAGTGTGTGTGGGACAGCGGAGGTTGGCCACCTAGCCTCCCTGACCGCACGTCAACAGTTACTCACTGTACTCCAGTAACAGTACTTTTTTTTTCTTTTCTTTTTTTTTTCTTTTACAGTCTCCGCTGTTGAAAGCTACGATGTACGCTGCACGGGTGGATCTGTCTTCTATTATGCGATTGTAGAATAAGCGGAAGAAGCAAAACAGGTGCACATCACTCCCGCCCGCGCACAGCGAGGGAACGGCAGAACCTACAGCAGCAGTATAATTTATGATTACAGCGGGAGGTCAGTCTCACTAAGAATCACTCTCTGTTTAATGTTTAAAGCACAAACTGCTGGGATCTGTGTCTAAATCTAAGTCTGTGTCTCCTGCTCCATCTCCTGAATTCAACTTTTAACGATTGATCATTACAATCGCAATTAGGTAATTTGATCAGAATACACCTTCTGTCAAAGGAGACACATTTATTAGGCCCGAGTGCCATCTGGGCTGGCGAAGGGGCTCTTGTAATCGTATAGAGTGCGCGGAGCGAAGCGGAGCGCACTCCCCCAAAGTGCGCGGAGTGCACAAAACGGGCGCGAAGCGCTCGCCTCCTCTCAAACATGCACTAACGCACTCCTCTCGTCGTGCACGTTCCGTGCACGTGCACATGTATCAGAGAACGAACATTGTAATTGTACAGTGCGCGGAGCGAAGCGGAGCGCACTCCCCCAAAGTGCGCGGAGCTCACAAAATGAGCGCGAAGCGCTCGCCTCCTCTCAAACACTCACTAACGCACTCTTCTTGTCACGCACGTCCCGTGCACATACATATATAATGCAAAAATCAACATTGTAATTGTACAGAGCCCATAAAAGTCAATGGGCGACTGAGAGCCCAAAATTCAGGTCCGGTGAAAAATTAATTTAAATGTGTGTTTCGTATTGGGGAAATAAAAAATGGCGCGACAGCGCCACCTACAAAAGTGAAAATACATTGCGCCTATGGAGGAGGGGCCAACGTCAACTTTGTCGCAGAGCGACGGGATTCGGTACAGACATTTGTCATGTGACGACAAACAAAAAATATTATTGTGGCCACGCCCCCTGACAAACCGGAAGTCCGCCATTTTGACAGGAAGGTGGGAAAATGCTGAGTCAGCGTTTTCGCTGACGTCCCATTTTAACGAACTCTTCCTAGGGCGTTTCACCAAATGAGCTCCAAATTGCTCCAGCTCATCTCAAGATGTGGGGCATCAAAAGTTATCCAAATTTTTTTGCTAAGTTTTACGGTTTGTGTGCGGCGAAGCCGCAATCTTTACGAATAATTTTGCGATTTATCGTAAACAACAAATTGCTCCCATTCGCACAAACGAACTCCGATTAAAAATCGGAAATATACATTTTATTGACCTTTCACCCCCGGACACAACAAATGTGAAAAAGTGACATTGGGCGCGATAGCGCCCCCTCTAGGCTGAGAACAAAAAATGCATTATGGGGAAAAAATTAGTTTCTCGGAAATGGATAAAATTCAGCACAAAAATAGTTGATGGCATCCCGATCAAAAAGCCAATAGGACCCATACCGTATTTTGTACGGTGTTGCCATGGAGACGACCGAGGCCCCCCATGTTATCCTAATGGGACTGACACATAAATCTCACATTATACACAATTACGCGCGTTAGCGCCCTCTGTAAGGAGCTTGTGGACAGTGGTCACGGAAGTACAGCCCGTCAGAGCCGTCCGATGTTGCTTGTGAAATAAAAAGATTTGGGGCGCGCTAGCGCCCTCTGCAGGTTGGAGCCATTATTCACATGGAGAGGCTAAAAATGTACTTTTGATGTTTACTGTCAAAGATTAATGGCACATCAGGGCAATAAAATGTAGTGTGGCCACGTTAGCGCCCTCGGTACTGTTACAAAGGCGCTAAAGGAGGCACGGCCCGCGAGGGCCGTTCGATGCCGCTTGCGGCTTTAATTCTTTCTTTCTTTCTTTCTTTCTTTCTTTCGCACCGTCGCAATTTTCACCCAGTGAACATCGACGAAAAGTCACAGATTTTGGCCCAAAATTCAAACCCGATCCGACGCAACTTTTGACTATTTCCAAATATTTATTTTCAAAATAGTGGCGCGATAGCGCCACCTCCGTTTTTTTTTAACATTGCGAGATAGGACTCGGGCAAAAATGAAGTTTGTCGTAGAATCATAAAAATCGGTAGAAGAAGAAGAAGAAGAAACTTTATTTATATAGCACCTTTCACAGATAAAATCACAAAGTGCTTCACAGGGGCACAACAAATAACAAAGGTTACAGAGAAAATGTATTAAAACAAATTAATTAAAACAATCACAGCCTTTTCAACTAAAAGCTCGTCCAAACAGCCATGTCTTCAGCTGTTTTTTAAAAGAATCAACAGTGTCGGTCACACGTAGCGACAGAGGAAGGTCATTCCACAGTTTAGGAGCAACAGCTTCAAAGGACAGGTCACCTCTGGTTTTAAAGTGGGTCCTTGGGACAGTGAGGAGGTTCTGGCCCGAAGACCTAAGGGTGCGACCGGAGGAGTAAGGGCACAGCAGGTCAGACACGTATTTGGGAGCCTGACCATGCAGCGCTCTAAAAGTCAAAACTAAAATTTTGAATTCAATTCGAATTTTGATGGGAAGCCAGTGCAGAGAGGATAAAATGGGAGTAATGTGTGACCGTCTGCTAGAGCCTGTTAAAAGCCGCGCAGCAGCATTTTGAACCATTTGAAGGCGATTCAAAGCAGATTTGTTAAAACAAGTAAAAGGGAGTTACAATAGTCTAAACGAGACGAGATAAAAGCATGAATCACCAATTCTAGATCAGAGTTGGATAAAATTGGCCTCAACTTGGCAATGTTTCTCAAATGGAAAAAACAGTTTTTGGCCAAGTGTCTTGAGTGGCTGTCAAGAGACAGAGACTGGTCAAACCAAACACCAAGATTTCTGATGCATCATGACAAGTTGAGCAAAAAATATTATTACGGCAACGCCGTCCGCCATATTGGGTGTCGGCCATTTTGGATGAAAGCCCGCGAAGCGGGAATCCGTCTTTATTTTTCACTTCGTACAAAATCTATCTCCTCCTAGAGCGTTTATCGGAACAAGCTAATTTTGGGTGGAAAATAATCTTGAGAAGTAGAACTTTAAAAGTTATCCAAATTACTTTTCTAAGTTTTACGGTTTTTATGCGGCGAAGCCGCAAACTGTATGAAGTATTTTGCGATTTTTCTCAAACAAAAAATGGCTCCCATTCGCACATATGAAGCCCGATTTCGCTCATTTTGTTATCAGTTGTTAAAGTCACAGTCCTAAACACTTTCATTTGGCAAATTCTAATTGGGCGCGATAGCGCCCCCTATAGGAATTATATGGAGAGTACAAATTTTAGTTTGACTAAAATTTAAATAATTTGGCACAAAATTCTATTTATTCGTTCCGATCAGAAAAGTCAATTACACATGCCATATTTTTCTCGGTGTTGCCGTAGCGATGACCAGAACGTCCCATTTTATTCTGATGGAAAAATGTTAAACTCCATAATTCAGCGAGAAATGAGGAACCAAAGGTTATCCAAAGTACTTGGATAGCCGCAGCCCTAAGTAAAATGTAAAAATATGCTTCAGTTTGCAGATATAGTGTGATACAAATTCATACTCATTTTTTTCTGTATAATGTCTAAATTGAGCGCGGTGTGCGCGTTAGCGCATTCCAAAAATCCTAAAACTAAGACCCTTGGGAAAAAAGTTAAAACAAACATAAAGGCAGTAGTAATACCGTAATTTTAGATTTAGGGAGACAAAAGGGCGCAAAGCGCCCCCTTGCTTTGGGCAGGGTACTTGAGTAACTTTTTAATTAGTTAAAAAGTTTAATCATATAGTACTTTTTTGCTTATACTTCAGTAAAATGATAATGAAGTATCTGTTTCTTACTTGAGTAAAAATAATTGTTACTTTTTCCACTGTGAGTAAATATTTAAGCAGCAAATGCGTCATTTTGATCAAATAGATGAAGATTGTCTCCTGCTATTCTTTAGAATTCTTTCGTTTTTCTGTATTTTCTGCCATTTATGGCGTCATTGAAAATAAATCGGACTTTTTCACTCCAACAGATACTCGGTTATTCACAGTACTCCAGTGACAGTACTTTTTTTACTTTTACATCAGTAAGGTAGGGCAAGGCAGCTTTATTTATACCGCTCATTTCGTATACAAGGCAACTCAATGCATGAGTAATTGTTTGGATCATTACTTTTTACTTTCAAGGTAACATTACTTTTACTTGAGTAAATATTTTGTCTACTCTACACACCTCTGATCTGATATTAAACTGCAGATAGAGCCTGCATGATTTTACCCATGATAATGGTCAAATCTGATTCCCAATTCCCATCCTTATTAAAATACAATACAGCGGAGTACAATGGCTCCATACAAAGGAAACATAAGAACAAAATGTGTTATTTATCATTGCAAATGATGTCAAAATCTCCTGGACTCAATCTCGTGTCTCGTTTCGTCTCGCGGGATTTGTGTCTCCTCCATAAACAAAGTATGGCAAATTGCTTGGACATGTAAAACATCGATCAGACAAAAAGGACAGAGCATGGTGAGGCTGCTCTTCCAACACCACAGTCTTCTAGCACATCCTGGCCTTAAAGGAGGCCTCAGCTGCATCTCACATGGGCCCGTGGGTTCTGTCTGTGCTGGTATCAGTCCCTACATCCTGTGTGACTGTGTGTGTGATGTGCCGTGGGGGTCTTGGGCAGGGGTTCAACACTGGCACATGTGAAGACAGGGGGGGCCCTTGTGATTGGAGGACCAGCCTTTCAGTCAGTTGCTACATCAGAGGGAACACACCCGTACACACATTCACGTCTCCCCAGTAGGGTTATCAAATAAATTGATTCCTCAATACTAAATCAATTCTAAAAGTAGTTTTGAAGCTAGACATTCATCTGAGCAGGTAAAAGTACAAACTTAAACCCTGAATAAAATTGTAAAACTAAATGCATCCATTGTCGAAGTGCTGTACCAGGATGAAAGGAGCAGGCATTTTGTAGAATTAGTGAGTATTGCTAACGTTAGATAAGCGCCCATTCATTTCTATGGCATAGCTTAGCCTAGCGGCGTTCGTTTGTTTATATGTATCAGTTAGCAATGGATATTAAACCGTTTTTTCTCCTAAAAATTCTCAACAAAATGACATTATACCAATGTCAACTGTACAGTTCCATGTTTCCTATCTGCACTGGACTCATGGATATATTCTGAGGCCAGTTTTAACATTGTTTGGTGCTTCGATTTACTGTTCTGCTCCTAAATGTGACCGCATCAACTGTTCACTGTTCATGACAGATGCAGACAGTGTTTACCATGACGGCCATGGGTCTAATCCAGTCTGTAAATAGTTAATACTGTTGTTTATATAACGTTGGTTGGATTTCTGCACATACAAAAGACTTCCCTGCTGATCCGTGCACGTGTCCACAGCACAAACGACACGAGCATGGCCATGCAGCGACCACGACAATGGAACGAAAAAGGAGACTTGTTTGAAGATAGTAAGCAACAATACAGTCCGAATGTTATGTGCAAATCGTGTCACGTGTCAAAAACAGCACCCGCCGCAATATCGAATTATTTTCCATCTATCCTGCCTTGGTCACTTTTTTACTGTCACAGAGAGACAGCGAAGGATTAGCGACATGGGATTAGCTTACAGGGCTAATAAAATGCAATATAAAAAGTCTCCTGTCGACTGTGAAAGATGTTGTATAAATGTGTGAAACTTTCAGTGTGTTTGCAAGTGCTGCTGGACAAAAAGGACATTTGGGTTAATCATGTCGTTTCAATCAGTTTCTGCTGACTTCAAGTCTATGGAAAGCTGTCTGTTCTTCACACTGTCCTGTGTTACCTCCTCTCTCCTCACCTCATACCTCCTCTCTTCTCACCTCCTCTCATCGCCGCCTACCAACTCTCCTCTCTTCTCTCTACGACTCTTCACTCCTAACCTCCTCTCCTTGCCTCCTCTCTCTTACCTCTCCTCGCCTCCTTGTTAACCCGTCTCCCTGGCAGCCCATCGCGTACTTGTCTGACTCGCCTCACCTCCTGCTGGCTGAGGAAGACCCTTGCGGCGCGTCATCGTTTCATAAGCCCCGATCGTTCCGTCCTATTGATTGGCAGGCTAATCACACGAGCTAATTGGACCCGCGCCGCGATGCTAACAAGTGCTATCAGACAGAGGCAGAAACTTGTTATTAGATTCTAAATCATCATTAGCGGCCAGGCTAACTGTACCCTGCGTTTAAGTGTGAGCACTTAGCGTCTCGTGTAGATGGGGTTTGTTCAAATGAAGCCTTAATTGGATGCGTATCTTTGAATATTAGAGGGTTGCTCGGAGCATGTGGGACTAAATCTAAGAGAATTCCAAATTACAGCGAGGGTTTCAGTTGTGGTCTTCGCCTCCCTGTGTCGACCGGCGTCAGCACATCTCCCTCGCCAGGCTTTACTCGCAGTTCGCGGCATCATTAGCGAGAAGCGCAAACAGCGTGTTGACCTCCAGACTTTCGGCACAGTGCCATTATTTTGAAGACAATCGCGAACTGGGACGGGATTCCGTGGGGTTCTCAAAGTTTTGGGCTCGTCTCCAGCAGGGACGGACACACGAGGCGGCCAGCACAGTTTGATGAAGAAGTTAGGAGACAATTAAACGCTGAAGTACGCGCCTAAACTGCTGACGTATAAGCAAAAAGTGTGCAGTTCTATTATGAACCACGCTGTCAGGCGAACAGTAAAGGGGTCAGAGAAGCAGTGGTTGGAAGTGAAAATATACAACAACAATAAGAAGTCAACATTTGAGGCCCTGTATCTGATTTTTATTTTCACAAACAATGAAGTAGAGTAAATTAATTGTTAATTGTGTCCAAACTCATTCCTAACTTTTCTAACACATTCCTAGCTTCCAAATTGTTCACAGGGAAGACTTTATGAGCACTTTTCATAACTTGCAGGTTTACTGTCCAGGGGGTCGGCCCATTAGTCCGACATCTCATTATTCCCAAAATGTCCCATTGAGCAGAGGTGCCATTAGTCCAACATCTCTTTATTCAGAAAAAAAACAGACCCGTTGGTCCGAAGTCCCTTGGTCTGACCATAAACAGCGGCGATGTGCTCGGAGTTTACGCACACATCCTCGGAGTTTATGCCTGCTCCAAGTCCACTGAAGAGAAGAGAATAGCTCTTTCACATGACATTTATTTTACAGTAGAACTGCCCAGCTTGACTGATTGTTTGTAATGCTAGTTAATATTAGGGTTAGGGTGTGTACGGTCGGACCAACAGGACTTCGGACCAATGGCCTGTTTTTTCTGACTAAAGAGAAGTCGGACTAATGGCACCTCTGCTCAATGGGACATTTTCAGATTAATGGGGCGTCGGACCAATGGCATGGCACCACTGTCACATTCCCGGACTATAAGCCGCTACTTTTTTCACACGCTTTGAGCCCTGCTGCGACTAATGTATAGATTTTACAGTCATACTGTTATCAATGACAATGCACCTACATTTAATCATACAGTGTGTTACATGACGAAGGGTGTCGCAAGATGATTTTGAGACAATATTTTTTACAACAGCATATTTTAGTGAAATTTAGTTATCAATAAAGCTAATATTATTAAACCAGATTTGAAATGTTTTGCACCTTAAATGATTTTAAATACTAATTACATTTCACAGAAGGGGATCCCAAGTTGTTGATTGATAGTTGAGTGATTTTCGGGGTCGCGGCCTGAAAATTCATAAAGCAGGACAATATAAAGCATATTGTCCTACTTTATGAACAATATGAACAGTTCTTACAACATTCTGCATTCATAGAGCTACGGTGTGTACAGTTTAAAATGTCTATCCCACATAACATTCATCGCATTATGTAAAGTGTATAGTTATAGAAGATGAAATGAACAAAGATAGATATGAATTGTGTTATTTAACCCTCAGGGCATCCTTTAAAAAATCACACATAACACCCTAAGGCCACAAAAGTGGCCTCTACTTTTAACAGCCATAAAATCACTATACTTTCATATTTTTTCATACTTTAAAAACTCAGAATCATAGAACTACTTCTGCTTGACACATACATACCAAATATTTGTAATTTTTAAATGATTTTTAACCCTTTATTGGCCAAAATGCACACAAAAGTTCCCTGACGTGCTGTTTAGAAATCACAAAACTTGCATAACTTCTATAAAAATATTCCAAATTGAATGAGGTGTTTATTTTTATTAGGCCTTGGGATGGGTCAAAGTTTAGTGGTAAAATTATTTTTTACAGGTTTTTTGTTTTTCTGTAGTGACAGATTTTCATAAAAAATCACACATAACACCCTAAGGCCACAAAAGTGGCCTCTACTTTTAACAGCCATAAAATCACTATACTTTCATATTTTTTCATACTTTAAAAACTCAGAATCATAGAACTACTTCTGCTTGACACATACATACCAAATATTTGTAATTTTTAAATGATTTTTAACCCTTTATTGGCCAAAATGCACACAAAAGTTCCCTGACGTGCTGTTTAGAAATCACAAAAACTTGCATAACTTCTATAAAATATTCCAAATTGAATGAGGTGTTTATTTTTATTAGGCCTTGGGATGGGTCAAAGTTGAGTGGTAAAATTATTTTTTACAGGTTTTTTGTTTTTCTGTAGTGACAGATTTTCATAAAAAATCACACTTAGCACCCTAAGGCCACAAAAGTGGCCTCTACTTTTAACAGCCATAAAATCACTATACTTTCATATTTTTTCACACTTTAAAAACTCAGACTCATAGATCTATGTCTGCTTGACACATACATACCAAATATCTGTCATATTTTTATATTTTTAACTCTTTATGAGCCAAAATGCATTCTTAACTCCTCATTTCTGCTCTTGCAGCGTCAGTAATACTTGTATAACCTTTATAAATGTGATTCAAATTGAATGAGCTTCATTTGTTCATTTGCCCTAAGGGTTGGTCACACAATGGTAGTAACCTTGTTTTTAACAGTTTTTAAATGTTTCTGTAGAGCCACACTAAAATGAACAAAATGCTGTTATCCCATTGAAAATCAATACAAATGTTCCACAGAAACTCTGTCTTCTGTGGTTTTATCTCAGGAGCAGTTTGCAAATGTGGGAACATTTTTATATGAGTTGGATGACTGTGCATAAGATAAACATTTGGAGGGTGTTGGTGTGGTGTAGTGAGGGGGGATTTGGGGGTGTGTGGCGTCAAAAGCCTTTCCTCTTTGAAGAAACAACTAAACACAACAGCAATAACAACAGTAAGAAAATGTAAACAAAAGCGTGTAGTGTTATGGTTTTCCCACAGTGTTTCACAGGTGCACTGGGCACGATCCAAAAAACTTAATTTGGTCTTTGTGTGTTAACTTGCAAAAGATTTCTTTTAGATCAGACCAGTGTTTTTTTTTTATTCCTAACAGTTTCTACTGGTCACTTTCTGCAGAGTTGGTCACGTTACTGTGACTTGCCTTGTCAGCTCAAAACTTCATGTGACCAACTCTGAGGAAGATTGCAGAAAGTGAGCAGTGAAACTGTCAGGGATAAAGAAACCACACTGGTCTGATCTAAAAGAAAACTTTAGCAAGCTCTGGGCACTATATAAGAGCAGTGGGACAATGGGATTGTCTCCTGGACTGACTACAGAAAAAGAAGCCCGACGTAAGCCAAGATTTCCAGCATGTCCTAATCTCGCCAGTTTTCAATTTCACGTTTGCAAGTTTGTCATTGCCAATAAATGATCTCAACTTATACAGCGCTTTTCTACCTTTATCTGGCCCGAAGTGCTATAATAAATGCTTCATTATTTTATCAGTTAGACACATCCTGATGTTAGACAAAGGATCACTTACTCGCGTGACAGCATAGGCAGTACTGTATGTCCAGGAGACAATCCTGTTGGGGCGAGTACATACCGGAGCGAGTACCACACAATGCTTCCACTTTTGGATATCCATCTCAATTCTTCCCCAATCTCCTCTACACTGCCATCTTCAGTGTGGTCTTCAGATGAGCCCTCCCTTGAATCAGAGCTTTCATTTGGTCATTCCCTAAATCAGAATCCTCGTTGGTCTAATATTTTTCTCCTCATCCTCTCTCCCAGAGTTCATGATCACATCCAAAGCCTCATGATGTATCTTCAAATGTCTCCTCATTGTCCCACTGCTCTTATATAGTGCCCAGAGCTTGCTAAAGTTTTCTTTTAGATCAGACCAGTGTGGTTTCTTTATCCCTGACAGTTTCCACTGCTCACTTTCTGCAATCTTCCTCAGAGTTGGTCACATGAAGTTTTGAGCTGACAAGGCAAGTCACAGTAACGTGACCAACTCTGCAGAAAGTGACCAGTAGAAACTGTATATAGGAATAAAAAAACACACTGGTCTGATCTAAAAGAAATCTTTTGCAAGTTAACACACAAAGACCAAATTAAGTTTTTTGGATCGTGCCCAGTGCACCTGTGAAACACTGTGTGAAAACCATAACACTACACACTTTTGTTTACATTTTCTTACTGTTGTTATTGCTGTTGTGTTTAGTTGTTTTTTCAAAGAGGAAAGGCTTTTGACGCCACACACCCCCAAATCCCCCCTCACTACACCACACCCTCCAAATGTTTATCTTATGCACAGTCATCCAACTCATATAAAAATGTTCCCACATTTGCAAACTGCCCCTGAGATAAAACCACAGAAGACAGAGTTTCTGTGGAACATTTGTATTGATTTTCAATGGGATGACAGCATTTTGTTCATTTTAGTGTGGCTCTACAGAAACATTTAAAAACTGTTAAAAACAAGGTTACTACCATTGTGTGACCAACCCTTAGGGCAAATGAACAAATGAAGCTCATTCAATTTGAATCACATTTATAAAGGTTATACAAGTATTACTGACGCTGCAAGAGCAAAAATGAGGAGTTAAGAATGCATTTTGGCTCATAAAGAGTTAAAAATATAAAAATATGACAGATATTTGGTATGTATGTGTCAAGCAGACATAGATCTATGAGTCTGAGTTTTTAAAGTGTGAAAAAATATGAAAGTATAGTGATTTTATGGCTGTTAAAAGTAGAGGCCACTTTTGTGGCCTTAGGGTGCTAAGTGTGATTTTTATGAAAATCTGTCACTACAGAAAAACAAAAACCTGTAAAAAATAATTTTACCACTAAACTTTGACCCATCCCAAGGCCTAATAAAATAAACACCTCATTCAATTTGGAATATTTTATAGAAGTTATGCAATTATTTCTGCATTACAAACAGCACAACAGTGGACTTTTGTGTGCATTTTGGCCAATAAAGGGTTAAAATCATTACAAATTTACATATATTTGGTATGTATGTGTCAAGCAGACATAGATCTATGAGTCTGAGTTTTTAAAGTGTGAAAAAATATTAAAGTATAGTGATTTTATGGCTGTTAAAAGTAGAGGCCACTTTTGTGGCCTTAGGGTGTTATGTGTGATTTTTTATAAAAATCTGTCACTACAGAAAAACAAAAACCTGTAAAAAATAATTTTACCACTCAACTTTGACCCATCCCAAGGCCTAATAAAACTAAACACCTCATTCAATTTGGAATGCATTTAAAAAAGTTTTCCTGTTTAGGTATCACAAATACTTGCATGACAGTGAACTTTTGTGTGCATTTTGGCCGATAAAGGGTTAAAAATCATTAAAAATGTACAAATATTTGGTATGTATGTGTCAAGCAGAAGTAGTTCTATGATTCTGAGTTTTTAAAGTAGAAAAAAATATGAAAGTACAAAAATTTTATGGATGTTGAAAGTAGAGGCCACTTTTGTGGCCTTAGGGTGTTATGTGTGATTTTTTCAGCACCAGCTCTGGGAAGCTAATATAAAAAACTGAAATAGCCAAAATGAACTTCTCCAGAAATGATTATCCTGAGGGAAATTTGAGGAACATCCACTGAACACAGAAAAAATGCCATAAAAATGAAAATGTCAAAGGCCACAAAAAGGCCCTAGGGTGCCCTGAGGGTTAAATAATGAAGCTTCTGCGCAAATTCATCCTGGAAGACCTACCAGCTGCATTCATTCACCTCATCACCGGCAGCTCTCCAATCATCCAATCACAGACCCCGCTCAAGCCGCACCTTCACATCAGCCAATCCCTGCAGCTGCTCATCCTCGCTCCAGCAGCTCATCACTCAGGATGCCCTTTTTACACATAGAGCGGCGGAAGAGAAGAGAGCAGCGAGCTTCCATTCATTCCCTATGCTGCCCGGCGACCGGAGAGAAGCCTCCGGAAATCCACAGGAGAGCGGCGACTAGCGTTGAAATCATTTTAACGCTAGAGCCATTTCCGACGGCGACCACCAACCACAGAACAAGAGCTGACAGACAACTGTGTGTAATTGGCTCATGCGTCTCAAACCCCGCCTCCACGTGCTCCTGCACAAGGGGGGCTGGCCAAGGAAGTAGAGCAAGCTGAGTGAAGGACAGGGGCTGTGTCCCCAAAGCCTAGGTACCTTGCCTTGACTTGGTGTGAAGGCAGTGCCTCCAAACTCACTTCCTTCCAGTTCAAGGCTTTGGTCCTGCCTTGGTCCAAAAAGAGCTGCTAATGGCACACACTTCAGAGCTAAAGGAAGTGACATCACAAAATAAAACAGGAAGTTGTGTTTCATCCAGGGGAGAGGAGAGGATCTGTTGAGGAGGGGGATTCTGAAGCGCTATAATTTTTATTTTTACAGAGTATACATGAAAAAATAAAAAGTAGTCAAAGATGATGAAACAGAGTTGAAAATACAAAATAAAACTCGAAAGAACTCAAATAAAAATTTAGATTTGAAAGTGCCTTATGTCAATTAAATTCAATGCCCAACAAACAAACCTGGTTCTTTGTTGCTCTATGAAGCCGTGACATTTGCCTGAATGTTTGAATCGAATAATATAAATGTCAAGTTAACAAAACAAATTATTGATTCAGTTTTTTCACTATTTACTTAAAAAAGACAAAATAACTGAAATGTATGAGGCTATTTGACCAAATCTTGACACAAACCTTTGCTTTTTTGCAATTAAAATTTACACTGGCTGCAGAGCCAATAACAAGTCAAAGCTTGTATTTTTTCTTGGAATTTAAGTGCTTTAACAAGTCACATAAGCCAGCACCACCTTTCTTCTTTTTTTCCCCCATAAAAGCCATGGTGCATTATGGGTGATTTTGGCTGGAGCAAGGCAGTGAAGGCTACACTGATGTATCCTTGGTATATTAGCCACATGCTAAGCAAAGGGAGGACACATGGCCGTTTCTCATTTCTCAGAGTGCAGACTCAGTACTTGTGAACTCCTGGGTACGGACTTGCGGGTGCAGACTCGGAGTACGGACTTGAGGAGTTCACGAGTTTGGACTCGGCTATTTCAGCGTTTGGAATGAGTGAACTCGATGACATCACAGGAAGTAGCTCATGAACATGGGGCTGTGAGCTTTTATAACATTAAATCACCTCATATGAAATTAAAAGGGTGAGACACTGCAGGCGAAGTGGACAGATGTTTTTAAAAACATCTATTACAAACTTTTGTAGAAAACAAATAAAATGTGTACATTTTAGTCAATTTCACATTATGTATTTATACATAAATAAGGCATTATGTGTAAAGTAATTAAAAATGTATATCTTATGTGCAAACTGAAATAATAATAAAAATAGGTCAAATATACATTTTTAAAAACTGAAACTGTTTCTGAAGTTCCCATACAAAGATTTGTCTGCAGTGCCCCCTTAATAAAACAATGTCAACAATAAATGCATTTGTCCTCAATAACCTGTTCATGACATACAACTTTAAATTCATCTATTGCTGATTGTTGTGAGAAAATGAAAGTATGACCAACGTTGTTTCAACACTTCTGCTCAGAAACCCAGTAAAAACTGTCTTGAGCTGGAGACACTTCTCTAGGGGTGAAATGGGTCATATAGCCGTGTTTATTTACTTCCACATGATCAGCTGTTGATCAGCTGGAGCGGCTCGGTGTGAGCGGAGGAGGGGCCGCCGCAGGCCGAGGCTCGCGGTGATCCACGTGGTCAAAGTGAAACGGATTGTGGGAAATATAGCTGGCGGAGAACGTACAAGCCTCCTCTGATGCATGCTCGGTAAACGGGCGGAGCAAGTTCTCATCCGGGAATTTACAGCGAACTTGCTGAGAAGTGAACTTTGAATTGGAACAGGACGAGTCCACGAGCCACAAGTCCGCACAAGTACACAGATTGAGAAACGGACACATGCCTCCAGACGACTTGAACATTGGAACAGCACTTGGGCGGTGAGTGATTATGTGGATGCCTGACCACGCCCATTTCAGACCAAGGCAAGGCCAGGTACCTAGGCTTTGGGAAACAGCCTTGGTGTTGAAGGCAGTGCCTCCAAACTCACTTCCTTCCAGTCCAAGGCTTTGGTCCAAAAAGAGCTGCTAATGGAACACACTTCAGAGCAAAGGAAGTGACATCACAAAATAATGAATATAGATTTCATTTGCTTGAATGTTTGAATCAAATATATATATACATTTCAAGTTAACAAAACCATTACGTTTTCTATTACTGACTAAAAAGACAAAACCTAAAATAAATTATTTGACCAAATCTTGACAAAAAAATTTGCTTTTTTGTAAAAAAAAAAAAGAAAAAAAGTGTGTGACTAAAATGAACATGGGCTGCAGAACTATAAAACTAGTCAAAGCATGTATTTTTTCTGACAAAAGAGGCATTTCAGTGCTTTAACAAGTCACACAAGCCAGCTCCACCTTTTTTCTCATTTTTTCCTAAGACACGTGGTGCATTATGGGTATATTTGGCTTGAGCAAGGCAGTGAAGGCTACACTGATGTATCCTTGGTAAATTAGCCGCATGCTAACCAAAGGGAGGACAAAGGCCTCCAGACGACTTGAGCATTGGAATAGCACTTGGGCAGCGAGTGCGATGTAGATGCCTGACCACGCCCACGTCAGACCAAGGCAAGGCGAGATACCTAGGCTTTGGGAAGGAGCCAGATACTTTTTTCCGCTTAGTGTGAGCGCGGTGTTAAGCTCCCTGCTCAATCACTCAGCCGTTTGCCAGCCGTGCTGCGACCCTCCTCCACCCCTTTCTCTGCCTGGCCTCTCCTCGGCTCTGCTCGTCATCGACTGGCCAACCCAGGTCTCCTCTACTACCACCACCAGGGTCCAGGCTCGGGGAAGATTCTGGCGATCATTCATCAATGCCGTGCATTTCATATCGCGGGGTCTGAGCCCCAATAATGATTCATGTTCATTATTAAAACACTCATACCGCCATTCTGTCTCTGTGAGTCTTTTCAGGTTGTATGGGGGTCAAACCCTATTATGAGGATGCTTTGGTGTACTGTAATAATATTCTGTCAAAATGAATAAAAATTCAAAATGCTGGTCTGGAGCTCTGCGGACTTGCCAGTGGCTCGGGTATGTGACTGAGTGATAAACACTGCCCCTGCAGGCGGATGGATGCATGTATTGACGGCACGTGACGGATCATGGCGCTCTCCAAAACTGCCTCTGAATGAGCCCATCGACCTCTCCCTCTATGTAGCCGCTCTAATGGGCCGTGCGCACACGGATCTGAAAGTAATTACTGCTGCCTCTCTGCATGTGGCATTGAGTTATGAAAAAAAAACAACGCACAAAGCTGCAGAGGGCCATGAAAAATGTGGTGCGAAAATGATGCTCTTATAGGTCAATGAGGGCGGACTACAGAAAGAAATGGTCTGATCCAGCGGTTCTCAAACCGTGGCCCACTCGGAGGTCATCTGCGGTCATTTAACCGATGCTTTACTTCAATGGTTTGTTTCTGTTTTAAGGCGTGACACAGTTTCTTCCCCAGGCCTGTCACAATAATATTTTTTCAAGGCGATAACCGATATTATCGTAATATATTGACAAAAATTCATTTCTGTGTTCAATTAAACCTGGTTAGCATTAAATGAATTAATTCAGATAATACATGCATGCAAAATTAAACTAGATACAGGCTGTATGTTTTGTTTTAATAATAATAATACATACTACGTAATGCAAGCCTGTATTGCCTGTAGTGCTACACTAGTCATTCACAGTGGGGGTAAGCTACTGTTGTAGCCACCACTAAACACTCACTCACACACGGGCACCAACATCTATGAACCAGGACGACGGAGCGTACACCTTACCCCACACCTGGGACAGTCCTGGAGAAGCGTCAGTCAGTAGGGGGCGCAAACTCTCCCTATACTGACTGGTAAATCCAGGTAAGCTGCCTATGACACATCACTTTCACCACCAGGTGACGCTTCTGAAGAAGATCACAGGAGTGATTGAAACTAGTGAAGCAGGTAAACAAACCTTCTGTCTTACTGAAAGAATAATCTATAATAGTTTAAACTAAGAAGCCAGTATGAAAAAGAAAAAACACACAGTGTACCACCGTGCCGCCCAAGCTGTTGCTGTTGTTTTGTGTTCAAAATAACCTCTCCTGCACATGGTTGTCAGAGGCAAAGAGGCATTTCAGGAGTTACATCTTCCTAATCATCATTCTCAGATAAATGTGGCGCTCTCTTTCTCCCTTTTCAGCTACATGAAAGCATTCTCCCAATCACAGGCTGCAAAACGCTGCTTGTTTTAAGAAAATCCATACACATCACATCAAAAACCTGCTGTAAGATGTTAATGCTCGCGCGTACAGTGATTGGCGTTTTTTTAATCACCACAACCCGTTCCATGAACAAATTATGATTCTGTGACAAAACCTGACCTGCTGCTTACAAAACACTTGTTTGTTTCTAGCGTGAGAATAATTTGCAGTTCGGACTGCATGAGACGCACATGGAGTTTGTTTTCAGCGACGGCAGCGCAGACAAACTCTATTCTCCTGAAGCCTCGACTGATTGGCAGCAGCCACAGGAAGCAGGGCTCGATAATTCTGTCTATCACTCAACCAGCGGAGGCAAAGGCAGAGAAAAAAAACATAGCGCCTTGAAGTTAGGTAATCACAGGAGCTAAAACCTCAATTTCAATTCGATAAAGGTTAATCGTGCAGCCCTTCAATAGTGAGTGTATTTGTAATATTCTTATGAGCAGAAGTTGTCGTAAAAGAAATAAGAGTCGTTTTTCAGCGCTTTTATTCCCATAACCAAATGTAAAGTAAGTCATCCAGCCACCAAAAACATAAGCCATGTGAAATCTGCTTGCAGTAGATGTGTTAGTAACAGAGGAAATTAGTAACAGTAGTAGTAGAGACAGTTTTCAGTACTTTTTTCTTCCATTAACAGAAGTACAATATGCCAAGCTGCCACAGAAAAACATACGCCTCGTGACGTCTGCGGCTGTAACAGTGCGATTGGGAGACAGCTTGTTAGTTGGAGTTCCTCTCCCGCTTTTCTTTTGTGGAGCAATTAGAGTGGACAATGGCTGTGGCAGAATTGGCTGAGCGCGAGTCAATCTGCAGTGGGCTCGGAGCCGCAAGCACTGGGCTGATAACAGGACCCTAAGTAGCTCCAAATCCTGCCAGCATCCTGCCAGCACGTGCCAATCACCGTCCATCACGACCGCACGGCTTCACGGGCAATCAGCGAGAGCGGTTATGAACTTTACACCATCTGACTTTGACGCGGCGCTACTGTGAGTGGAAACAAAAAGCTACTGCAAGAAGGATTTTCTACTTCAACTGTGTAGGCCCACAGTGGCACAGTGAGTTAGTCTTATGGCGTGTTCAGACCGCACGCCTCTCGGACGTCAAAATCGCGCCCAAAGCCTGTAGTTGGACGCTTGTGCTTACTGAAGTCAGACGCTTGTCACAAATGTCACCGAGCGTCATGACGCCCTGGCCGCGCGTCAGCTCAGTGTGTGTTTGTAGCCATCTTGGAAACAGCTCGTGCCTGAAAACTACAGTTGTTCAGAGGCTAACTACTGTAGTCTCCCTCTTTGCTCCTGCCATGTCTTATGGATCTTTAACTATTCCCCCATGGTCTACGCAGGATCTCCCCAGTATTTAAGCTCATATCCAGCCCATACGGTTGAAGGGACATTGGTGGCAAGTGGCTATAAGCTAGGTTAGCCCGGTTAGCTTGTTGCGATCACCTACAGCTCATTGTTGATTAAAAAAAAAGTAAAACCACAAATTTGTCTAGAACAGCTCAGTGTGTGACCATCATAAAGGCTGTTCTGTGTAGTTAAGGGCTTTATTGACGTTATTAGTGCATAATACTTGTTTTCATGGGGTCAATGCGAGCTATCTGCTGCTAAGCGGCTAGAATAATTATTTCTATGCGCAGCTAGCTCGGGGAGAAAACAGATCGACTACGGCCCGTTGTAGATAAAATGTGAGCAATAAACTGGCTCAATGTGTGATCATTGTTACACGGTTGCTTTATGTAGGTGCGATTGGAGATTTAGCTTGTAGCAGTTTTGGGAATGCTCTGTGCAGGGTGCATACCTATGTTCCCGGGTCCTATGTGCCCCGGGTGTACATTTTTTTCCATAGGTGAGTTGGTACTTCAACCAATCACAAGTCATGAGTGTGAAACGTCATACATATATCAAGCAGCTTAAACCTGACCCTGCCCTAACCCTAACCTTAAGGATAGTGGGCTGGTGCCTAATCTTAATCAATAGACGTGGGGGAACATAGGTACTGGGGAACATAGGGCTGACCCCCTCTGTGCATAATCAAGTCCCAAACACATTCCCAGCGCAGATCCAGCCACTCAAATAAGTTTTCTTGTCGCCGCTTTTAATCCTGGGTGTTTAGGTAAATGAAACACTGATGTGTGTCTTTGTAAAAGTCCCAGAGCTGCTGTAGCTCCGGTTCACAACAGGATAATCCTCCATGACTTGTTTACATCTGCGGGCCGGCAGAGGATCTGCCCCAGACCTACGGTGGCTCACCTACAATGTACGTCACTGTTGGAGAAAGCTCCTGATTGGTCGACGCTCGCGAATTTCTCCAAAAAGTTCAACATTTCCAACTCTAGCGTCGGCCGCGCTGGACGCCCTGGAGGCGCATAAAAAGCGAAAATCTTCAAAACGCGCCACACAGGAGGCGCGTGCGGCGCTGCGGGACCTCTTGACGCCCCCCGAGGCGCATCCCCCATGTATTTTAAATATAAACCTGACGCTTTGGAGGCTTTGGAGGCGTTTGGTCTGAACACAGCATTATGTCCAGTGTTGATTTGACACTGTCTGGTGAGTCCAGCCTTCAGACCGGCATCGACTGCAGCGCATTCATGACACGTCCCCATGTTACGGGGAGGAGAAATGCTCTTTGCTCTATAATTGGCTCATGAAGAGGAAAGTTTCACAGCAGCAGGAAGGGAAAGATGGGAAAGAAAGACGTACCTTGATGATTTAAAGTTCCATTTTGCCTCGTCAGAGTAATCCAAACGTCCTCATGCAGCGCATATTCATTCTGTCTTGGCGCCAAAAAAAGGCGTCAAATCGAGAGAGGTTTGGCCCGAGGTCGGCCGCGTTCACACCACACCCGCTCCGACGCAGAGAGCGGCTCAGGCCACTCCGAGACCACCTGTTTCTGCACTCGAAGCGGTTGTTTAGACCGGCGTTAAGTGCTGCGGTTGGATTCACACTGACCCAAAAGTGTCGCTCTTGGGCTGAAAGTCCCTTTATGTGGACTTAACTAGAGCCTTTGTGAAAACGCCCTTAGACTCATTCAGCCATTTGCACTGCTCTATTGCTATATGATATGTCCACACTCATATTTGCTGCTAACACTTAATGCACCTACACATCTGTGAATACACTCACGCTGTTGTACTATGTCAAATTGTTGTTGTCTTTATCATAGTTTCAATTTAATCTTCTTACGCATGCACTTAAAGTCTATAGTTTTAAGTTTGTATAGTTTATTATTTAGATAGTTATATGTTTTAATGTTTCATGTTGCATGATAGAACAACAACAAAAAATCCTAGTTGTGAACCTGTTCACAAACAATGGCCAAAAGAACAATTCTGATTCTGACTGAGTAACTGAATTTACTCTCTTCAGAGGCAGACTCCATGGGAGTCTAAAGGCCAGAAGTGGGAGATAGTCACTAGATTCAAGCCTCAAGTTAAGTCCAAGTCGTGAAGGTCCAAGTCCCAAGTTAAGTCCAAGTCCATTGGTCATGGAGTCAGGTCAAGTCGAGTCATAGCTTTTATCAAATCAAATCGAGTCTTACTTTAGCTAAAAGTCACCTCAAGTCGTAAACGTCAGTGTTAAGCCTAAGTTTCACTGTTGGACCATTAATTCTTCTTTCAAAATGGTTATATATTCTACTTGAAAATATGCAAAAAGAGCTTTCTCAATATTTAGGAATTTAGGATCAAAATCTAATTTAAAGTCTAATTAATATTCAATAGCTACAAAATAAAAAATATATATATTTGAATGCTCCAGTCTAGGCAATGACTTGGACGGCATTTTAAGGCGGGGCCTACTTCAGAAATACTGAGAGTCTTTTAAACATGAGTTGCTTTTCCATGCAGTCTGAAAGATAAATATAACATCATATTTTTGTTGTTGTTAATGTCTGACAGTTTTTCTGTCAGTGGTTCCCCTGTAATGCCTCAGCCCTGTATGCTCGGATTCGCCCCTGCTCAAAGTCGATTCATCATAGCCTTCAGTCCCGCTGTCACTGGGCTCTGTGCAGCTGCGTGAAATAGCGACTAAATGCTGTAACTTTTGTGTGAACGCCTGCGCTTCTCATAGCCTACAGTTTACACTGCCAATTTTTAACAGAATCTTACACATCAAACTACAGACTATGGCAGCTTTTAACATATTTCAAGTTAAAACACCAAACCGTCCCCAAGATTTCTGTCAATGAATCCAGCTCTGACCGCGTCGTAGTTCTGAAGACTGCACGTCTGCGCCGCAGCTTCAGTCCATTGTTTCGAACGTTTTCCTGTCCTTAATAAATGTCTATGAATCTTCACCTCTTCACTCACTGTAGAAAACTTTGAATGTATCCAAATAAACGCACATTTCCTCCTGCCTTTTCGTGCTGTTTTGATTAGACACGCCGAAACCAAAAAAGCATGAGGCTAAATTTCCATATGTAAACATAAATGCGCTGGTTTTACACTCTAAACACAGGCTACAGACTATAGACTTTGGTGCTGACCAAATATTCAGCTTCAGACCTGACGCAGTAAGTGGGCTGAACAGACACCCACGGCGATGTTATGGACTGCAGTGTCTTGTTCCCAAGCTTTTTTCTTCCGACAGACCGTACGAGACTTGAATATATTATTTTCCATGGATGGAGGTGGCGTTGTGTGTGTGCACATGCTGATGTTTTGATCAGATTTCTGCAGTGTGGAGATCGCCCCACGCTCTTCAATACCTGGGGACAGTGTTTAACTCACAGCATGATAGGTAAAGTGTGAGAGCTTAAAAAGGATGAAGCCCAAATGCTTGAATGAAGTACAATTGTTAATGTAAAGATGAGGGGAGCGAAGGGGAATGGAGTGGCAGTAACATGACTAGGGCTGGGTACCATTACATTTATTTCGATACCAGTAAATTAACAATACTTGGTTTATGATACCGACACCTGAATGAACTTTTTCGATATCTACACTAAAATATTTGTCATCTAGAACAGAAAACAAAACAATAATGTTAATTTATTGCATAAAAACTATTTATTTTATATTTGCATCATTTATTTGAGCTGAAACAACAAAGTCACGTCCTTCAATGCTGTCCCTGGACCAACAGCATCAACACTTGGTAGAGGTAGATTTTTAGATACTTTTTATTTTTTGCCTACATTTTTTTTTCTGTGCCCAGCCCTACTCATGGCACTTAATTCAGTGTGCCGTTTTTACATTTAAAAGTATATCATTGAAAATAAGGACTATATTACCATTTTGTGTTTGCTGTGCACACAAAGCTCCTCGGTGGCAAGGCCCCGGGGGTGGATGAGATTCGCCCTGAGTACCTTAAGTCTATGGATGATGTAGGGCTGTCTTGGCTGACACGTCTCGGCAACATCGCTTGGCAGACTGGGGTGGTGTTCCCTCTCTTTAAGAAGGGGGATCGGATGGATGGGATCACACTCCTCAGCTTTCCCGGTAAGGTCTACTCCAGGGTGCTGGAGAGGAGGATCCGGCTGATAGTCGAACCTCGGATCCAGGAGGAACAATGCGGTTTCCGTCCTGGTCGTGGCACACTGGACCAGCTCTATACCCTTCATCGGGTGCTCGAGGGTTTGTGGGAGTTCACCCAATCAGTTCACATGTGCTTTGTTGATCTGGAGAAAGCGTTTGACCGTGTTCCTCGTGGTGCCCTGTGGGGGTGCTCCGGGAGTATGGGGTCCGGGGCCCTCTGCTAAGGGCTGTCCGTTCCCTGTATGACCGCAGCAGGAGCTTGGTTCGCATTGCCGGCAGTAAGTCAGACTTGTTCCCGGTGCGTGTTGGTCTCCGCCAGGGCTGCCCTTTGTCACCGGTTCTGTTCATTACCTTTATAGACAGAATTTCTAGGCGCAGCCAGGGGCCGGAGGGTGTCCGGTTTGGTAACCTCAGGATCTCATCTCTGCTGTTTGCAGACGATGTTGTTCTGTTGGCTTCATCAAATCAGGACCTCCAAATCCGAGGCCATGGTTCTCCACCAGGAAAATGTGGTTTCCCCTTCTCAGGTCGGTGGAGAGTCTGGGCATCTCTGCTCAGACTGCTGCCTCCGCGACCCGGCCCTGGATAAAGCGGAGAAAATGGATGGATGGATGGATGGATGCACACACACATATTTTGATTTCAAAGATTTTTTTTATTTGTCAAACCATTTGTGAATGATTTGAAATTATATAATAATAATAATAATGCCTTACACTTGTAATGCGCTTTACAAGCCTGTATTACCAAGTTTCTCAAAGCGCTAAACTGTCGTCATTATTCATTCCCTCCATACTCGGTGGTGGTAAGCTACTGTTGTAGCCACAGCTGCCCTGGGGTAGACTGACGGAAGCGAGGCAACCAGTCTGCGCCATCGGGCCCCTCCGACCACCACCAACCACTCACTCACTCACTACATTCGCTAGGCTTCCTGGTGTTACTAAACAGTCTCCCATCCAAGTACTAACCAGGCCCTTCCCTGCTTAGCTTCCAAGGTCTGACGGGATTGGGCATAGCAAAGGCGGTATATTTCTCTCATCCTTGATTGTGGACCGGGGGTTGGGGGGAGAGGGCTTGGAGCACGGGAGGGCAGGGAGTTCAGCTTCCTAATGGCCTGGTGTATGAAACTGTTCTTCAGTCGACTGGAGCTGGCCCATGGATTCCGCAGTCTCCTCCCTGAAGGAGTTAAAACATGTGAGACTAAGGTGTTTATAAGAATTTGTAAAATCCTGAATAATATGGAAAACGGAACTGGTAAACTCTGACATGATCCCCGCTACTGCTGTTTGGAGTTCAACTATGTGCTGAGAGTTGTGTTCTGTTGGGTGAACAGTGGATATTAGCACTACAGAAACAGTGGAAAATATTCCAGGATTATGCCGGAGATACCTCTCAGCAAATATCTGATCGCAATACATTTGAATCCATTTTGTTTCCCCTGCGTAACATTTCATACAATTCACTGACAGATTTGTGTAAAAAAGGCGACATGGTGAAGGAGTTCCACTTAGCATCAGGAAAGTCTCAGGTTCGATTCTTGTTTACATGTTCTTCCACGTGTTTGCCCTGGGCACTCCAATGTTACACAATGCACTGTAGAGTTGGCACAATACTCATATGTTATACATTGGTGAACGTTGGCCTTATTTCTATTTCCACAGCACTATGCAATGTGTATTATTCAACGCACAATATGAACAGCTTCTTTGAGGCATTTTTATTCCAACCAAATATATAAGTATTCTCAAGCTGTAGAACAGAGGTGGGCACACTAAGGCCCAGGGTCCAAATGAGGCTCGCCTAGCACTTCAATCAGACCCGACCCACAAAACATACTGTATGCATTGCTTAAGAACCATAAAATAACTGCAGCAATTCTGTTGCCCTTTTGAATGAGGAGATTAGATTTGTGTGTACCCAGGGTCCTGGGTTCAAATCCCAGATGAGCCCATCTGCAGGCTCTGCAAAGCATAATAGAGAGCTTAAAATGAGTCTTTTGAATAATAATAATGCCTTGCACTGCGCTTTACAAGCCTGTATTACCAAGTTTCTCAAAGCACTACACTGTCGGCATTATTCATTCACTCCATACTCGGTGGTGGTAAGCTACTGTTGTAGCCACAGCTGCCCTGGGGTAGACTGACGGAAGCAAGACAAACCAGTCTGTGCCATTGGCCCCTCCGACCACCACCAAGCACTCACTCACTCACTACATTCGCTAGGCTTCCTGGTGTTTCCAAATGGTCTCCCATCCAAGTACCGACCAGGCCTTTCCCTGCTTAGCTTCCAAGATCTGACGGGATTGGGCAGAGCAAAGGGGGTATGGCCACAACAATAGCTTTATTTCAAACCGCATATGGAATAAAATAATGTTTTTTAACTGTAGCCTGTGAATGAGTTGGTGGCAGGCCAGTGGCTGTAACTAGTAAAGTTGCAGCTGTTCAGAAAAGACACAGTGGTCATGATGAATGAAATGAAAGCATTATTGTTTTTCCCACCAAGTTCTGAGCAGAGGACAGGTTGAATCCATCAACCTCTGGGTTATGTGCCCAGCGCGCTTACGCCACTCTGCTGTTAGACTCCCCAGATGGGACTTGAACCCACAATCCCTGGTTTAGGAGGCCTGTGCCACTTTGCCTCTGGGGCATTGCAATACAGCAAAGACTAAAACACTGAGTGATAATGGAGTGTCCGGACAATCCGCTTGTGAAGGAGTTTAACTTACTCCCCTCCGGACACAGGCTGAGAATGCCCTATCCTGGAACCCGTTGGGCCAGGGCCTCTTTTATTCCAGAAGCTGTTGCTAAGATGAATGAGCTTATGTCGTTCAGCAAGGAACCTGCAGCACCTTAGGCTTTGTCCGATCTTATGCTTATTGGCTCTCAGCTTCAGAGCCGGACTGATGACGCTGTACTGTAACTGTATGATCTTTGTCCTAACACAATTGTTGCCCTACTGTGCTTTGTTTTTGTGTTTACTGTATCATGTGTGGACACCTGCTGCATAATAATTTCCTTCGGGATAGTAATAAAGTTGAACCTTAAACCTTGAACCTTGATTGCTTTAAAAAAAAAAAAAAAATGTTTAGAGAAAACTCATATCTCAAGGACTAGGAAGAGGAACCACACTGGATTTATTTCATTGGTTCAGTTTGCATGTGAAAGCTGCAAGAGTTTGACTCATCCAAAAGGTTGTGTCAGTGAATAATTCATTTCCACAAGCCTCAGCCTGATTCAATTCAAAATGAGCTTTTTCCCCCCATTCCCAGAGGGTTAATGGTTAAGGCCCCCACCATAAACAAAATCATTGCCGGCCTGGTACTATTGTATTAGTACATTGCATCGCTAACAAAACTGAGAGCTATCTCCCTCTCACCTGCTCACACACCATGCAAACATGTAGACACTTACAAGGATCGCAAAATAAGTGCAATGATTGCAGTAGAAACAGTTCACACTATCCAGGAGAAGGGGGCGTAAGTTCTCCTTACTGACTGTAACATCCATGTAAGCCGCATAATAAGGCACGTCGCTTCATCACATGACGCTCCTGACAAAGGCTACAGGAGGGAGCTGAAACTAGTGAAGCAGGTAAACAAAACCTTTCTGTCATACAAAAAAAACTTTAACAGCTCAGTAATGAACATTGAACACATAATGGAACAAAGACAGGCTGGTTTTGATCTAAACTGTCCATCCACTAACATAAGGTCATGGTATTGTAAAGAGCAGAGTGCTGTCGTGCAGGCCAGACTGTAGTGTTAAGTAGGGATGTAACGATATCAAAATCTCATGGTACGATATTTATTGCAATATTGTGTAGAGGCTCACTGTATTGTAAAATAGTTCACGATATTGTGTTTATGATGATAATAACACATTTAATCTGCTTTTGCCAGTCACCAGGACATTTACATCAAATGGTGATCACTGTGTAAAATGTGTAAAATCAATCATGAATGTGCTAGGCAAATAAAAACAGCCTGTTGAAACAAATAAGTATCTAGGAACAAAACTCAAACTTTAATAAAAAAGTCAGGTAAAAGGCCTACTGAAAACACTGATCTATCCTTTAGCTTATGTTAAAGTTTCTTCAGAACGATCAAAAGATCTACAGGTGAAACAGTTAATTTATTTCTGTAATACAACTTAAACTGTGAAACTAATATATGATATAGACTCATGGCATGCAAAGTGACATATGTCAAGCCTTTGTTATAATTTTGATGAGTATGGCTTACAGCTTGTCAAAAATAATAATGCATCGGTTTTATATAGCGCTTTTTTGGACACTCACAGACGCTTTACACCAACCACTCACTCACACACTACATTCGCTAGGCTTCCTGGTGTTTCCAAACGGTCTCCATCCAAGTACTAACCAGGCCTTTCCCTGCTTAGCTTCCAAGATCTGACGGGATTGAGCAGAGCAAAGACGGTATGGCCACAAAAACCCCAAATTCAAAATCTTAGAAGATTAGAATATTACATGAAATCAACTAAAAATTATTTTTAATAATAATATTTAATATTTTAAACAGAGAAATGTGGGCCCTCTGAAAACTATAATCCTGCATATGTACTTAGTACTTGGTTTGGGCCTTTTACTTGAATGACTGCTTTAATGTGGTTGCGTGGCATGGATGCTCTCAGCCTGTGGCTCTCCTGAGGTGTTATGGAAGACCAGGATGCTTCAACCACAGGAATATGACATTTGAAGCCCATGTCCAGGATCTGTCTGTGTGTGGAGGCTCTTGATGCACTGACTCCAGCCTCAGTCCACTCCTTGTGAAGGTCCCCTACACTTTTGAATGGCCTTTTCCTGACACTCTAAAGAAAAACTGTTCAATTTCATCCAGGAAAGAATGGCAGAGGACAAAACCCACACATGTAAGTTGGAAAGTAGTGAAATTATACTTGCATCAGAACCTGTCATTCTTTGTTGGGCACCTAATTTGTCATTATTCTTGTTTGTTATGGTGAAATAACACATGAATAACATTTAACCTTCATTCAGGGACTGCAGAGGAAACGGGAGCCCTTATAACCTGGAGAACCTCCAATGAATCCCAATTCACAGGCCGGAAGAACTCATCCAAAAGCGGGTGGGAGTAAGTATCAGTTTGTGTTTATTTTTCTATTGCCTACTAATAGCTATTGATTAGTTACTACTGTACTAAAGTAGTGTTATTATTCCTTTTTGAATAGGGACTTTGTTGCAACCTCCGGCCTGGCCATAAGTGCCAAGCAGGCCAACAAAAAATGGCACAAGTTGGTGCAAAAATATAAGATAGTTGTTTCACATTTCACCTATTTGTATAGAGACAAATATGGATGAGCTATTTGTGAATCCATTTTTCAGGAGATCCGTGATCCGACCTCAGTGTCAGAGGCCACTTGGGTGCGGTATGACATGCTGGATGTTGCACTTCGGGGGCAGCACTCCATAAATCCCCCCGTTGTTGTGGCATCCAGCATGGTTGCACTGGCCTCTGCTCCCACTGAGGGCAGAGAGGAGCAGACAGTTGTGGAGGACCGCAGCCGTCAGACAGGAAGAAAAAGAAGTGGAGGGCAGGATTTGGATTTTTTGAAGGAGCAGGCTGAGAGAGAGGAGCAAAGAGAGAAGGAGATGGTTGCCAGAGAAGAACAGAGGGAGAGTGCTGCAGCTGAAAGAGCAGATACATATTTGAGCCTTTATTGAATATTAATAGATACATATGAAATAAAACTTAGTGTACAAAAAGAAGTGGTGTCGTTTATTTTTAATGTGGTTTGGATTCTACATGTATGAGTGGACACAACTGCATAGTGCCGTTTCCAATTGTTAGTCCTGTTCACCTTATTTTGCAGGCTGTTTTTACAGGAGCAGAAACCAGTGCACACAAACTTGCAATGCTACAACTCCTCTACTGCAACGTCAGGTTCTGGGGCTGGTGCTGGTGATGTGGTAAAATAATTCCAAAAGTGAGTGTTTTCAGCAGACCTTTTGTAGAGCTCACAGAAGTATTACTTTGTTCTAAATGTACAAGACGCATAATAGAGGCCTCACTGATTATTAAACTTTTATATATTTACAATGATTGACATTCAATTATATTTTTATGACACACACACAAAATTTATTTACAACTATCAATAATCTAATATTAATATTTGCTATTGTGAAACTATGAAACAAAACTAACTAAAAAATTTAACTATTATACATATGAAGATTTACACAAAAATCTTCACATTTTATGTCTGAATGAACATGACTACATTTATTTATTTATTTGACAGGGACAGTGTACATTAATCAACATTTCTGTAAATGCACCGTACATATATATATATATATATATATGTATATGTATGTATGTAGGTGTGTATGTGTGCATATATGTGTATAAATAACTTAAGGATCACCTTTTTCACTTGCTTTGTATTAGTCATAGCGTACATGAAATGAGACAGTTGTTGTGATTGTGTTTCCTTTCCTTTCAGTTGTGTTTCTTTTCCTTTCCGTTCCGTTAAACTCTGTTCATTTATATTTGTACAAACAATTCTAGAGGTGCTTTGTGGGTGTGGGCCGGGTTTAAATGGCTGCTCTGGTGGGTTGTAGGTTCTCTTTGCCGGTGGGGCAAATAAAAAAACAAAAAAATCAAAATATGATGTTGCTTAATGTAGGATTGATAATGTAAATATAACAGGTAAAGTTGGGTCAGGGAGGGGTACGTTGTGTGTGTGCATGCTGTGTTCCTGCTCTTGTGTCTTGTACTTTGTAACATGCTCCCTGTACTTGTGTGATTTGATCAATTGTTTTTATTTCAATGATGTCGGGGGTGGGCGCTTATAAGCTTTTGCTTCAGCAAAATAAACTAATAAACTAAAAACTAAACTAAACTAAACCGGAATTAGCCAAAAGGCTATTTTTCATCCGTAGTCCCTGGACAGATGTAAATAGTCTCCCTAAGACAATAAAACATTAAAGTCAGTGCAATAAAATACAACGTATGCAATAAAATACATCTATAACGTTCTTAGATGTAGTCATGTTCATTCAGACATACTGCCAACTCTTGTGGTGCAGAGACCCGGGCAACAAGTCGAGCTCGCAGCCCAACTCCGGAGAGCTCTCTGTCAGCCACAGGAACATTCTCAGGGGCCTCCTCTGAGAGGCCCCTGAGAATGAGGGGAGGCAGATGGAGGCTCTCCCTCCTGCTCCTCTTCCTGCTCTTCCTCCTCCTCCTCCTCCTCCAGGACATCTCCTGCTTCCACACAGATACAGTATTATGGAGGAGGCAACAGGCAGCAATCACCTTCAGATCGAACCGAGGGCACGCAGAAAAATGGAGCACCATCGCGTTTTGAGTGCCCCAAATGTGTGCTCTACAATGTTCCGACCCCTGGTGTGGTGGCGGTTGTACCGTGCTTCCATTTGACCTGTTTCAAACACAAAATGACATTCAATTCATTACATTATGTACATTTTTTAATGTTGCAGGAATTAAGTGTCTTACTGGCCAAAGGCTGGCGGTACGGTGTCATTATGGTAATGGAGTGCTGCAGACACGGGTACCCCCATCACCTAACAGAAAGAATCACTGGGGTGGGTACAGAGCCTTCTTAAATAAGGGTGACTTCCGGAGAACTAAAGCATCATGGACAGAGCCCACAAAAATGTCAATAAAATGACTCTCAGCATCGCTCACTCCCTGCAGGACCAGGGATGGAAACTGTTTCCTGTTCGTGTAAAATCTTTTTTGTGGCTCTGCAGGGGGGACAACACAGATGTGGGATCCGTCAATGGCACCGGCGGCATGCTGTAAGGCCTCGTGACCAGCGAGCCGGGCGAAGCCAGCTCCCACCTGTTCCAGGCCATCTTCTTACAACAAATTTGTAACTAGGGACGTTTTCAATATATCAACATTTAAAATGACGGAAAATACAAATGCTACTGTAAGCAGTAAGCTGCCCTCCAGTGGTATCACTTGAAAACTATGACAATTCTTTTTAAGCAACCATGACTGTGTTTTTGACCAAACAGGCGTAAGAAGATGTTGGTGTTGGACAGCCTGCCGAGGCTAATTGTGAATCACAAGGTCGTATTGAAGGCCAAACTCCGCCATGTTACCCTGGCACTCAGCGAAGAGGTACGTTTTGTCTCCAAGCTTTTCAGGCAGTTTCCAATTGAAAGGGTCTATATTTGGACCTTTACCGAGTGTAATGTAGCATATAATGTTCCAAATTCAGCTAACTGTGTTGTCCTCCTCAGGTGATGAATCCGCGCACGGGTCTGTCTATGAGTGCCATTGACTGCATCGCCCGGCTCTTCATCCATCTCGATGGGAAAGGCCCTCCTGCAGCGCCTGCCTGGGGCCAAACACCTAAACCTCGTCCGGAACAAGATTAACGTGGCCCTGGACTGCGATCGACATGCTGCTCACGCGGGGACACAGGTAAGTAATCGCACATTTGCATCATGTTTACTGCACTGAAAATGTCCAGGTTGTTCGTCTTTGTATTGGGTTTGGGACTTTTCCTTAGCTCAGACTGTATTCATCGCGACACCATTGGCACACACAGACCTTTTTTCAAACTTTCGCTCACAAGGACTACAACCTCAGATAGATGCACGAGTAATGATTTTATTGAATGTTTAACGAGTAGAATGAAAGCCGTTCTGGGGAATCGTTAGGGTAAGCTCCCGGGCTCGCGTCCCCGTACCTGTAAGAAAACAGAAGAAATTAATAAAGGGAGGGAGGGTGGGGCGGGAAGCCCCGAACGAGAAAAGAAGTTACAAGAGAAGCGGAGCATGTGCCTCCTGCACGAGTGAAACTTGCCGAGCCAGGCCCGAAAGAAGGCGGAGCGAACTCTGAGCAACGAAGGGAGCCGATAGGCACTATTTGCTCCAATTTTCTGCCCCTGCACGACGGAAACTTGGGTGTAAATTGGGTAACAGATAAGCATGGTTAACAGGGAACAAGGGATCACTGGGCGGAAGGCAAGGATAAAGGAGACCTGAAGCTTTGACTTTGGAGCAGCAACCACAGCTTCCCAAGCTTACCGGGAAGCAAGACGATCGACTGGCTGTATGAAATAGCAGGCAGGAAGGCAACGGAGGTAGGAAGTTCCTGAGAGAAGCTGCAGCTGGGCGAAACCAGTATCCCTTGAGGTATGCGGAGCACGCTTTGGACGGCTGACAATCTATACAGAGAAACTGAGACCCCCAAAAACAGCTGAGAAGGAATCGCTGGCATCCACAGTAGCAACTCAAATCTGGGGGGACGTCTCAGAACCCGCATCGAACCAATCTGGATGGGGCATTTCCACGCCTGCGAAGGAATCTAGACAGGGCAACTCGGTACCTTTGAAGGAACCTGGACGATGTCTTCGACCTGCTAAAGCAGGGGCAGATCCTGGCAAACCACAGAAACCGGAAGAAAAAGTAGGCATCCCGGTGCCAGGGAAAGGTAAGAACGGAAAACTGGGCAAAGCAGTGCCACGAAGATCGGCAGTGGGTAAGGTTTGCGAAAAAGTAGGCAAAACAGAGCTGGAAGGGATAGAAAGAGATATCTGGCAACACGAGGCCAGTGGTGGCGGCGCCAGGGGCGCTGTTGGCACGGGTCCTGGGAGGTGTGGGCCGTGACCCGGATGAGGCGGAACGATGAAGGAGCGGTGAGAGCTAGGCGGTTGCCCGCCTGAGCCAAACATCAGCCTAAACAGCGTGCTTTTTGGATCCGAATGCCGGTAGGAGATGCCTGCGTTCCTCTGCGCCCTCTGAAAGCCTGCGACGGTCCATCCCGACATCCTGGGGGAGAGATTCCAGCGCGAAGGTGCTTGGGATCGATTACGAGGAGAACCGTGAGGCGGCGGAGAGCGGCATCCGGGCAAGCGGCTAGCTCCGGAGCTAGCGCTAGGAAGTAGAGTGGCATCGAGCCTGCCGGGGCTAAGACGGTGAGAAGGATGGCTAGGCGGCCGGGAATCCACTGACGGGGGGTGCGGCGCGGACGACCGGGGCAAGGGCGGCAGATAGCATGAATCAGCGTGAGCCGAGACGGCCTGAGCTAGAAGGAGGCGAGCTAGCCCGAGCAAGCAGGAGCAGATATAACATGAGTTAGCGTAGCCGAGTCAGCAGAAGCTGAAATGTAATCGTGCAGAATAAACTGAAGCTGTAGCTAGAGCTGGAGAAATAGTCGTCAATATCTTAAATTGTATGGGGTGCCCCGAGCCGGGCTGCCCCTTCCTTTTAACTGCCTTGTTTGGTGTTAAAAGCCTGATTTTTTTTTTTATATTATAACAGACAATAAAAGAGGAGGCCACTATTAAATGAAAATGTTAGTTGCATCCAAACTCATTTCTGAATATATTTGTAGCATCCCATTTCTCCACAGGGACGAGTTTATCAGCACAATTCACAACTTTGGGCTCTTTTTTCAGTCACCTGAAACTTCATGATATTGATACAAATGCTTTATAATTAGATGCACAGTCTTTTTTCACACAAAGCCCAGAGTTGGACAGGGTTTAATTCAAAAGCATTCGATTGAACTCACACTGGCATTAATATTATGGCATAAGCTTAGCTGCAGTTTTGGCAGAAACTGTCCAAAATTCTTTGCTTGTTGTGTTCAATTTGCTTTTGAAATGTCTGTAAATTGTAAGAAAAAGAATATGCACACTATTTTTTCCATTGTGGCATTAAAAAGCAGTAAATCTATCGGCTGCCTTTTTTCAGTGGATCTTCTCAGCACATGTTTTCTGTGAATCTGAAATGCATTTATTTAGAGCCTACTGAGGATTTGAGGGGGGGGGGGTTTGATAAAAAAATACAGTGTGCATACACTAAAATGGCCACAATTTGTTTCCACAATATTTCCAGCAGAGCGGACCCTCCAATTAGTGGTCCTTAGGGACAAAGTTAACAGAAAAAACACAAATAAAAAGTATGGCAGACCATGTCAGGTTCAACTCATACTTGAGACTTTGGGTCCCCGACTATAAGGACAAAATCATGTTTTAATGCTCCCTAAAACAGACATGGAGTCGCATTTCACTTCATTCACTGAGTTTGGGGTAATCCTGTTCACTTTGGTCATTTCTGCTGAAGCGCTTCAAACTGTCTTCCACATTTAAACCTGTTCTGATTTGTATTCAATTCAAGTTATGGAATTACTCATGTGGGCCCTTTAAGCCCCTAGACTGAGCTTTGAAGCTTTGATACATTTGAAACAAAGAAAGCCTCACAGAAATGATCACGAAATACGGTTTTATTAGACAAAGGAGTGAACATTTTATTACAGTTTGAACTGCTATTACAAAATGCAGCTCTACAATCCATCACTTGTACCTTAAATAAAATCATGGGAATGGAAACGTGCTTGTCCAGTATATAAAAATACCACCACACCATCATGGGTTTGTTGGACACCGAGTTTCGTCAACAGCCTCCCGCTGCCCATTGACAGAACATGTGCGGTCCGCAGGAGAGCGGGGGGATTAGCGGCGCCCCCAGCAGGCGGAGCAGGGGAGTGGCAGATGGAGGTCAGGATGGGGTGCTCTGACTCTGCTGTGTCTCTCCACCACAGGGCGGTCATTCTGTCCCTGCCCCGGCGGACAATCCCGTCCCACGCTGGG
The DNA here is from genome assembly GCA_007210695.1 of Neogobius melanostomus. Classification (NCBI taxonomy): domain Eukaryota; kingdom Metazoa; phylum Chordata; class Actinopteri; order Gobiiformes; family Gobiidae; genus Neogobius; species Neogobius melanostomus. The sequence goes on along the minus strand of VHKM01000501.1, from coordinate 1,456,915 downwards.
AGACAGTCAGCGGATCTGCACCGGCCCGGAGAGCGTGGGGATGATGGCAGCCGAGAGCAGGAGGTCAGCGGGCAGCGCCAGGCGGGAGGTACACATTTCAGAGCCGTTAGTGTTTGGAAAGAACTGTCGGGCTGAAAGGCTCTCAAATTATGTCTGGAAAGAGCTCATGCTTCAAATCATTGCATATTTTAGCAGAACACAGGGCGACTGAAATGTGAGGGACTAAACTGATTCTATAATAATTAGCTGAAATAATAATCCGAAGTAGTACATTCTACCGTGTTTGTACGTGTTGAAACGGCTAGTAAATGACCGCCATAGTGTACTGCGAAAGGTGACCGAGAGGACGCTGTAATCCAAATATGGTCATTTCCTTTCCGGGACACAGCCGTGGCTATAAAAGGCAGCGATTCACAGGCGCATGTGCAGACGTTACAAAACTTTAGGGTCATTTTCTCATTCCACTCCTGCAACAACATCTCCACTTTAGTAGCTCATAGAGACGCCAAACGTCCCAGTCTTGGACTCAACAATAAGTCTCTAGACTCGAGATACTTTATAAAATATACATGCTAAAAAGTAGAATAGTGAGCAGTCGTCATTCTTTTATACACATCACTTTACTGATCATTCTGTTTTGGAGGTCAGACGTGTCTCTCCACTATCGATTTATTCTTGAAAGCGCTCTCTCAGAAATGGCCGTATCTGTGATTTATTTCCAGAGTATAACCGTGAGGCCGGGTCGATATAGTATTTGGCTAAAAAGCTGAAAAGGAGTCTGGACGCTCATGGTTTATCGCAGTGCAGTGTGCTCACTCCTCCATCGGACCACTTAAGCCACAAACATAAATCGCACAGTAGAGCCACAGGGAGCTCCAACACAGAGCCCCCACTCAAGGAGAAGTCACATTCAGCTGTATGTGCTCATGAGCAGGTCTGCGCCAGGTGAGCTCACACGGTAGCACAGTGGTTAGCGCTTGTGCTTCACAGCAAGAAGGTCCCGGGTTCGATTCCCACCTGGACGGGGCCTTTCTGTGTGGAGTTTGCATGTTCTCCCCGTGTCTGTGTAGGTTTCCTCCTGTTTCCCCTACCACTAAAAACATGTACAATAGGTGACTAGCCAGGTGATTCTGACCATCAGCCTGGCTCCACATCTGGAGATGGGTACCCGGGCGGAGCACTGCCGCTGCTCACTGCTCCTTACAGGTCGCCCCAGCGGCATCGAAGGATGGGTCAAATGCTGAGGACAAAATGTTTCAATATTTTTTTTCTTGACAGATATTTCGATTCCATTTGCGGTTTTAATATTTTATATATAGGCTATGTTTAAATCATTGTCTCATTTATAACATTTTAGCTTCATCAGCAAGAGGCGCAGGGCTATTTTAGGAGTTGTCAGAAAAAACGACTTAGTTTTAATCATTCTCTAATAAACGTGGCGCTCTCTCACTCTTTATCCCTCCCTTTTCAGCTACATGAAATCATTCACCAAATCACAAGCTGCAAAAGCTGCTTGTTTTATGAAAATCGGCCTCATATTTACGATGACCACTCTTCTCCTTGAGGAAATGACTATTCCGTGAACCATTCTGACCTGCCGCTAGTGAAACACTCGTTGTTACTAGCGGTCAGAATAGTGGGAGGTTTGCTCAGCCCGAGACACATGTGGAGTTTACAGACACTTCTGATTGGCCAACAGCCAAAGGCAGCGATCATTTTGATTAGTGAACATGTCTGTCACTCAAACGACGGAGGCGCAAGGCAGGAAAAAAATAAAAAATAAAATGTGTGTACACACACCCCTGCTCCAAAATGTCATCAAATTGTTCCTTCAGTTTGTAATAAAGCCGCATTTTGAAATAAACCTCTCCAATGCATTATGTTATACGTTATTACATTTTGAGAAAGTTATTATTTCTATTTTCAAACCACACTGGATCGACTGGATCATAAAGAATTCCCCAGTGGTGAATTGGCACATTTTCTTTAGCGTTTTCACCTAAATGATCCATCTTCTTCTGCCTGTCTATAGTCTCAGGCACAGCAAACAAATGTTCTTCAACATACCTGCAATAAAAAAAGAAGAAAAAAAAGAACTAATTTATCCAGCTTAATCCGCTCTATCTCGACCGGTTTCTGTTTTCAACCACTTCAAAACAACTTGTTCCTGTTGAATAACTATTTTATTTGTGCTAATTACACATTTCAAATGTTATGTTTTCATTACTGTCTACACTGCGTTCACAGTTATTATGCAAGTGATATTTTTCTGTTAGAGGATCATTTGAATGTGACTGAAAAAACCTCCCAATGATACGGTATCTTTTTCAAAAATAAATATAATAAACAACTTAAAATTTACTGTTCAGAATTATTATGCACAGCAGCGTTTCAATAGAATTTATAGGTTGTAAAGAACTGAAAATGGTCATTTGTTGAATTTGTAGCATTAGGAGGTCATATTTACTGAAATCAAAAGCATTTTCAATCAACAGGTCAAGTTACATTTTAACATAGGACCCTTCTTTGATAGCAGCTTCAAAATTCTTAAATTCATTGAACTTGTGAGTTTTTGGAGAGTTTCTGCTTGGATTTCTTTGCAGGATGTCAGAATAGCCTCCCAGAGCTGCTGTTTGGATGTGAACTGCCTCCCACCCTCATAGATGGAACACAGTGTATGGTCTACTTAAAGGGGGGTATTATGTAAAATGGACTTTTTCAAGCTTTATATCATGTTATTATGTCATTCCCTCATTAAACACATGCCTGGAGTGTTGCCTTGGCTCATTCACATATTTTTGAGTAAGGTGTAGCTATGCCTCAGTCCTCCTAGGAACGCCCCCACCTCCTGGAGACGCCTCTGGATCTTTCGTCACCAGCCAAGCCACCAACCACTGCTCCTCAGCTCAGCAGAGCCCCCTCCCCGCACAGTAGTGTTGTTTAGATGCCACAGCAGTGTGCTGAAGGGGGCGTGTCGGAAAGCTTCTTAAAGAGACAGAGGCCTATTTCAAGACGTTCAGTACAGCCATTTTGAGAGAGCAATTTTATTCAAGGCAGTTATTTTAATTTACTGCATATACAGACCAACAGAAGGTTACGTCATCATTGTAGTATGCTATAGACTGGTGCTATGTGATTGAAAAAGCATTATACCCCCCTTTAATGCTGATCTGACGATGTGAAGAGCTTAATGGTTGGATTCAAAGGGAGACTTGTGGTGTTGCTATGAATATGTTGATTATCATTGTTAATTTTATGTCTAGATCCCCTTTGTAAATGAGATACTACATCTTTTCCTACAAAGAAATACATCATAAGAATCTTCAATACAATTTAAGATCAATTTAGAAAAAAAATAGATATTTAAACAGTTCGTGGCAGAAAACAAGCAGTCGTTGATTTATAACATAATTAACAGCATTGTACGGGATGTAAATAATTCACTGGAAGAGACTTCTGTGTTTAGAACTGAAAGGATAAAACTTTCCCTCTTACAGAACTGACCTGTGTCTTATATTAACCAATGGATAAATAAAGGTTTAAAGCGGCCTCGACGTGAGAAAAGGTCTCTGAAGTGCCGCGCTGCACTAACCTGGCAGAGCCAGATTGATATTACAGTACCAATGACATTAGCTATTAGCTAACACTATCATTCTGGGATGGCTCCGGCTCGTATCGTTTGGAGAGGACTGGATCACGCACATCCCAAATCCTTTGCATATTTACCTTTGAATAATGTTACGTGTGTTTGTAAAGTATGTTGCCGTGTTGTTAAATGGTGTCCATATAGTCCCAATGACATATGGTTTGAATTCAGAGAGTTTGGGGGAGCAGCACAAGATGGATTCTCTTGTGTTTGTGAACTCAGTAATACTGTGAGAATTTAGCTCGCAGACAAGGTCAACGCTACACGGCGTTAGTGACGCCTAGACCAAGGCAGCGTCTTGGTCTAGGCGCTGCCTTGGTCCTCCACCACTGGTACTTTCCACATAGGCCTACATATCCTAAACTAATTCAGTACTTCTGTGCCTTTTGCACATTTATTACATTGACAAAAAATATAACTAAATATATCCAAGGTAATTAACTAAATGGAGGGCGCTCCAAACAGGCCTTTTTTATCTCATCAAGACAAACATAAATACCCACTTAAATGATAAAAGTAAAATAAGAATACTTTCAAAACTAAGTGTACGTCAAACTAAACGTGAAACTTCTCATATGAATACTGTTGTTGCCTTGTTAGTGTGAAACATTTCCCCTGGCTGCTGTAGTAACTCCCTGACCACTTCCATCATAACATCACAACATGAGATCACACACACACAGCTGCCAATCACTGCATCACCTCCCACTGCTCCTGTCAAAGCTCCATTAGCCCCAGTGATCAACACCAACGCAAACACGTCAGCCAATTACTTTCACAACTAGGTCAGTGATTAGAGTCCACAAGCTTCTTCACCACTCTATCATCTCCTTGATTCAACATGTGTAAATATAAAGACAAATGTATCGTTAAGTGGCAATCTGAATAATGTACAGAAGCACATATTAATGTATGGGATTTTTATGTGATATATGAGCTATAAAGATTTCTTCAGAGGGGATTTGGATAGCGCTAGTGGAGTATGCAGCACAATTGTTTTTAATTGTTTATATCATTAACTTATTGTTTTTGATACTGTCTGTCCTGTCTGTTGGGACTTTGTGTTTTTGTGACTGTGATGGTGAACCAAAGAGAAATTTCCACCCAGGTGGACAATAAAGTTAAATCTAATCTAATCAGTCTTTTATCAAGACAGGTGCTTAATAGTGGGTGTAAGCTGGACAATAGAATAATGTTATTTGTGGGCGTGTTGCTCTTAATTTGCCATTTTAAATGGTGTGCATGACTGTATTCAAGACCCAAATATGATGTGTAAATCAGTTCATCCAGGATTTCATGACTATTAACGCAAAATCAAGCAAACTCCGCCATATCAGTGCAGCATTGCAACTTTTCTCCCGCTTCTGCTCCGCCTATCTGACTAAATATTTAGATTGCTTCTTTCCCCCGTGATGTGGTGGCGTTTGTGTGAGGGGCTGTTGCTTTCTTTGCAGCGCGAACAGCAGCTAGTCAGTCACTGCTGTTGAACCAGAGCTGAAGCTCAATGTCGATGTGTGAAATACATTCGTCCTTTGGTCTGTTCTGGAGTCTCATTCAGGGCTCTGTTTTCTCAGGGCTGTGTGGACTCAGAGCCTGCTCTGCAAAACGAGTTCCCCAGTTCACATGAATGTAGCATCTGTCATTACCTTAAAAATTCAAATAAAAATATCTTCTCCTCCCAACATTTGTATAATTAAAAATAATCCATCTAAATAAGTCAAAAGCATTCAAACCTGTCATATGCACTTTCAGTAAAGGGGGGTGGGACCTGGTTTATGAAACTGAAATGACAATAGAATAAGCCAGACTTGGGCAAACCAGCCGAGCTTATGGAGTACGCCAGTTTTCTGAAATACTGTAGCCCTCAGGAGAAGAAGAAGTTCAACTTGATTTTCAGTTACAACATTAGGTCAGGGTTTCTGAAGGCGGCAGCAAGTCAAATGTCATGCCATTTTAATACTAATTAAATATTATAATTTTAATGCCACAAATCCAAAAAATCTGGGCATATTTCATTTTGTATGATTTGTAAACATTCAAACAAACAGGGTAATGAATTTAGTTTGGAATTTAGATATTCCAAACTAAATTGGGCACGGCGGGTGACTGTTTGTGTTGAGTCAAAACTGCAGCTGAGTGGATTCTGTCTCGAAGTGAAAAGGATATTTTCTTTTTAACCTGTTACCTGCCACCTTAGGGTTAGGCTTGGGTTTAGGGTTAGGTTTAGCAATTATGCATATTCAAATCCCAAAGCGTATTGACTGGAGAGCTTACAGCCTAAATGCCGGTATGATACCTCATTTGAAAGCCAAGACTTTCTAGTTTCTAAAAATATGTGTGTGATCTGTGTGAGTGAAACACAACTTACATTACATTTGCCGTTCTTAACCCTAAGCATAAGCCTAACCCCTGATCAGGGGTGACAGCAAGTAACAGGTTAATGACTTTCAAGGCCTTCATTTGCATAATTCTTTTAATGACTTTTAATACCCCTGTATGTAACAGCGCCCCCTAGTGTGACCAACCAGCCCCGGTCTCCTGTACAAACCACATTCCCACAGTAATACATCAAAATAAAAAAACACAATCCTTTGCTGACTACATCCCGTTCTATATCAGGGACAGAAATAAAATCATCTCTAAAACATAACATATGAGCAAAAAGTGAAGTGTTGCAAAAAGCCGCGCGGTGATCCATATATCGGCTGAGAAATCCCGCGCCGCGCTGATGCAAGACGCCTCTCGAAAAATGTAAAATGTAAAGCACTTTCACTGAGGCACTCGGGGCTCAGAATGTTAATCTGTCCACAAATACACTTGGCAGCGCGGGCAGGCTAACGTCTCGCGGCGAAGTTTGAAGACGGAGGGGTGTTGGGGGGCTACAGATTTGAGGAGCAAGCAAAACAAATGTCCCCAAAACAAAGTGGCGTTTGGCGGTGGGGATAATGGGGTGCTAAACCTGTCCTCCTACTGCTGACACCAGCAAACTGCGTTTCCAAACAGCCGGAACAGACGCTGCTTTCAAATGCAGTGGGTTTTTAAGACTTGCTCTGGAGGTCATATCCCGTTTCTTCTCTCCACGCTGCACAGAATATAGAATTAAGTATCCCGGCTATTTTTCAAGCTAAACTGCCAGACGTCTAGGAGTCCAATATCAATAAAATGCCTCTTCAAACTTCAGAGACTGCTCTCTGACCATCCAACTACAAAGAGGACATTGTATTCAAAGGGGATGTTATTCATAACCAACTTTGCTCTTGGTGCTCATGATGCATACTCCTCAAGTTTTCAGCACAATCACCTTCTGTTGCACATATCAGCACAAAGAATTGTTCTCAAACAGTGGCATGTGCCTCACTGGTGATACTTGGGCTATTATACAGCCACACTGTAAATTCCAACTCATTGCGCTTACTTGGAATAAGTTGTAAACCCGATGCATAATTATTAAGCCCAATGTTAAGCATTGATTACTAGTAACGCTAGTACGATTAAGAGGGATTTGAAAGTATTCATTACTTATGACACAAGTTCTGATTACTAGACATGTTAGTACAGGCAACTGGGAGTTCCTAGTACTGATTACTTTTGTTACTTAAAAATGGTCTTAACCTGTACTATTATTCTTAGTAATGGTTACTGAAATATTCCTGTTCCCTTTATGGTTTATTTGTTTTTCCCATTAATGTTTCACAAATTTAGTACAAGATATAAATGTTGTAATAAAGCAAAACAAAGAATAGTTATAAAGTCAATTTATTTAACATTGAACAGTGTAAAACACATTTTTAGATGCAATTAATGACAGAACATTGCCATTTCTGCAGTTATAGTTTAAAACAGTCCAAACAGGTGGATTACAGTAGTCTGTACTGAGCCGATGAAGCTGAGGAGCTGAAGTGTCTCTGAAGGTTCCACAGACTCTGTACTAGGGATGGGAATTGATAAGATGTTATTGATATCAATGCCATCAATAATTTTACCTATCGATTCGATTATTTATCGATTCTCTTATCGATACCTGACTTGTCTGTGTGTTGGGGAAAAGCAAGGAATGAATGTGCTTTTGATAAACTTATCAAAAAAGACACATTGTTAGTTTTCCCAAGAAAAAATATTCATTAAATTAAGCAAGTTTCCAAATATACTGTGGCTCCTGCTGCACTCAGCCTGCCTGGCATCCTCTAAAATATAATGGTAACATTTGTACTTTTCAACAAGTGTCTGTAACTTGTAACAGACTGATGCTGTTTTGTAACACCTAAACAACAGGACTCGGTCTCAGCCCAAACCCTACAGATTTTCAACTATTTCTTCTTCATCCGGCGCTACATTCTCCTTCCCCCTGTCCGTGTGAACTACTTCTGTTGCAGCGAGAGATCAGCCGATCCGCTCACAGTGCGCTCAGGGCGGGGACGGGCAGAGGTAGACCCGCTCACAGTGCGCTCAGACCGGGCACAGACAGTCTCGGACCCGGGCTCAGAGCACAGTGGCACGGGGAGACAGCGGGCGCAGCAGCGAGGCACTGAACCCCGTGTGTCATGTCAATAGCGACGTATTGAAAGTTTGGAAAGAAACTCCAAGCCAATACAGCAGCAAAGCGAAAACGTAGAACTGACACGTTTATTGCAATGGACTGTTTTAATTGACGACACGTCTCTCGTGAACGCGTAAAACAGAGGGGAAGGGTGAAGCGGAGAGCTAAGGGTAGAATTGAGATTGGGCCGATGGCCTGCTTACTTCGAAACAGCATCAACAGACTCGGAGAACCACATCATTACGCACGAGCGTCTAGCTCCGCGGTGCAGTATGGTGTTCGAAAAGGGGGAAAAAGAGTGTTTTCAGAGCGGGAGCATCGATAAGAGGGATCGATAATGAAGTAGACGTCCAGTTCCGATGCTTTGCTCAAACAGAAGCGGGTCTACTTGTAGAACCGGTTCTCAATTCCCATCCCTACTCTGTACATGCAGCAGGTTCTGCAGACTCACAGCAGGAGCAAGGGGATCTTTGTAAATCACTGTCAAAGCTCACTCCTCAAAGTCTTCATCAGCGTGGTCAGATTTCTGTAAGACATATGAAGAACAAAAATACTTTAGTTGTGAGTCCCTATGGCAAGACCAAAACCTACAGATTAAATGTTGCTTTGTCTCATCCAAACATCTCAGCTCTGACTCTGTCTCACTTCAGTGTGTTCAGCTCCAGTCTCAGTAGATCCTTCCACACACAAACCATTCACAAATGTTATTCACATCCAACTCATGGCCAATTTGTCCAAATATAACGATTAGTGCTGTCTTACCTACTGCCTGGATGCTGAGTCAGTGTCTAAATCTTCACAGCTGTCACTGTCTGGAAAAAAGAAAAACTTTAATCATAACCACTAGTATTAGATTATTTTTAATGCTGTGAGTTGTTAAATGGTGAAACTGAAAAATATAATATGCTATTTTGTGGACATGCTGCACCTGATTTAACATTTGAAATAAGGAGTATTACAGTAATAGGGCCTAAGCTAATATGTAAATGCTGCATGAGTAAAAAAAAATACACAAATGACTGTGCTGCTGCTGCACTTTTTCACGTGAGCAAACACTTATCTATTTTCTGTCTTTAAATGACAAGTCTGGAGCTTTACTACTTATATTACTACTAATATTAGACATACCACTGTGCGGTCACCAAATTAAATAACAAATGTGTTATAAGGTAGAGCAAGAGTGTTGTTGTACACAGTAAATGCTCCAGTGTTAATTTGACACTGTTTGGTGTGAATGACACTCTTCAGTGTTAACTACAGGTCAGACACCATGAGTGACAGTAACATGACACTTAATACAATGTGCTCTTTGTTTGCAGTAAAAAGGCAGAGGCCTCATTGCTCTTCAGTCACAGAGCGACAGGTGAAGAAGGAAGTCATGGAGATTCTGCTTTAGACAGAACTCCTGATGGAAATACAAATTTAGTACTGAAACTTATATTTGTTTGTTTATATCAAGTATTGAAGGTAAATAAAAACATCTTAAAGTTACAGAATGTGTTTTGGTTTATATATTTATAAAACGCATTCACTTCTATCCAGTGTAGTAGGTCATGTGTGTCCCAGTTCCTCTGAGTCATGGTGGACCATGACAGATGTGGACAGGACTGTGGTAGATCTACTTTTACTTTGGAGAAAACAGTTACTATAGTAACTGTTGAAGAAATGAACTTCTTCTGTAACATCTGTCCACATCAGTCCTGCTGCACCACGACTCAGAGGAACTGGGACAAACATGGCTCTACAGCAGATACAAATGACAAGGTTTTTTTTTATTATACATAATATAAAAGTATATAAAGAGTTTCACCTCAAACTCAAACACTTAGTTTTTGTCTTTACTTCGTATATCCATCAGAAGTCTGAAGCTCTTTCTAAAGCAGAATCTCCATGACTTCCTTCTTCACCTGTCGCTCTGTGACTGAAGAACAATGAGGCCTCAGCCTTTTTACTGCAAACAAAGAGCACATTGTATTAAGTGTCATGTTACTGTCACTCATGGTGTCTAACCTGTAGTTAACACTGAAGAGTGTCATTCACATTAACACTGAGAAGGTGTGAACTATATAGACACCAAACAGTGTCAAATTAACACTGGAGAATTTACTGTGTACTTTTCAAATATAAAAAAATATTGAAAATAGTAACAATACATCAAACTCTTAAAGCAATCACAAATATATCCAAAGACACACTTACCTTAAGTTGATTAATGAGAAATAAAACAGGAAAGGTCCTGTTTTCTGCTGTTTCTGCTCGATGATACACTGAGGGCTGTTGAACACTTCTCTTCTGAATTCAAAACAGTTCAGAGTAATCTGATTGGCTGATTCTGCACATGTAACATGTGAACTGAACCAATCCCGGGCAACATAAGTTATAGCTTAGTTTAGTCAGTTACAGTTACTAGACAGTCAAGTTCCCGTTACAAGGGGCTCAGTAGAGGACACTGGGGATGTTAGTGAGAGTTACTAAAACCATGTACTGGATAAAAAGAAAAGCAAGTAAAGCCAATGTTGAGCCTATATTATTGAAAACTGGCAGATCCTAGTAAATGGGACAGAATCTTACAATGGATACTTTAGAATGAGCGTGAGCATAACAGGACTACAAATAATCATTACTGGCATCATGTAAAGTTAGTCAGTACTGGCAAAACCATATCACTGGAACGGAAACATGTTGCAGTAAAATGGAAAAGCAATTAATCACAATTTTCTCTTGATAATGTACTTCTTACATGGAATAGAGGGTAAATGCTGAAAATGTCAGGTCTCCTAGTAATTATAACACTTTATTTCATGTTACGACCGTAATCGGAATGTTTCCTCCGGGTGCGACGGTTTCCCCTATCTCCAAAAACATGCTGGTCAGGTGGTGGCGCGGCTCAGGACTAACACCTGAACACAATTTCGTTGTACTTAATAACTTATAGGTACTTGTAGGTTTTTAGGTACTTCTTCATTCAAATCATGGAATTTAGGTTTTACTAACGCATTTAATAGGGATGCACCGATACCAGTATTGGCTCGATACCACATGCTTGTACCAGGGCTGCCAACTTTTGACCAAAGCTTGGAGTGAGACTTCGGGGGTTCACGTGGTGGTTGGGTGCTGATCGGCAATTAATACATATTTCCAGTATTTCCTGTATTCTGGTGTATTTTCAATGATTCTTTTTGCTGATTAATATTTCAGTTATAGCATTGATATTTATCTAAACCCCAAAGAGATAGGATGACTAAATTGAAAAAAAAAGTTGTTGGCAGAGAGGGCAGCAAGGGCAGACCATAGACATATTATTAATAGACCGTCAATACTCACTCCTCCCCGTTTACCACAATTACCACTAAACACAGACGTTACTTACCCACTGTTTTTCAGCCACTTCGAAAAGCTTTTTTCATCCCTACGTAATCTTTCTCCTTCTCAATCTTCCGTTTTCTGTTTTTTGCCCCCGAGGGCTTTTTTTTCTGCCTCTCCATCTCTAGGTCCTTGTCAGCAGATGGCACCACGAGTGAATAACGATTTTGCTGTTGTTGGTGCGATGGTGCGCTGTCAAAGCAGTGGGGCGCTGTTGACGCTATGGGGCGCCGCTGTCAAGTGCTATGAGGAAATGGCCTAGGTCAGTGGTTCCCAAACTTTTTGGAGCCGTGTACCCCCTGAAGCTTTAGGTGACGAGTCGCGTACCCCCTTTGACACGATTGAAAACACTGGGAATATCACATGTAATATTATGTTTATTTCCTCCATTATTACAGTGAACTCGAGCAGGTTTTCCACATTCAATATTTTTTTTGCTCGTCTTGGGTGATTAAGGCTATTAAGAATATGTAAATACAAAAACATGTTATCAGGCTGAGTGTGTTGCTTTGTCCCAGTGGACCAGGACTCTGCTGCTTTTGTCACTCATTCTGAACATCAGACTCTGGTTTGGACTCTCTGGCCCCGCCCCCTCAGTCGTACTGTCAAACCACCAGTACAGACTCAAATGTGCTGGTTAAAGCTTTTGTTAAAGGGAAGATAATGTATACACAGGCCATTACCATCTATGCATGTGCCACCGCACATCAGCTCGTAAATGTAAATGTATGTGTCAGATACAAAGCCACGGGTTTAGAGGCAGAGGAGGGACAGCCACAGACGCTTCTCCTTCTCCCATCGCTCCTCGGATCAGAATGAGAGGAAAACTCCTGTTGTAAATGGAAGTCACCTGATGGTGATGGTCTGACGGTGCACAGGCTCCTCTGTCTTTAGGACAGATACAGTATTACAGAAATTGCTAGTCGAAAGGCGCTGTCCCTTGTGCGCCAACTATATTTAAATATTTTTTTCTCTCTATCGTATTAGTGCCCCGTCCTTTTGGCGCCCCATGCATGGCATATATTGCGTATGCCTTATTTGCGCCACTGGGCAGACGGTATTGAAGACTACAATGATTTAATGTGCAGTACAGTACAGATTATACTGAGGCTATGTAGACACTCAACAGAAAACTAAACCTAATGTCATTTTGTCAGCACCAGCCAAACTCTCATCAGTTGAACATGGACATGATCATGTTCTTTATCAACTGTTTGCTCATAATCAATGTCCACACTGAAGTTACTCACAACAAGCTCATGTCTGTACTCCACAGAGCCAATCACACGCGAGGCTCTGTGATAGAAGGACCAATCAGAGGTGAGAGATCGTTAGACAGACGGACCAAACAATAGCGCAAGAGGAGCTTTCTCACATACACACACATGCTTAGGCGCAGGGGGGCCACGGACAGGCACACAAATAAAGCGCTGCTAAACGTCAGGAATATTTTTTGGTTGAGCGTGAGATATGAGGAGTGTGGCGCGAGAGCGTGTGAAGGCACTCAGAAGCGTGTGTCTCACGGCGAAAGTGTGAGAGTTGGGAGCCCTGTTGTAACAATACTCGAACTCATTAATGTGGTCTCAAGACCAGACACCGATACCACTCGATGTGGCTCCTCTCAGCTGAGGAGAGCCAAGAGCAATAAACTGGAGAATATTTAAGTGTGGAAATACAGTATTCCACATAGAGGTGACTTTATTACAGACTACACTCCCTAAACCAGTCTGTGCTGGATTTAACCAGAGCTAAATGTTGTCTTCACTGTACCCCAGCGCTGGGTCTGCAGTGTTCACAAGACGACAGATTAATGTAGCTATCTAGCTAGCGGCTAACGACTCAAGCGATTCTTAAGCCGCTTAGAGACATCTTTAAAACAAATCCAGCATCTAAAGAGTAGGCCTACCCAGATTTACAGCATGTCATTTAGCTGCTTCAGGACAAAAAATGACCAAAATGTTGTACTTGCTATAGCCTACTAGTCTGGCTAACGCCAGACTGCTGTGTGCGCTCGAATCTTTTCGAGCTTCACAACAGCCTGGGGACCATGGCCGACATTTTTCCATGGACCAATCACAGAACGAGGAGGGACGGTAAGACGATGACGCGCTATTTGACATACGGAAGCTTGTAGTTTGTTTAGGGATAAAAAAATAAAAAAATATTTACGGATCCAACATGACAGCAGCAGACGCGATGCCATCTTTCGATCAAGCTTTAGAACGTGTTCTAAATAGTTTAGCTCAAAAGTTTACAGCAGGTACGTCATACGTCATCTGATACCATGATACGATTGGCTATGGCTACGTGCAGACGCATGAGAGACATTCGTAGCGCCCAATAAACGGCTATGGACAATCGTAAACCACACCTCTCCTACGAGAAAATGAATTGGTGGTCCCCAGACTAAATATCACTTGTGATTTTAGTCTGGCGTTAGCCAGGCTAATAGCCTACGCAAACACACAGCAAAATCCACATGGAGCTGTAGTAAGGTTGATGGAAAAATGGCTAATTTAGTGGCAGAAGTAATAAGTAACTAAATTCTATTTTTGAAAACGGAATAAATAAATAAATAAATACAGGCCCTGAGTAACATTCTGACGTGGGCTGTTCTGTCTGTGATGTTAGTGCAGTGTTTCCATAAATCAACAAAGTGAGACACAAGAAACAAATCACAACATTAAGGCTCGGAAAACAATGGGAGTGAAATTATATTGAATAAGAATTTTAAAAAATGAATCGATCGAGTAGAGTATTATTGCTAACCCATCTGCTGTAAACTGGTCAGTATATAGTGACCTAACTATAATTGAAGAAAAAGGCCTTGTACTCGTAATGACACACGGTTTTGGCGAGTACTCAAATCAAAGTACTCGTACTCATATCCGTTTTAGAAAAATTGGTATCGGTTGCATCCCTAGCTCTTCAGTTGAGCTGGTTCAGAGATTGCTTAGACAGAAAAAACTGTCATCTATCTGTGCTCGTCCCTGCCTGCTGGTATTTGGAAAGTATTTTCTGAGGAAGTACTTGGTTGAGAAGTGCATTAAGACCTTAAATACCTCGTGACATTTGAACCCTTCCCTCTCGACCACTGTCACCTCAGCCGTCATCATCCCGACAGGCCTCTCTAAACAACACAGGGGGGCAGCATGTCCGCCGTTAGCACGTTAGCACGTTAGCCGGTCGCTCGCATGAAGAAGCCACGCGCCGACTGGCCATGTTGTTTACTGGAGCGTGAATGACGAGGCCTGCAGAGTGGCAGATGGGAGCGCTAATTCGGGATCATAATGGAGTACGGAGGCACCGAGGGACGCAGCACCCATGGGCCCTGTCAGCTCAGCTCGGCACCCAGCCCCACAGTTACGTAAGGCTGGCATGAAGGCTGCCGGGGCGGATAATTACCATGTGTCACAAGGAATCTTAACATAGAATGGGTGGAAGAGATGGAGGCATTCGGCATGTTATGACTGGAACACATTTTAGAAAATAAAGAATACATGTTTTGATGTTATCTGTGTTTCTAATTAGCCTTCTGCTTTTTAACGGTGGCAGTGTAGTCCTGGGTTTGATTCCCTGAGCTGTTGGTATGTGGTTAAGGCGAGACACGGCAGGTGAAAACATTGATTGGTCAAAGTGGAGATCTTTTGTTATTTTTTTCTCTCCTAACCTCTTAACCCCCGCCTTAACCGAGTGCATTTTCTCCAGTTCGGCTTTACCCAAATCTAAAAGTGTTTGGACTGGAGCTTACAGCCTTAGGCCAGTGTAATGCTAAGCTAAAACCTACAAAATTGACCTAAACTGATCTTTTTCCCTGAGTTGTTGCTCTGTTGTTGTCACTTATTTGTTACACCAACGCGTTTATTTTTGTCACATTTTTGTTTACTTTTTTGGCTTTTTTCTTGTGTTTTTGACACTTTTTTGCTGCACTTTCATCGCTTTTTGTCACATTTTTGTGGCTTTTTTGGTCACTTTTTGATTATTCTTTGACGTTTTGTCGCGAGGTGGAGATTTCCAGGAAGTAGCTACAACATTGCTTCGCAAAGCCGTCTTTCCCTCGCGCATTCATTCACTAATATTGACATATTTTGTATCCGGAGCAGACTTTCCCTGCAGGGCACTTCCACAAACTGTCCCTTCGGCCGTCAGTCCGTCTGCCTCTGGTTCAGTGGGCAAACCGAAGCATTTCCTGCTTGTCCATTAAATAGCACATTGGGGCTCCTGGCAACCACATGGCCATGGACAAAACCATTTTGTTAATTAATTAGTTATTCTGTGATTTATTGTGTATTATTTGTTCATTTCTGTAGTCGTACGAGCTAGAGCCCCAGCCTCCGTTATGTGCAACTTCTACAGAGGGACTATAGAGAGCATCCTGACCAGCTCCATCACTGTGTGGTTCTTCTACAGAGGGACTATAGAGAGCATCCTGACCAGCTCCATCACTGTGGGGCACTTCTACAGAGGGACTATAGAGAGCATCCTGACCAGCTCCATCACTGTGTGGTTCTTCTACAGAGGGACTATAGAGAGCATCCTGACCAGCTCCATCACTGTGTGGTTCTTCTACAGAGGGACTATAGAGAGCATCCTGACCAGCTCCATCACTGTGTGGTTCTTCTACAGAGGGACTATAGAGAGCATCCTGACCAGCTCCATCACTGTGTGGTTCTTCTACAGAGGGACTATAGAGAGCATCCTGACCAGCTCCATCACTGTGTGGTTCTTCTACAGAGGGACTATAGAGAGCATCCTGACCAGCTCCATCACTGTGTGGTTCTTCTACAGAGGGACTATAGAGAGGATCCTGACCAGCTCCGTCACTGTGGGGCACTTCTACAGAGGACTATAGAGAGCATCCTGACCAGCTCCGTCACTGTGTGGCACGGCGCCAGCACTGCCTCCTGCCAAAGGATCCTCCAAGCACATCGTGAGAGCAGCGGAGAAGATCTGCAGAGCCCCTCTCCCCTCCATTAAGGACATGTACTCCACCTGTCTCACCCGCAAAGGGGACCCTACGCACCCATCACACAGTCTCTTCAAAGTAATGCCTTCAGGGAGGGGACTTCTGAATCTACGAGCCAGGTCCAGTCGACTGAAGAACAGATTCATACACAAAGCCATCGGGAAGCTGAACTCCCCACATTTTTCAATAAATGAATAATAATGAGCTGTGATTCTAATAGTGCTGATTTGGTCCAAAGCCCGACAGGATTGTATGTGTGACTGATTACTTCACATTTGATCAGTTTATAAGGAATTGTGACCTCTCCTCCATTTCAGTATTTAATTATAGGCTCTGCTAATGGTCCACAGGGTAAAGGTCAAACAGTTAGATTAGACACTGTCGGATTATTCACATTGTTATTTATTTCTGAATAAAAAGCTAATCTTACACTGTTGTTTGCGTTTTAGCTAGAGCCGCCATTCCCAACGACTGCTGTGTTTGTTGGAGAAGTTGTTGAAAATTGAATGAGGGTGTTTATCATGTGTTGCTGATTTAATATTACATGAAGTCCTGCTGTGTCCTCATTAATAAGTCAGTGTGAGTTTAACTGCAACGTAAACATCACACATAACTGACATGACTTATTCATGGTCTGGGGCTGTTACTCAGACAGAGGGAGAGTGGAGGAGCACCTCGGCTCAACTTTCATCTCACTGTGTTCATGCCAATAACAGTGCATTGCAGCTGACGGACAGAGTTAGCCACTAAAAACTGGCCCGAAAACATAGGAATGGGATTGTTTTTGTTCTAGCATTAAAGGTGCAGTGAGTCTTCAGAGGAGTTAAAGATACGTATGCTTAGCTTTATGCTGGGTTTACACACAGGCACGATACATTTTTCTCACAGAAGGTCACAGTGTTGGTTCTACTGGATCTGAGCGCTGCCTTTGATACAGTCGACCACACTATTCTTTTAACTCGTTTAAAACACATCGGCCTCTCTGGTGCTGTCCACAAATGGTTTACATCCTACCTCACAGACAGGACATTCATGGTAAGTGTGGATACCTGCTCCTCTAAGGTCCATAAAATTACATGTGGTGTGCCCCAGGGTTCGATTTTAGGCCCAGTGCTTTTTAACCTGTATATGCTCCCTCTTGGTGATGTCATCAGGAGACATGGAGTCAACTTTCATAGTTATGCTGATGATACACAGTTGTACATCTCCATGTCTCCTGATGACACCAGGCCAATGGACTCACTTTTTAACTGCATTTTAGATATCAAATCCTGGATGGCAGAAAACTTTCTCCAGCTTAACCTGGACAAAACTGAAGTTTTAGTCATCGGTCCTGAGGCCCAGAGAGAGAAACTTTTACCCAAACTACAGTCATTGTCTTTTAATCCTTCCCCACAGGTGAAGAACCTGGGTGTGATTTTTGACTCTGAGCTGACTTTTATTCCACACATTAATAATATCACAAAGATAGGTTTTTACCATCTAAAGAACATAGCCAGAGTCCGCCCCATTCTCTCTCGGGCCAACACGGAGACGCTAATGCATGCTTTTATCACCAGTCGTATTGACTACTGTAATGCCCTGCTTTCTGGTCTTCCCAAAAAGAGTATCTCAGGTTTACAACTTTTACAAAATTCAGCAGCTCGTGTCCTGACAAAGACCAGGAGGCGGGACCACATTACACCGGTTTTAGAGTCGCTGCATTGGCTCCCCGTGTGTTTCAGGATCGATTTTAAAGTTCTTCTAACGGTTTTTAAATGTCTTAATGGTCTTGGTCCTTCTTATCTTTCAGAACTGCTTTTACCTTATGAACCTTCACGGCCCCTGCGCTCCTCTGGCAGGTGTCTCCTAGTTATCCCTAAAGTCAACAGAAAGACTCACGGCGAGGCGTCTTTCCAATATTATGGCCCTCGCCTCTGGAACGACCTGCCGGAGGAGCTCAGGACCACAGAGAACGTTCATGTCTTTAAGAGCAGGCTCAAGACCCACCTTTTTAGCTTAGCTTTTAACTGACATCTATTCATTTAGTCCTAATGATATATTGTATATGTATAATATGTATGTATATATATATATATATATATATATATACTGTATATGTGTGTGCGTGTGTGTGTGTGTGTGTGTGTGTGTGTGTGTGTGTGTGTGTGTGTGTGTGTGTGTGTGTGTGTGTATGGATGTATGATGTGGGGCGTATTGTTTTAAATGTTATCTGTAAAGCACTTTGTGATACCTTTCGGTATGAAAAGCGCTTTATAAATAAAGTTTGATTGATTGATTGATTGATTTTTCAGTCATTCGTGACATTCCGAACATTACTTAATAGTGTTCTTAGCGCATCAGTTCCTGACATTCGTGATGTTTGTGGAGGATGTTTTTGGCCAAAGAATCTGTAATGACTGTCACGATTCACCCTCAGTTCGTGGAGGTCTCAACAGAGTGTGTGCTTTGGTGATGATTAGTGGTGATTTGTAATTCAGCGTAAGAGCATTCTTACAGGATTCATAGTGAGGGAATTTTTGTTTTCTCTCACGCTCGCGCTCTAAATTGATAGAAACCCTGCCCGGATGGAGAGGCGGCGAGAAGCGACAGGCTGAAGGGAGCAGCACGGTGTGAGGCACAGGTTAAATCAGACAAATCAGAAGTAAAGGCATGAACCAGTCACAGTTTCTCAATGTTCAAATAGTCTATTATTGTAATGATATGGCCTAAACGAAGGACGCTTTACATACTTTTGTTTTTGCCACATGAACTCAAGATACTTACAGGTACCACAGTCGCCCGATTCTTGACATTCTTAACAGATTCTTGACAGGACGCGACAGTTCCCAATAGTGATGGTGAGATGAGGCCGAACAGGCCTCGAAGCGTTCAGCCAACTGTGTCGATACTTGCACCGACACTTCGAGATGATTCAAATGCTCTACTGCAGCCATTCCCAAAGTCCGGGACATCGCGGCCCCCTTATCGATCCGAAAATCTCTCTGGGCCTCCCAAATCATAAAAATGTACTCTATTCTAAGGAATTTTCTATTATTTTACAGCTAAAATTACATAAAAAGCAACATCTAGCAATGATGGTAAAGCTAACTATAGAAACTATTAAGTTTCTCCAAATAAATGTATTTACCTTTTTAAAATGACATTTTTTCAATGTAGTTGTTTTGTAGACAAGCTTTGGGGGCCCCCCTGTAGTGTCTCTGAGGCCCACCAGGGGGCCCCAGACCCCACTTTGGGAATCACTGTTCTACTGCCTCATCACGTGGACAAGCAAATGTAATACATGCAATGTATATACGCGTGAATAATGAACCAAAAGATAACTTTGCTTTGGTAATAATACACTGGAACACATCTTAGAAAATAGAAAATAAAACGGGTCATTCATGTTACTCTATTTTTTCTTTTAAAGGAAATAAAGTTAGTTATTAAGGAGTACACTCTGCAGGGTTTGAACCCACGACCTGCCATTTACGAGACCATGACACTACGATAGCTAAAGTTACACTACTGCAGTAGTTACTACTACTTACATCATATTATTAACATAGAACGTAGAAATAGTGAATTGTTTTGCCACTCCTTTTTCTCTAAACGTCTGTAGTGAGTAGTTTGGTAGATAGTGAACAGACTTGACATGAAGACAATGTTGAATGACTTTGGGCCATGATTATTGCTCCAGTCAATGGCATTTTTGTAAAACTGCAAATAAACACACATAAAAATACAGTATTTGCATACAAAACGGCTAGTATGTCACAAACATAGCTAATACAACTTTTGTAACAGAAAACAGTAGCTGCAGTTATATCAACCTGCATATCACAATATATGTACATGCCTATGGTGTTTTTGAAGAACAGCGTACAGTTATAGCTTTGCTCTAATACATGACTTTAACTCTCCAAACCCAACACGTCATGAAGCGATCACTTTGGCTTTAACCACAGACTGTAATTAGACAGAGCTTCGACAAAGCGTGGCCGAGATGAACCACTTGTAGCCAGGACATGCCCTGATTACTCGGCTCACACTTCGAAGCCTCGACACAGAACGTAGCATCACTAGTTCCCAGTGCCTGTAGCATCACCCAACAGTGCCAGACAATACTCGTGGCTGTGCGTAAACATGCGTGCCATTAACAGTACCAGTAACAGTTTGTGACGGCGCATGAAGCCTCAGCCCCGAATCATCAAATTCCCTTCATGGTGTTCTGTGTAAATCTACCATTAGCGTGTAGGTCGCCTAAATGAACATTTATTCACGGTGTTAGGGAGACTGATGCATTTTCTTTGATGGAAACGCTACTAGTGAAGGAGAGCTAAATGTTTGCTCTGCCAATTTTGTAAACCTGACTTAGTGATTTTGGTGACAAGAGTTCCTGTCAATGGAATCCCCCTGAAGGAATCATCTTTCGCTCACTGTCAGTTTTTAAATCATTTCAATCTGTCTGAGAATCCCAGAAAAACGTGTCCAAACGGCATTGCTGTTAAATATGGCGTGTCTAATTAGCGATCGATTTGCAGCAAAGCACGACATCCTCAGATCATTTCACACACGATAATGTGTTCAAAACAAGACTTTATTCAGGCCACTTGCTTTTTGTTGGCAATAAGAATGAGAATGGAGAATCTAAACAATGCCAAGAAAGAAATGTTTTTAAAGTGATATCAGGATAAGTCTAAATATACAATTACAACGGATGAATATAAATGAATTATACATTGTAAGACAAGACAGACTGAAAACCTCTTAACCCTCGCCTGAACCCAGCACATTTTCTACTGTTTGGCTTTACCCAACTCTAAAAGCTTCGCAGAGAATGCAACAAAAAAGAGCAACAAAAGAGTAATAGAAAAGTGAGGAAAAAGTGTGTGATGAAAACACAACAAAAAAACAATGAAAATTAAAGCCGCAAGCGGCGATGGAGGCCCTCGCCCCTGGCGGAGCCCCCCTTGCGACCGCCCCCCTTGCTACCGCCCCCGCTCTCGCCCAAACCTGCTCTCCCCTTGGCCTCACACGCAACCTGTGTGCTCTCTGCTAACTCTTGCTCCGGCCCACTGTCGCCTTGCCTTCGTCACACCTTACTCTTGCCCCAGGTATCTATGATGCCAGCCCACTCTTGCTTCAGCCTCAGGGCCCCGGCCTCACGTTCACCACAGCAGTGCTTTTCACTCGTTCTATAGTTGAAATACTTTCTATGGCCAGTGAACTGCAATACTCGGGAGAAGCCAGCAGGCAAAACAGCATCTGGACAGAGGTGCACTCTTGTATTTGCAGAAAAAAGAGCAGTGATCTGCACGAGTAAAGAGGAAAATGGCAGTGAAAGGTAGAAAAGTGGCTAAATAAATAATTGTGTCTACATAACTTGGTGCTCATTCTGGAGTTGTATCTGGCTCAGAGTGCAGTGACCCATGTGAAAAGAGAAAGCATTATAAAAGTGTCAATACCATGTTTGAACTGGCAACCTCCTGCATCAAAGACAAGGACATTATTACTGACCTATAACATGACCCCAAGGTTAACCTGATACGGGCTACTTTTCTCTGAATCCCCGGGTGTGAAAATATGTCCAAGCAAGGCATTTGGGAAGAGAGGTCATTTCAGGTCATTTTTGCCCCTCCATTTTCTCCATTGTTTTCGACATTTTCCCCCAGTTGTTCCTCTATTGTTTTCCTACTGTCCCCCCATGTCTTTCTGTGTAGTTGTGCATATTTCTAAACTGTTCTTTCTTCGTTTTTAATAAGGTTGGGACCATAGGCGCCGATGTATGTTCTTCCCAGTAGATGCCCAGTCCAAACCCAAAAAGAAAAAAAAATATTGTTGAGTTTGAACCAGCGACCTCCTGCACCAAAGACCAGCGTACTATCTCTGAGCTATAACTCTGTGTAATGGCCTAATGCCTAATGTGGGCTACTACTATTCTCTAAATGACCAGGGCGAAATTAGATCCCACCATGCCACTGGAGGAGAGAGGTCATTTCAGGTCATTTTCCCCACCCCCTCCATTTCTTGATTGTTTTCGACACCCTCCCCAGTTTTGCCTCAAGTGTTTCCCTAGTGTCCCCACATCTTTCTGTGTAGTGCCACATATTTTGAAACTGTTCTTTCCTCGTTATTAATGAGGATTTAATAAAATATTCATTAAAAAAAAGAAAAACAAAAAAGTCTTGGTTGGGTTTGAACTGGCAATCTAATGGTTGCAAACCCTGCACTCTATAAACGGAGCTAGACAAGCACAGACACTTTTACAACCGAACTGACAAATATCTTATGAAACGCCTTACGCTCATGTAGTCTAGGCTTGGACAATGTGTGGGTCATTTCCCCGTTTTTAGTGAGGGTGGGGCCATAGGCGCTGATTCAGGTTCTTCCCAGTAGGTACTGAGTCACAAATAAAAAGAAAAAAAAGAAGTCACTGTGGGGTTTGAACCTGCAATCTAATGGATGGGAACCCTGCACTGTACTAACGGAGCTATACAAGCGTAAGCAACAACACTGCGGATTTTATATTAATCTTATGAAACAGCTACACTCGTGTGTTCACAGAAAACGGAATTACAGTTCAGGCAATATTTATTGAAAGATTTTGTAATTAGGGCTAATTCCCTGGGCGCCCAAAGATCTGAGAAAGTGCTCCAGCCCACAAAAGTCTCGATAGATGACGGAATATTTTGGTGAGACCAAAATAGTACGAGGAATAAACGGAGAGACGGACAGGAAACAGCCTATCTGAACTTCCTGTGATTGTACTTTCCAAAAAACCTGATTTTGTAGGCAAAAACTTTCAAATTACAGCTTCTTTCTGTAACAGAGGGGTAGTAAAACTATGTATGAGTCTAAAAGTGTGGCTGTTGTGAATAAAGGGGGAATTTGGGAAAAATGACGATTTTCAGGAGAAACTCTGACAGAGGCCATCATGCTGCCAGAAGAAGAACTCTGGCTATTTTCACGGAGGATGGGCGGGCCACTTACAAGCCACTTACAAGCCATCTTAAGCCAGCAGGTGGCGCTGTTATGCCATTTTGCTGAGGCATAATAAGTGGAGTGGTTCACTTGATCCCCACATGTTATACATCTTCGGAAAGCTCTGACTGAGGTGCCTGTGACTGTCAGGGTCATTGGTCACTGTCGAGTATGCAGTGACCAACATGTGTAGATGAGGTAGGCCTGGGAGCAGCCTATATGTTAATGGCTGCGTTCTGTTCAGTTTCGGGTGGTGCATTAGTGACTTGAATATGAGCTCTGTTGGCCAATGCCTGTGAGCGTGAGCTGTCTTCGAAAATACACGAAATGTAAGCATTCTTCGCCGTGGCATTATGAGGGGACCGTTGAAATGTTTTACAAACCGTGCCTGATTCTTGAAGTTCAAGATGTCTAGATGCACTGTGCCAAGTATGATTTAATTTGGATGAAAAACCAGGGACTAGTTCGTTAAAACATAAGTTGAGTCCAGCCGGTTTTCCAATTGAAAGTCAAAATGGCCGACTCCCTGTGTGTCCAGGCGTGGCGCTCCAATTGCGTTTTTGGTTAGTCCTGATGTGCCCTTTCACTGTACCCAAGGGTTTGGGGCTACGGCCAAAAACGCGCGTTTTCATTTGAATGGGGGTCAACTTTGAGGGGGCGCTGTGGAGCCATTTTGTTTTGGGTGTGGCCAATTCGTCTATTTCCATAAATTTTCACGCCATGACTCCGCCAAATTTGGTGAGTTTTCGGCAACGTTGAGCGGGTCAAAAGTACGATCGTTTCCGGAGAAAAATATAATAATAATAATAATAAGAAACCACACAGAATCAATAGTCCCTTGCCGGGACTGCGTCCGGCTCGGGCCTAAAAATGTCAAAAAAGTGACAAGTTTTCTTCTTTTTTTTTTCTTTTAACAAACTGTGCAGTTTCTTCTCAAACAAAATGCTTTCTGTATCTCTGTAACATTCTTTCTATACAAGTATTTTTTCACCTGTTTTATGATGCACCAGAAAAAGAAATTAAAATGCAACGGGAACTCGTCTCCTCTTCCAGGTTGAAAGAAAATAAGTCATATTCCTTAATAAATTATTATTATTATTTGCCCAATGTGAATTATCAAAGTGCATATGACTTTAATATTAGACACAATGTTTTGCTAAAAATGTTACTCCGTTTTCTTTAGTTTGACCATTTTTGTGATGTTTATAGCTTCACTTTCTTATTGGACACTGACAGGAAGTGACATAGATTGAGGCAAACAATTTTAAACTGTTGCCGTGCCGACCATGTTAAGTCAATGGGAAATGAGTTAAATTGCTATGGAACTTTACCTTTATCTATGTCACTTCCTGTCAGTAGTTTAAAAATTCAACTAAAAATAACCTATTCCCAAGATGTCTTCATTAATTTGCTGCTTCACTGAAATAACTGATGTTATCCTTCGAAATAAGTCGTATTTTAAAAAGCATTAAAACCTGTCCTATGCACTTTAAGATGAGATGACGAGGAAACGTGAGCACATAACTCCTGTGTTGGCCTCTCTGCACTGGCTTCAGTCAGCTTTAGGATTCAATTCAAGATACTGTTGATGGTTTTTAAATGCCTGAATGGGTTGGCTCCATCTTACCTTTTGGAGCTTTTGTTGATCCGTGATCCAGGTCGTACATTGAGATCCTCCAATCAAATGACTCTGGAGGTGCCAAAATCTAAGCGTAAAACCAGAGGAGACCGGGCTTTTGCCGTAGCGGCTCCGAGACTCTGGAACAGCCTTCCGCTGAATGTCAAAATGGCCCAGTCCATTCATGTTTTTAAGTCGTTGTTGAAAACTCATCTTTTTGCTTTGGCCTTCAACACAAGCTGAGCAGATCCCATGTATTTTATTATTATTGTTTCATGTTGTATATTTTGTGACTGTTTTTACTCTTCAATTGTACTTTATAACGTTTGTTGTACAGCACTTTGGGCAGTTGTAGCTGTTTTTAAATGTGCTATATAAATAAAGTTGACATTGACATGACGCTGTAATCCAAATATGGGACAAAGTGACTAAACAAAGTGACTAAACTTTAAGACCGTTTTCCCCAAATTAGGTTTTCCTCCACACTTCACAGGCTCGGACTTAACAACATTCTGAAGCATTTTTCAGAGGGACTTTTTAATATCTTACTGATTTATTTATCTTTGAATAGGGCTGCAAGGTTTATCGATATTAAATCGCAACGAAAGTAGATTATTGTGTTTTGTTCTAATGTTGGACAATTTATTCATTATTTAGTTGTACCAATAAGTTCACACACCCTGGTGGATTTCTTGATGTTTTTTTGGCCATTTCTCAAAGAATATGACTGAAAACACAAACCTTTTTTTTCACTCATGGTCAGTGAAGTTGTGAAGCCATTTATTTGTGGGGAAAAAATGTGTTGACACTTTTCAAATCACCATAACAATAGAAAATACCAAAACAACCCTGTTGAAAAGTTTACACCCCCCAGTGATTTTTGGCCTGAAACATAGACACAACTTGGCACTCATGGGCTTGAGTGGCTGCTAAAGCTGAGCATCCTCACCTCTGATCTGCTTCCTATCAGTGTGTGATTAGAAGGTGTGTGAGTTTTTGGGCTCCTGACAGACCCTTCATCTTCCATCCAGAGCTGCACTGATGTTTCCAGTTTGAGAGTCATGAGGAAAGCAACAATTGTCACAGGATCTATTAGAAAAGGTGACTGAACTCTCTAAGGCCTGTTTCAGACCGCACGCGGACCCCAGAGCCGAGCGCCCTTTCCAGCCGAACTACCTTGCGGCGAGCGCATGTATTCAGACTGCCACGGAGCGCAGGCGAAGAGCCTGGAGTAGTATTGGACTCAAAACAACTCCTCGTGATTCATTCTAAAGCAGCACTATTAAATATAAGATAGGAATACAACGGATATGTCTCCTTAAAGTGCAACATGTGTTTTATGCATATGAAAAAAAATCTAAATTTAGTAGTACCTGGAAAATGATGTTATTAATACGCCTAAAGTTATATTTCTTTATGTATTCCAAGTACATGATTGGATAGACGTGAAATTGCTTCATAAAAGTGATTTTTGCACAGTTGGTGCTGAAATATCACAACAGGAGTTGCCTCATAGGGCTGCACCGAACATTAAGGCAGTAAATAAGACAATGTAAAGTTCAGGTGAATCAAGTATCCAGGCAAACATAATGTCCAAATAAGCGTCAGCAGTAGGTGGCGACGAGCGGCGCGGGTGTCCCCTGTCCTTAGACTCTCCAGCACGGCAAGGAAAACTCAAAAACCCAGGGGGAGAAAAGAGAAACCTTGGGGAGAACCACAGAAGGAGAGATCCACTCCCATGGACGGACAGGCTATAGAGACCCAGGGCCGATGGAGTCCCTGAAGCAGACGATCCAAGATCGCAGACCGTCCAGTCCTTGTATTCCAGTAGGCAGGGTTCCTCCGTTCAGCCGGGTTCCTGTCAGAGCAAACGGTGTGAATACTTAGAGTCGGTTGCTTACGTATCAGCCCCCTCTAACTTTTCGACATTTTGCCATACTATGGACCATAGACATAAATATATTTAATTGAAATTTTACGTGAAAGCCACACACTATAAGTGACACACAATCGTAAAGTGAAATTTAATTCATACATGATTTTGCTTTTTTTTAATATAAAACAGGAAAGAACTCTCGCACACTGTATACAGTGTGCGAGAGTTCTTTCCTGTTTTATGTTTGGCTTTTATGCCCTCTCTTACGCACCTGTTTCAAACAAGAGATGTGCGAAGTTTACCTGCTTTTTTTTTATATATAAATAAAAAACTGAAAATAGAGTCTACCTGTGTGTAATCTAATGTCAGTTCAAATACAGCTGCTCTGTGATGGTCTCAGAGGTCTGTTAAGAGACTATTGGGGAGCAGACAGTATTATGAAGTCCTTCCATCCATTCCTGGATGATGTATTTAACTGTACTTTGAGAGATCTTCAAAGCTTTGGAAATCTTTTATAACCTAACCCAGCTTTAAACTTCTCAATAACTTTATCCTGGACCTGTCTGGTTTGTTCTTGGACTTCATGAAGCTGTCTGCTCCCCAATAGTCTCTACACACAGGTAAACTGTATTTAGTCATTGGGTCAAAACATGTGATAGTTCAGAAATCTTCATTCAACTTTGGTGGTTGGTTGGTTTCACTAAAAGGAAAGGGGGGCCGGTACTTATGCACATCCCACTTTTCAGTTTTTTATTTATGAAAGAAATTCAAAATCATGTATCAATTTCATTTCACTTCATGATTGTGTGTCACTTAGTGTGTGTCTTTCATATACAATTTCAGTTAAATATATTTATGTTTATGGTCCATATTGTGGCAAAATATCAAAAAGTTAAAGGGAGGCCGATACTTATGCAACCCACTGTAAGTACCTGTGATATTTCAGTTTTGTTTGTAATAAATTTGCAAAACAATCTTAAAAACCTTTTTTCACTTTGTCATTATGGGGTATTGTGGGTAGGTTGATGAGGGGGAAACAATTAATTCATCTTGGAATGAGGCTGTAACACTGACACTGCTTCTGTCTGTGGCTAAAATGTGGGAAAAGTGTCGGGGTGTGAACACTTTCCGGATCACTGTGTAACTAAAATGTTAGTACAGCCTGTCAACCTTCATCCCAGTTCCCAATACTTATCAAAAAGGTTTTTATTTAATTACTTTCTATAATGAAACTGACTAAAACTTGACTAAAACCATTTGAGTTTTCGTCTGACTAAAATGTGACTAAAACTAAAAGTGGTGTCAAAACAACATTGCACTAAACCAGGGGTTTAGTTTTCATTTTTTCATGGGGGCCAAATATTGAAGCGTACACGCCATGGGGTGAATAGGCCATAAATCCGTGGTTAGTGCCGAGGTGCAAAGGTTTAAATTGTGCCTGGCTAACACCAGACTAAAATCACAAGTGATATTTAGTCTGGGGACCACCAATTCATTTTCTGGTAGGAGAGGTGTGGTTTACGATTGTTCATAGCCGTTTATTGGGCGCTATGAATGTCTCTCATGCGTCTGCAGTAGCCATAGCCAATCATATCATGGTATCAGATGACGTATGACGTACCCGCTGTAAACTTTTGAGCTAAACTATTTAGAACACGTTCTAAAGCTTGATCGAAAGATGGCATCGCGTCTGCTGCAGTCATGTTGGATCCGTAAATATTTTTTTATTTTTTTATCCCTAAACAAACTACAAGCTTCCGTATGTCAAATAGCGCGTCATCGTCTTACCGTCCCTCCTCGTTCTGTGATTGGTGCCCAAATCCATGGAAAAATGTCGGCCATGGTCCCCAGGCTGTTGTGAAGTTCGAAAAG
Organism: Neogobius melanostomus; assembly: GCA_007210695.1. Lineage (NCBI taxonomy): Eukaryota > Metazoa > Chordata > Actinopteri > Gobiiformes > Gobiidae > Neogobius > Neogobius melanostomus. The sequence goes on along the minus strand of VHKM01000501.1, from coordinate 1,428,071 downwards.
ATTCGAGCGCACACAGCAGTCTGGCCCATACCTTTATTTATGCTTAAAACCTTCATGCCAGCTCTGTCTCACAATAAAATGTAATGTTGTTAGGTTAGAATTGTGTGGAATTATTACATTTTAAATTAAAAGGACCATCTCTGATGATGTGTACCGATTCAGCAAGAAGGCAGAGGGCCACCAAAAATTGGTCTGAGGGCCACATTTGGCCCTCGGGCCGCACTTTGGTCACCCCGGCACTAAACCATTTCAACACAATATGTTTCATTCTAAACAGACACAAAGCATAAGTAACACAGCAACAGCAAACTGTGTCAAAGAAGACTTTAAAAAAGGAACACATAATAACAAGGCTAAAATTAAAGTAAGTTAGTCAATGTTTAACTAAAACTGAACCTCCACACATTCATGAGTTCAGTTTTGCTGAGTTTTCGAAATATGTGTGGATGTCAGTCAGATAAGCCTTTAGTGATGTTGCAATATAATGTGGCTTCTTGCGATACGAATATTGCATGACCTAATATCGCAATACGGTATTTTCTGCGATATATCGTGCAGCTCCAGCTGAAACCTCATCATGGGAATGTGCTGCTGATGTCTTCTGAGGAAAACCCAAGTGAACCTCCTGACCGAGCACATTCATAATTCAGGCTCCTCTCAAGGGCGCGTCCTCAGCGGTCTGCTTTGTGTTTATGGAGCTCAGAGCGGCCGGCGCAGTCACCTTCACACAACACAGCGCCAGAATGAAAGAGCTGTCCAAGCGTCGCGCGGCCTCCACCCATAAAGAACTCGCTCTGAGATCTGAACGCAGCCCACGCAAGACGCACTTCCATTAAACTCCAAATGGCACAAAAACACAGCTTTGCCGGGGGCTGAAATACAGATTAAGGAAAGTAATCGTGAGTTTAATTGAAAAGTCTTAAGGCGATGGGAATGTACAGAGCGGCGCATGTGTAATAATGCTCTCTTCAAACCCGTAAATGAAGTCAGCACAAATGTCATTTCTCGTTGGAAGGAAAGGTCGTGTGGGCGGTTGATTGGCGTTAGGTGTTTTATTAAAAGTGGCCACGCTCTGAGGCTCAAAGCTGTGATGTAGGGACATTTGTCCGTTCAGCTGCACACTATGCATTATGGTTTATTTAGTATGAATGAAAGGTCCCGTACTGGATGTTTTAGAAGTGTCATGAAATCCTTTTTCCCCTGAACCCCACCTGAACCGAGCACACTTTCTCCAGTTTGACTTTGTCCAGATCTAAAAGCTTCTTGGAAAAAGCGCCAAACAAGCGAGGATGAAACAGCTAATTTCTTTGAAACGTCGTGTTGTTTAGCCGTATTAGCCTTGTTTTCTCCATCACTGTCCCATGTTCAATAAATATTGGTCATGTGGTGTTCAAAAGTACAGAAATACTGTTTACAGTAGGAAACAAATGTTATATTTGATATAAATAGAAGCAGGGACGTGCATGGATATGGTGCTCAAGCACCTGCCCTCTGCTCTAAGTTCCTTCTGAGGAACTTCTTTTTTTTTTTTTCAACACAGATACACTATACTATAACCCGCATTGTAAACAATTGGTAATTCTATTGTAGTTTTATGTTAAACCCAAACAATTTCCCAGTTGCACCTGCCCTTCCTGCTCCTGTCCTCTCGCCTGCCCGACGCATGCCCGAGTGCACCACTGCCACATGACGTGATCCCGCCTCCACTTTGTTCAGGACTCAGGAGGAGGACAGCACAGCAGCCTTGCCTTTGCTTAGTTATAAATGTTTTTCAGTCAGCAACTTTGTCTAGTTCCCCACATGTTTGGTTAATTGTAGCTAAATAGCGTGTGTCGCGTGATGAGCTGTGTGGACCTGACACACTGAGGTGCCACCGGTAAGGGGATGCTAATTATGCGTAGGAGAGGAGATGGGTGGGTCGGTTCGGCCACTTGACAAAACTCCTATATTATCGTCAAGTTGTAAATATCCAATAAATTCCAGAATCACAAATAACATAAACTCAGCCAGGCCCATAACTTATGTAACACTTTGTATTGTGTATTAGGCTGAAGGGACAGCAGCAGTTTAGTGAACAAGGCAAGGCAAGGCAAGGCAAGGCAATTTTATTTCTACCCCGCACAGAGAACAAGTGGAGGAGAAGCAAGTCCAAGGTGAGCACCCAGGAACGCAATGGCTTCAGGCTAAATTAAAAGAACACAAAAAATCCCCTTCTTCAAAAATGTATTGGAATGTAAGGTTTCAGGTTTTTAATGTGAAATAAAGTTACCAGAATAAAAATACTAGTCTGTACACTTGTATATGAGAATTATTATTATCTATAAAAGGCATTATGGTTTGTTAATATGAGATCAGCTGCCATACACAATTTGTTTTTTCCTATTTATTAATTGCTGCAAAATGCCAAGAAAGGAGAGAATAAAGAAGCAGAAGGAGTTACAGCAGGTAGCCCAGGGTACCAGCTCTCCTCTCTCCTGGGTCAAGCCCCCTGTCAGTCAGGAGGAGGGGCAGGGAGCAGTTCAGGGACTGCAGAGGCCATCATTTCTGATTCAGAAAAAGGTGAAGTTGAGTGTGAGATGAACACAGGATGTCCTGTAGCACAGGCTGAAAGTGAGGAACAAACTGACATGTTGAGTGCCACTGTAGGAGAGGATTTGATTAGCAACATGAAGGATACATGTCTTTATGTTGCAGCGTAGGACCTTGTCAACCAGATATAGTTTACCTAAAAAACAATGAAAATCAGTCTTTTCAGAACTGTGGTTTTCTGGAAATGTGTGGCTACAGTACTCACCTGACACCCCCCTTTTCCTTATTGCACTGGAACCACTAGCCATTGCAATAAGAGGAAAACAGGAAATAAGTGGGATCAAAATGGCAGGGTTAGACAATAAATTATCATTACTTGCTGACGATGCTGTCCGAACCTAAAAATTGTCTTCCACTTTTGTTGGACTTGTTAACGCTTTTTCAAGTATATCTGGCTATAGAGTAAATTGGGACAAAAGTGAAGTAATGCCATTATCAGTTTTATGCTCCCAGAGTGAATTTCAAACATGGAAATTTCATTGGGTTCCACAAACTCTGAAATATCTTGGTATCTACCTAAGTCCAGGACTAAAGAACATAGTATCAAATAATCTTGACCAGATTGTAATGAAAATTCAGGACCTGATCAAAGGATGGGACTAATTGCAGTTGTCTCTATGGGGAAGAGTTCAAGCCATAAAAATGGTTGTTGTTCCAAAACTCAATGACCTTTTCAGCATGTTGCCTTTAAATATCCCATTAAGTATATTTAAAACAATAGACAAATTCATTACTGATTGGGCTGGGAAAAAGCCTAGAATGAAATTAAAACAATTACAAATGAAAACGGAATACGGAGGCTTGGGCTTGCCAAATATCCAAATGTATAAGGAATCATTTACATGTGCTGAAATTGTAGGATGAAAGGACAGAGAGACCATCATGGGTCGACTTGGAAACGAAACTCTGCACTTCTTTTGATCCAAATGATTATCTCACTCACTGCACAAACGTCTATAGTAAGAATCCTATCATCAGCTACACTATGGTCACTTGGTAACAACTCCACAAAAGAAAAGGTCTATCCCACTTTTTAACAAAACAAGCCTCATTATGGTATAATCAAAGCTTAAAGATAGGGGGCAAGAGCTTTTTTGTTTTTTTGTTTTTTTTAGAAAGAATGGCACTCTGTAGGTATAAACATATTGAAGACCTATACTGTAATGGCTCAAAGTCCTTTGATGATCTAAATCAAGAATTTATAATTAAAAACAAAGACTTTTGGAGATATCTTCAGCTAAGAGACTGCCTTCAGAAAATGATATCTACAAACCCTAAAATATTTGATCTCTCCATTCACTCCAAATTTAAAAACTGAAATTGCTACCACATCTAGTTGGCTGCCTGTATAGCTTTGTGATGGAGGAGACCAATCAGGTAAATAATGGGTTAAAGAAGGCATGGGAGAAAGATCTCTAAACAAATTTTGGAAAAAAGGCATGGGCTCTATTGGTTAAAGATATTTTGGCTCCTATGAGAGATGCCAGATCCAAGCTGACTCAATTTAAAATTTTGAATAGACTTTATTGGACACCAGTCAGGATGCACAGGGCCGGGTTGTCTAGTTCAAACCTATGTTGGAGATGCAACTTAGAAAGTGGCAGTTTGGTCCATATGCTTTTTTCATGCTCTTATATGCAAATATTTTGGGAGAAGGTTATGGAGAAAATCAGCCCCACCTTTGAAGAAAGTATAGACTAATAAGACTAATTTAACGTAAGAAATTCCATCTAAAAAGATAAGTTGGTTAAAGGTTGCCCTTACAACTGTTAAGAGATTGATCTTAAAATATTGGAAATCCAAGAGATCCCCACATTTACAGAGTGGTTGATCACCCTCTGAGACTGCTTCCTACGAGCGTTTAATTTACAAGATTAATGGAAAGCTAAACATATTTAATGATATATGGGAGCCTTTCCTTAAGCAGTTATAACATTTCATTGAGACAGGCGAGGGGGTGAGTCGGGAGCACATGGAGGATAATTGAAAATCACTTCACTATAGACAGGGCAGCCCTCTCTTCCCTTTTTTTGCTTTTCTCATTACTGTCTGCGCTAACATTGTTCAATATTATTACTGTCACTACTTCCTGTTTCTACTTCCTGAATTGTAGGACCCCTTTTTCCATTTGATCTTACTTTATATTAATTATCTTATTCTTATTTATTGTCTTTTCTCATTATCCAGCCAAAGTTGTAAAAAGTTATACTGACTAGGTAATCATATTTGAACGATTTGAAGATATGGCTGATGGTTATGAGAATTATATACGATTGTCGGGATGCTGACTAGGGCTGCACGATATCTATTATAAGTAAATTGCGATCCGATACAGCTGTGCAATATTTAGATACTGAGATATTATGGTATTTTACTTAACTTAACCATCTCAGGACAATGTGTTCCATTCTTATTGGACACAAGTTATGGCCTGGGTAACCAATTATTTATTTACTTTTTGTCTGTTACCAAATTGTGTCAAAACAAGATGTAGCTTATTCAGTTTGGTTTTTTCTGACTCAATATTTTTTGCGATATATTGTGCAGCCCTAATGCTGAATGTTGACACTGACGATGATGACGATGATGATGATGTCGTTGATGATGACAGTGATGTTAATGATAACTAGAAATATTGTACATCGAAATTGCTGCCCTGCAAGAGAAGTAATTAAAAAAAAAACTAATAAAAGTAAATAAATAAAGAGAGCAAGAGAGACAGACAAATAGAGCACTCTTGACCAGATTCATTGATCTAACTGTATATCTAGAACAGCATGGACAGTCATTTTTTGTAGGAAATAAAGAAAGCGACTTAAGCAAGAATCAAGCAAACTTTCTTGAGCTTGTTCACTTGTTTGCCTGTTATGACAGTGTGCTGAAGATGCACCTGGAAAATGTTAGGAGTCACGGAAAACTTACTAAAACTTGGCCCAAGGTGTCAATGTTGTCCAATAGAAGTCGAAATGACATCATAACAGCTCTAGGGACTCACATAAGGAGACAAATACAGGATGAAATCAAAGAGGCAGAACTGTACTCTATCCTACTCGATGAAACAACAGCAAGTTTCGTTTGTTGTTCGCTTCCTTCACCAAATGCAAATAAAGGAGCAATTTATTGAAGTACTGAATGTTGAAAGAACCACTGGAGAGGAACTTAAAATGTTGTGCTATCCCTTGGCAGAAAAATGCCATGGAACTAAAGAATATGTGTGGCCAAGGTTATGATGGAGCAGCCAGTGTGAGTGGTTTGTATAACGGTCTCCAAGCTCCAATTCGAAAACACAATGAGAGAGCTCTGTACGTGCACTGCAAAGCACACTGTTTGAATTTGGTCCTAGTGGAAGCCTCAAAATCCAATAGATATGTCGTAACATTCTTCTCGCTGGTGGAGAAGCTTTATGCATTCTGCACTGACTGGCTTCTGGCTCCACAAAGCGTCACACTGCACTGATAAAATGTCAGCAGGCACTGTATCCTGACCAGCGTGTTGTGGGCTCCAGAAGTTGTCTGATACACGGTGGGCGTGTCGTAACTGCACTCACCTCTGACTCTCTACAGGCAGAGACCTTGGATCACTCTACTGCCTACAACGTGATTGATGGATCCTCCATACACTTAACGACCTGAGATCCGACGAGAGGTTTAGGGAAATATTTGTGGAGGCGTCAAAGAAGGCTGAGTCTCTGAATATTTCAGTGCCCACTGTTGCCCCTGGCCAGGAGAGAAAACGCTAAGCGCCTGTACGTTTCCAGCACAGCTCAACAGCCCCCAGTGATCAGTTTGAGTCTGTGGAGGCATACCTTCAGTCCACTGTGTACTACACATTTTTGGAAATAATGACAGAGGAGCTTAAAATGCGATTGAAGACAATTGGAAAAATCCCCCACTAGATCCAGAAGCTGAGGAAGCTGTCCATGTCCTCTGTGACTTTTACAAAGAAGCTGTAGACCAACTTAAAACAGAGTTGAAGGTGTTCCACTCCAGTTTTCCATCAAAGGTGTTGCAGGACGTTCTCAAATTAGTGAAAGAAAACAATGGCCATCTTATATTTCCAACATTTCTGAAAATGATCAAATCTATGCAACATTACCAGTGTCTACAGAATCTGTTGAAAGGTCATTTTCAAAGCTCAACATAATCATATCAAGAACAAATCTGCGAAGTCTCTGTGGTGAAGAGCGACTTTCTGATCTTCTTTTGATTGCTATCGAAAAAGACATTCCTGTAAACCATTCAGAGGTCATCAAAATCTTCAAAGAAATGGCACCAAGGAGGTTGCTCCTTTAGGGAGTTGTACAAGAGTGACAGACATGGTAGTGAGATTCATGGGACAGTAGAAGCCGCAAGTTTTTTGCAGTTTTCATTACATAGGGAGTACTATACTGCACTGTTTATGTCAGGTTATAGTTTGGTTATAGGTGTTGTTGTTGTAGAGGTTATGAAACACTATAACTAAGTACGTTTTTAAATGCTTTTTATTTTCCACTGAAAGCGTGTGTGATAAGGAATGGCACTATTAAAAAAATGGTTATTACAGTATCAAGGAAATAATTGTGATTACATTGCACTGGGTCAGAAGGGCCAGTCTCAAGATGGCCGCCAGAACTGCCATTTGTTCCAACGTATTACTACGACCATGTCCTGTCTAGAGTTTGATTAAAGATCTTTGGTTTGGGCTCTTCTACTCTGGGGGCGTAGTATGTTTTGGTTCTTTCTGGGTTTTGTTTCGTGGAGTATTTTACTCAGCGGATGCCACATGTGCTCTTGCTGTTGCTGCTGCGGGCTTCCCCCTGGCTCCTACTGCTCCACCTATCGATTGTCAGGGTCCATCTTATGGCTCGTTTGCATGTGGCTGGTACAAGTACAGCAGACCCTGTGCATTTATTTTATATTATAAAGTTATAAATTATAAATTAGGAGAATTACCGTCGTGGCAGAAAACGGAGCAATTGTTTTTAGAGTTTCTGGTAGGTTTCGTCTCCCTGGTTGTGCATACGATCCCTTGATCCTGGAGAGTTGTAATGGCCACTGTGGTTGAACTAACCACCCATACAACCATTGAGTAAAAAGTTCCATAATGCACCTTAAAGAGTAGTGTAAAGGCAGACGTTTATGAAAAAGACTGTTGTGTGCTAATTGTAAAACATGTATAATTTTCCGCGGCCCAGTGGGTGGGGGAGGGGGACACTAGACTATGGGTCACGTTTCTGAAGCGAGAGCAGCTTCTTGATAGTAGTGCGCTACAAGACCATCGGGATATTCTCCAATATTAGCTCCTATGTCCTGATCCGAGCTCCTATCCCCTTGTCACGTGATAAGGTCAACTGTTAGATCATTCTACAGTTAGGAACTAGAGCTTCAGCTGCGTTTGCACAATCCGACCGTCTTCACCCAGCAGCCGAAACAACAGGAGAAGTGACGTCACCACCAGCTGTTTTATAATAACTATCACCCATATAGTATTGGATTACAAAAAACACTCCTACTGCTGTCACTGACTTACTTATATTTTAAAAGTGCACAATCACTATCTGTGATTTCATTTAAGTCAAACGGCTGTGTGTTCAATAAACAGCTCTTTATAAACCCCACAGACTGTAGCTACATCTGCACTGGCTCAGAGAGTTTTAAACATGAACCACAATAATGATATGAAAACAGAAAACAGACAATTATAAAAAGCTGTTTTCACAGCCCACAGTCACAGAAATAAAAGTACTGCAGTCAAATATTCCACTGAATCCTGTCCTTTGTTCATCCTCAGAGACAATGAGCTGCATTAACACACAATGAGGTCTGCTCCTCCAAATGATCCATGTGGCTTCAGTTTCTTCTGAATTAAAGCAAAAGCACAAACTGCCTTCATTTAGGCCATTTACTGGGACGACGGATGGAAATTAGTCCAAGGCTACAATCCAGTGTGGCTTGTTCATTAACATGTACTGTCCCGACCAAACAAACCAATAAACTAAAGTAAACTAAACTAAACTGAGGCGGCTTTATAAAACAGCGGCATGTGACTGTGCTGTGGTGATGACAACATGTAACATGTTTGGCTTGTGCAGAATCTGTTTTCTTATTGAATTCAATGTGCACCTGTCAATCAACAGTGGTGGTGCATGAACCCCTCTGTGGTGAAGTGGGGGGGGTTGGCGCGGTGGCGCATGGGATGGCACAATAGCTGCTAATTGCTGATGCTAAAGGAGATGTGATTTCTCACTGACAGCACTATTCGGACGCTGCATAACAAGGCGGACGCTGACGCACGTCTGCTTTGGGCTCAGACCGCTGGCCAAACACTTTTTGGATATACCCAATCCAGCTTTTTGCTTTTGATACCGATACCAAGGGTTTGAGTATCTGCCAATATCCGATATTAACGCTGTGACATTTTTTATTTGGCCCAAACTCATTTCTAGCTCTCGCAATCCCTCATACATGTCTGAATTATTCAAATAATGCAAATTATTTATATGTACCCTTCAAGCCCGTGTACAGCTTTGAGCGGTGCTCAAGTGAAGCGAGGGAGACCACCCCCCAAAATAAATGTCACTAATTTAGATTTTACTTCTATATTCTATCACTCAATACAAAATTAGGTGAAGACAATGCAACAAGGTCTGTTTTTGCTTTGTTTAACAGGTCAGGTACCCCGGCTTTAACCCATAACAAGAGGCTTTCTTTAAAGTGGCTGCTGTGAGTGAAAAAGTGAATGACCCTCTTTTCTCCTGTATGAGAACAATAATGTCTGATCTTTTCTTGCCAACGAGACGTTACAGATCAATTGAATATATCTATTAATCAAAGGTACTTCACTAAATATCCTTGTGTTTATGACAGGCTATTTAATTAATTAATATATACAACTCACATAAAGTGGTCTGATCATTATACCTTGTGCATTAAAAATATGTCATACCAGTTACTCTTTAACAACATTTCATAAACTGCAATACAAACCTTTAAGTAACTGGCACCACATTTTATGTTATTAGGCTCCTTTAGGTGATCCAATCATAGTTTCTGTCCCAGCCATGATAAGTTGCCGTTAGCATTAGCATACTGTTGCTATCTGTGGCCTTTTGCGCGGTGATCAAAAATACATTAGGTTAAAACTAACTGATATGTTTTAACCTAATGTAAAGTAACTAATTCTACAGGTTCAAAATGAGGTGCAGCATGTCCATATTCACTCAGATTTTGTCAGTGAAAGTTGTGTTTTTAAAGCGGTGAGAGCCAAAACGGGTATCGGTTCAGTTGGAGTGAGCACGGGGTGAGGCGAGAGCGTGATGGGGCAGGCTCTCCAGTGAGGCTGCGCTGATCCTGTCCATCTCTCTCCAGATCAAATGTAAAAAAGTAAGCAGGTCATTTAGGGTCGGGCTCATGCTCATGGTAATGATTTGGACAGAATGGGAACGGGCCGGTAGCTTACAGCTCACGGCTCGGCCCTAAGGTTGGAGGCCCTGGTTTACATTACCATGCCGGTATCGCGAGCATCAGAGTGGTCAATGGAATCTTCTTGGTACAGCTCTCATCACTGTACACTGCCTTTATCAAGTAGTTGTAATCAGTTTTTCTTTTTCGCCCTGGGATAGACGCAAGGCTGTCCACTCTTCCCCTTTGATTGTCTGTTAAAATCAGGTATAGGACCTTTAACCAGCAGATACCACATCTGCTGGTGTAAGTTATGTTTCTCTTACATAAATCTTACACATATTTTTAGAAACTAGAAGGTCTTGGCTTTCAAATGAGGCATCACACTGGCATTTATTTATAGGCTGTAAGCTCTCCTCTCAATATGCTTTGAGATTTGGATATGCATCATTGGAAAAAACTACTCTAACTCTAAACCTCTAACGCGAAGATGACAGATAACCGGTTCCTTTCTCTGTTCTCAAACCTTTCTTGGCTGTTCATTGGCAGTAGTTTTTAAAGGGCTTCATACAAAACCTGAAGAATATTATAACCAACTAGATCATAACATTTTAGTGACTTACATTTAATAAAACTGCCTGGCTTCTTGCAGCGAGATAGTAACTTGATTGTAAATGTCACTTTTCACCCTCATAGTCCCAGTACGCCTGTTCCCCAGCTTCAGAGTTCTTTTTTCTTTTATGGAAGAGGTGCAAAACCTGAATACATCTGTCACTAGATTCAGTTCAATGAAAGAGTGAAATGGTTGTTTCCTAAAATAAACCGAAGTGGATCAGCTGTAGACGAGAGAATCAATAAGACTGACATGTTTCCACCGAGGAGCACCGACAGCAGCGCTAACTGCACTGATGTGCAGCGCTGATGGAGACGAGAGAACAAAGTCTGAACACGTGTGTGTCCTAAGCAAAGCACACACACACATACACATACACATACAAAGCACACACACACATACACACACACACCCACACATACACATACCATACACATACACTACACATACAAGCACACACACACATACACACACACCCACACATACACATACACATACACATACACATACAAAGCACACACACGTCTGAACACGTGTGTGTCATAAGCAAAGCACACACACACATACACATACACATACAAAGCACACACACGTCTGAACACGTGTGTATCCTAAGCAAAGCACACACACGTCTCATACAAGACACACTTTAAGGAACTGGCAGCTCATTGGTTTGATGTTTTCATCTCTCCCTAAAGGTGTAATCATTATTAACACTGATCATAATATCAACACAATGTGATATAGGCCAATTACCTGATCATTAGTCTGGCCCCGGGCGCCACACACACAGCGCCCTGCTCCTGACGGGGCACCACACACACCGCACCCTGCTCCTGACGGGGCACCATACACACCGCACCCTGCTCCTGACGGGGCACCATACACACCGCACCCTGCTCCTGACGGGGCACCATACACACCGCACCCTGCTCCTAACGGGCACCATACACACGGCACCCTGCTCCTAACGGGGCACCACACACACAGCGCCCTGCTCCTGACGGGGCACCACACACACCGCACCCTGCCCTAACGGGGCACCATACACACCGCACCCTGCTCCTGACGGGGCACCACACACACCGCACCCTGCTCCTGACGGGGCACCATACACACCGCACCCTGCTCCTAACGGGGCACCATACACACCGCACCCTGCTCCTGACGGGGCACCACACACACCGCCCTGCTCCTGACGGGGCACCACACACACCGCACCCTGCTCCTGACGGGGCACCACACGCACCGCGCTCTGCTCCTGACGGGGCACCACACGCACCGCGCTCTGCTCCTGACGGGGCACCACACACACCGCTCCCTGCTCCTGACGGGGCACCATACACACCGCTCCCTGCTCCTGACGGGGCACCATACCACCGCGCTCTGCTCCTGACGGGGCACCACACACCCGCTCCTGCTCCTGACGGGCCCAACCACCCACCGCGGGCACCACACGCACCGCGCTCTGCTCCTGACGGGCACCACACACACCGGCTCTGCTCCTGACGGGGCCCATACACACCGCACCCCTGCCACCACGGGCCCACGCACCCGCTCTGCTCCTGACGGGGCACCACACCACCGCGCTCTGCTCCTGACGGGGCACCATACACACCGCACCCTGCTCCTGACGGGGCACCATACACACCGCACCCTGCTCCTGACGGGGCACCACACACACCGCCCTGCTCCTAACGGGGCACCACACACACCACCAGCGCTCTGCTCCTGACGGGGCACCACACACACCGCACCCTGCTCCTGACGGGGCACCATACACACCGCACCCTGCTCCTGACGGGGCACCATACACACCGCACCCTGCTCCTGACGGGGCACCATACACACCGCACCCTGCTCCTAACGGGCACCACACCGCACCCCTCCCTCGGGCACCACACACACCGCGCCCTGCTCCTGACGGGGCACCACACACACCGCGCCACCTGCTCCTGACGGGGCACCATACACACCGCACCCTGCTCCTGACGGGGCACCATACACACCGCACCCTGCTCCTAACGGGGCACCATACACACCGCACCTGCCTGACGGGCACCACACGCACCGCCCTGCTCCTGACGGGGCACCACACCACCCGCCTGCTCCTGACGGGGCACCAAACACCGCACCCTGCTCCTGGGCACCACACACCGCACCCTGCTCCTACGGGCACCATACACACCGCACCCTGCTCCTGACGGGGCACCATACACACCGCACCCTGCTCCTGACGGGCACCATACACACCGCACCCTGCTCCTGACGGGGCACCACACCACCGCACCCTGCTCTACGGGGCACCAACACACCGCCCCTGCTCCTGACGGGCACCACACGCACCGCCCCTGCTCCTGACGGGGCACCACACCACCGCGCTCTGCTCCTGACGGGGCACCAACACACCGCACCCTGCTCCTGACGGGGCACCATACACACCGCACCCTGCTCCTGACGGGGGCACCATACACACCGCACCCTGCTCCTGACGGGCACCATACACACCGCACCCTGCTCCTAACGGGGCACCACACACACCGCGCTCTGCTCCTGACGGGCACCACACGCACCGCGCTCTGCTCGACGGGCACCATACACACCGCACCCTGCTCCTGACGGGGCACCATACACACCGCACCCTGCTCCTGACGGGGCACCATACACACCGCACCCTGCTCCTAACGGGCCACCATACACACCGCACCCTGCTCCTGACGGGGCACCACACGCACCGCGCTCTGCTCCTGACGGGGCACACACCACACGCACCCTGCTCCTGACGGGCACCATACACACCGCACCCTGCTCCTGACGGGGGCACCACACACACCCGCTCTGCTCCTGACGGGGCACCACACGCACCGCACCCTGCTCCTGACGGGCACCATACACACCGCACCCTGCTTCCTGACGGGGCACCACACGCACCGCCCCCTGCTCCTGAGGGGCACCACACACACCGCGCCCTGCTCCTGAGGGCACATAAACACGCACCCTGCCTTTTTTTTCCTGGGGACGGGGGGGCACACACCACAAACCGCACCTGCTCCTAACGGGGGGCACCATACACACCGCACCTCTTGCTCCTGACGGGCACCATACGCAGGCACCCAACTGCTCCTGACGGGGGCACCATACAACCGCGGCCCGCTCCTGACGGGGCACCATACAACCGCACCTGCTCCTAACGGGGCACCATACACAACCGCACCCTGCTTCCTGACGGGGCACCACACGCCACCGCGCTCTGCTCCTGACGGGGCACCACACGCACCGCGCTTGCTCCTGACGGAGGCACCATACACACCCACCCTGCCTCCTGACGGGGGCACCATCGCACCCGCTCTGTTCCTGAGGCGGCACCATACCACACCGCCACCCTGCTCCTGACGGCAGAAGGCACCACACACACCGCACCCTGCTCCTGACGGAGGGCACACACACACCGCGGCTACTGCTCCTACGGGCACCACACACACCGCGCTCTGCTTCCTGACGGGCACCATACACACGCACCCGCTCTGACGGCGCACCATACACACCGCACCTGCTCCTGACGGGCACCCACACACCACGCGCTTGCTCCTGACGGCGGCACCACACACACCGCGCTCTGCTCTGCGGGGCACCATACACACCCACCCTGCTCTGACGGGGCACCATTACACACCGACCTGCTGCTGACGGGCACAATACACACCGCACCCTGCTCCTACGGGGCACCATACACACCGCACCCTGCTCCTGACGGTGCACCACACGCACCGCACCCTGCTCCTGACGGGGCACCACACACACCGCACCCTGCTCCTGACGGGGCACCACCACACACCGCACCCTGCCTCCTGACGGGGCCACCATACACACGCACCCTGCTCCTGACGGGGCACCACAACACCGCACCCTGCTCATGACGGGGAACCATACACACCGCACCCTTGCTCCTGACGGGCACCATACGCAACCGCGCCTCTGCTCCTACGGGGGGCACCATCACACCGCCTCCCTCTCCTGACGGGGCACCACACGCACCGCGCTTGCTCCTGACGGGCACCACACGCACCGCGCTCTGCTCCTGACGGGCACCACACACACCGCTCCCTGCTCCCTGCAGGCACCATAACACGCACCCTGCTCCTGACCGGGGCACCACACGCACCGCGCTCTGGCTCTTGACGGGGCCACACGCACGCGCTCTGCTCCTGACGGGGCCACCAAACCACACCGCGCTCTGCCTGACGGGGCCCACACGCACCGCGCTCTGCTGCCTGCCGGGGCACCCACACACACCGCGCTCTGCCCTGACGGGCACACACACACCGCGCTTCTGCTCCTGACGGGGCACCACACGCACCGCGCTCTGCTCTGACGGCACACCACACACCGCCCTGCTCCTGACGGGGCACCATACACACCGCACCCTGCTCCTGAGGGCCACCATACACACGCACCTGCTCCTGACGGGGCACCATACACACCGACGCTGTCCTACGGCACCACACACACCGCGCTCTGCTCCTGACGGGGCCACCACACGCACCGCGCTCTGCCTACGGGGCACCATACACACCGCACCCTGTCTGACGGGCACCATACACACCGCACCCTGCTCCTGACGGGGCACCATACACACCGCACCCTGCTCCTACGGGCACCATAACACCGCACCCGCTCCTGACGGGCACCACACGCACCCGCGCTCTGCTCCTGACGGGGCACCACAACACCGCACCCTGTTCCTGACGGGGCACATACACACCGCCCCCTGTCCTGACGGGGCACCAACACACCGGCTCTGCTTCCTGACGGCACCACACGCCACCCGCACCTGCTCCTGACGGGGCAACATAACACACGCACCCATCTCCTGACGGGGACCAACGCACCGCACCCTGCTCCTGACGGGGCACCACACACCACCCGCGCCCTGTTCCTGACGGGGCACATACACCACCGCACCCTGCTCCTGACGGGGCCCAACACACACGCACCCTGCTCCTACGGGGCACCATACGCACCGCACCCTGCTCCTGAAGGGGCACCATACAACCGCACCCTGCTTCCTGACGGGGCACCATACAACCGGCACCCTGCTCCTGACGGGGCACATACCACCGCACCCTGCCTCCTAACGGGCACATACACACCGCACCCTGTCCTGACGGGCACACACGCACCGCGCTTGCTCCTGACGGGGCACCCCAGCACCGCGCTTGCCCTGACGGCACCATACACACCGCACCCTGCTCCTGACGGGGACATACGACCGCGCTCTGCTCCTGCGGGGCACCATACACACCGCACCTGCTCCTGACGGAGGCACACACAACCGCACCCTGCTTCCTGCGGGCACCAACACACCGCGCTCTGCCCTGACGGGGCACACAACACACGCGCTCTGCTCCTTGACGGCACCAACACACCGCACCCGCTCTGCGGGCACCACAACACACGCGCTCTGCTCTGACGGGCACCACACACACCGCGCTTCTGCTCTGACGGCGGCACCACCACACACCGCACCCTGCTCTGACGGGGCACCACACACACCGCACCTGCTTCACTGAACGGGCACCACAACCGCACCCTGCTCCTGACGGGGCCCACACACCGCACCCTGCTCCTGACGGGGCACCATACACCCGCACCCATTGTCCTGACGGCACCAACACACCGCGCTCTGCTCCTGACGGGGCACACACCACCCACCCTGCTCCTGACGGGGCACCATACACACGCTCCCTGCTCCTGACGGGGCACACACGACATCCGCACCCTGCTCTGACGGGTACCACCACACGCACTGCTCCTGACGGGCACCTACACACCGCACCCTGCTCTGACGGGGACCACAACCGCACCCTGTCCTGACGGGCACCATACACACGCACCCTGCTCCTGACGGGGCCACCACACCACGCGCTCTGCTCCTGACGGGCACCCACGCACCGCACCTGCTCCTGCGGGGACCCATTACACACCGCACCCTGCTCCTGCGGCGGCACCACACTCACCGCACCCTGTCCTGACGGGGCACATACGCACCGCGCTTCTGCTCCTGACGGGGCACCTACACACCGCACCCTGTCCTGCGGGGCACCCACACACCGCGCTTTGCTTCTGACGGGGCACCATACACACCGCACGCCTCCTGACGGGGCACCACACCCCGCACCCTGCTCTGACGGCAACCCACACACCGCACCCTGCTCCTGACGGGCACCACAACACCACCGCACCCTGCTCCTGACGGGGCACCATAACACCGCCACCTGCTCCTGACGGGGCACCACACAACACCGCGCTCTGCATCTGCGGGGCACCACCCCCCCAAACGCCCCCAAAAACGCACCCCGCTCTCTGCGGGCATCATCAACCGCTCCGTCTGACGGGGCGGCAACCACCACGCACCGCCCTGTCCTGACGGGGTTACCACACACACCGCACCATGCTCCTGAACGGGGCACATACGCACCGCACCCTGTCTGACGGGGCACCACACAAACGCACCCTTGCTCCTTACGGGGCACATACACACCGCACCCTGCTCCTTGACGTGGCAAACACACCGCGCTCTGCTCCTGACGAGGGCACCACACGCAACGCACCCTGCTTCCTGACGGGGCACCATAACACCGCGCCTGCTCTGACGGGGCACCACTCACGCACCCTGTCCTAACGGGGCACCACACGCACCGCACCCTGCTCTGACGGGGCACCACACGCACCGCGGCTCTGCTCCTGCGGGCGGCACCACCACGCAACCGCGCTTGCTCACTGACGGGGCACCATACACACCGCCCCTGCTCCTGACGGGCCCAAGCACCGCGCTCTGCTCCTGACGGGGCACCATACACACCGCACCCTGCTCTACGGCACCACACGCACCGCGCTCTGCTCCTGACGGGGCACAACACGCACCGCGCTCTCTCTGACGGGGCACCCTACACACCGACCTGCTCCTGACGGGGCCACCATACGCACCGCGCTCTGCTCCTGACGGGCCACCATACACACCGCCACCTGCTCTGACGGGCACCACACACACGCGCTCTGCCCTGAAGGGGCACACACGCACCGCCTCTGCTCTGCGGGGACCACACACACCGACCCTTTCCTGACGGGGCACCAACACACACCGCGCTCTGCTCCTGACGGGACCACACGGCACCGCGCTCTGCTACCTGCGGGCACCATTACACCCGCACCTGCTCCTACGGGGGCACCATACACACCGCACCCTGCTCCTGCGGGGGACCATACACACCGCACCCTGCTCCTAACGGCGCCCATACACACCGCACCCTGCTCCTGACGGGGCACCACACGCCACCGCGCCCTGCTCCTGACCGGGCACCATATACACGCACCCTGCTCTGCGGGGCACCAACACGCACGCGCTCGTTGTCCTGACGGGGCACATACACCACGCTCCCTGCTCACTGACGGGCCACCACAACACCGCTCCCTGCTTCTGACGGGACCAACACACCGCGCTCTTGCTTGACGGCGGCACCACACGGCACCGCGCTCTGCTCCTGACGGGGCACACAACACCGCCTCCTGCTCCTGACGGGGCACCAACACACCGCAACCCTGTCCTGACGGGGCCACACACGCACCGCGCTCTTGCTCCTGAGGAAGGAAACCACACGCACCGCGCCTCTGCTCCTTGACGGGCACCACACACAACCGCTCCCTGTCTGACGGGGCACCACACGCCACCGCGCTCTGCTCCTGACGGGCACACACGCACCGCGTCTGCTCCTGACGGGGCACCACACACACCCCCTGCTCCTGACGGGGCACCATACCACACCGCACCACTGCTCCTGACGAGGCACCACACCACGCGCTACTGTCCTGACGGGCACCACACGCACGCGTCTGCTCCTGACGGGGCACCCACACACCGCACCCCTGCTTCCTGACGGGCACATACACACCGCACCCTGCTCCTGAACGGGGCACCATTAACACCGCACCCTGCTCCTAACGGGGGCACCACACACACCGCGCTCTGCTCCTGACGGGCACACACACGCACGCGCTCTGCTCCTGACGGGGCACCATAACACCGCCACCCTGCTCCTGACGGGCACCATACACACCGCACCTTGCTCCTGACGGGGGCACCATACACACCGCCCTGCTCCTAACAGGGCACCATACCCACACCGCACCTGCTCCGACGGGGGCACACAGCACCGCGCTCTGCTCCTGACGGGGCACCACACACACCGCACCCTGCTCCTGACGGGCACCATACACACCGCACCCTGCTCCTGACGGGCACCACACACACCGCCCCTGCTCCTGACGGGGCACCACACGCACGCACCCTGCTCCTGACGGGCACCACACCACCGCACCCTGCTCCTGACGGGCACCACACGCCACCGCCCTGCTCCTGACGGGCACCACACACACCGCACCCTGCTCCGACGGCACCACACACCGCCCTGCTCCACGGCACCCACACCCCCCTGCTCTGACGGGGCACCATACACACCGCACCCTGCTCCTGACGGCACCACACACACCGCACCCTGCTCCTGACGGGGCACCACACACACCGCACCCTGCTCCTGACGGGCACCATACACACCGCACCCTCTCCTGACGGGCACCACACACACCGCACCCTCTCTGACGGGCACCATACACACCGCACCCTGCTCCTGACGGGCACCACACCACCGCGCTCTGCTCCTGACGGGCACCACACGCACCGCCCCTGCTCCTGACGGGCACCATACACACCGCTCCCTGCTCCTGACGGGGCACCACACACACCGCCCCTGCTCCTGACGGGGCACCACACCACCGCGCTCTGCTCCTGACGGGGCACCACACGCACCGCGCTCTGCTCCTGACGGGCACCACACCACCGCTCCCTCTGACGGGGCACCACACACACCGCCCCTGCTCCTGACGGGGCACCACACGCACCGCGCTCTGCTCCTGACGGGGGCACCACACGCACCGCGCTCTGCTCCTGACGGGGCACCACACACACCGCACCCTGCTCCTGACGGGGCACCATACACACCGCACCGCTCTGCTCCCTGACGGGCACCACACGCACCGCGCTCTGCTCCTGACGGGCACCACACACACCGCACCCTGCTCCTGACGGGGCACCATACACACCGCACCCTGCTCCTGACGGGGCACCACACACACCGCACCCTGCTCCTGACGGGGCACCACACACACCGCGCTCTGCTCCTGACGGGGCACCACACACACACCGCACCCCTGCTCCTGACGGGGCACCACACGCACCGCACCCTGCTCCTGACGGGGCACCACACGCACCGCGCTCTGCTCCTGACGGGCACCACACGCACCGCGCTCTGCTCCTGACGGGGCACCACACACACCGCTCCCTGCTCCTGACGGGGCACCACACGCACCGCGCTCTGCTCCTGACGGGGCACCACACGCACCGCGCTCTGCTCCTGACGGGGCACCACACACACCGCACCCTGCTCCTGACGGGGCACCATACGCACCGCGCTCTGCTCCTGACGGGGCACCACACGCACCGCGCTCTGCTCCTGACGGGGCACCACACACACCGCACCCTGCTCCTGACGGGGCACCATACACACCGCACCCTGCTCCTGACGGGGCACCACACACACCGCACCCTGCTCCTGACGGGCACCACACACACCGCGCTCTGCTCCTGACGGGGCACCACACACACACCGCACCCTGCTCCTGACGGGGCACCACACGCACCGCACCCTGCTCCTGACGGGGCACCACACGCACCGCACCCTGCTCCTGACGGGGCACCATACACACCGCGCTCCTGCTCCTGACGGGGCACCCACACGCACCGCCCCTGCTCCTGACGGGGCACCACACACCACCGCGCTCTGCTCCTGACGGGGCACCACACGCACCGCGCTCTGCTCCTGACGGGGCACCACACCACCGCCCCTGCTCCTGACGGGGCACCACACGCACCGCTCCTGCTCCTGACGGGGCACCACACGCACCGCGCTCTGCTCCTGACGGGGCACCACACGCACCGCGCTCTGCTCCTGACGGGGCACCACACGCACCGCGCTCTGCTCCTGACGGGGCACCACACGCACCGCGCTCTGCTCCTGACGGGCACCACACCACCCCGCTCCGACGGCACCACACACACCGCACCCTGCTCCTGACGGGGCACCACACACACCGCGCTCTGCTCCTGACGGGGCACCACACACACCGCGCTCTGCTCCTGACGGGGCACCACACGCACCGCGCTCTGCTCCTGACGGGGCACCACACACACCGCGCCCTGCTCCTGACGGGGCACCACACGCACCGCGCTCTGCTCCTGACGGGGCACCACACACACCGCACCCTGCTCCTGACGGGGCACCACACGCACCGCGCTCTGCTCCTGACGGGGCACCACACACACCGCGCTCTGCTCCTGACGGGGCACCACACACACCGCGCTCTGCTCCTGACGGGGCACCACACACACCGCCCTGCTCCTGACGGGGCACCACACGCACCGCGCTCTGCTCCTGACGGGCACCATACACACCGCCCCTGCTCCTGACGGGCACCACACACACCGCCCCTGCTCCTGACGGGGCACCACACACACCGCGCTCTGCTCCTGACGGGGCACCACACACACCGCACCCTGCTCCTGACGGGGCACCAACACACCGCCTCTGCTCCTGACGGGGCACCACACGCACCGCACCCTGCTCCTGACGGGCACCACACACACCGCGCTCTGCTCCTGACGGGGCACCACACCACCGCACCCTGCTCCTGACGGGGCACCATACACACCGCGCCCTGCTCCTGACGGGGCACCACACACACCGCGCTCTGCTCCTGACGGGGCACCACACGCACCGCGCCCTGCTCCTGACGGGGCACCACACACACCGCACCCTGCTCCTGACGGGCACCACACACACCGCGCTCTGCTCCTGACGGGGCACCATACACACCGCGCCCTGCTCCTGAGGGCACCACACCACCGCGCTCTGCTCCTGACGGGGCACCACACGCACCGCACCCTGCTCCTGACGGGGCACCAGACACACCGCACCCTGCTCCTGACGGGGCACCACACACACCGCGCTCTGCTCCTGACGGGGCACCACACACACCGCACCCTGCTCTGACGGGGCACCACACACACCGCACCCTGCTCCTGACGGGGCACCACACACACCGCACCCTGCTCCTGATGGGGCACCACACGCACCGCACCCTGCTCCTGACGGGGCACCACACACACCGCGCTCTGCTCCTGACGGGGTACCACACGCACCGCACCCTGCTCCTGACGGGGCACCACACGCACCGCACCCTGCTCCTGACGGGGCACCACACGCACCGCACCCTGCTCCTGACGGGGCACCACACGCACCGCGCTCTGCTCCTGACGGATCTCCTGATTTTTATCTTTATTTTTTGTACTTTTTAGCAGACATTTGTGGGGGGAAATCTTTGTGCTGTACATTTAAATATGTGATTATTGATTGTGAATCATAAATTGATCCCTGTGAAGATGTTTGAAAAGTGTTAGGAAAGCTAATAAATGCTTTTCAGTCAGCTTTACTTTTTTACAGTATTAGTTAGGTGTAACGATGCCCTGCGGTGCTAAAATCTGACGATATGCATTGAACTAAAGTGACGGTGCAAGTTTTAGCCTATATTTTTGTATCTTAAACTCAGTGTGTGTGTGTGTGTGTGTGTGTGTGTGTGTGTGTGTGTGTGTGTGTGTACCCATACAGAGTGCATGTGTGTCATCACTAACCCCAAACTGAAGGCTGTAGACTCTTCAGACCTGACACCTAAATCTGCGTGTCTTATTAATGGTTCCTCCGGCTGATGACCAGGCTGAGGTCAGTGATAGATCCAGTGCACTTGCCTGGCTCTGCCAGACTATTCCCTGTCCATTCCACGCAGGGAAGTTAGTCTGGTCACAGAGCAATTGGAGCAATTTGAATGGGCGGGCCTAACGCGCACAGATCGTCAGTGAAATAAACCAATTAGCAATTAGCGGACGTGACGACAGCTGTAGTCCAACTCACAAAATATGAACTGAATATAAACTCACGAGCACGCGGAGGCAAAATCCTCCAGTACTTCATCCATGATTAGTTTTGGCTAATGTTAATGTTAATTGAATTACAACATAGTGGTGCAGCGAGTGATGTAACCTTGATAATTCTCTGTGACAGTCGTGATTGGTTCGGCCTTAGCCGCCAATCAGCAACGTGTTTACCGTGTGTGTCCAGACCCACATTCTTTTTACGCAGAAAAGAAGTGGGTGTGGTTTATCAGGCTACCAGTGCACCGCACTTCGTCAAATCAAAAACGTACCACTTAAGGAGCTCATGGCTGACATGTGACTTTTTTAAAGTTAAGAACACTACGATTTTGTTTTTTTTCTATTTATATTTGTTTTGTATTGTGATCCCTGGGGCACATTTGATTATAAAGCAGCTTTGAAAAATTAGAAAGCATCGGCAATTTTATTCTGAGATTATAAATACTTTCTAATGATGAACAATCGATTTTATTTCAAACCCAACGTATTATTTTTTATATTGTACTTGCACTGTGAACCAAACCAGACCGAGAGAGAGCTGAACTGTTCGTTTTAGTCAAGCCTGTGTCTGGCATCAGATGGTTGTAATAAGATATTCCTTGTATATGTACTATTGTACGTATTTATGTTGGAAATTCATGTTTGTCCCCTCCTGGAGCCTCCACCTTAACGTGGTGGAGGGGTTTGACATGAATGATCCTGGAGCTCTGTTGTCGGGGGCTTGGTGCCCCTGGTAGGGTCTCCCATGGCAAACAGGTCCTAGGTGACGGGTCAGACAAAGAGCGGTTCAGAAGCCCCTTATGAGAGACCAACAGGCCCGGTTAGAACCATGAGGCCGTCCTTCTGTGGACCCACCACTTGCAGGAGGAGCCATAGGGGCTGGTGCAGCTCCAACAGCTGCCCCACGACCCGGCAACGGACAAGTGGAAGAAGATGGATGGATGGATTCATGTTTGTATTCAAATGATGTTTTTTCTAAAGACTGAGGAAAAGACACAACTTTGAATCTAACAAAACACATGTCTGATTAGTCTGCATTGTGTTTTATTTTGAACCAATCAATATATCAGATGACATCATTATGACTCAAATGAAGACATGTCCTATCAAAGACTCTCTGTGAGCGCGGTACACCAGTGATCTTCCAAAGGCTTCACTTGTCTTTTACTCACCACAGCCTAAACTTTAAAAGGACATTTGGAAAAGTCACTGCCACATATGCACACACACCACGGGCACATAGCTGGGTGATTGACATGACGTGCATATTTTTGTGTCCGAGTGTTATATTTCTTTTAAAAATAATTTGATCTTTTCATTACATGTATCACTTTATTCTACAAAACCTATTTAGTTTAAACACATTTTCATCACATTTCAATATTTTTTTTTTATGTTTTCACACCTCAAACCCCTAAAATGTCAGGTGGTGCAACCGTCTGAGCAAATGATTAGACTAATAAAGCTTCTGAAAATTGTGTTTTCAGGGTAAAAATTTAAAAATAAAACATTATGGCATAATTGTATGTTAAATATCTTTCAAATAAGCC
The DNA here is from genome assembly GCA_007210695.1 of Neogobius melanostomus. NCBI lineage: Eukaryota > Metazoa > Chordata > Actinopteri > Gobiiformes > Gobiidae > Neogobius > Neogobius melanostomus. The sequence continues at coordinate 1,403,843 of VHKM01000501.1, read as the reverse complement.
TCATTTGTGAATATTCATAGTTTTAAAGCTTTTGAGATCACTAAAAAACGTTTGTCCGACAATTTGTAATCTTAAAATATCAGGGTGGCACAACTGTATGAACTGGGCTGTAATTTTGAAATAAAGAGTAGTAAAAGCAAACAGGATATGACATCAGCCAGAAGAACAAGTTGTCTTTATGTCTGAGTGAAAAGGTTTGAAAATCTCTTTCAAGAATTGAGAAAAAAATCGCTTTTTTCCGACTCATAGGTAAACTGTCACACTTTTGGTGTCAGGTGGTACAACCGATGTAAATGTTGGAAAATATTATTTTATTATAAAAGTCTTAATTTGTTTTAAAAGTAAATGTTTACCCATGCTAACAAATGCTAAAGCTAATGTAAGAGTCCACATAAAAGACAATTTAATTTGAAATTAGTAGCTAATGTCAGATGGTGCAACTGCAAAAAATGTCAAATTACCATCTAAAAATTATAGGAATGCACTGATCCAATACTGGTATAAGTTATCAGAGTCAATACTAGAAAAAACATCAGTTATTGGTTTCAAATATCCGATACTGAACCGATAACTGTTTTGGGCTGACACCGAGCACTCAGTCCATGGTCCTCTTGTTTTATTACTGATTACAGCTTCAGTCAGTTACTAATTACAGTTGAAATGTTCAGAGGAGAAAGGCTGCCTAAGATATACTTGGCAAAGATTTGACTTTGTACAATTTTTTGGAAACTATTTACATTTTAGAAAAAACTTGGTTGCGCCACCTGACACTTTTTTATACAGAGAAGCTACAAATACATAAAAAAATACATTTAAATACTTTTAAATGTTATTTAACAAACATAACTTGTTTAAACACAAAATTATCGACTCAAAAATATGCACGCCATCAGTTTTGAAAAAACATTTTGAAAATATGTTTTTTGAACCCTTATACGTCATTGACCCAGCTACAGTTTGGCATTTCCAGGTCATTTTCTTCTGAAAGGTTCCTGCGTTTGAGCAATACATAAAACATCAGCTGTACCAGGTGCTGGTGTGTCTTCAGTCTGTTTAAGTGAAAATAAACACTGATAAAATATCATCTGCATGTAGGATATGTTAACAAAATGTATAATAACATCTAGGGCCTGTGCATAGACAGGACAGACGTGTAAGCCTGGGCTGGTAGCAGTTCAAACTGGCCTGGAGCACCCCCTGCAGGCAGCAATGGGAACTTGGCACTCGAGGGCAAGCTAGAAAATCGCTGTGGCAATGAACACACATTGCAGATCAAGTCCGGGGATGGATATGGGCTTTATGAAAGTGGAGGACAGTTTGGAGTTCCCTCGAGAGGGAGAGAGAGACGCAACAAAATGGAGGAATTACAGATAGGAACACTTAAACAGGAAAAGATTAGAAACGGCTAAAGTGAGGAGGATTACCCCAAACTGTGTCAATGAAGCTCAGTAATACTGGTCTGTTTGGGAGACAGATTTCATTTGAGCGCTGCTTCCAGATGATGTATTTGACTTATTCTGCGACGAATAACTTACACTGACAAACACCATAATTATTGAACTTGTTGATATACATGGATATTGAACTAAACATACTGTATACTGTATTAAACATACTGTACAACTGTTTTTCCCAATCGTAATCCTTGGCTGTTCATGTTCCTGTGCACAGTGCCCAGGCACCTCTCCTCAGCTCACACCTGACCCGCAGCTCATAGAGTGATAGTGATATGTAGCTCAGTTTAAGGCTATGTCATAGCATGAAAAAGAGAGCATCTAAAGTTACTGATCTCTTACCGCTGGCACTGTCTGACATGCTGGTCCTGTGGCCATTCCCCATAATAATGCACTCTTGTACATAAAAGTGATTGGACATTAGGATGTACCACCTTCTCTAACAGAGCAGGGCGATCACGAGGACAGCACGTGTCCTGTGAATCAGCTGCACATCAGCACTGCCGCTGAGCGAGGCAACAGAGGAGCAAGGAAGTGCCATTTGGACTGTTGGCCTTTAAAATACTATTTTCAGCTGATTGTGGCACAAACATTGCGTCAAAATAAAAGCAAATGAAATGTACTGTATATTTTGAAAATGATGCACTTGAGAGAAGGCACTTAAGGCAAAGGAGCAGGTGCTTGAGCATCACCTAAAGTCCACAAATAAACCCTACTGGCCTCTTAAGTTTGGGTTTGTTTGCTGTAGAGTGCAGTTTAAACTAAACACAGTGCATTATATTTCTGCTCGGTGTTGGAACTTTAGCTGGACATCTTTATTCTTTTACTTTGAAAAATTAAAAAAAATTTAACAATATAGACAAACATTTGCACTTTTATTACTTGCTACTTTGATTGCTGATTTTTTGTTTGTTTTTTGTTTAGATTTTACATTTTAGTGTCTTAATATATATTTTAAATTGATACAAAAAAATGCTCTCCTTTGATGCTCAAAGTCCTGACATGGCTCCTCTGAACATATCTATCATTCCACTCCATCTCTCCGTCTCCTCTGTTTCTGATCTAATCTGCGTCCGCCACTGACACAAAACGCCTTATCACAGTTTGATCTCCTCCGCCGTGACCTTTCCTCTTCAGAGCCTGCGTCTGGGCTGGAAGCGTCCTCATATCGATCGCTGCGGCCCTATCACATGGGCTAATGGCCTTTCTAAAGGCTCTCTGCTCTTTTCATGTTCTCCTGACTTACACGCATGGAAATGGGGGAATCACAGGCCCATGGTAATTACGGCCATCCGCCTCGCTGCGTGCTCCATATGGGCGGTGGAGGGATGGATGTGAGCTGTTCAAAGGAGTCTCCGTCTGGAGGGCCTCTGTTAGACGGGTGTTTGATGGCTCACTCAGTGGTCCCTCACTGAGAGCAGCAGGAGGCTGACCTGGACATGAGCATCAGGAGAGAGCTGAGAGGTCGTTTCTGCACAAAGGATCCTATATGTTTTTCTGTAGACTTTCCAAACTATTTCAGAGACCTTGACCTTGGATTTGAAAATGCAAATCTAGTATTTTCATCTTAAAGTGATATTTCAGGATTTATGACATAGGGCCTCATTTCCTAGTTATCCAGAGTGTTGTTGATTTCTGGAGTTTTTACATTTATTTTTTAATTCATGCAGTCCTTATATTTGAAGAGTTTAGTGGTGCTAGTAGCCTGCATTAACAGTCTGACCCAAGCACAGTGCACCTGAGGTAAATCACTTATGACACCAGACTAACCATATAAATGTCTGTGTTGACTGCAGAGGTTACATTAATTTATGGAATATTTTAACTTTGACATATTGATAATCAAGCCATAATTAAAATAAAGACGCAGCGCTGCTGTTTTTCAGAGCACGCGAGGCTTTCTCTCTGAAAGCAGCTTCACTGTTTAACACCACATCTTGTCTTGGATGAACTCTGCCAAGTTAGTGTCACTGCCTAGCTAGCTAGCTAAGTTTCCTGACCCTGTCGCTAACAACAACACGGGGAAGAAAACCACAATGCAAATGGGGTTAAAGGCTAATAATATCCTTTCCATCTGGAGCGTTCTTCTAATGTAAGTCTCAGGACGAGCTCATCTATTTCCTGCCACGTGTGTGTTTCTGTGGGTGCGAGGCGGGCGGCGCATAGTGCAATGATGCGAACTGGTAAATATTGTCCCGTTCACCCACCGTTTCTTAAACATTACGTTAAAATTGAGAAAATGCAAATAATAAGCTCCATATTACATTTGTATTAGTGTAATATGAGCCTTGATATTGAGGAGCAGATGACGCTCTGAATAAGTCGTCCTCCTCTGAGACTTTTACACATTTCTGTTGCAAAATTCATATTCCATGACTGTTCAGATCAAGTTTAGTTTAGCTCCATTTATCCTGCAATCTCACATTTTTAACATAACATAAATAGTATACAGCATATATATATATATATATATATATGCTGTATATTAGGTATATAGGTATACCTATATACCTACAGCATATAGGTATACCTATATAGGTATAGAGGCCTATATATAGGCCTATATATACATACATACATATATATACATTTATTTTTCAAAAATGCTTATAATGAGAGATTAATTCATGAAGGATAAAAATAGCTCGTGACGGATTTTGTTCAACCCTGTCCGTCAAAATGGAGAGAAATTACCCCTAGCGAAACCACTGGTTAACTGAATGATTTTTTATTATAACCATTTTGCATTTAAAAGAACTGAGCAGCATCAGCTTCCTAGTTGTAAGCTACGCAGCGGCGGAGTGATCTGCTCGGTTACCGGATCTACACTAGTTTGTTTACCTGCGGCTGGCATTACTACACGTGGAATTCACAAAGGAGCTTTTTACAACTCAGATATGGCAATGTTTGGAGGACTACCCCATGATTTTAAAGAGGCTATTAGTTACCATAGACATGCACTAGCCTAGCATTAGCCTAGCACCACTAAACTCTTCAAATATAAGGACTGCATTAATTTAATATATATATATATATCTCCAGAAATCAACAACACTCTGGATAACTAGGAAATGAGGCCCTATGTCAAAAATCCTGAAATATCCCTTTAAGGGGAGACACGGCAGGTGACATTAAGTTGTCTCCCTTAACATCTTAGTTTCAATGCTCATGTTAAAAACAGACCAAACTCACTCTTTACGAGTTGCTTGTTTCGACTTTTCAGATTTTAATAATAATAATAATGCCTTACACTTGTATTGCGCTTTACAAGCCTGTATTACCAAGTTTCTCAAAGCGCTGCACTGTCGTCATTATTCATTCACTCCATACTTGGTGGTGGTAAGCTACTGTTGTAGCCACAGCTGCCCTGGGGTAGACTGACGGAAGCGAGGCAACCAGTCTGCGCCATCGGCCCCTCCGACCACCACCAACCACTCACTCACTCACTACATTCACTAGGCTTCCTGGTGTTACCAAACGGTCTCCCATCCACGTACTAACCAGGCCCTTCCCTGCTTAGCTTCCAAGATCTGACGGGATTGGGCAGAGCAAAGGCGGTATGATGAGATTTTGTCTGAAATCAGTCCAACGCGCTCCAAAAAAAAACACACTCTCCCACATAACACTCTGTAATCCAAATATTCCATAATCCATTACTCAGATTTAAATCTTGGCAATTTAGGCCTATCTTTATTTTATTTTTATACGAAAACATAAAATAACAGAATACTTTGCAGTATCTACAGCAAAGGTTTTAAAGTGATCTCTAAATATTTTTCAGGAGGTTGTTTATTGAATGTGCAGTTGAAATGATTACTATTGTTAGTGACTTTTTAACCTGTTTATTTGTTGTATTGTCATTTTGGTGCCGTGTTTGCTGTAGGGATTCAACTTTCTTCCATCCTTCTTTCCTTCCTTTATTCCCTTTCTTTCTTCCCTCACTTCTTTCCTTCAGTTTTTCTGTACATTTTCAGGTTTTAGGCTGGTTTAATGGTTAAATACAGCATAATCTCCTCAATAAGGACTTGCCTTCCATCATTTCAAATGAGGGGCATCAAATCCAACTAGTAACTGAATATAAATATTTTGGTATATTAATTGATGATTGCTTACCTTTTAATCCCCAGATTAACTCATGTGCAATAATTACTATGCAAAACTACGTGCAATAATCTCTGTATCAGCGTCACTTTATCAACCACCTGCACTATGACTAGGATCAACTGTTTTAAGGTTTTCACTGCTGACAGGCCCTCTCACCAGAAAACCTATAAAAACAATTGATCCATGAGTGTTTTAAAGGCCACTGTGATGGAAAGTAAAGCTACAGTGCCTCTCGAAAGTATTAATACACCTTGAACTTTTGCACATTTTGTCATGTTTACAACCCTAAACATAAAGATTTTATTTTGAATTTTTTTACTGAAAGTTCACACACAAGTAACAGACAACTGTGAAGTGAAAGTAAAATGATACATGATTCTGTTGTTTTTCAAAAAATAGAAAAGTGAAAAGTGGGGCGTGCATAAGTATTCATACAGCATTTTCAGAGTGCATTAAATTGCCTTTATAACATTCCTAATGACTGCAGAATGTCCTAACCATTAAATCGAGGCCACCTGTGTGTAATCTACTCTCAGTATAATTCCAGCTGTTCTGTGAGGGCCTCAGAGCTATGGTCAGAGTGTATTGGTCACTAAACAACATCATGAAGGCCAAGGAGCTCACCAGAGAGGTCAGGGATAAAGCTGTGGAGAAGTTTACAGCAGCGTTAAGTTATACAAAGATTTCCCAAGATTTGAACATCTCACGGAGCACTGTTCAATCCTTTTTCATTCATTCATTCATTCATTCATTTCTTCCACTTGTCCGTTGCCGGGTCGTGGGGGCAGCCGTTGGAGCTGCCCAGGTCACATAGCACCGGCCCCCATGGCTCCTTCTGTAGGTGGTGGGTCCACGGAAGGACGGCCTCACGATTCAAACCGGGCCTGTTGGTCTCTCCTAGGGGCTACCAGTGTACGCAGACACTGGAGGCAATGTGGGTGAAGTGTCTTGCCCAAGGACACAACGACAATGTGCACCTTCAGGAGGCGGGATTCGAACCCCCGACCTTCCGATCAGGAGACGACCCGCTCTACCATCTGCGCCATTGTCACCCCCCCAACTGTTCAATCCATCATTCAGAAATGGAAAGAGTATAGCACCACTGTGAACTTACCAAGACACGGCCGTCCACCTAAACTAACAGACCGAACAAGGAGAGCACTGGTCAGAAATGTAACCAAGTGCCCCAAGATAACTCTGGAGGAGCTGCGACGTACTGCCGCTGAGCTGGGGGAATCTGTACATGGGACAACTATAAGTCGTACTCTACACAAATCTGGCCTTCATGGACGAGTGGCAAGAAGAAAGCCATTATTGAAAGGAGGCCATAAGAAATCCTGTTTGAAGTTTGCTAGAAGTCATATGGAGGACACAGCTACCATGTGGAAGAAGGTGCTTTGGTCAGATGAGACAAAAATTGAACTTTTTGGCCCAAATGCAAAACGTTATGTATGGAGCAAACCTAACACTGCTCATCGTCCTGAGTGCACCATCCCCAGTGTCAAATATGGTGGGGGGAGCATCATGCTATGGGGCTGCTTTTCCTCAGTGGGGACTGGGAAGATTGTAAGAATAGTTGGGAAGATGGATGGAGCCAAATACAGAGACATTTTGGAGGAAAACCTGCTGGAGTCAGCAAGAGAATTGAGGCTGGGGCGGAGATTCACCTTCCAGCAGGACAATGACCCTAAACACAAAGCTAAATCTACAATGGAATGGTTTAAAAACAAACATATTAATGTGTTAGAATGGCCCAGTCAAAGTCCTGACCTAAATCCTATTGAAAATCTGTGGAAAGACCTGAAAACTGCTGTTCACAAACACTCTCCTTCTAATTTGACAGAGCTTGAGTTGTTTTGTAAAGAGGAATGGGCTAAAATGTCTCTAGATGTGCAAACCTTGTAGTCATACCCCAGAAGACTTGCTGCTGTTATTGCAGCAAAATAACAGAATCATGTATCATTTTGCTTTCACTTCACAGTTGTCTGTTACTTGTGTGTGAACTTTCAGTAAAAAATTCAAAATAAAATCTTTATGTTTATGGTTGTAAACATGACAAAATGTGCAAAAGTTCAAGGTGTATTAGTACTTTCGAGAGGCACTGTACTGACCACTCATACAGCCACTCGGCCACTACAAGGTCAAATACGCACAAATATCAACTCAGACCATTCTCAGATAAAGCACCTTTAAGGCGAGACGCGGCAGGTGAAAACATAGATTTTTCTCGCAGTGGTCAATGTTGAGATTTTAAGCTAGTTTTCTCCTCCTAATTCCTAGCCTGATTTATTGAGCTTTGCACCCCCCAAAAACAAGGCGAAAACAGATTTTTTTCACTTATGAATAGGGTTGGGTACAGTTAAACGGTACCCGAAAAGCTCCGGTAGGGGGCAGTATCGAAAAACGTTGTTTTTGTGCCAATTTTTGGTACTTTAAAATGGTAAACAGACTCAACTTATATTGCGCTTTTCTACCTTTATCAGGCCCAAAGCGCTTTACAGTAAGGAACCATTCATACACCAATGTCCGCAGACACTGGAGCAAGCAGGGTGACATGTCTTGCCCAAGGACACAACAACAGTGTGCATTTGCGGGAGCTGGGATTTGAGCCCACAACCTCCCGATCACGAGACGACCCGCTCTATAAACTGCGCCACCATCCCCCCCTGACGTCAGTAAATGATCCACAGTGAGTCTAAAAAAACAACAGGAACTCATGAGCAGCATCAGCGCAAATGCAGATGTTTTCTTAAAGCGAAGCAAAGCTATAACTTACTAACACTTAGTCATTATTAGAGATGGCAGAGCGGCGGTCTGAGCCAGGACTAAACCACTAAACATGTTAAAAACCAGGACTAAACCAGGACAGAATAAGAAACTAGAGTTCTTAGACAAAGAGAAAAGCAGTGACAACAAGAAACACATCAGCTTTACCTTTAGAGAAAGACCCACAGAGCCTGAAGTTACTGCTGTTGTTTACTAAACTCCAGCTGCACGATACTTTTCCTAAACAATACTTTATTAAACACATTATTTTAATTGAATTAAAATAACAGTTATTGAAAAAAGTACAGTAAAGGCACCAGTACCGAAAAGCAGGTATCGTTAAAGTAGTGGTATCGAAAAAGAAAGAAAAAAACAGTACTCAGCTCTACTTAGGAATAGCTTATTCAAAAACTAAACAAGACAAAGCCCCCTCTGAAAAATCTAATAATACGTAATAAGTAACTCATATACAAACAAAATAAAACATTTAAACCTGGCTCAATCCATTATTTAAATGCTCTATCCGTAGCTGAAAATAGCAGCAATTATGACAATTTTAGGCATAGAATGTCTTATTTTGATATGAAAACCTAAAATTACAGGACACTTGCAATGCATTTTCTTCTCATGTTTAGTGAGTAATCTAAAGCAGACGTTTCAAATTGATATCACTCTTTTTTTTTCCAGGTCACCTGCAGTCACTCGTCTTAAGTTGTCAGATAAAACAAGTGCATCTCCCAGAAGCAGCCCCTCCCCCAGTGTCCAGGGCTGACAGGGACATGGCTATTCCAGGCGTTTATGTCACGGTAATGTGTGAGATTAGCCTCCTCCGCGCTTCTAATTACTGCCATTCATCCCTCATAGCAGAGAGCGGGCCGCTGCCAGGAGACGCCGGCTAATGTATACAGACCAGTGTTCATTTCAATTAAAGTAATATTTGTGCAGACTAAAATTGGACTAAAACTAAAGTAAAAGTTTTTCATGAGACTAAAACTGTGACTACAATGTCCAGAAAATAAGACGAAATAAAAATGAAAAGAAGCGACAAAAATCTTTCAAACTTTCAGAGACAGTTTGAAAGAGCCTTATATCATTTCAATTCTCGGCCAAAGGACCAGCTCTGAGCTTTGTTCATGTGGGAAAAGAAACACGAAGTAGAGGACCTTGATTAAATATGATTATAATACATAATATAATCATATAATATGTATTATAATTATAATGTCATGATATAACTGTAAAACACATATTATAAAACACATATTATATAACTATAAAACACATATTTACTTGGTAAATAATTGTTTGTTTACGGAAAAACTTCTATAGCCGTTTTGAGTCAGGGGTATGTGTGCCGTGACACGCATAGACGTAGAAAGCCAAACTTGGTGTGCATGTTGTTGTATGGACCGTACGTACACGCAGGCAGATCACCTCATAATATAGTTATCTTGGTAGTGGCTTAGACAGTTGTTTAGGTCCATGTAAAATCCATCCTAAAGCAATGTTTAGCTATATTAATTTGACCAATAAATGAGCCTGCCCAATGAACGCTGCTGAAATGTGTGGTTTAGATGGAACGATGTGTCATCAGTTCTGCAAAAAAATTATATGGCTGGAGAAAAGTTTCTAAAAATATCAGAACACGTGTGGACAAGGCTTAAATCAGGTCCAGGATTCGACGGCATAATTCAACATAATGTGCACATTAGTCGGAACAGGTTCAGAGCTAAAGGCATTTCTGTAAAACACAGACATGCCATTTATGCAGTGTACACTTTTGGTATAGGGATGATATATTTTGAACTGTTACTCTGATTTCATCTCACATAAATAAAAGCATGGTTTATGCATACTAACGCTTACATTTAGAGCCTTGTTGATTTTAAAGGAATAGGCCACCATTTTCAAATACTGAGATATGTTATTACCTTAGCTTAGACAAGTTGATGTGTAGCTGTCTGGTCTTCACGCGTGCGCTCAGTCACGTAAACAGAGCACAGACGGCGTTAGCATTTAGCCTCTCCTCTCCTCTAAAGACTCTTCACATGCAGGCGCGTGTCAGCCGAATGGCTCTTTCACCCGCTTTGTCGAGCTTTTCCATAACAAAGGCCAGTGCCAAACCGGTCTGACCAGGGATAGGTTTTGGGACCGACCTCTGGCTGTGGCCAAAGCGCTGACCCGTGTCTGATGTGACGTGAACAGACTCTGGCCTCTGATTGGCAACGAGAGAGTGGACAGCCCTCACTATTGACACGCAGGTCATACGGATTTAATATTTCACAACATCATACCGCTTTACTAAAAGGGGATTTTGCCGATAATAGCATTTAGCCGCTGTTAGCGCAGCTTTAGCTGGTGCTAGCATAACATTTGCCTGTAGTTTACCTTCATAGTTGTATTTAGTGGTTTCTTTTCTGTTTTAATACAGCTTGGCTCCTCTGAATGATTCCCTAACTCTCACCAGAGGGCAGCATTTGTCCACATTTGTTCTCATCGCGGCTCTAAAACTTTTAATGACGATCTGTACAGCGTGCTGCTCTGTGCGGCTCCGCCCACAACAAATGCATGTGTGTGTGTGGTGGAAACAGAAAGCTCTGTGGGGTAGTGTCGATACGTGCACGTAGATTGTGGCGTGCGCGGCCGGGTCGCGCTATGTGGAACGACGGCTAATGTGGCCAAACGGAGGTGAAGTTAGAAGCGACCAAGCTCTTCCACGCTTTCCCTATTTAAATATGGTTACATGAGCCTTTACGTAATATTACTACGCCTATAGGCGTTGCAATATACAGTAGTTCCCCTTTTTATCCACTTAGAAAATCGACATGTTTAAGGCGAGACACTGCAGGTGAATAGGGGGGGAAAAAGAAATGTAGAGATATCGATTTGAAACTTTTGCTGAACATCACTGATATAAATATGAGAAAAAAAACATTTATTTCAATTTTTCCGTCATTTTATGTTTTCATATAAAAATAAGGCATTTTGTGCATGAAAATGGCCAAAATTGCCTCTATTTTGGGCAACGAAATAAAAAATAATGGATTGAGCCAGATTAAAATATGTGGTTTTATTTTATTGACATAATTAGTAACTAAGATTTTTTCAGAGGGGATATTGGATCTTGTTTGGTTTTTCACTAAACTAATCATAAGTGAAAAAATCTATAAAAAACTCAAATTCCGCCTGTTTTTGTTTGGGTTCAAAGCTGAATAAATCAGGCTTGGAATTAGATATTAAAAATCCCTCAAAACCTTCAAAATACTGTTAAGTCCAAGACTGGACAGGTTGGAGTCTGTATGAGCGACTATAAGGGCTCATCCGCTGCCCGAGTGGGGCCTTATCCTCATTCAGAGAAAACAAGTCCTGAACGTCTTGTACTGAGTGCACATGCACGGCCTCTTCCACCGCTTTTCTGTATTTTGTGGCTCCCAGAAGGAAAAATACCATATTTGGATTATAGCGTCATCACGGGGACCTTTCGCAGGACACGTGAATGTAAAATCTGTCGTTAGGCTCGTTGGAGAGGAGCCAGACGGACACAGTTTTGACAGCCGTCTGCAGACGCACATGGTGCATGCTGGGTAGATTTCTGTCCAACTTGCTCCAGACAGGCTCTGATGCATTGAATTATATAGATGGAAGAGGCATGCTGTCCCAGCTCCTATCTCTTTACATAGTGGTGCTCAGTGGCGCATGAAACCAGTTTCGTCCGCCATAACGGCCCATAGTACCCGTATGACGCGTCACCTGTATCTATGCTCCGTACGGCCCAAGTGGGTAAAAGCAGCGGGAGCGCGCACAGCTGCCGACGAAGCCTCAGAGCGGAGCGGACGCCATTACGCTGTAAGTTAAATCTCTTGATATAATCGTACTTTAAATACAAAATGAATTTTTAAGGCCATTTGAGGCGATTAAGTTACTATGTTAAGATGATCTGTGGGGTCAGTTTGTCAGTGCAGGGCTTAATAAGCTAGATAGCCCCGCTCTTTTACAACAACCGTAACTTACAGCGGCCCTTCGAACGTACGTCGCCGCGCTAATGTACTCTCGCTCGGCCACTTTTCTGAGAAGTTTCGTAAGTGCTGGCCGTCTTCATATTGCAATAGAAATGATAAAAATCGACTTTTACTTCACTGTATTTGCTAGTATAACCTCACCACTAGAATTGTTTGGCTGAAATACAAAGGAGCACTACAAAAGTGTTCTATATTGTATTATCATTAGTATAATTTGAAGTAAATGCTGTACCAGTACAGCATTTATCTGTACTGGATCCAGGGCAGATGCAGAAATCATGTTTTGTTGTTTCAATATAGGTTTTATTGGTACTGTACCTACGTTATCTGAAAAGAAAGGTATAAACATCACCACTGAAGTAACTTAAATGATTTACCATTTTTTTATTATCGAACCAAAAAGCTATTTTCAAAGCCGTGCAGCCTAATCAGAAAAACGATCACGTCTTCATTAGTTTAAATTGTTGTTGTTAATGTTAGCTAATAGGCCTACTTTTTAACATTTAAACACGCTTGCCATGTGTAGGTTCGCAATACATTTTAGTACTGAGTAAAGAAAAAACTTACTTTAGGTGCCTGTTAGCGTTTATCCTAGTCCAGTCCCGTTCATTACCGTATTGTTGTCTGTTTGGCTCTCAGACCGCTTAACGGGGAAGACCTCTGCTCGTTCATGAGTCTTCACGCACACGCTCGCGCACGTCCACAGCACTGGTGACGTCACGTCATTGGAATACTTTTTAAAAATTGTTTTTGATGCTTTACAATTTTTTTACGAAGAAAAAAAGTCCATGTCCTAAAAATGGTAATTTTAAAGAAATATATTTGCCTTAGTCTGAAACTCCAGATGCCCCGTGGACCATTTTACAGGCTGCTCCTTTTACATTGTTGTCTATGGCGAAAAAGGCTGTTGAGCCGTAGGGTGCAATATCACGGCCTGCCACTATCACAACTCATTTCAGAGCAAAGGGGGCGGACCCCCCCACTGCTCTGATGTCACGGGCACGTGGGGCACGGAAAGATCGTGAGACCCTGAGACCAGCCGACTTGATCAGCCGCTGCATCTCTCCAAAGGCTACTGCAGTGGCTCCATGGCCCAGTGCATGATGGGAAAACGCCCAGGTGATGGAATACAAGTCTGCGGTGATCAGAAACATGTGACCCCCTCCTCTCTCCTCAGGGTTAACACTTTAGATCTGAACAAATAAACTATGACTGAAACTATTCAGGTTATGTATCGCCCCCTAAAATAGAGCTCATGTTTGATGCTTTTCAGAACAAACTCATGATTTAAAAGGAAATATTTGATCTCACAAACTTGAACAAACAAACACATGGGAAAGTTTTCTCTGATGAAGAATGATATCACTGGAGTAAAGGAAACAGCAGGAGGTAAATGACTTTTATTTAGGATAAACTTGAAATGAATGCGATATCAGAACGAGACGCTGCTGATCTGAGGCCAGTCTCGTTGTTCTCTGCATGTGAAGTGGTCAGATGGACTTCAGACTTTTTTCTCCCCCAACCGCATCTCCAACGAGCCTAATAATTGTGAATAAATACCGTGTGAAAGACAACTTTTTGAAGGCGCACTTGCTACTTCCAGGTTATCTCCACCTCACTCGCGGCAAAAACATCATAAAATAAACATCATACGGGGTAAGTTTTGTCATTTTTATACTCTGACATGAAACTAAGATGTAAAGGGAGGAAACTAGATAAAAAATCTCCACTTCGACCACTGCATGAAAAATCAATACTTTGACCGGCCGTGTCTCGCCTTAATTTTGTGTGACTAGACTTGGATCGTGTAAAGGCTCATGTAACCATATTTAAATAAGGAAAACGTGGAAGAGCTTGGTTGCTTCTAACTTCATTCCCGTTTGGATCCAGAGAGGAGAAGAGGAGAGGCAAAATGCTAATGCCGTCTGATGACCAGACAGGTACGCATCAACACGTCTAAGCCCAGGTAATAACATATCTCAGTATGTAAAAACTGTGGCCTATTCCTTTACAGCCACAGGATTGTGTATGGAGCATTGTGATGACATTGTTCCACAGGTACAATCCATTACTTCTGCACCGCCATATTTCAGATTTCCTGAAGGGGGACATTTATATCCAGGGCCACACTCTCCCGAACGTTGCGCGGCCACGGCACTTGACAACCCCTCCCCCCCCGAACCCCCACCCCACCCCACCCACCTGGGAGATTTGAAAGCCAAAGGTTTGTTTTCCGCCTTTCTTCCACGTGTGCAGCAGTAGGAGGTCAGCCCATTCATCTCTGAGCCCGCGGAGACGTCAGGGCGGTCCGCGGCTCAATCGATCAGAACCACCCTCCGATCCCATATATATACATGTGTGTGTGTGTGTGTGTGTGTGTGTGTGTGTGTGTGTGTGTGCGTGTGTGTGGACTTACAGGACCAGGGCGGGATGATTATGGAACAGTTGCAGATGCAGAGGGCCTTGGCGTTTATGCATGACCTTTCAGCCTCCTTGATATCTGCTCCCATCTCATCTCCAGAGCCTCAGAGTGTGCCCCGGCCTCACAGGTGCTCTAAGGAGGAGGGGGACGTCTGACTGGCTGCTACATGTGCAAACCCTATAACAATGCACCGGAGTAAGAGTAACGTTTCTGTAAAATAATCTTACTCAAGCAGAAGTAACAAGTACTGGCCCAAATAATGAAGCAATAATAATGAATGAGTAAAAAAGGCACTTGGAGATAATGTTACTTGAGTACTGAGCAGCGACGTGCGGTCAGGGGAGACAAGTCACTAGTCATCATAAAACTAAATAAATAAAAACTAAATAAAACAATGCAATGCAAAGGGGAGATGGCCAATCAGAGAGCGGGGGAGGCGGGGCATGGGAAAAAGAGCCACTGAGCCATGCACATGCACCAGCGTCTCCAGAGTGAGGGAGCACAGAGGAGGACGACAGGAAAAGAAGCCAGAATCAAGCGAGTCCCTTACATTATACGAGTAAGGGACTCGTATAATGTTCACGAGTTCAAGTCTCAAGTCCCCAATCTCTGGCGTAACATTTCAACTAATAAATGGCTCTCCTCTGAACTGACTGAAACTTTACTGGGAGCAGGACGTCTCCATAGAGATGTGAGCCAAATATGAGATTCAAATAAGTTAGTTCATTCTTTGATTACCCACTTCAGAAACAGACTTTTCTGTGTCGATGCTCATTAGGCGCAGGGTTTGTATTTCTGGCAACAGTACAATCCAAAATGTTACAGTGTGCCTTTAATTGTTTGCCAGTGATATGGGCTCTATGCACAGTGACCCCACGTGATTTCCAGCTGGACAGTAACATCGGCGCTGTCCTTCCTTTTACATTCACCATTTGCAGGGTCCCACACAAATTAAGAGATGGCTCAGGATTTGGTAAAGGTTAAAAGTTAGGATGTGACTGGAGTAGGCTAAAAACATTACGTGAGATGTAACGACTTCACTGGAGGAAACCTCTGTGTTCATAAGGGTGAGGCTAATGGCTAACACAAAATGAAAATTGAAACTAGTGAAAGGTTTTGAACAAGCCTGCACATGAAAGAATGGGCCTGTAAGCAGTTTCAATCTGATTAAGTTGTTTACTTGTTATATTATCATTATTTAACACTAGCCTTTAGCCCGTAAGCTCCTTAATGACCGCAGGCGTTTCCTTTGGGGCATGAGTCACATCGAACATGATGTTTGTAACACGCTGCAGTGACTGTCCATCTATATCTCGCTGTCCTTTTCCAAATCCTGAGCTATCTCTTCATTTGTGTGGGACCCTGCTAATGGTGAATGTAAAAGATAGGGGACAGGGAGGACAGCTCCGATCTAATTGTCCAGGAAGAGATCACGTGGGGACACTGTGCATATAGCCCATTGTGTTTAAGATTGATTGTGTAAATGTATTGTATTGTACTGTAACAATGTTTAGAAGGACCCATCTTATTCTGTGGTACATGGTTTTACCAGCATGGACTGATTCATGTTGTTCTCCTGAACAAATCCTGCTTGATGTTTTCAGCTTTGTAATCTTGTCTTTTGCCGGTTGGTTTGTGGGAGCTTTTCACGTTCATGTGATTTGTCACATGACCCTGATTGTATTTAGGCTCACCTGTGTCCCAGATTTAAATCGTGTATGTCCTGAAGAAGACCACCTCTGGTTGAGACGCGTTGATGTCCCAGTTTGTAATTAAGGGCTGTTCATTTTAATCGCAGAGGGCCTGGGGTTTGTAACCTCCTTGCCCATGGTACAGTTTTTTAAGGGCCAGCTTTTCATTGTAGTATTCTGTGATTGCAACATATAAAGTGATCAGTGATGCATGAGTTTGATGGGCCCTGACTCCCATAGTGTCCTCACGTGTCAAGTACCCATTGTTTGATTGCATGGCCTTTGATAGTGTTGCATCAGGCTAAAGAGCTGCCTTGTTATATCTCTGTTCCCCTGATGGGAGAGAGATTATCACATAGTTCCATCTTCTGCTTCAAAGACTTGAATTATGGCACACATGTCACTGACACCATCTACACAAATGGAAAATACCCTTATATTATGTTCAGAGAGGAATGTTCGATGACTGACCTGAAACAGGGCGGTCCTGACTGTCATTCCCAGATCAGTGGTCCTCAAACTGTGGTGCATGGGCTTCTTCAGGTGGTGCATGTTTGCCTTTTACTTCATTTAGAGATAATTTCATTGATGCTTTAGTAGTGAATTTAAGTCGGCTGTTGTTTTGTTTTAGTCCAAATATTTTTGAAGGCTCAGTACTCTTCCCACAGTAATTTAAGTGAAATATAAGTGATAAATCTTTGTTTCCATGTGACAGGAAGGCTTTTTTTTAATTTCATCTTATTTAACCTTTATTTGACTAGGAAAGTCCCATTGACAATAAAAACCTCCTTTTCAAGGGAATCCAGGCCATGAGGCAGCAAAAGATACACTTACAATTACAATACTCCAAATAAAATTACATATTGTTAGCTACAGTACATAGCATAATTGCCTAAGTAATTTTTTCGGCCAAATTGTGATATCTGCCTAACTTTACCCTCCTTCCACTGCATCATCCTGCCTTTCTGCCTATGTCCTTGGCCAATCACAACACTTATTAGAATCCAAAAACACTATCTGCCTTCGTCATCTCTTTGACTTAGGCAGTTTTGATGCTACAAACAAAATGTCAGAAAGCATATCCCCAAGTGCTTGTCTCTTTGATTCGTTTTCATCTGGTAAGAGTTCATATTTCTTAAATTTTCTAGACACTAAATGTAATTTCTGTCAACTAAAGGGATTTGATTATTTTAAACTTTAAATTAAATTTTTTGGTACAAGATATGAAGTATAGCAAACACTGGTGAAGTATAAAGATCTGTTCTGACTTAGCCTGGCCTTAGCCATCCGTAAACTCCGGTCAATTATATTTTCCCTGCATGTACGTCTGGGTTTGATCTCATAGGCTGCGTTTCATCGGTTGAATTTCAACCTACCACTCGGCGAGTGGGGGAGGCGGGTGTTGTCGGTGACGTCAAGCATTTGCGCCGCATTTGCTGGTTGTAGTTCGGCAATGGCGGCAGATACGAACGTAAAGGAAGCTCTTCAATCCGTTCTGGCTCAGCTCCCAAATATCCAGAAATTATAACTGAAGCCTTGGAATACGCAAGGAATGCTCCCAAGAGTTATGATAGAGTTATGATAGAGTTATGATAGAGTTATGATAGAGTTATGATAGAGTTATGATAGTTATGATAGCTCGCTTCACTCAACACAGGCGCACTACATACGTCACGACCACACGCTAGCGAAAATCAGATCCAATCGTTTCAAAGGAGTTCACCCCTCCCACCTGTTAACGGAGCTCAATTGAGAAAGTCCAGACCCTCTGTACGAAACGAAATGAGTACGAGGGATGGTAAAACCAGGCTAGTTCTGACCAGACAGTAGGTAATAATATTATCAATTTTCTTCTTATTAGGTATAATAAGAATTAGATAATAATATTGCAAAATTTCTTCTTATTAGGTATAAATAATAATGAACAATAATACATCGTTTTTTTGGACACTCAAAGACGCTTTACATTGCACTATTCATTCACTCCATACTTGGTGGTGGTAAACTACTATTGTAGCCACAGCTGCCCTGGGGTAGACTGAAGGAAGCGAGGCAACCAGTCTGCGCCATCGGCCCCACCACTCACTCACTCACTCACTATGAATGAATGAATGAATGAATGAATAGTTTTTATTATTGTGTCTTGCATACACACTGTATGCCCTGGGCAGTGTTTTGTGGCTGACCGTCTCCCCACTGTGAAGTATGGTGAAGGAGCATCATGGTGTGGGGCTGCTTTGTTGCCTCAGGGCCTGGACAACGTGCTATCATCAATAGAAACATTAATTCACAAGTTTATCAAGATGTTTTGCAGAAAACCTGAGACATTCTCAACAGCGTGGAATAAATAAGTGATCCCTTGCGAATGCGCGTGACTCATTTGCATAATTTATTCAGAGAAAATAGCGTGAGCAACCTGTGGCTTTTTTCACTGTTTGGGCCTGATGGCAGTCGATGAAGGAGCGGAGAGTGCGGGTCAGTGTGCTCTGCTTCACTCTGCAGGCAGAGAGGGAGGCACTCGCCTTCACTTGACTCATGTTTAACTGCCATTAATCACAAGAAAATTACATCTTAAAGGTAAAGTTATTATTTAACACTATAATAGTGTTAAATAAGAGCCAAGAGCGAAAGATCGAGGCAAGACTAACACTTCTCTTTCCTTGCTCTGTGTCATTGCATTGAGGAGCCCACCTTCTTTAAACACACACACTTGAGTTGAAGCGCGGTGCTGAATGCCGGTGTGTGGACTGAACCATTTGGTACATTTTTAAAGGGGTGTCAGGGCCCTAGGATTCATCCATCATTATTGTTTGTGCAAAATTCTGTCTTGCAACCATTGTATTTCAGCCTGGTGTTGTGTTCAGTTATTACATCAATTATGAGTAAATTTAGAAAGTGCAATACAGAACACATTTATAGCAGCACTTTTGAGGGCCCCACCCTGCCCTGGGCCCTAAGTACCCGTTACCCCCCCCCCCCCCCCTGTCGGACGCCCATGCCACTGGAGAATACAGTTCACAATGATGGGTCAAGGCTCTACAGTTAGTAATGAACCTCAGAGATAAACTGTGTCAATCTTATGGAGACATTGAGCAGAGGTCTCCATCGTCTAAAATAAATACAAATGTTACAGTGACAAGATAACAGAGATCTTTATTGTCTTCATTACTGTCCCAATAGAGGCCTCAAAAGAAAAGAAAATTAATTTTGAAAAAGCCCAATCTGAGTTTAAGTTTCTTCATAAGATCTAAGTCTATATGGGGCTTGAAAGTGAAGGAGTCAACAAGCAAGGTGTGAACCACCTCTGACATTTCCCTCAGAGGACACTAAGGGATATTGTACCTTCTTAGCTCAGAAGAAGTTTCTATGACTAGAAGCGAAACCACCTCAACTTTACCAAAACCCAGCCACCTTGATGCTTTAGCTTCTCTACAGTGGATACTCCCTGGACGAATGAGAGCCTTCACAAACACTAAGGGGATAGTTTGAGGAACCTTGTTAGTGTTAGAACAACAACATTAGTTTTGTCTTGCTGGAGAAGAGCCTTATGCAGGCAGAGCTGATCCATTAGAATGTGTCCACCTGGTGGGACGAGTGTGTGGCGGGGTCGCCGTGAGTGGGCGGGTTTAACACATGACCACACCACATGCATTTTTAACTGTTATGAGTAGGGTTGCAAATAACCCATACATTTCCGGAAATTTTCCATAAACTTTTATTGGGAACTTTAGCTCGGAATTTGTGACTTTTCTGTCGCAACACTTAAATAATAAGTATATATTATATTTGATATTTATTTTTTCTTTGATAATATTGATATGACTCGTGCGTTTTTACAGAGTGGGCCCTGGATTGTTCGCATTGTCATTTTGGGGGTCCTGGTCTGAAAGGTCTGGGAATCCCTGATATTAGGTGAGGGAACATTATATTGTTCAAATCAAAATGAGGGCAGTGTTTCTGTGGTGATGTCAATGTGGTTTTCGGCTGTAACCCTATATATGTCTGCCTTGAGGAAATGCTTTAGAACCTGATCCAGTCTCCAGAGTCCACAGGCCTGTAAAGCCACACACCAGGTCAATAGTGCTGTGGTTGTAAACAGGACACCTGTGATCCGGGTCTGTGCTCTCTCCACAACACAGGAGCATCCATCACCTGGATTTCTGCTTGTTAACTAGATTAGCAGTTACTGGAGGTACTCCAAAGAGTGCAAGCACAGGGTCATGGTGTAACTGTGTTCCACAAACATCAGACATCAATTTAAAAATGTTAGTCATGTAAACAGGTGAAAACAGGAAGAAACCTCCCTCTCTCCTGGTACAACTTAATTTTTCACCTTTTTCTGCGACCTGCATTTGTGGTTTATGTGTTCCACATTGTTTTCTGGATTCTTTTGTACATCTTTGCCGTGTTTTTGTGGAGGTTTGGTGGATTTGTTTACTTTGAGAGTCCAAAATGGTCCTGAAGAAAGCAGCTTTTTAAAGGTAAACAAAATGCTAGCTTTTCAGCTAAACCCATTTGAGACCTACAAATGTCTTCTTCTGGGACGCTGGGAGGCGCCGGGAGCCCTTGCGGATGCAGCGCAGTCGAGGCATCACAAGAGGTACTACAGGAAGTAAGGGACAAACGAGGAGATGGTGAAAGACTGTTGTGAAGCGGAGGGAGCTGCAGGAGGAGGAGGAAGTAGGAGGTTGAGCTGACCAGTGCAGGACACCACGCTCTGAAACAAGGACAAACCCAGGAGGCGGTGCACCGTTTCAGAGGATCAGAGGAGACAGCAAGAGAGGGCAGCCAGCCAGGTTTATTCCGAGTGCTACAGTTTCCCCGACCTCCAAGGTCATGCGGGTCAGGTTGACACAGTGGCAGCGCGGCTCAGCCGCAGCAGCTCAGGACTAACACCTGAACACTATTTCGTTGTACGCTTGTACAATGACAATAAAGCACTTACTTACTTACTTACTTACGTACTTATGTAAGCTGTTATGTTAGGACAGTTCCAAAAAGTGTGAGCTAGTGAAGCCTGTTCCTGGCTTGTGATCGGTGCGGTTCATGGAACATTCTGGAAAGCCGTACTTTGGAGAGGTGTAGCCTGTGTAAAACTTTGAACTGGAGCAGGCCATGACAAGCACAGACTGAAGATGAGTGGACGTTGTCTTGAGCTTTAGTCCACTGAGATGCAGTGATGTTTATTCCAGTGTCCCGTTGCCAAGCTTCTTTTAGGTGATCAAGTGAAGGCATGTATTCCATAACCAGTGATGCCAGTAACTAATTACTTAGTAACAGATTACTGTAATCAAATTACTTTTTTCAGTAACTAGTAATCTAACGGATTACTATTTCCCAACAAGTAATCAGTTTTATGTTACTTTTCCAAATCAATGTGTGTCATTTTCCTTTGGGAAACTCGGCGAGTGACGTATCATAATGTGACAAGTCATGTTTTCAGCCTAAAATCATTGGTCAGGGAGACAGATGAAAATGCATCACTTTTCTGAGTCTGTATCAGCTTTGTTGATGTTAAAATGCACTTCCAATAAATTGATTAATTTATCAGTAAACAAACTACAAATTCCTGCCTTCAGCCAGTAACCCTGCCTGGTGCTCTGTCTGTCCGCACTCACCCTGGCACAGCTGCTCTCGTGTCTCTCTCTGGGTCAGTGATGGTGGAGGGAGGTCATAGTGGCCGCGTGTGGAGACGTGTCTACTACTAAACAAGTCAAGTTTTTTCAAGCTGGGTGATATATTATAATAAATATGTCAATCGTTTGTTGAACGTTTGTGGTGCAAAACAGCTGTGGTAGCAGCTCGCGGAACGTGGTGGGGTTGTTTGAGTGCCCGAATGATCCTTGGAGCTATGTTGTCTGGGGCATTATGCCCCTGGTAGTGTCTCCCATGGCAAACAGGTCCAAGGTGACGGGTCAGACTAAGAGCAGCTCAGAAGACCCCCATGGATAGTACAACAACATGGACCATGACGTCGCCCGGTATGGCGCAGCCGAGGCCCCACCCTGGAGCCAGGCCTGGGGTTGGGGCTCGAATGCGAGCGCCTGGTGGTCGGGCCTTCGCCCACGGGGCAGCCCGAAGGGACGACGTGGGCCCGCCATCCTGTGGAACCACCACCCACAGAGGGAGCCGTAGGGGTACTAGATGGTGCTCCGACTGGGGACTCTGTTGTTCTACTGGGGGACTTCAACACCCATGTGGGTAATGACAGTGAGACCTGGTCAGGGGTGATTGGGAAGAATGGCCTCCCCGATCTAAACACGGGTGGTGTTCTGTTATTGGACTTCTGTGCTAGTTACGGTTTGTCCATAACGAACACCATGTTCGAGCACAAGGGTGTCCATAAGTGCACGTGGCACCAGGACACCCTACTGTAGGCCGGAGGTCGATGATCGACTTTGTAGTTGTGTCATCTGATCTCCGGCCGCGTGTCTCGGACACTCGGGTGAAGAGAGGGGCTGAGCTGTCAACTGATCACCACCTGGTGGTGAGCTGGATCTGCTGGCAGGGGAGGAAGCCGGTCAGACCTGGTAGGCCCAAACGTGTTGTGAGGGTCTGTTGGGAACGTGTCGTGGATCCCTCTGTCAGTAGCATCTTCAACTCCCACCTCCGGAAGAGCTTCACCCAGATTCCGAGGGAGGTTGGAGACATGGAGTCCAAGTGGACCATGTTCTCCTCCTCCATTGTCGATGCGGCTGCTCACAGCTGTGGCCGTAAGGTCTCTGGTGCCTGTCGTGGCAGCAATCCCCGAACCCGGTGGTGGCGCCCGGAAGTAAGGTATGCCGTCAAGCTGAAGAAGGAGTCCTACCTGGCGTTGTTGGCTTGTGGGACTCTGGAGGCAGCTGAGAGGTACCGGCAGGCCAAGCGTGCTGCAGCTCGTGCAGTCACAGAGGCAAAAACTCGGGTCTGGGAGGAGTTTGGAGAAGCCATGGAGGAGGACTATCGGTCTATCAGCCTCGAAGAGATTCTGGCAAACCATCTGGCGCCTCAGGAGGGGGAAGCAGTGCTTCCAGTGTGCGGGGGGGGGAGCTGCTGACCTCGACTGGGGATGTTGTCGGGCGGTGGAAGGAGTACTTCGAGGATCTCCTCAATCCCGTTACCGTTACGTCTTCTGATGAGGAAGCAGAGGCTGGGGACTCGGAGGGGGGCTCGCCCATCACCCAAGCTGAAGTCACCGAGGTGGTTAGAAAGCTCCTCGGTGGCAAGGCCCCGGGGTGGATGAGATTCGCCCTGAGTACCTTAAGTCTCTGGATGTTGTAGGGCTGTCTTGGTTGACACGTCTCTCCAACATTGCGTGGCGGTCGGGGACAGTGCCTCTGGATTGGCAGACCTGGGTGGTGGTCCCTCTCTTTAAGAAGGGGGATCGGAGAGTGTGCTCCAATTAAAGAGGGATCACACTCCTCAGCCTCCCCGGTAAGGTCTACTCCAGGGTGCTGGAGAGGAGGATCCGGCCGATAGTCGAACCTTGGATCCAGGAGGAACAATGCGGTTTTCGTCCTTCATCGGGTGCTCGAGGGTTCATGGGAGTTCGCCCAACCAGTCCACATGTGCTTTGTGGATCTGAGAAAGCGTTTGACCGTGTTCCTCGTGGTGCCCTGTGGGGGGTGCTCCGGGAGTATGGGGTCTGGGCCTCTCTGCTAAGGGCTGTGCGTTCCCTGTATGACCGTAGCAGGAGCTTGGTTCACATTGCCGGCAGTAAGTCAGACCTGTTCCCGGTGCGTGTTGGTCTCCACCAGGGCTATGCCTATGTCACCGGTTCTGTTCATTACCTTTATGGACAGAATTTGTAGGCGCAGCCAGGGGCCGGAGGGTGTCCGGTTTGGGGACCTCAGGATCTCATCTCTGCTGTTTGCAGACGATGTTGCTCTGTTGGCTTCATCAAATCAGGACCTTCAGCGCGCACGGGGGCGGTTTGCAGCCGAGTGTGAAGCGGCCGGGATGAGGATCAGCACCTTCAAATCTGAGGCCATAGTTCTCCACCGGAAAAAGGTGGATTCCCCTCTTCAGGTCGGTGGGGAGTCCTTGCCTCAAGTGGAGGAGTTCAAGTATCTCGGAGTCTTGTTCACGAGTGAGGGACAGGTGGAGCGTGAGATCGATAGACGGATTGGTGCGGCGTCAGCAGTGATGGGGTCGCTGCATCGGACTGTTGTGGTGAAGAGGGAGCTGAGTCGGGGCAAAGCTCTCGATTTACCGATCCATCTACGTTCCCACCCTCACCTATGGTCAAGAGATCTGGGTAATGACCGAAAGGACAAGATCGCGGATACAAGCGGCCGAAATGAGTTTCCTTCGCAGGGTGGCTGGGCGCACCCTTCAAGATCGGGTGAGAAGCTCAGTTACCCAGGAGGAGCTCGGAGTAGAGTTGCTGCTCCTTCACGTTGAAAGGAGCCAGCTGAGGTGGCTAGGGCATCTGTTCCGGATGCCTCCTGGCCGCCTCCCTTGGGAGGTATTCCAGGCATGTCCTATTGGGAGGAGGCCTCATGGAAGGCCCAGGACACGCTGGTGGGACTATGTCTCCGAGCTGGCCTGGTGTCGGTGTTCTGGGGTCCCCCAGAACAGCTGGAGGAGGTGTGCGTGGATCGGGAAGTCTGGGCATCTCTGCTGAGACTGCTGCCTCTGCGACCCGGCCCCGGATAAAGAAAATGGATGGATGGATGGATGTGGTGCAAAATATTCAGTTAAGCTGTTATAGTTTTTGAGATAGCCTATTGATTATTCCTTTTTTGCATACAGTGTGTGTTTCAGTGACTCACGCGTCAGTAGAGCGTGTGTGGGCGCCTCAAGGCTTTAAAGTTTGTGATATTTTATGTAGAACAAACGATTGACACCATTTTTAGCCATTTGGGAGCTTTATAAGGGGCAGGATGTTCTTAGATCTGACCAATCAAAAAAAAATATCTAAAATAGCCTACATAACAGCACAAACAATTTTTTATATATATTTTTTTAAGGGCCAGTTTCAGGATTTTAGCCATCAGACATCGCAAATTATGAACAATCCAAATGTTTTCAGCTGTTGTCAACCATCGACCTCCTTTAGACGAAGTCAAAGCCTGGTTAGAAGTAATTAATTAAATAGTTAATAATAAAAATTAAGATATAAAAGTGGCTTCTCATCCAAATGTTATAACATATTCAATTTTTTCAGCCAATTATGAGTCAGGTTCACGTCTAATAATTTGTTTATTATGGAGAAACTTCAGTCTTCTATAAATGCCATGAAACGGACATTCTTACCTCACCATAGTCGGCACTGGCTTCACCATTACAGACCATATGGGAAGAAAAAGCTCGATTTACAGATCCGTGAAGCCGATTTCTATCATAAGTGTGCATTTGTAGGAACAGGCTCAGAAACGAACACAGTTTATGCCATTTTCTTTTTTGGTGCAACCTGCCAGTAAACACCAGTTTGGTTCATTTGCTGCATAGCCAATATGGCCGACGTCGTAACTAAGGGGCTACGTCATAAATACCTGGATTGCCATCTTCATCAATAGTCCTGTTTCACCAGTGTGGGGAGCCCCTTGAGCATTGCTTTAGCTGGGTCAATGAGATATTCTGCCCTTTAGGACCAAATGTAGACGATGTTTTAAAGGGCCAGCTCTCTGAGAGGGATTCAACATTACCCTGTTTCTATAGTATGTGTATTGATCACCTCTTCATTTCTCATAATTATTACTCTTTTTCTTTTTGCTGGATTAGGTGGATATTTCAAGGAGAGATATTGAAGACTGTGCACTTGAGAATCTGAGGTTAGACATGTTTCATTGTCATTTAGTTTATTAAAAAGTTTTCTGTACTTAGTTTTACAATATGAGGCATTCTAGTGTAGTCACCCAATCACACACTTTAGTTGACTAACTTACTCCAGGAGAAATGACATTGAAATGAATTGGGACATAATATATTTCAGTCCTTTAGTTTTCAATTAAGCTCAAATCTCCTCACTCACTTCAACACCTTGAATTTCAATACATTTATTAGAATGCATAAAAACTAAATTTTGCAAACTGCATTTAACATTTTGTTTTATGTTATGCTTGTAGGATAAGGAGGAAGGACGGAAATTGAAGATTTTGATGCCCTCACTTAAAGCAACAGAGGTTAGAAATTCTTTCATTCGATACTTGCTTAGGCCAGGTTTTATTCTGGTTTAGTCTTTCCTCAATCCTGCTCTGGATTAACTCTGCTCACTGCTCGTCAGCAAATACTCCTACTTGGATGATGGTTGTGCTATTTAATTGCGTTAACATGTCTGGATATAATCTGATGCATCTTTGGTAGTGAATATGTATTTCTTAAATGTGATTTTTGTTTTTGTTTTGTTCCAGTGTCACATGGGATTAGCTTCACATCAGGTCGACTCCATCTGGCCATTTATCGTCGTATCTGGAGGCTTACTCTGATCTACTTCTACAGTGAAATGGCTGAGGTATGCATTTACTTACACTGTAGCCAAATTTTCAGACCATGGTTACTGAATGTAGAGCTAGTGTAGAGGGCAAAATGTATGAATAGCTTTTACGTGTGAAATGCTAGTTGATATTTACTTAACATTTTACTTTACAAGGGTTTCACTGGAGTGGCAGTGCAAGATATGCCCTTTAACATTTGCCACACGGGCGACACGATTCCAACACTACTCCCTGAAACATGGTAGTTTTTCACGTGTCACCTTTTCCCATGTCTATATGACCATTGCATCTGCACGTTTACATAATTTAATTCCATCTATCATGCTTCCATAAAGATGAACAGAAATCGTGGACAGAAGACAAACAAGTATATTTTAAATGTAACGTGTGTGATCTGCAACTTAACAGTGAGAATACACTATTAAGTCAATTACAAAGACATTTAAAAAAGAATGAATGGTTCCATGCCCCTTCAAAAGTGTAACTACAGCACAAACAGCTCCTCTGCTTTTAATGCTCACAAAAGTAGATTTCATTTAGATAGTTCTGACTTTGACACTGTTGTGTCAGCCATCAACAGCACAGCAGAAGCATCCTCTACCATGCATTCAAATGAAGATGCTGATTTATCTGGAGAGTTATCTGAGGAGGGAGTTATTTGAAAATCCATAGGGAGAGAGTCAGTCGGACCTTGACAGTTTAAGAGTACAACTACAACGCATCTTTGTTTTTAAAAATGCAAACAGTATTACATGTCTCTGATATGGCTGCTCAAGAGATAGCTGAGCATTTGACTGAGATATGCACCTAAGAATGTGCTTCAGAGTAATGACATTGCTGCGTCTGAAACATTAATGAGTGATAGTTAGTGCTGTAAGTGACACTTCCACAGCTAAAGGAGAGCTGTTGTCATCACACAAGAGATGCAAACATTTATTGAGAGAAACTTTCCTATTGTTCGTCCAGTTGAGTATATTGTTGAACCAGGGCACACTACAGTTCATTTTTCAGTAATACAGATGATTCAACAAATATTCCTCCACACTGATAGTCTGGACAAAATGAAGGAAACAAAGATTAGTGCGACAGATCATTACGCAAACCACCGTGATGGATCATATTTCAAAGGAAATGACTTTTTTTTTCTTCAGAGGAGCTGTGTTTGCCTCTCTTCTTTTTTTTTTACACTGATGATATTGAAATAGAAAATCCCCTTGGCACTTCACGCAAAACTCACAAACTAAGCACAGTATTCTGGCTGTTTCCTGATCTCCCAAGTAAACACAGATCTGCCTTGCATGTGATTCAGCTTGCAACTCTGTGTAAAGTGAAAGACCTGGAGGCATTTGGTTATGTCCTACGTCTTCTACTGAAAGACATTAGTACACTTGAGCAAGATGGTGTATTTATTGAGTCTATCGGTAGAGTAGTCTGGGGCATTGTGATGTGTGTGGTATCTGACAATCTCGCTGTCTTCGTTGGACATTTGAACACATCATCTTCAATGAAAATTTGAATCCATACCTTACGAACATTATGAACTGGAAGAGGTACATTGATGATATTTTTTCATCTGGACAGGCTCTATCCAACAACTAGAGGAGTTCCATAACTTCATTAACACTAACAATTATAACCTCAACGCTAATCAAATGAACTTTTTGGACATTCTTGTTTATAAAGATGGTAACAGACATGGCTCAGACCTTTTTAGGAAAAGTACTGACAGAAACTCTATTCTTCATGGACGCTTCTTCCACCCAGTGCCCCTAAAAAGGAGCCTTCCTCTTTCACAATTTAATCGGATTCGCCGGATCTGCAGTACAGACTCTGACTACAAAAGACAATATAAGGACGAATGGATCTCTAGAGCTCTGTCTCTCATAGTACATGCCTACAACATACGAAAAATAAAATAACATAGTCCAAAGTCAACTGTATCATTGAATACTCTCCTCTAAGCAAAGACTTCAAACGCATTATCAATAAACACTGGTATATCATTCAGTCCGATCCAAATTTGAAAGAGCTCTCCGAACCACCTCACATTGTCTTGAAAAGACCACCTAACTTAAACAACATGCTGGTAAGAGCGGACTTGCCTTCACTCATCCGACCTCATTTTCTTTCACAAGTACCACAAGGAAACTACCGCTGTGGCCATTGCACTCAATGCAATTTCACTCAAAAAACAAAAACGTTCAACCATCCTAGGACAGGAAAAACAGGGGTGATCACCTGTGGCACCAATAATGTAATATACATGCTGAAGTGCCCTTGTGGCATGGCATATATTGGTAAAACAACAAGGCCTTTGAAAAATAGAATCACTGAACATCGCTCCAATATCCGCAACCATGACAAAAAAAGTCCCGTAGCAATCCACTTTACACAAGCTAAACATAATGTCAGTACTCTCAAATATATTGGTATAGAACAAATGGTGACATCAACACTCTCCTGTTGAGGAGAGGAGCGTTCTGGATCTTCACTTTGGATACACTGAGTCCGAAGGGTCTCAATGAAGAATTTGACCTAAGACCTTTTTTATAATTTTATCTTGCGTTGAAAGCATCCATACTCTGGTGTTGTGCTGTCGCTTTTCTTGTGGACCATCACTGCAGTGTTTATGTTTATATTGTAAATGTACATCTGCCTTTTTGTGTTTTTTTGCCAATTGTGGTCACCACATTCACTACTACACTACATTAAGACCAGTCTAGGACACACCTACAAAACAAATCATGCCATTTCCATACTATATGACGGGTACATTGACGCTTGTATGGTTATGATTAATTTTCTTGTTTTATGGGAGTCAGATGTGTAAATATTGTATATAGAAATGTTGAGCGCATGTAAAATTCCCATTTAAGTTGACATGTATCATGTGACCCCCTGTCTAATCAAGCACAGTACAAAAGCAGGTGTGCCTAGTCCTGTATTCATGTCTGATGAAGGACTCTTAGTCCGAAACGTTACAGCGTGGTGTGAGTACACATTAAAACTTTGGGAGCTAAAACGCAGTTGTGCGGGTTTTTTCTTCTTGCATCAGTGACAGGGGCAGAGCCAGCAGCAGTGTGGTGTCCAACAAGACTGTGTTTTCAATCATCGTCTAGAATTCTCAACAACCTTTTTGACATTGTATCATACCTGTAGAACTGGCCCTGTGTTTGGGGGAGTTGATCCACTCCAAATACTTTAATCTGGAGGATTTAAACTAAAGAATTACATCTTTTCCATATCAGCTTAACGACAATGATGACACGCCCCAACCTATCCCAAAAACGTTTACCACAAAGCGCACTATAGGTGGCAACAGCCATGAAAATGCAGCTCTGCTGAGATGACTTCCTTTTATAATTGGTGATAAAGTCCCACAATGCAAAGTTGCATGGTCTACACTGATGGATTAGAAAGACACAGTGGAGGTAATGTTGTCCCCAACATTCACTGAAGAAACTATCCAGTATTTGCAGTCAAAAATTCTGACTACAAGAAGTTTTTCCAGATTTTCAACTCCACCCTAAACATCACTATATCAAACATTGTCCCCTTCTCATTCGAGGGTTTGGCCCTCTTGTCCACTTGTGGACAATGAGTTTTGAGGGGAAACATCGATTTTCAAGCGAGTTGTCCATAACACACACAACTTCAAAAATGTGCTCAAAGACATCAACATCAGCAACAAGACGTCCGGACATGGCAGAGTTCTACTTCAGCTCTCCATCTTTTTTCAAACCTCACCAACAAACTTCACGTGTAACCTCTGTCATTGTCTCAACACTCCCTGGTACTGCAAAGCAATATTTCAAAGAAAAGACACAAAGTAATACAATTTACTCCACATCAAGAGTCTGCGTTGATGGCACTGACTTTGTTGTTGAGATGTTCATACTGTATCTGTTCAGGAGGGAGTGTTGCCTAGATTTTGCAGAAATGGAAAAGATTTTCCTTGTTGATAACCATGTCACTTTACTTCTTCGACATCACCAATCAGACTACATTGAGCATCTTAGATTTTATCAGCTTTCACCTTTGAACTTGATGATGCAGAGCATGTCAGACCTCAATGATCCCTTGCCCATCTTTGCGCACAACATAGAAGGAAACTGTTCATAACACTGAGAGGATACATATTACTGAAGTATTAGTTCTCAAGAAAACAAAGGCTTGTTGTCCGTATTGGCTTTATGATTTTAAATGAAGATGCACATGTTTGTTAAAAGCACAATGCCTGCTACATAGAAAATGTTGCGCCGTATATATGTTGGGATAGATGTTGCCATGAAGCTGATACTGACAGAGCGCCAAAAATCTGTTGAAAATCTGAAGAGTATTATGCGTGAGAAGTTCACACTCAATAGTGAATTTTCCCTTCATTACGAGGACCCTGACTTTGATGGGATGCTTAGCGTTCTTGTGGACATTGATGAACTGTCCGTGAAAGGCACATTGAAAGTGATTCATTCTGAAAGGGACGAGTCCTCAGTTGCAAGCTCAGACAAAGAGGTACTGCCACACTTGCCTCCAACCCAGTGTCAAAACATTGGCCCAGCACTTTTGTGGTGGTTGAGTTTTCTTTTGATGTTGAGCATGTGCTAGAAGAAGGGAACCAGGTGTACAGGGAGGCTGGAAAAGACTGAAGCTAACAAAGTCCAAACTGCACAGACTTCTTGACAAAATGGCCGAAACAATGTTTAGTTTCAAAGCCTATTCAAATGACCAAGAGATGGCTATGGCAGCTGAAGCTTTAGTTGGTGCTCACCCATGCCTCTCAGAGCTAGAGGGTTTGGCTGGATAACCCGGCTGAAGCATAAGATGGGAAACTACCAAACCATAATGTCCAGAGCTGGTTGTGCAGAGGTGGCTGTAAGCTTGGGCAAAAGGAGCACAAATCGGCCAGAGAATCCACACCCACATTCAAACATCAAAAAAGCAAGACGTTCTGAAATCAACTTCCTACCAGACTTTCACAAAGGAGAGAATCAGACATCCCTGGAACAGCTGAGACTACAGATATCGGAGGAAATCGACAAGATTGAAAGTTTTTATAGGAGGAATGCAAATGACATTTGTACTTCGACTGCAATAGATAATCACTGGAGAACACCTGTTTAAAGATCTCTTAATGCGATGGCCAGCCCTGCAGATGCAGTAGCAGGTAACAAGTATTCCTCATATTCTATTTGGTTAAGTATATTGTCTTTGTAATAACCTTTCATGTTTTTGCAGGTTCTTGCGGAGTTTTACCGCATAACCAATGTGAATCTTCTAAACACCTTCTATGCAGAGCTGGACCGCCCTTTACGACAATTGATTGTATTATTCAGGCAGAGGGCATCCTGAACATGCCAGATTACCGTAGCCCTGCAGAGACTTCTCAGGGACTGTGATGCTCAGGTATGCCCATTTTTCTCCACCTACACCTGGTCTTAACTGTATGTTCGACTTAATTCTGAAAGATATAACTTCCTCATTTTTAAGGCCTGTGCATCTCTCAAGCTTAAATATACATGACAGTATGTCACTTTTTATGCAAAAGGGAGTTGATATTGGTGCCTATTTGACCCTTAAAACCCAGCGGTTTCATGGGTGGCTAGAATAGCACCTTTATTTTCCGTCACAGTGGCCCCAGGACGCTCCAGGATGAATTGTTCTTTAGGGTTTTTGGTAGATTTTCTGGATGGAATGAATGAACTTTTAGTAAAAAGTTGGCAACATATGCTAACCAATCGGGGAGCCTGAGGGCCAATAAAAACTTGTCAAGCGGGAACCATTATGTTTACATACACTTCATAAAAAGACACATTTGCATTTTTTTCTCACTGTCTGACATGAAACCAGAATTAACTTTTATTTGTTTAGGTAAAGTAGAATTCAAATTCCAGAAAAATGACAGATAGAATTTTTTAGAAATGTTTTTGTTACTTTTTACAAAACCAAAAGTTTACATACATTTCATTATTATTTGGTAGCATTGCCTTTAAACTGAATATTTTGGGTCAAACGATTTCCTTCCACAAGCTTCTCATAATAGTTGGGAGGAGTTTTGGTCCATTCCTCCAAACAGAACTGGTGTAACTGAGACACATTTGTAGGCCACCTTGTGTGCCTATGCCTTTTCAGCTCTGCCCATACATTTTCAACTGGATTTAGATCAGGACTTGGTTTTTTCCACCTCAAAACATTGACTTTGTTTTCCTTAAGCCACTTTGTAACCAGTTTGTCAGTTTGCTTTGGGTCATTGTCCATTTGGAAGACCCATCTGTGCCCAAGCTTTAACTTCCTGGCTGATGTCTTGAGATGTTGCTCCAATATTTCCACATAGTGTTCATTCTTCATGATGTCATCTATTTTGTGAAGTGCACCAGTCCCTCCCACAGCAAAACAACCCCACAGCATGATGCTGCCACCCCCGTATTTCAAAGTTGGGATGGTGTTCTCAGGCTTGCAAGATTCCCCCTTTTTCCTCCAAACGCGATGATGGTCATTATGGCCATTTTTTATTTTTTTTCCGTCAGACCACAGGATATACTGTATATCATATAATAGTTTCACATTTTAAGTTGAATTACAGAAATAAACTTTTGACTGATATTCTAATAGTACTTTTTAGGGGGGCCTGAGTCAACCTATTTTTTTTGTTTATCAATTATCTTTTTGCTTAGGAAGAGGTAGAATGTCATGCTTAAATATTATACCAAAGAGAAATGAGTCAGAGTTGCATGAAACTATCCCTACTGCTATTCTAGATCTAGAACAAAAAAGCCTTTGTTTTAAAATGTTCTTCATAAAATGACGCTTTCAAAAAGGACTCGTGCGTTATGCTCACACTAAAAACAGCCCTTGATGTTGCGGCCCCACTGAAACAGAAAGTTGTTCGGCCAAGTTACGTTGCTTCCTGGTAAAACGCGGAAACATGCGCGCTTAAGCGAAAGAAAAGAAAGAAAAATTGCCTACTCGCCTATAAGCAAGCCATGAGGAAAGCAAAAACAAATTACTACTCTTCATTAATTAAAGTAAATAAAAATAACCCTAGGTTTATTTTTAACACGGTGGCTCGGCTAACAAACAGTCACAGCGCAGTAGAACCTTCCGGTTACACCCCGCCATTCCGACACACCGCTACTCCGACGTTGAGGTCTAATTGTCGGAGTGGGAGTGTTTCCATTTATTATCAAATGTCCCGGCACTCCGACATTTTTCCCCCCTTTGTCGGAGTGGTGACACTTTTATATTTTGTGCAACGTCCCGCCATTCCGACACAAAAGATAATTATAAAAAATACGTAGGCCTATTAGAATTAACTATATTTACCCTCACATCCACTCACACAAGACAAAAGATTTCGAAAATGAAGTGTCACGATCACAAGAGCCTATAGGACCAGATAATGCAGTGTTATTTTCTTTATGTCTCTACACGGTTCCCTCTCGCGCTCGTGCGCAATTGCACACGGCTCCCGTGTTTTCTGGGCACAAAACAAAACCCTGAGAATAGCTGATGCTGGAGGAGTCCGTACTCCATCACGCGGTGTACGGAGAGCCAAGTGCAGCGGCTCGTGCCACAGCCGCTCCTAGCTCTCAGCAAGTGTTTTTTTTTTCTGACGGCTGCACTCCAGCCTTATGCACGTTAAATTGGGAATCTTTTTACGAATGGAGCAACACATGCATTGCGTCCTCACTCCTCTCTCAGTGCCGCTGCCTGTCATGCGCTCATTACGCACTGTGCGTCGGCTGTCTGATGCTCCAAGAGGCACCACTGAGGCCACTGTGATTGAATGATGTTGAACAGTATTTGTGCCGCTGTTTATTAATGCAGTTGACATAAAAACGATCCATATTAAATGAGAACGATGAGGAAGAGCAGCAAAGGAAACATGCCAGCATGGCCAGTGATCAGGGCTTATGGCACAATTACGCGGCACCACGGGTGGACCAGTGAACACCCACTTTTGTCCTTAGCCCACCCGACGGTCCTTATCATTCAGTGTCTACTGTGCGGTCTGCACCTTTCCAGGACCAGACGCGCACTGGCTGTCTCTGACGCATCGCTCTGCTCCAAAAACTCTACCAGTTCCTTGTGTCCCCGACCAGTAACCCCTTCCTGCACCCTCCGCTGTGACCGGCTCCAGAGAACACTACAGGCGGCTAACTTTGTGTTGGGGCATCATTATTGTTTTACATTTTGCCTGATGAATGAAGAGACCTGCACAATGCCTGTGCGTAAGTGTCCCCGATCGCAGGCAGCGTTGGCACGTGTTTCTTTTAGTCTACTCGTCTTCCTCATAACTGCAATAATAAAACAGTGCCACAAACACTGTTTTTTTAATTTAAAAAAGCTCTTCTTAATTCCATTCAGTCACCGTCGCCTCAGTGTGGGGACATTTGAAGGCAGACACACATTGCGTAATGAGCATAGGCAGCGGCATTGAGAGAGGAGTGAGGACGCAATATAGAATATAAATAAACAAAATAATAATAAACAAAATGTGCTGCAGGACATAGATGTTGAACAACGAACACTGCGGCCGCGGTAGCATATCAGAAAGCAGTAAACAATAATAATGAACGTTGTTTTAGCAGTATTTCCTCCCCATTTATTAGCCATTACACGCTTCAATATTTTCTATTAATTCCAATTGCGGGAAACACAATTAAACAACCATAAGTTGTGTTTTTCCAAATGTACTTTGAGACAGAATAACCATGGACCGAAGGCTACATGCCTTTGATCTTTTTTTTTAGGTTAATATTATTATTTTATGTATTTTTTCGTTTTTAGTCCAAATCAGAAATGCATCAAATTAAAGTTCAAGTTATAAAAATGCTAAGTTTGAGAGGGACAGTTTAATTATGAGTGGCGCATAAAGTGGGGCAACAAAAGCACAATGACGTACGCGCCCTGAATAGAATAATATTAATTAATATCTCAAAAACTATAAGAGCACAATCACATTTTTACAACAAAAACAACTGACTTATGTTTTTGTAAATGCGAGTATAATGACGGGCTCCACGTTATCTGGAGCGCTGTCCGTGGGGCGCGTCATATGCGTGTCCATTATGCACATAAGCTCAGTGCCACATACACACACCCCCATGCGCGCTGCTTCGTGGAGAAGGACTTGTTTTTGGACAGTGTTTTGAACGAAGGGGAGCGCATGGCTTGGTCAGCGCTGTGAGCGGGGCATCCACTTTTCAGTCTCTTTAAAGCCTTGAGCGACAGCTCCAGTGTCTGAGTGTAAAACGCACACGTCGAACTTCAGCGCTTTGTTGTAAAATACAGACTAGCCCGCACCTGTCACTGCCTTTGCCCAAAACCATCATGAGCCACTGCAGAGGGACGGAGAAATGTGCATAGATGGGCCGACAGCGGGGATGAACAGGGAAGGAGACGCTGAGCTGACTCCTCTACCGCCATGAGGATTGTTAATAAGCCTCCATCATTATCAGCTATTCTCACGAAACACGGACAAAAGCCGAGGGCAAACATACGCTCAAAACGATTGTCGGAATAGCGGTACCAAAAAGTGTCGGATTGGCGGGATGTCACAATAGAGGGGTGTCGGAATGACGGTGTGTTGGAATGACGGGTCGACCCCGAACCTTCCATTCCTGATACCCTTAGCTGCGATGACTTCCTTAAATTCTTTAATTATAAAATCACAACCATTAGAAATAAAATAAATAATAAGCTTCCCTTGTCTTGTTCTAATCTAAATCCAGCTTTAGAATCATTGTCTCCTTTTGAAGTCTTAGACAGGTTCATAACTGTAGATGAGGCTGAGGTATTATCAATCATTATGTCATCAAAACCGTCAACTTGTCTTCTAGATCCAATTCCAATTAAACTCCTCAAAGAAATTACTCCTGAAATCTCAGATACCATATTGGAAATAATGAACTTGTCTTTAGAAAATGGGTATGCGCCAAAGTCCTTTAAATATGGCAGAATTTTAAAAATGTTACTTTCTGTTACACAGTTTGTTTCGTGATGGTTACTGCTCTCTTGAATATACTTTTTTCTCTTGTTAAAATGGACCATTAATATCAGTTTATTACAGTGTTACTTGGACGTGATTGCGCTGCTCGTCTCAGCCAGTGCTACGAGCTAGCACACTGGAGCTAGGTAATGACAGCAGCGGGAGATAGAGTTGTGTTTATCCGTCGAAGCCTCTGGATGCTTCGACGTGTAAAACATCAGGATGCCCCCGCCGAGGAAAGGGCCGACATCGGAGGAGTTCGAGGAGATAAAGCTCTCTCTCCATTCCTTGTGTGGAGATGTGACTGCGGTCAGAATGCAGCAGGAGCAGCTTCTGGGGCTACTGGAGGAGGTGAAACAACTACGCCTCCGGAACGCGGAAAAAAACAGCACATTGTGGATCTCGAGCGGCGAGTGGACGAGCTGGAGCAATACTCCCGTATGAATGATGTGGTCATCACTGGCATCAAGATCAGGCCGCGCTCCTATGCGCATGCGGTGGCCACGGACATCGGGGAGCGGAGCGACCAGGAGACACAGTCGGTGGAGCAACAGGTGGCCTCCTACCTCCAGAGCGTGGGGATAGTGATGGACCTGGAGCACATCGAAGCGTGTCACCCACTGCCCACAAAGAACGAGAGACCACCAGCGGTCATCATGAGGTTCACAAATCGGAAAAAGAAAATATCACTTCTGAAACAAGGACGCAAACTGAAAGGCACAAGTGTTTTCATAAATGAACACTTGACAAGGAAAAATGCGGACATCGCAAGGATCGCACGACAACTTAAAACAAAGCAAGATTCAACAAACCTGGGTAACAAACTGTAAGATCTTCATCAAACTAAATGGTTCGTCGGAGGAAGCAAAAGTCTTGGTGGTAAAGAAGATGGAAGATCTTGAGAAGTATTGACAGCACCTGGTATTAAGGTAGCTTGTGACTCTTTACATCATCACAATGCTGAACACACCAAGAACCCGGACTACACCAAGCATTGATATGGACATGTTACAGAATATCCTACAACAACAAGAAATGGAACTGGAAACGAGTATCATGAGAACACCACAACAGAGACAGATACTGAGATAGACCCTGATAATAATTTTCTCTCTTTGATTGTTAGAAATTGTTATTATTTTACCCAGGAACAATATGAAAACAGTGTAAAATCAGAAGATAATCTGTCAATAATACATTTCAATAGTCGAAGCATGTACACTAACTTTGAGGCCATCAAAGATTACTTGAGACACTTCGCTCATTTAGCATTATTGCAATCACTGAAACCTGTTTCAACGATGATAAAGGTATTGATTTTTGTCTTGATGGCTATGAATTAAGATATACAAACATAATAAATAATAAAGGAGTGGGGGTTGCTTTGTACATTCATAAATTAAATCTGTTAAATTTAATGTTTATATGACCATAGCTGTGGATGGATTGTTTGAATGCTTAACCGTAGAAATTCTAAATGATATAGACTAATATCCTCATGAGTTGTGTGTACCGGTCACCTGGTTCAAATATAGAAACTTTCAATGAGTGGATGGATGAACGGTTTTCCACTGTGTACCAAAAAAATGTATTTATCTGTGGTGATTTTAACATTGATTTGTTAAATCCAACCAAGCTAAAAACCGTTGATGACTTCATTGACACAATGTACAGCTTGTCTCTGTATCCAACTATAACAAAACCGAGCAGAATAACGTCACACAGTGCCACAATCATTGACCACATTTTTACTAACATCATGGGGAAACAAATCACAAGTGGCCTATTTATATGTGATATCACCGACCACTTACCTGTTTTTACTTTGTATGACTGTAATCTCAAGAAAACGAAAGACGCTATGGTAAAAATCTCTAAACGAATAACAACTTAGGAAACGATCCGTGCCCTAAATAGTAGTTTGGCGCTCCATGATTGGACTTCAGTTTACAGTGAACCAAATGTGGACAGTGCTTATTGTAACTTTTTAGATATCTTCACTTCCCAGCATAATAAACACTGCCCTGTGAAAGAATATTTTATAAAGGAAACTTTTTTTTTTTAAAAGCCCTTGGATTACGAAAGGAATAATTGATGCCTGTAAAAAGAAAAACAATCTCTACAATTGTTCATCAAAATAGTTTTTAAAGGTCCTATATCATGCAAAATCGACTTTTTGGAGCTTTTAGCCATGTTGTTAAGCTATTTCCTTATCAAAAACACCCCCAGAGCGGTTTTTGGCTTCATTCACGCAGTTCTAAGTAATCCTCCTGAATCCTGCTCTCTGAGCAGCTGCTCCGCCCACTCCTGGTAAACCACTGAGCTGTTCAGTTGTGTCGTCACAAAGGAACGGAAGTGCTCTACGTCTGTAATGTAATGCCTTACGGCCTGGTTTTAATTTATAAAACAGCTTTTTCATTTTTGTTGTTGTAAGAGAGAAATAAATAAAATTAAAAAATAATAATAATAAAAAAGCAACTCTCCGATGCCTCTGTGCTGTCCCACGACGCTAATCAAGCGCACCCACGGCCGGAGGAGCCATGGATCCGAGCAGAAGTGTTGTTTTGAAGACTTAGCTCTTTCTAACCTACTCTGGACACGCCTGTTCTTTTTTCTTACCGAACGATAATGCCACGGATGCACATTTGGCTATGAGAGGAACAGGACTATTCAACCTTCCTAAAGAAGAGTGCACTCGCCAGAAGTTGGAATTTCTTTCCGGGATTCAGCTACTACTGTATATCAACCAACCTGATGGATGCTTGGTGAACCTTGGCCAGAATCAAAGTGGATTAACTTTTATAACTTTTATAACCAACGCATGTCCCATGGGGAGGCCAGACTGAGCGGTGAGTTAATCAAAACGTATGTTAGCGTGTGTGTTAGCCATTTATGAAACTGTTGCACATGTCAACTCCTTATAACTGCATTATGTGAAGTAACTTCACTTTTTGCAGCGATATTTATATTTATAATACTGTAAATGTGGAATGAGCGGAGAGAGGGGGCGGAGTTAACTGAATCGAAGCGTCTTGTCTTCCGGGTAAGGAAAATACCCCCCAAAAATACTTATATTTCTCTCAAAAATGAGCACTCCATAGTGATAGAGGTACAATATATCATATATATGCCTATACTTTACTTTGGAATGGCTAAAATAGCATGATACAGGTCCTTTAAAGCTAAAAATTTATCAAATTTATGCATAAAACACTTTAAGAATAGAGTTTATCATCAGTATATGTTAGAAACAATTATAGCAACAAATAACAACAGAATACTTGAGCATGAAAAGAAATGGAATGTCTGCTTACTTGAGTTAGAGATATAAATATTCGGTGTACTTGCTATGCCATTTGTTATGTCATAAATGTTTTGCTAATTATATTGTATTTTGTTTATGGATTTTGATTGGTATTAGTGACTTTATTTTATTTTTCATTTTCTATGTTATTATTTTCTTTTGCGTTGTGCTTCCTTTTTGTCTATAGTTTGTGTTCAAAACACTAAGAATGTGTGGATGATTGTGGTTGTGATTGTGGTATGAATGCAAGGGGGAGTGGCTGGGGTTGGGTGGGGGTTTTGAAGTTTGTCTCGTTATTTTATCTTGTAAATAAAAATAAAAATAAAAAAGTAAAAACAAAAGAAGTGGAGCAAAGATACAAGTATAAAAATAAATTAACTGATAATATAAGAACAAGCAAACGGTTATATTATCAAAAAAGAACTATATGAAAATAAAAACAATATAAAAGGAACTTGTGATGCTTTGAATAGCCTAATCAAACAAGGCTCTTCAAAGTTGACATATCCCGATTACTTTATTGATGAAAATGGTGAACATTATAATATGAATAATGTAGTAAATACAGTCGGTGCCACTTTGTTTTGTCGCCTCCCGCGCGTGAAACACACGTGGTGTCACGTGTGAATCACGCGTCTTTTTTTTTTTTTTTCCCCAGTGGCTGCAATGACCCAAACAACCACCAGGTGGCACTTGTGAGCTCTTTCTTCTCTCTTCACCGCCTGGTACACGCGGATAATGGAGCACAGCAGAGATAATGGTTTTCACTCATAACCCTACTCTTTTATAACATATTATAAGCCTTGTATATCGCGCATTGTAATAGCCTACATGTTTGTGCTGTAGCTGTGTCGGTGAATTACTCGCTCAGGTAATGAGGTATAAGTCCGCATGGAAACAGTATCTTGACAGGGAGAATACGGTGGCCTCATGGGTAGAGTACCTGGCTCTAAATAATCTTAGTGTTCTTTTCGTGGGTTCGAACCCCGGGCACTGAATGCTGTTTATTTTGCCTTTTCTCTTCAACGTGGATACATATAGCAAAAGTGGCAGATAATGCAGCGACATGCTCTATTTCATGAGACACAAAACATGGAGAGAAATGATTAAATATACAAATGATTCTTTTGCTAAACAGCCCTAAACCGGCCCCATTCATTTTCAATGGTAGTGCTAAACCACTGCCCTCCTTGCAATTACACGTTTGGCCTGCGGCGTCGCTGTCCCGGCGGCTCCGTTTTTGCTAGTAATTTTCCAGTTCTGGCATTGGCGTCCCGTCCCGTGAGTAACAAAACGGTAAGCAACTTTTCTTCCCAGATTGGGTAATCTTTTCACTGTTTTAGTCATTTAAGTTTGCAAAACACTCTGATAGATTGTCTTTTAGAACAGACATTTGAGTAGTTTTTATGGTTAAGTTACTGTCATGCTGTTTCAACGTAGCTTTATTTTTCATTATGTTTGATGCCCTTACTCAGTGTAGAACACTTTTTTTTTATCACTACTATTTCATTATTACCCTTTTCACTACTTTACACGTAAGTTGAGTGTGTTTAATTGTTTACAGTAACGCGGTTGCGATGTATTGACTCGATCAGTCACATGTAGTAATTCTACGCTAAAGCTAACATTTATTCCTGGATTTGTCAGGGTTTTTATGATTTTGGTTAATATGGTACTTTTGTTTATCATCCTTTAGTTTTAGGGCTCAAATCAATAAGTATGTGCGTAAACAATGTTACAGTAGACCCAAAGTCGGAGTTTTTTTTATTTTTATTGTTGTTCACTCGACTGCAACTTGGATTAAAAGCTTTTTGTGTTACGTTTATATTTTGATTTATTGCTGTCATGTACTGTAACGTTATGAGTTAGAGTAATAAAATACAAAGCTACTCACAAATCAAGTTATTTCATTCACGTTGTTATCCTGATTGTTTGTTTGTGTACTAATTAAATTGAGGCATATATTTTGTATTTTTTTATAATGCTTTGTAATATTTGGTTGAGTGGTATCATGATAAACAACTAATCTAATGGAATTAGATATATTACTTGTACTTCAACATTTAACATCTTATAATGATGTAATTATAGTAGTTTGATTGGTGAATGATTGCACACTATGTTCTTTTAGTTGTTGTTTTTTTTAAATTAATATTTCATGGTTTCTGATTACAATTTCTTGTGTCATTTCAGAGAAAATGAAGAAGACAGTTGTTTTCCCCTGGCCGAGTCAATGTGGTTTTCCGCAAGGGCCCAACGACCACGTTCCGGTCACTTTCTGCTTTGTTCCTCTCATGTGTGTTCTGCCAAAGTCCAAGTGACTATGAATTGATACCATCTGCGATGAGGGTAAGTGACTTTTTTATTATGCATGGTTGTGAATATGTGTGAAGTGGTGAGTGCTGTTTTGTATTTTAACATTTGATGTGAGTGCTTCCCCTCCTCAAATTATGTTTATTCTGGATAATGTGAAACGTTAAATAATCTCAAAACATGTCAGCAAACGAGCAGGAGAAGTAACAGCTGAATGCTGTGTGTTCATTTTACTAACATTTGGTTAAACTGTAAATGATTTAACAAAAATAAAAACTAATTGCAGTTTCTTCTCTATAGCTGCTTAGTCCGTGCCCATTGCCCTGGAGGAATCAGGAGATGGTCCACCCAAAACACTTTACAATAACTCAGTGTATAACTACAGCTCAGCCTTTACAGTGGATACTTTAACCTCTCTCCTCTCTCCAGCTGTTCCAGCTGCGGTGCCTCTGAAGTCCCCTCTGCCTCTTCCACAAGAGCTTAAGTTTCTGCTTCCTGAGGCCAGAAACACCTCAGTTCCAGGTCTGTTTTTGTGATACATTTCTTACATACCACGATGCACCTTCTGTATTTAATTTTTTTAATGTTTACTCCCAGAAACTCTTTCCCCTTCTGATACTCCTCCTACAGCGCTCATTCAGCCCGACTCAGAGCCTTCCAATGAAGAAAGACAGCAAAGTGAGAATGTCATTTCAGGTTTCCCCCTCAACGATTACAGTACATCAATCAATCAGATTTATTTCTAAAGTGCTTCACAACCAAAGCTGTGCTGTGCACAAACAAAGCACCATATTATTGATATAATTAATGACACATTTAATAACAAACCCAAGTTAAACATGAAGTAGATTATTGCAAGAGACACATTGCTTTCTGCTGTTGTTCATGTGTGGCCTTATCTATAAGGTGGAGGAGTGGGAAAATGGTATAAGTGCTCAGACGAGTATAAATTGAATAAAGCTTTTTTTTTTTTTCATCATTTAGCCCGTCCAGCCATCCAGCGTCCAGTCCAGCCCACAGCTGCAGTCAATAGGCCACCTCCTCCGCTGCTTCCCACTGAGCAGGAGCTCAGCGAGTGGAACTGCTCTCACCAGGCTCTTCAGCTTCTCTTCTCTTAATCCTGTGCCATGTACTACTACTGCTGCGACAGCTCCCACAGCCGCTGCTGCTCTGGCTTCCTCTGTAGACGCTGACGCAAAACCAGGCTCCACATCCAAGTTAGGTAACAGCCCACTAGCTATGTCAAAACAATGTATAGTTTAATCAAATATAAATAGATGACATTCGTATTCTATTTCTCTTTGTGCCTAGAGCCCACACCTCTGCTGCTCCCGCTGCCCATCAAGCCTTCTCCATCCGCAGCCCGTACCGGACCAGTGAAGACAGGAGGGAGGGTTTTTGTGTTGGACCACAAGCGCTGGCCTGCTCCCATGAAGGCAGTTATTGATGGTCGTCTCAATAAACACCGCGGACAGAAGGACATGCTGAAAATTGTGGATCAGGAGTATGCCACACTTGTCCACAACTCCAGCTCTGATCCCAACAGCCTGCTGCACCCAACCACCAGATTAGACATATCACAATACATCAAACACACCTGCAAACAACTAAACACATCCTCATCACTGAACACCAGTCCGGAAAAACTTGAGGAAACACAGACACTGTGGCAGTCTCTCACAGCAGGTAGCACAACGGTGCCTGTCACCATGCCGCCTGCCACTGTGAATCCCCCCCCCCCGCTCTTTCAGTCGCCTCATCTCTCACTCAACACGCCATTGAGAAGATTGTGCTAGACATCATGGAGAAGCAGCAGCCAGCCCCTGAGCTAAAGAAGCCAAAAAATGTTTGTCTTGTGTATATGTTTATATGTTTATATAGTAAACTGACCTTTTAAATAAAGTGAAATTAGTCCTTTATTATGCATACCTGGTTCATATATATATCCAATATCTATTATTACATCTATTATGCCCTTATTCAGTATAGTACGTTTTTTTTTATCACTACTACAGTATGTCATTACTCCTTTTCACTACTTTACACGTAAGTTGAGTGTGTTTAAAGGAGACATCTACGCTCCACCCGCCGCCCTGATTTCTCAGGCCTATTTACAAATGAATAGACCCTGCGTTTTCACACCTCTGGGGGGAGGGGGTCATGCAGTAGGTCTAATGACATAAATTAACCTCCTAACCCCCACCTTAACTGAGGGCATTTTCTCCAGTTCAGCTTCACCCAAATCTAAAAGCGTATGGCAGCACGTGGCGCGACCCATGCAAAATCATTACTGCCATGTTCGCAATTCAATAAAGTGTGCAGGCCGTACATGTGCAGCTGTTGCTTTTGTACCTATGGATT
This sequence comes from Neogobius melanostomus, assembly GCA_007210695.1. Taxonomy (NCBI): domain Eukaryota; kingdom Metazoa; phylum Chordata; class Actinopteri; order Gobiiformes; family Gobiidae; genus Neogobius; species Neogobius melanostomus. The sequence goes on along the minus strand of VHKM01000501.1, from coordinate 1,359,003 downwards.
ACATTGTATTCCACTGAACTATGGCCTTTTATTATTTACCTTAATATAGGAACTATTAGATTTAGAACAAACAAATAAATGTTCAGTGTGGGCAAATTTTGGCAAATACAGCAGTTATGCAGTACAATATTGTTTAAAATCAATAAAATATACATTTTGTTGAAATACTTTTGATTTTTATCAGAGTAAAATAGTTAAACTTCTTCGTATTCTATTACTTAGAAATAGCATTCAATACTAACACGTTTAAACATAAAATAAAAACATAAAAGTTTAAGAGTTTGGCCTGAGCGGGATTCGTACCCCGGTCGCCGGTGTGAGAGTCATTCATAATCCCGTTTCGCCACAGAGGCGGTGTTTGATTACTTTGACATTTTCAGTATAGAAAATGGGCTCGGTTCAGGTGGGAGTTGAGAGGTGTTGGTGGGGCGTTTAGCATGAACCGCGCCGACATTTGATCTGGTTGCAATTTCTTTGCTATCTGTCATAAAGTGAAAGGAGCCTGTGCGTCCTTTATTTAGGACAAGACATTTTTAATAGCCTATCACTGAGGTGAGTTTTGCGGAGACCGGTACACGTGGAGCTTGATAAACATGTAAACTTAAAAAAAATAAAAATACTCACGGGTTACTAAGTATTGTAAAAAAAATGTAAATGTCAAAAAATGTAATCATTTATTAATAATTTAGTAGAAGCTTTCAACACTGGAGTATATGTTTGGTTCAGGTGGGAGTTGAACCCTGCTCATTCTGCACCAGAAACTTGCGCGTTATGACTGAGCTATTAAGCCACAGGGTAATCATATTTTATTTTAGGTTATAAACTGGTGTTCACTGAATAAAGATTATGAAAATAAAGCACAACATTGGGGGTGCTCACAAAAAATTACATTTTTGGGGCGATTAGATAACATAACATACATAAACTGGGATTAGTGCCCATTCATAACGTGATGCAGCCAGTGAGTGCGTTTGAATACAGCAGTAGCAGACAGTGCGGGCATACTTTAACACCACTGTTAATTGTGGGATTAATTGGACAGAGATGTTTGATTTCATTTACAAAACCTTACCTGTTCAGTCGATTGTCATTGACAACTATATTATTAACAGTGATATTGTTGCACAACCAAAATAGCAGTGTTTAAAAAAGGAATATGAAATCAATGCAAGGATATTTATTTTGTCACAGATTATACAAGATATTTACATGAATACATACAGTATATGAAACAATAAAAATGTAAAAAAAAAAAAAGAAAAGAAAAAAAAAGGCACGGAGCAAAAGTGCCTCAGACGGGAGTCGAACCCCGGTCTACTGCGTGCCAGTCTGTTGCACTCACCATTACCCCAGCATACTCACACTGACCAGGCAAAGTTTACAAGCAGTTTTATAGCTCAGTTTACGGCGCCGGCAGAGCTGAAGTGGACTTCACCTGCCACCTTGTGGCGATAAGATGTATTATATTTCACGCAACTGCGTGACACACGGAAAGCGGGAATGAGGACGACAAAACAAAATGGCATTGACTGTAAGTTCAACCATTTTTTTGTTAATGTTGGCCCTGAGTTGGCTGCTGATACTCCAGACAATGGAGTTGCTAAATTAACTATTGAACAGAATCCTTTGTCATTCTTCCTCTCACCTACAAATGAGCAGGAAGTGACAAACATTGTGCGGATGTGTAAAAGTAAGTTCTCCACTGACTGTCATGATATCAACATCCATCCATCCATCCATTTTCTTCCGCTTTATCCGGGGCCGGGTCGCGGGGGCAGCTGTCTAAGCAGAGATGCCCAGACTTCCCGATCCACACACCTCCTCCAGCTGTACTGGGGGGACCCCGAGACAACACCAGGCCAGCTCGGAGACATAGTCCCACCAGCGTGTCCTGGGCCTTCCACGAGGCCTCCTCCCAATAGGACATGCCTGGAACACCTCCCGAGGGAGGCGACCAGGAGGCATCCGGAACAGATGCCCTAGCCACCGCAGCTGGCTCCTTTCGACGTGAAGGAGCAGCGACTATACTCCGAGCTCCTCCTGGGTAACTGAGCTCCTCACCCGATCTCAAAGGGTGCGCCCAGCCACCCTGCGAAGGAAACTCATTTCGGCCGCTTGTATTCGCGATCTTGTCCCTTCGGTCATTACCCAGATCTCATGACCATAGGTGAGGGTGGGAACGTAGATCGATCGGTAAATCGAGAGCTTTGCCCCCTGACTCAGCTCCCTCTTCACCACAACAGTCCGTTACAGCGACCGCATCACTGCTGACACTGCACCAATCCGTCTATCGATCTCACGCTCCATCCGTCCCTCACTCGTGAACAAGACCTCGAGATACTTGAACTCCTCCACTTGAGGTAAGGACTCCCCACCGACCTGAAGAGGGGAAGCCACCTTTTTCCGGTGGAGAACCATGGCCTCAGATTTGGAGGTGCTGATCCTCATCCCGGCCGCTTCACACTCGGCTGCAAACCGCCCCAGAGCAGCTGAAGGTCCTGATTTGATGAAGCCAACAGAGCAACATCGTCTGCAAACAGCAGAGATGAGATCCTGAGGTTCCCAAACTGGACACCCTCCGGTCCCTGACTGCGCCTAGAAATTCTGTTCATAAAGGTAATGAACAGAACCGGTGACAAAGGGCAGCCCTGGCGGAGACCAACACGCACTGGGAACAGGTCTGACTTACTGCCGGCAATGCGAACCAAGCTCCTGCTACGGTCATACAGGGAACGGACAGCCCTTAGCAGAGGGCCCCGGACCCCATACTCCCGGAGCACCCCCCACAGGGCACCACGAGGGACACGGTCGAACGCTTTCTCCAGATCCACAAAGCTCATGTGGACTGGTTGGGCGAACTCCCACAAACCCTTGAGCACCCGATGAAGGGTATAGAGCTGGTCCAGTGTGCCACGACCAGGACGAAAACCGCATTGTTCCTCCTGAATCCAAGGTTCGACATATGATATCAACATGACATTGGTTAAAAAAGTTTCTTGAAAAACATCATATAATTAATGAAGGTCAGTATGGTTTTAGGTCCAAAAGAACTACCTCAATGGCAATAACTGAAGCTATTGAAGAAATTACTAATGCACTGGAGCAAAAACCGTATGCAGTTGGTGTCTTTCTTGATCTAAAAAAAGCCTTTGATACGATTAATCACTCAATCCTACTAAATAAGATGGAAAGATATGGAATTAGGGGCTGGCTGGGGATTGGTTAAACAGTTATTTAACAGGTAGAGTACAGTTTGTAAAAATGGGTCAGTATTTATCAGATACTCTTGGTGTTGCTTGTGGTGTCCCCCAGGGGCCAATGTTGGGGCCAAAATGTGTATATAAATTTATGTGTATATAAACGATATTTTTAACATGACCAAAGACACTGCACAATTTTCCTGTTCTAGGCAGACTTAGACATCCTTGCCTTACTTACGGCACGGTAGCACAGCGGTTAGTGCTCGTGCTTCACAGCTAGAAGGTCCCTGGTTCGATTCCCACCAGGGACGGGGCCTTTCTGTGTGGGGTTTGCATGTTCTCCCCGTGTCTGCGTAGGTTTCCTCCGGGTACTCCGGTTTCCCCTACCACTAAAAACATGTACAATAGGCCAGGATGAATGAGAGTGTGTTTGAGAGTGCGCATGGGGGACGACGGATGGAAATTAGCCTAAGGCTACAATCCGGTGTGGTGTGTTTACATGCATGAGACCCATGTATGTTCATTAACATGCACTGTCCCGACCAAATAAACCAATAAAATAAAATAAATAAATAAATAAACTTTGGTCAAGAGAGGCCTGATTCTCCACAAGAGATCACCGGCTTTTTCATCTTCTGAAACATCAAGGTTGTTGACAATCTTAATGGAATTTCTCAGCTTGTAAAACCGATTTCTGGTCATGGATTCTGCCACAATTTGAACTCTGGTATTTGAGGCCCAATACATTTGAATGTTTGGATATCTTAGACAGCCCCTGTAAATAGAATTCCCAAAGAATGTCTTCAGTTCTTCAGGAGTGGTATTTAGGGTTTCTCCAGACACAAGGACTTCACGCTGATTTGTGCACAGGGCCATTCCTTCAAACACAGAGTCATCAATGTACTGCTTAAAATAATCCATTAGTGTCCAGTTTTGGCGTTTCATGGCGTCATTGCTCTGAATAATGGGAGGATCATTGAGTTGGAATTCGAATCTAAAGAAAACCAATAAAGGGGAAAAAATTAAAATGAGTCTCAACTGTTTAGAGAAAGTAAGTTATTCTTTTTTAATACAAACTCAAGGTGTACTTGGAATTCTTGCTCCACAGTGGACGCCGACTGGACATAGATGTAGACTGTTCTGCCTCATCTGACTCCTCTGCATCTGATTGCCCTGCCTGAGTGTCATCCTCGGAGTTCTCTGAATCACCTGCCTCTGCTTCTGGCTCAAACACTGCATCTTGATCTTCATCAGACAACTAAATATCTGAGTTTCCATCAACAGTTCGCAGTAAAATTCTCTCTGCTTCTGAGAATGGCTCCCTTTCTTTCATTTAAAAAAAAACAGAACAAATTGGAGGAAATAACTACATATGTCCACTACAGAGGACATTTTTTAAATACTTAAATACTATACTAAAATAGACCTAAAATAATTTAGAGAATGCTTTGATGTGTTCTTAAGAGACTTATATAAAATATGCCAACAACATTTTAAGCCAAAATTTGCTCAATAAAATGTATTATGCACTTTTCCTCTTCCCGTAAAATGTGCTTGCAGAGACGGACGCAATTTTCCTGAATGAGGAAGTGAAAAACCCAAAGCCCCACCCCTTCATATTTGGTATCATTGAAAAGCCCTAAATGTCCACTGTAGATAGCAAAGGGAGTTAATGCAGTAGTATGGAGTGGGTAAGAGATATTCAGGTTTACAAATGTCCTCCACAGAGGACAAATTTGAACTACTGGTAGTCAGTGGTTTGCTGTTATCAAACCACTTTTGAAAAACCCCAATCTCGATCCTGATATTTTAGCAAACTATAGGCCCATATCTAATCACCTACAGGACAATAGTTTGAAAAATTTCAGTCAGGATACAGAACTTATCATAGCACAGAGACCACCTTAGTCAAAATTACTAACGACCTGTTATTAGCAGCTGACGCCGGACTAGCTTCAATCCTGGTTCTGTTAGTGCCGCCTTTGACACAATCGACCACAATATTCTCCTGCAGAGGTTAGAAACTGACGTAGGCATCAGGGGAACAGCCCTCTCTTGGTTTAAATATTACTCATCTGATATGCACCAATTTGTTCATGTAAACCAACAGTCTTCACCGTGTTCCAAAGTGTGCTATGGGGTGCCACAGGGCTCAGTTCTCGGGCCAATTTAATTTATATTGTACATGCTCCGACATCACAATATAAATTTTCACTGTTACGCGGACGACACACAGCTGTACAATGAAACCAGGTCAGACAGATAAATTAGATACGCTTAGTTCCTGCGTAAAAGCCATTAAGACCTGGATGACTGTGAATTACCTCCTTAACCCTGATAAAACCGAGGTTATTATATTAGGTCTTCAAAAAACTGAGAGAGTCTTCATCTCAGCAGATCATCTCCCTGGATAATGTTAGCGTATCAACGAGCTCTACAGTAAAAAACCTTGAAGTTCTGTTTGACCAAGACCTCTTTTATAAGCCACATATAAACCAGGCTTGTAAAATTGCGTTCTTTCACCTGCGCAACATTACTAAAATACGAAACATCCTACCTAAGAGTGATGCAGAAAAACTTATTCATGCATTTGTTTCATCAAGGCTGTAACTGCCTGCTAGCAGCGTGTCCTAAAAGTTCCCTAAAAAGTTTTCAATTAGTTCAAAATGCAGCTGCAAGATTGTTAACGCGTACAAAGAGAAGAGAACACATTACACCTGTGCTAAAGTCTCTCCATTGGCCTCCTGTTGAGTTTAGAATCAAATTTAAAATCCTGCTCCTCACATTTAAAGCCATAAAGGGTTTGGCTCCGCTATCTATCTCCAAGACACTATCGTTCCATATCCGCCAACCAGAGCACTCCGCTCTCAAAACTCAGGGTTACTAGTGATTCCTCGAGTCTCCAAAATCACTGTAGGAGGAAGAGCCTTTAGCTCCAAGCTCCGGTTTTATGGAATAAACTCCCAGCTCACGTTAAAGAACCAGACACAGTCCCTACATTTAAGACTAGGCTAAAAACGTACCTCTGAGAATTAGCTTATGATCAGGTCAGTTAGGTAAAGCTCTAACCCACAGGCTGAAGTAAAGCTCTAACCCACAGCCTGAAGTAAAGCTCTAACCCACAGCCTGAAGTAAAGCTCTAACCCACAGCCTGAAGTAAAGCTGCCTTAGAAGAAACACTGCTGTGGGAAGTACGGTACACTGAGCGCTATCCTCTTCTTTTTCTTACTGCAAACTTTGTCTTATTATGATACAATATTTATCTTATCTGTAGTCTGTTCATTACTATTCACATGGTGTCTCCTGTCCCACTCCCCCTCGGGAGTGTCTGTCTAGATCGAACGGAGGAACCCGGCTGAACGGAGGAACCCTGCTGAACGGAGGAAGCCTGCCTACTGGGTTGACAACAAGGACTGGACGGTCTGCGGTCTTGGCCCGTCTGCTGAGTGACTCCATCGGCCCTGGGTCTCTATAGCCTGTCCGTCCATGGGAGTGGATCTCTCCTTCTGTGGTTCTCCCCAAGGTTGGTCTTTTCTCCCACTGGGTTTTTGAGTTTTTCCTTGCCGTGCTGGAGAGTCTAAGGACAGGGGACACCCGCGCCGCTCGTCACCACCCACTGCTGACGTTTATTTGGACTTTACTGTATGTTTGCCTGGATACTTGATTCACCTGAACTTTACATTGTCTTATTTACTGCTCTGTTTTATTGCCTTAATGTTCGGTGCAGCCCTATGAGGCAACTCCTGTTCTCATATTGGACTATACAAAAGCATTTATTGATTGATTGATTGATTGATTCACTGATGTAAAACAAATACTTCAAAAGGCACAATCTTTAATCATCTGTCACATGCACTATGAATCACCTTAAAGTGTGCTTTGATCTGGCTCTTTTAGATGTAATTTTTTTTTTTTTACAAATTGGTAACGGCTTGAAATAATTGTTCATATGAAATTTTAACACATTTTATAACATTCCACTTCAGTTGTTTCCGTGAACCAAGTTACTTTATGGCCATTTGCCAACAGAAATAACTGTTCACTCAAAATGTCCACACTTCATATTTCCTGTGGTAGTTTCATGTATTTGTTCGTGCTTTGTCACTGGCTGAAGTTATCAATTTAAAGAGTTATGCAATATTGTGAATGTTAAAGTTGCACTGTTATGTTTGTAATGATGTAATGATGCCTCTCCCAGCAAAGGTATAGCTCCAAACTGGGGTGAAGTTAGAAGCTATCAAGCTGTTCCACATTTTCCCTATTTAAGTACAGTTACGTGAGCCTTTACATGATCCAAGTCTAGTTACACAAAATTAAACATGTTGATTTTCTAAGCAGATAAAAAGGGGAACTATATTGTGAGGCGTAATAATACCTTAGGAGGACTTTGGCGTCAGCGCAGTAACATTTTTGCTCCTTTTCACCTGCAGCGTCTCACCTTAAAACTATTTTAAAACTGGTTTTCATATTCTCATTTGGAAATGTAACACGTTTTACTCTTACCTTGCTTTTTATACGGCCCTGTGTGAGGCAGGAATCTTAACAATCTGAGATATGCAGATGACACAACCCTATTGGCAAACAGAAAAAAGGATCTTGTGTGTAAAGGCTGCAAGTGACGCTTGATGACAATAAATGAGCTCGAGGACTCTAAATTTGGAGATGAGAGTCTTGATATTGTTGAGAACTTGAATTCCTCGGCAGTATGATCTATTAGGATACAAGCTGTGATGGGGAAAAATAAAGAGGATCAGAATGGTGCACACAACTTACTGTAAAAGCTGCCCTCAGCTATGTCTTTTGGAATTGTTATTATCAGTAGGTGCTCTGAATATCAGTAATAATTGAACAGTGTAGTTTATTTATTTGTTATATTTGGTTGGTAATATATCAGGTTGATGTAGTTTTCTTGAATCAGCTGTTGGTGACGTCACTTCCTGGTTGTTCCTCCGCTGGGTTAGGAAGGTTCAGATTGTCCTGATGCAGTGGGAGCAGCTGAAGCTCCTGTTCTTCATCGCAAAAGGCTCCTCAAGGTCGACCCCATACGTCGGCCTCAAAGGTTAAGGAGAAAGGAGCTCTCTTTCTACTTTTTAGATGCAGCCTATCAAGGACTGTCTTATCATGGACAGGACACAACGGGACGAGATGGAGATACCTAGTCGACCTGATGGAAGAAGAAGTGTAGTGTGTTTGTAGTGTGCGTGAGTGAGTGATCAGATAATGAATAATGAATGAATAATGCTAGTAAAGTGTCTTTCCGTGTCCAGAAAAGCGCTATAGAAAACTAAAGCATTATTGTTATTATTAATACTTATGTAGCTGCTGTATTAATGTGCATTTAGAGTAATACAGTCACATACCCTCCATAATCATTCCAGAGCATGAACCTAAACCTGATGACCTGCCCTGAACGGGACCCTCATCAGTACACACTGAAAGGTATAGCGACAGTTTCCTCCAGCAGGTGGCTCTGACATCCACACTCGCTCCACAGACAAAACTGTCCTGTTAAATATTCCGGGACGATATGAATTCTTCATTATGCCAATTATGCGAGAAGAGCATCCAATCACTCAGCCCCATCGGTGTGTCAAGTGCGGCGTGAGCTCTGGAGCTGGATCCATTAGCGCAATGGCCGTTTAGTGGCGTCAGTGTGGAGGCTGTGCGCTCGCAGATGGCAGCTTAGCACATGCACACAGCCCGGGCACATTAGTCGGTGAGATGACACCCTAATAAAGACAGAAGAGCGCGGTGTCGGCAGGAACAGCAGGTACGAGCGGGCCAACGCGGAGGTAATACATGTCAGGACAATGATTTTACACAAATGTAGGAGGAGGTGACAAGAGAGCATCTGTCTGCGAACACCGGCCGGAGAGAGGCGTTAGAAGAAAGTTTTACTTATTTCCTTATGAGGACAACAGCCCAGGAGGGGTTCAGGCTAGCCATGTTTTAACCAAAAAGGTGCTTGAAAATTGCCATTTGCAAGAGAAAGCAATGAAACGTAAAAAGGAGTTCTTAATTTAGGTCACCCCGCCCTTCGCTCAGCCCGATCCTGTCAGACCTCGAAGCTCAGCAGCTAGGGCCTGGTTGGTACTTGGATGGGAGAGGCATGGGTGAATGGAGTGTGTGAGTGAGTGGTTGGTTCGTGACCGAGGATCACGAATGCGGATGGAATTTGATGATTTAGGGCAGAGGCATCACATAGCATCATGAAATGTGGCGACCTGTTGCTGCTACTGTGGGTCAGCCGGACCAGCATGTACTTGGAGGTAGAGGAAACCGTAGCACCCGGAGGAAACCTGGCTGTCTGCCTTCAGTCTCCTCTGAAACAGTGCAGTGCCTCCTGGGTTTGTCCCTGTTTCAGAGCGTGGTGTCCTGCACTGGTCAGCCTCCTCCTTCCTCTTCCTCCTGCACAGCTCCCTCTGCCCCACAACAGTCTTTCACCATCTTATGGGAAGAGCTTAGCAGTTAAGCTGTTTTATTCTCCAGTGAATGTTGTTGTGGATTTTCTAAGCTTTAGTGTTAACTAACTAACTAACTAACTAACTAAACTTGTCACAACAACGTCTATTAGCCAGAACAATAGAAGGCATGTGTGGCTTAGCTGTGAGTCTTGCCCGGATACCTTCTCCTTTGTCCTTTTTTGTTTCCTGTAGCTCCTCTTGTGACGCCTCCACTGTGCTGCAGGTGTGGGGGGTTCTTGGTGTCTCTTCAGTGTTTCAGAAGAAGAAATTTAGATCTCAAATGCCTTTCATTCATAAGCTAGCTGTCTGTTTACTTTAAAAAAGCTGCTTAGCATCTCAGCAAAACACGGCGAAGACATAGAAAAGTATCCAGTAAAACATGGTGCAGCACAGAAACCCCAAATGCAGTTCACAGAAAAAGGCACAAAAAAAACAACGCAGCTGTACCAAGAGAGAGGGAGGTTGCTTTTTGCAATAGTGTTGTTCCGATACCAGTTTTTCCCTTCCGATACCGAAACTTGGGTTTAGAGTAGTCGCCGATACCGAGTACCAGTCTGATACCACAGCAAGGGCATAAAAACAATAACAAAGCCTATAAAAATATGCTAAAACCTACAGCACATGGCTCATTATGAAGATTAAACAAAGTCGGTGCATTGTGTCTAATGCTGCATGATTCTACGTAGTCAAAAAAATATACATAACAAATATGATTATTTGGAGTTTTATAGTCTGTATAGCTCAAAAAAACATAATTTGGTATCATATAGGTTTGCCGTGGCCGTGGTCCACAGAAGTGAATGTAGCGGCGAGAGACGGCAGCGTCCACTCCACCATGTGCTTTTGTTTATTTCTCAGCTAGTTAAGATTGTGGATGTACAGTGAAAATATCGGTGCCATGCCATTGGTCTGACAACCCATTAGTCCCACGTCTCAATATTCTGAAAATGTCCCATTGAGCAGAGGAGCCATTAGTCCAACATCTCTAGTTGTGTTGTGGATTAGAGAGCCATATACAACCATTCAAATCAAATCAAATCAAACTTTATTTATAAAGCGCTTTTCATACAAAATGTAACACAAAGTGCTTTACAGTGCTTAAAAAATCATTAAAATTGGCCCTAACCTTAACCTCAACCCCTACTCCCCCTAATAATCACTCGAACCAAATCCATAGAGCACATCACACCGGTCCTCATCCAACTCCACTGGCTCCCCGTAACCCACAGAATCCAGTACAAACTCCTCCTGCTCACATTTAAGGCACTCCATAATCTAGCTCCTCCATACCTGTCTGACCTGCTTCACCTTTACACTCCGTCCCGTTCCCTCCGCTCATCCTCTGCTGGTCTCCTCTCCATCCCCACAGTATGAATGGTCACTATGGGTGCCAGAGCATTCAGCTACTCTGCTCCAAAGCTCTGGAACACTTTACCTCAGCCCCTCCGTCAACTGGACTCTTTAATTACTTTCAAAACCCAACTCAAGACTTTCCTTTTTAAATCTGCACATGCATTGTGATTTTATCAGTGATTTTATATAAATTTTTATTTTGTGTTCTTAATTGTAAGGGTGACTTGAAAGGCGCCATCAAATAAAATGAATTATTATTATTATTATTACTCAATGGGGAATACTGCATTGACATTGAGTATTCCCCTACTCAATGTCAATGGGACATTGAGTAGGGGAATAATGAGACGTAGGTCTAATGGGTTGACGGACTAATGGGCCGACCCCAAAATATCAGCGTTTATAGAGTCAATTTGTGTCAATAAACTCACCTCCAACTGGATTCACCTGTCTTTGTCCTTCACAGAGATGAAAATGAGCCGTGTGCTGCGTGTAAAGAGTAAAGAGTCATTTATAGCTTAGTTGGGATCTTTTGGAGGCTTATGTTTAGGAACGTTTTGGATCAAGAAGAACTCATCTCATGAAATAGTTTTCAGATGTTAGTCCTAAGCCGCTGCCACTGAGTTGTGCTGCTGCTGTGGGTCAACGTGACCAGCATGTTTTTGGAGGTCTTGGAAACCATAGCACCCAAAGGAAACCTGGCTGGCTGCGTTCAGTCTCCTCTGCAGTGCCTCCTGGGTTTGTCCCTGTTTCAGCTCCACCTCCTCCTTCCTCTTCCTCCTGCGCAGCTCCCTCCGCTCCGTGTCTTTCACCATCTTCTGGTGGTTAATCTGTTTTATTCTCCAGTGAACATCCATTAGCAGCATCTATTAGAACAATAGAAGGCATGTGTGGCTTAGCTGTGAGTCTTGCCCGGATACCTCCTTGTTTGTCCCTTTTTTGTTTGCTGTAGCTCCTCTTGTGACGCCTCCACTGTGCTGCAGTTGTGTGGGGGCTCTTGGGGCCTCTTCAGTGTTTCAGAAGAAGACATTTGTAAGTCTCAAATGGGTTTAGCTGATAAGCTAAGCTAAGATAAGATAAGATAAGCTGTTTTCTTCAGGACCATTATGGACTCTCTGCAGTAATAAAATCCACTGAACCTCACATAAACACGGCAAAGTGCAAATTAAGAGCAAATAGCCAAAATTTAGGCCATTTACACACAAAAATTTCCGTATAGGATGATTTTAAATTATATAAATGACCATGTTGGCTATTTTGATTTAAAATGATTATAAAGGACTAAAAAGGTAATTGTTTGTCGGACTAATTTATTATTTTTTACTAAGTGCATAATATAGTCAGTTGTAAATACTCCATGAGCTTTGTCTCAAAAAAATAATCGAAATTGCAATATAGATTTTTTGCATAATCGTTCAGCCCTACCACACATAAGGGTCTGTGTATTTACAGTGGGACCAAACTCACAATCCCGCTTCTACAGCTGATAAATGCCCGCTGACACGAAGAGAATATTAAACTAATCCGCAAATGAATGTGCAATTAGTTGTATGAATTATTAATTTGATTTCGAGTTCCTTTTCATGAATAAATAAAAGATGCAAAACACTGAGAAATCAAGATGTCAACACAACCATTATGATTGTTAGACAAATTGGCCTGTTGCCCAAAGTTCTGTGGTTTATTATTCAAACACTCGGGGAAAAAGCTTTACGAGATGCACTGTGTGAGTATGCGTGTGTGTGTGTGTGTGTGTGTGTGTGTGTGTGTGCGAGGAGATTTGTAAAAGCCTGTTTGCATAGAGACACCAAATTAGAAGCACAGGAAAATTGCAGGAAAGCAAAGATTTGTATTTTAGAGGAAAGTGCTCAGACTGAACAAAAACATGTTTTTAAAGATTTTAGTTATATTCTCAGAAACAGCTGTGGTGCTTCATGTTTTGTAAACCTTTAATTATCTCGACACATGGAAACAGATCGCCCTAAATCAAAGTGCCATTGTTTTCTGACAAGGACAGTATGCAATTCAACAATATGGTAAATGGTAAATGGTCTCAACTTATATAGCGCTTTTCCACCTACGTTAGGCACTCAAAGCGCTTTACAGCAAGGATCCACTCACCCATTCACACTCTCATTCATACACCAATGTACACAACAATAAGGTCGCATTCACAGCCCCCTCTTGATCCGAATCTGGGCCCGTTTGCTCTGATAGTCTGGTTCATTTGAGGTGTTGTGAACACGCAAAGGGACTCTGACCCGGGCCAAAGAAGCGAACCCTGGTCTGACTGAAAACGTGGGTCTCGGCCCGGTTCAAACGAACTCTGAAGCGGATCATTTGGTTTATGAACGCAACTGAGCCAAAGAGCGGAACAAAACCAGGAAGAGAAAGGTGCAGGACGTTGTGTGTGTGCTACAACCAAAACAAACGAGTTACACAAAGACAGAACAGCACGCAGCACGACATTCATTACGGAATGTAAATGAAAACGCATGTGCAGACCCGTTAGAGCTAACAGTTAATACGAAATTTACACCAAAAGCCATGACTGGTTAATATGAGGCAGAAACCATTGGGCAGTGGCAGAGGCCAGAGAGCAAAGCCCTGATCAGATCATTTTTACTACTTTGCTCCGCTCCTCTTTCCCTCGGACAGTCGTCATAAGTAGTTTGCGATGTCTCTGCCCGGAGCCTTCGCAGTTGTCATGTGAAGAAAAAATATCCAGTCCTGCTTTAGTCCCGGTTTAGTCCCGGTTTTGCCTCGTCTGGCATCATCTCATCTCATGACGAGTATCGGCTCATTTATCTCCCATTTTGTCCGTAGAAAGATCCATGTGTTCTGAGCGTAGTTACTGTCACCGTCAGATTTAAAAATGCGGAAAGAAAAACCAACACAGCCACTGTCTGATACCGCTCCATTTTGTAAACAAAAGATGGAACAGGAAGTGGAGTTTAATCGACCAATCAGAGAAGCGTGTTTCTTGTTCACTGTTTTTCCTGTGGAAGGTTTTGATACAGCGCCCCCACAGGCTGCAGAGGAGCTCTGCATTTAGAATGTTGGTTCGATTGATAGAAAAAGAGTTGTGAACGCAAACCGCGCCAGTTGGAAAGCTGAAACAATGTTGCAACTTTGGTCCCCAATCGACCCGAGTCCCAGGTGTGAATGCGACAATTATCGACCTATTGACAGGAAACAAAGGTTTTTAGTTTTGTCTTTAAAATGCTTTTGTAATCCTTTCTAGACTTCAAGCTTTGTGAGTGCATCCTAGGCCAGTTGTAGCAGCTATTTCTGTATTTGGACAACGTTATTGGGAATTATTTGTTTCCTTGATTTGGACATATAGGACCTATCCGAAACCACTTCCTCTTTCCTTTTCCTCTCCAGTTTTCCTCTGCAATGCAAAAAAAAACGGAAGTCGCTATCACTTTCAATTACGGAGATATCGACCTTTTTATCGGCCGATATTGGCACTTACAACTGCAGGGTGTAAGATGCTGGCAGGGAAAGCTTACATGGAGCGCCATAACCAAGTGGCTGGCATAGTGTACAGGAACATCTGTGCAGAGTATGGGCTGGAAACCCCAAGGTCAAAGTGGGAAACACCTCCAAAGGTGGTAGAGAATGACCGAGCCAAGATCCTGTGGGACTTCCAGATACAGACGGACAGAATGGTAATGAACCAACCGGACATTGTGGTGGTGGACAAAGAGCAGAGGAAAGCCGTGGTGGTTGACATAGCAATACCAAGCGACTTCAACATCAGGAAAAAGGAACACGAGAAACTAGAGAAATACCAGGGGCTCAGAGAATAAGCTAGAGAAGGCCTGGAGAGTGAAGGCATCAGTGGTGCCACTCCATGGAGTGACCCCCAAACTGGAGGAGTGGTTACAGGAAAAACATCAGACATCTCAGCCCAGAAAGGTGAAGAGTTTTATATACAACGTGTATGTTTTGGTGTCTCCTACGCAGTTTAATAAGTCATTTTGCGTTCATCAGCCACTGAAGCGTAGAAGATTGTAACGCACCAGGAGAGTGAATCGTAGTGCATCAAGACCTTAAATGAACGTACCCAACACTCGAGAGATCGTGAGGGAACATTACAGCATGGTTAAAACTGAGATTAAAAGCAGCTACTCTTTGTCAGCAGAGAGAGGATGCAGCGATTGGAAAGCCCTCCAGCGTCACTCTGAGTGTCCTTAGCTCCTCGGTTAGACCTGCGACAACTTCGAAGGAGCCCCTTTTCAGGCGTGCGTCGCTGATAAAAAGTCTGAAAAGCCCTGGTTCAGACAGACTCCGAAAGCACTCCACTGGTGTAGTCAGCTGAGGAGCAGCAGGAGGTCATCTCTGCTCTTCTCGTGTTCTTCATAACGGAGGAGAGCGCAGAGATGGAGGCTGAGATGGCATTTGAAGAGTTTTAATGCACTGTGCTGTTCTTAAGAGGTGCTTTTCTGATGTAGAATATGAATACGAGACTAAAGTGAGTGATGAAATGTCAATTATATTACAAGGGCCGTGAATCTTTAAAAAAAAACAGTGTGTTGTCATTACCTAAGACAGCGGTTCCCAACCTTTTTAACCCTTGAGGCATTAATTTATACTCCGAGTATCCTGTAACTCGAGGATCCTGCCAAAATGTTAACAAAGTGAGCAACTTAACACAGATTATTCAGTATTTTGTAGAGTGTTATGTTCAAAATATAGCTAAAATACTCTAAAAGTCAAAGCTTTAACGGAAAAACATAATTCAAACTAACTTTTCTTTGAAAGTAATATTGTTCCTCAGTTTCACTTTTTGTTTTTTAAATCTGAGGTCATTCCAAGTACCCAAGTGCTTAACTATCCCCAAGGGTCCCCATACCTCTGATTGGGAACCACTGACCTAAAGGGATAATAATGCTTAAAACATAAAAAGTATTTCCAAACTTCTGACAGGTGCTGTACGTAACCAAAAGGACGTACTTTAGCTTTGATTAAGTCTCCCAGAGCTCTGACTCTAAAGGCACAGCAGAGGTCATTCTTTCCTCACAGTAAAATGTTTTTAGCAGCTGTGGGTGTCAGCACTAGCTGCATTAGCATTAGCGAGTGTGTTGCGATTAGTCTATTCATTTATTTATCTATTTATCAGTGTTCCTCAGGCTCGGGTTTCTCTTTCCGGCTGCTTTGACGAGGCTTTTCAATTCTACTTTACGATGCTTTCAGACTGATCTGAAGAAGGCTCTTATCTTATTAAGGCTTATCATCTTTGGACATCAGCTGCCTGAGAGTGAGACGCTGCTCCTTTTATTTTAAAGGGATGTGTCAATTCCTATGGCTAAAACCAGTTTGGAAGTAAACATAATGGGACTTCTCACACTTCCACAATCCCAGCATCATTAAGATAAGATAAGATAAGATAACCCATCTCACAATGGAGAAATGTCTTTGTTACTTAATTTTCATCATTTCCATTTTTATTTCAGTGTGTTTTTGTAGCGCACATTAGGGCTTGATCCTGACAAATAGTCGAAGTTGACTAGTCGTGTGATGACGTCATCATATTAAAAGCGGTGGAATAACGGTTCATTTACATCGAGTACATTAAGTCCACATCCAAATCCGTCATGTAATAATGTAGGCTCACATGTAAGCAGGTTTTGCAGCTTATTTTCTATGTTTATATACAATATAGTGGCTTATTTCCTTCATTTTTAAGCAATGCTCAGTGTTACCTGCGCCTCCAGAAACATGACGTAGATCCGCGTCTTTCTCCTCCGTTTGTCTCGCTCTCCTCCTGCCCTCATCTGTTCTCCTTTGTACTGTTAGGATCATCTGCATTGTCAATCCAAGGTCTGAAGTAAACGAGCGTTCAGTGCCGCAGTTAGACCGTAGTTGATTCCATGTGAATGAGCCCATGAGAGAGAAAAGTTAAAAGCTGTGCGTGTGATGGACCGTGATGCGCTGCGGCTTCAGCTCGCTCATATCGGCTGAATGTGATGTGGGCAAAACTATATGTGGAGTACTAAAAGTGAACGCTAACCGGCAAAAACAGCTAGCCGCTGGTTGGTAACACGGAAAAGGAGTCCGCCTTGACATTAAAGGGATATTTCAGGATTTTGACATTGGGCCTCATTTCCTAGTTATCCAGAGTGTTGTTGATGTCTGGAGATATTTTTTCTTAAATTCATGCAGTTCTTATATTTGAAGAGTCTAGTGGCGCTAGGCTAGGGCAAGGCTAAAGCATGTCTATGGTATCAGTTAGCCTGCATTAAAAACAGTCTGACCCACTCCACAGTGCACCAGGGGTAAATCACTTATAACACCAGACTAACCATATAAATGTCTGTGTTAATAGAATCATTTTAACCATTTTGTATTTCAATCAATCAATCAATGGTTTTGTATAGCCCAATATGACAACAGGAGTTGCCTCATAGGGCTGCACCGAACATTAAGGCAATAAAACAGAGCAGTAAATAAGACAATGTAAAGTTCAGGTGAATCAAGTATCCAGGCAAACATAATGTCCAAATAAGCGTCAGCAGTGGGTGGCGACGGGCGGCGTGGGTGTCCCCTGTCCTTAGACTCTCCAGCACGGCGAGGAAAACTCAAAACTCAAAAAGAGAAACCTTGGGGAGAACCCCAGAAGGAGAGATCTACTCCCATGGACGGACAGGCTATAGAGACCCAGGGCCGATGGAGTCGGCCCTGGGTAAAATAACTCATATTTGAGCAGCATCAGCTTCGTGGCTGTAAGCTAACGCAGCGGCGGAGTGATCTGCGAGAAAATAGTCCCTCATAATGCGGTAATTCATGTGATACAAGGTCAGTTATATTTCAAACATTATTCTATCGACACAGATATTTATATCGTTAGTCTGGTGTTATAAGTGATTTACCTCAGGTGCACTGTGGAGTGGGTCAGACTGTTTTTAATGCAGGCTAGCTGTTACCATAGAAATGTGTTAGCCTTGCCCTAGCCTAGCGCCACTAGACTCTTCAAATATAAGAACTGCATGAATTTAAGAAAAAATATCTCCAGACATCAACAACACTCTGGATAACTAGGAAATGAGGCCCTATGTCAAAAATCCTGAAATATCCCTTTAATGTTAAAACTAGGCAAAATGGTATTGACTAGTCTTTTAATGCCCTAGCGCACATGCATAAAGCCTTTTTCTGAATTTTCTTGACCAAAATAGCATTTTATAGTTTTGGGGGTGTTTGCTGTGTTTTTATATCCCAATCCATCTGGACCCAACTATGGATACGAAAAAGGCTAGTTTTATTTTATTTTATTATAATTATCAATCATTGTTATATTTTACTATAATTATCCATCCATCCATTTTCTTCCACTTGTCGGTTGCAGGGTCGTGGGGGCAGCTGTTGGAGCTGCACCAGCCCCTATGGCTCCTCCTGCAGGTGGTGGGTCCACAGAAGGACGGCCTCATGGTTCTAACCGGGCCTGTTGGTCTCTCATAAGGGGCTTCTGAACCGCTCTTTGTCTGACCCGTCACCTAGGACCTGTTTGCCATGGGAGACCCTACCAGGAGCACGAAGCCCCCGACAACAGAGCTCCAGGATCATTCAGGCTCAAACCCCTCCACCACGCTAAGGTGGAGGTTCCAGGATGAGACTCTAATATCTATTCATTTAAAAGAAATCTAAACATGTGCATCATGAAACGTGCACACAACTTCTGAAGTAAATTACACATTTTCACCGTAATGTTACACGGCTCCCTGGAGGCGTAGAAAGACCAGGGACTTCAAGTCTCTATCACTTTCTGTTCCAAAGTTATGTCCAAAAATCTGCAATGTTGCTCATGGGTTCAAAAGCACAGTTCAGCGCCCCCTCCAGCAGATGGCGCCCTAGGCGGCTGCCTGGGTCACCTGTGCCCTGAGTGCAGCCTCCCGTAGTTAAAGCTCAATGACTGAACTTTGGAGGTTTTAGCTTTGAAATGACGAGAAGTGTTTGTAAATATTGTGAAACTTGTGCTTGTGTCCTCATCTGCAGCCAAGTTCAGTTGTATTATTAGCGCCTTTTTAAACTGCTAGGAGTAACTCGGACTCAGAAAATGATCAGGACTCGACCGCAACTCGCACAACTGCTGCTCACATAACTGTTCACAGGTCGTTTTATGCATGTACTGCATTGTCTAACCAACAAAAGGTCAGGTAGTGGTCAAAGTTGTAATGTCTGATGTCGCTCTGGCAGATCATGTTTGGAGCTCTCCAGGGGCCTGTCTCCAGGGCTCCTCTCCGTCTGCCCTCACTTTCCAGTGTGCCGCCGCAGCCTCCTGACACGCCGGTCCGCTCCTGTGTCCGTCTCTGCAGCACATCAAATATTGATGCAGGCGATCGATGAGCAGCACCGACCTCCCCTGCTTAAATAATCCACTTCTCATCCGATATTCTGAAGCCAGCAATAAGTGGTCCCAATTAGGAATGCCTTTGACATTCATTAGAGACGGGAACAAAGAGTCCTAGGCTGAGGCTGTTTGGAAAGTTCTTTACAGTTCTCTGATCAAAAATGACCTTAAGTCTGGGGTCTCTTTAACTTGAGTCTCGTGATGTAGGAGAGGTGCAGCAGCAGCCCAGAACAGTCTGTTACTGCCTCACACGCTGCAGTGTTTGACCATTTTGTACCTGTCTCGTTCGTCCCTCAAAAACAAAAGAAGTGTTGACCACTGTACACTGCGTTCACATGCAAATTGTATTTCAGTGTCATAAAGAAAGAAAAAAAGTTTTTCAATGAAACTCATGGATGGTATTGTGTCTCAGGGCTCTCTGAATCAATGACATCAGTCTCAGACGCCTGGGATGATTAGTTGTCAGGTAAAGCCCAGTTAAGGGAAAAACTGCTGAAAAAGGACGTTCCACATTATTAAGCAGACCAACATTTTCAAGCAATATAGTAAAGAAAAAGGATCTCTCTGCTGATGAAAAGCATGAAATAGTTGAATGCCTTGGACTAGGTATAAAAACCTTTGATATTTCATGAAAGATTAAGCGTAATCATCGTACTGTTAAGAGATTTGTGGCTGATTCAGAGCACACACGGGTTTGTGCAGATAAAGGCACAATGAGGACGGTTTCTGCCAGACAAATACATCAGATTAAGAGAACAGCTGCTACAAAGCAGCTAACAGGTATTTGAAGCTGCTGGTGCCTCTGGAGTCTCCTGAACATCAAGTATTGCAGTTGTGCATAAACCTTCTATCCGGCCTCCCCTAAACTGTTCATTGAAGCTGACGAGCAGAAACGGCTGCAGTGGCTCAGAAATACACGAAGACTCATTTTCAAACAGTCTTGTTCACTGATGAGTGCCGTGTAACCCTGGATGGTCAGATGAATGGAGTAGTGGATGGTTGGTGAATGGCCACCATGTCCCAACAAGGAGGGGGCGGAGTCATGTTTTGAACTGGAATCATGGGGAGAGAGCTGGTCGGCCCCTTTAGGCTCCCTGAAGGTGTGAAAATGACCTCTTTTTGACTGACCACTTTCTGTTATGGTACAAAAGAAGAGCCGTCCTTTCCCTAACAAAATCATCTTGTCATACTGTAAAGAATACCTCTGCATCATTGGCTGCTATGGCATAAACGGAGAGAAACTCATGATGTGGACCCCATCCTCCCCTGACCTCAACCCTATTGAGAACCTTTGGAGCCTCAAGCAAAACATCTATGAGGGTGGGAGGCAGTTCACATCCAAACAGCAGCTCTGGGAGGCTATTCTGACATCCTGCAAAGAAATCCAAGCAGAAACTCTCCAAAAACTCATAAGTTTAATGAATTTAAGTATTTTGAAGCTGCTATCAAAGAAGGGCTCCTATGTTAAATGGTAAGTGGTGAATGGACTCAACTTATATAGCGCTTTTCTACCTTTTCTACTTCTACCTCCTGGTTTTCACTTCCTCTGTAAGCTCAGGATGCATCTATGATGTAAAAACCTTCCAGTTGTTTAAAATGACTGAGAATGGAAGGAAACGATCCGAGTCTCTCTCCTGATTGTTGCCATCCCCAGGAGCTTCCCAAACTGAATTACACACAAATCAGCCAGTGAATGCTACAGCTAACAGTAACTAATGAAATGCAGCAAATTGACACAAAGACGCAGCGGTGCGCACGTGGGACGGCTCAACGTCAAATCATATGTAATGTTTATATAGAAGACATGACGTGCTGGAAACGGGGCTCTTTATGGAGCGCCGCCTCTGTCAGCCGGGTGAGCGAGCGCTGATTCATGATAGCAGTACAGAAGGTAAATGTCAGATTTGATTGCCTAAGCGCTGAAATTGCTCTTGACAACAAAAATAAACGGCGAACGTTGTTTGGATTGCTCTTTATTGAAACGGGAACAAAGCCCATCTGTTTCCTTTGAGGAAGAACAGAGTAAAAATATCTCAGCAATCTTCCTCACAAGGTGTGTGTGTGTGTGTGTGTGTGTGTGTGTGTGTGTGTGTGTGTGTGTGTGTGTGTGTGTGTGTGTGTGTGTGTGTGTGTGTGTGTGTGTGTGTGTGTGTGTGTGTGTGTGTGTGTGTGCGTGTGACTCTAGGGAAGGTGATGAAGTGGCGTGATGGCGCCAGTGAATTCAGCCCTCTGTCAGTCCCTTGTTATATTTGTTATTTCTATCAGCTCTAAACACAAAGGGCTTAGCTCTATTGGTGTATAGGGCAGGGACCGTTAAACAGTACTGGTCTGGAATCGGAATAAAAAATGAAATTATCGAAAGCAGGTACCGAAAAATGTTTTTACAGTTGTTATGCTGTTGGTCCACGGACAGCATTTAAAGGAGCTATATCATGCAAAATCGAGAGAAATAAAGAAAAAAGAGAGAAATAAATAAAATAAATTTAAAAAAAACTCTCCGATGCGTCTGTGCTGTCCCAGGAGGCTAAACAAACACACCCACAGCCGGAGGATCCATGGATCCGAGCAGAAGTCTTGTTTTTGAAGACTGAGCTCTTTCTAACCTACTCTGGACACGCCTGTTCTTTTTTCTTACCCAACGATAATGTCACGGGTTCGCGTTTGGCTACGAGGAACAGGTCTATTCAACCTTCCTAAAGAAGAGTGCACTCGCCAGAAGTTGGAATTTCTTTCCGGGATTCAGCTAGCTACTATATCAACCAACCTGATGGATGCTTGGTGAACCTTGGCCAGAATCAAAGTGGATTAACTTTTATAACCAACGCATTCTCATAACCCGATTGGGAGGCCAGGCTGAGCGGTGAGTTAATCAAAACGCATGTTAGCGTGTGTGTTAGCCATTTATGAAACTGTGTTGCACATGTCAACTCCTTATAACTGCATTATGTGAAGTAACTTCACTTTTTGCAGCAATATTTATATTTATAATACTGTGAATGTGGAATGAGCGGAGAGAGGGGCGGAGTTAACTGAATCGAAGCATCTTGTCTTCAGGGTAGGGAAAATACCCCCCAAAAATACTTATATTTCTCTCAAAAATGAGTACTCCATAGTGATAGAGGTACAATATATCATATAAATGCCTATACTTTACTTTGGAATGGCTAAAATAGCATGATACAGATCCTTTAAAAAAGCAGGCCACCGTTTTTCCATACTGAGATATGTTCTTACCTGAGCTTAGACAAGTTGATACGTACCTGTCTGGTCTTTGTGTGTGCCCTCAGTCACACAAAAGGACCATGTTGTTAGCATTTGGCCTCTCCCAATGTATTCCTATAGCCAGTGGCGTAGCAAGGGTACCAAGGGGCCCCAAGCAAGAATGTCGGTTGGGGGCCCTCTGGTGGCCGATCGGTGTACTGCGCACTGGGAGAGAGGATGTCATTTGGGCAGGAGCGGGTCACCTGAAAACTCCCATAATGCAGTTCTCTGCAGAAGTTTCCTCAGAACAGAAGGCTGAGGTTCTTTAGGTCATGAAGAGAGTTACAATAAACTGGTTTCACTATTAGAAATATAATCTGGTGGAGCCATGAGTAAAAATGTCTGTCCACTGCTCATTAAAAGTTAACATTAGGGAACCATGACTCACTAAAGCATGCAGCAGGATGGGGATAAACAGTGCCATAGAGTGTTGGTGGAGAGATGATGTAACTGCACCACCAAAATCACTAGGAAGGTTGTGTCTATCAAGCGTTTACTGCAGGTATCTGAAAAACGGGTTGGTGCATGGGGGCCCTTCACAGCTGGGGGCCCCAGGCAGCTGCCTGCCTTGCCTTATGGCAAGCTACGCCTCTGCCTATAGCTCCAAACGGGGGTGAAGTTGGAAGCGACTACGCTTTTCCACTGGCACATGAGAACATATCTTCCTATGATAAAACGGTGGCCTGTTCCTTTAAGGAAGTGACCTGGTTGTTTCAACTCAAACAAATATTTTTTTTACCCATTTTTGCCCCAAAATATTTTCTTTTTTTTTGCCACTATTTCTCCCAATCTTCCGCCATTGTTCCCCAAATGATTCCCCATTTTTCACACATTTCTTGACATTGGAGACTAACCTGAATGTGCAGATCTTCCACACATTATCTTTCTGTTTTCTGATTCTAGACGACAAATATTTTAGTATCGGAAAAAGTATCGTTCAGGTATCAGTATCGGAAACCAAGTATCGTTAATATGGCCTTGTGAACTTTGAGCTGATTCATTTGTGTGGAGCCAGGGAAGGCTCCGTCCATTGGGAATGCACATGACCTTTATCTGCTTCTAAACCAGTGAATTTAAAGACATAACACAAAGGTTTTGACACAAAGTCCTGGTGCATGTGAGTTATTTTAGATTGTTGGGGTCCATATACAGCGCTTGACAGTTAGCAATGCTCTGAGCGTGCCGCCCTCTTGAAATATCGCACATGGAGCTTTCGACCTAGTGGGGATTGGAGCTGAGCTGCACTCAAAGTTCAAAGTTCCTACAGTATGACCAAAGTTTATTGTAGTGACTTTCAGGCTCCAGACGGCGAGTGCTTAGCTGAGGCAAGTGCCGCATGCCAGCGGTGTTTATTTCTACGGAAAAGTGCAAGTAAAGTAAAATTCAGAGTCAGACACGTTCATGCCTCAGCTCTATTGCATGTGCCGATGTCATATTAGGTTTTTCCTTGTTATGATGAGAATTTCAAGCCCCTTATGAGAGACCAACAGGCCCGGTTAGAACCATGAGGCCGTCCTTCTGTGGACCCACCACCTGCAGGAGGAGCCATAGGGGCTGGTGCAGCTCCAACAGCTGCCCCCACGACCCGGCAACGGACAAGTGGAAGAAAATGGATGGATGGATGATGAAAATCGTTATTAACAATGCCGTGTTACCATCTGTTTGCAGATACAACTTACAAAACCAGGTAACTTTACATCAAGGGCAAGCCTCAGCACATACTGATTTGGTGATCATTTTGTTTATTCTTTATTCAAGACTCTTCAAGTGGGCACAACGCTCGATATGGCCTCATCTGAGACGTCAAACAGAGAACAACTTTACAATCTCCTGTGAGACAGATATTGGTGTAATAGACTAGCAAAAAAGAGAGGCCTGTGTGAGACCAGTGAGGAAATATCTTTCATAAATTGTACATGTCAGAACATTATCTTCATATGATTCTCCGCTGTGACATCTTTGTATCAATAGTGCATCTGCTGCTTCTCTGGTCACATGTTAACTCTCCCTCATGCATCTAATCATCTGGAAATAATCAGTCGTCCCATCTGCGTGGTTTAGAATCTATAATTTCACCATGAAAGTACCACGCGTTTCTCCAGACCAGTCAGTTCTAATCAGACTTTTACAGATGTGTCCAGGGCCGAGAGTGTTCATTTAAATATCTGGTTACGATCGTAATGAGGCCTGATTAGCGTCCTCTCGGTGTGCTGTGAGGATTTAAAGAGCACAACCACAGTGTCAACACGTGTGAGCAAACAAACAGGCTGCTAATATCACATCACACTATGTTTGGGAAAACCCTGGCAGCAGTTTCTCTCAACGAACTTGTCAAAGCGTGTGACTTACTCTTTCTCTCCTGGATAACATAAGACCTGGTGTGTTCATGCACGTGCACTGTCACGACCAAATTAAACAACTAATTCCACCAAATCTGCATAATTATACAATAGCGCTAATGTGTTCTTTTGTACGTATATGTTATCAATAAATATATACGTTACAAGTTTGGTTTCCTCAAATTTCCTTAGTCCCTAATTTCAATACAGTATATAGCTTATTACTTTGCCAGAAAAATGAATTTTCGCGGTATTTCTGAGTTTACAAGCACACGGGAATCCATCTTGAACCGCTCCCGCCTACATCCAAAATTGGTTATGGAAAAAAGACACAAATTAACAAAACAACAATCACAAAAAACACGAGGTATGCTGCAACACTGAACATTGAGTGGATTTGCGGTGTTCTTCATCTTGATCTTGAACGATTCAAGCCGGCGCGGGCCCAGATTAATGTCAGAGCAAATGTTATTGGCTCTGGAATATCAATCTGGCTCTTTGGTTAACCTTAACCTTAAATAATCGCATCCTGGACTGGGAAGAGGCACGGGTCATTGGATCTGAAATCAACTAATTCAAGCGCTGGATAAAAGAAGCCATAGAAATCAGGAAACGGAGCACCGACACCATCAACCATGATGAAGGAGCGTTTCTCCTGTCCCACACCTGGAACACTCTCCTCCAGTGATCACACCCCCTGTCGCCCTGAGTCTACCAGGTGGCAGGCGTGGCTAGTCTGACGCTGGCCACGCCTGCAGCTGATAAGTGACACCTCACCGCACGCCGGTGATACTTCTGATGACGGCCTGCAGATGGCGCTGAAACATGTAAACTTCTGATCCTAGTGTCTGACAAAATGAACCCTGAAAGTTATACTTAATGTTAACCTGAACCTGACCTGAACCCACAAAAACGCAACAAAAAAGCAGTGAAAATGTGACAAAAATGTCTTTCAAATGCGTTTCACTGACCTTTAAGCTGAACATTGAGTTGCCTTGTGTACGAAATGCACAGTATAAATAAACTTGCCTTGCCTTTAGATTTGCTTCATGCTGAAGTGTAGAAAATGCACTTGGTTAAGATGGGGGTTAAAGGTTAAGGTATACTTCATTGATCCCCGTAGGGAAATTCAATCTCTGCATTTGACTCATCCTCAATGCCGCTGGGGCAGCCGGCTTAAGGCTCATTTATGCTCCCATTTTGTACGTAAACAGATCCATGCGTTCCAAGTTACTGCCACTGGAGGATTTACCCAAATGGGAGATGAAGAGCTGGGACCAAAACAATATGGCGCCACCCGCAATGTTTCTTACACCACACTTACAGAAGTATAGTTAAGAAAATGAGGTGGTTTTGAGTTGAGGTGTTTGTCAGTGGTTCAAATCACTTTTTAACCGTTTGTTCTGCTCCACCTGTTGAGCTGTGTGCTGTAGCGCCCCCCAGCGGTTAGCTCATGTACTGTTACATTGGCACGACGGGAAAAACGAAAAACAAAGTGTCTGACGGAGCGCACCGATGGAATCACGCAGGACATGGACAGAACTCTTCGAACGAGGCCCGGATCTACAGGGGTGCAAGAGGGTGCAATGCAACCTCATTTTGAAATGTTTTCAGTTTTAATGGCATCACAATGTATTTTAATGGCAAGAAAGTCTATTTGCACCCTTTTGAAACTCGAATGCACCCTCAGTCAGTTTGTTCCGGCGCTGCTTTGAACGGAGAGCATTACCTTCCCAGAGTGGAGTTCTGACGATGGTTTGTCTTTTTCCACTGTTTCTCTCATAAGTCCCAACAAAGTTTAGAGCGGTCTCCCTGTCCGTCACAGGCCATAAAGTCGTCTGTGTTGCTGCAGAAGGATAAAGAGTCTATGTTTTCCTCTGCGGCGTACATCCCCTCATCATAGAAATGTAACTGGTGACTGCTGAAAGAAGGAGAAATAGAGCTTGGACTGATTGACACAAAGCTAATGACTGTGAACAAAACCCGTTCTCAAAGACTTCCTTTTAGTGATTATTTGGGTAGCACACATATTCTGAATGCCTTTTAACTTCTCTCTTTTTGTAGAACTTCTTGGCCAGAAGAAGAGAGAAAAGGTCAGTTTGGAGGAAAGAACATCGAACTGTTAATCCTGGGGGGGATCCCTCATCCCTCAGTGCTATATCATCCTCATAGAGCTGTGTTGCAGCCAGTGGCACAGGGAACAGTCTTAGATGGGACAAAGAATGGATTATTCACACCTGGGACTCGGTTCGATTGGGGACCAAAGTTGCAACATTGTTTCAGCTTTCCAACTGGCGCGGTTTGCGTTCACAACATTTTTTTTTTATCAGTCGAACCAACTGTGTCAAAACCTTCCACAGGAAAAACAGTGAACAAGAAACACGCTTCTCTGATTGGTCGATTAAACTCCACTTCCTGTTCCGTCTTTTGTTTACAAAATGGAGCGGTATCAGACAGTGGCTGTGTTGGTTTTTCTTTCCGCATTTTTAAATATGACAGTGACAGTAACTACGCTCAGAACACACGGATCTTTTTACGGACGAAATGGGAGATAAATGAGTCGATACTCATCATGAGATGAGATGAAGCCAGACGAGGCAAAACCCGGACTAAACCGGGACTAAAGATATTTTTTCTTCACATGACAACTATGAAGGCTCCGGGCAGAGACATCGAAAATTACTTATGACGACTGTCCGAGGGAAAGAGGCGCGGAGCAAGGAAGTAAAAATGATCTGATCAGGGCTTTGCTCACTGGCCTCTGTTACTGCTTATATCAATGGTTTCTGCCTCATATTTACGAGTCGTGGCTTTTGGTGTAAATTTCGTATTAACTGTTAGCTCTAACGGGTCTGCACATGCGTTTTCATTTACATTCCGTAATGAATGTCGTGCTGCGTGCTGTTCTGTCTTTGTGTAACTCGTTTGTTTTGGTTGTAGCACACACACAACGTCCTGCACCTTTCTCTTCCTGGTTTTGTTCCGCTCTTTGGCTCAGTTGCCTTCATAAACCAAATGATCCGCTTCAGAGTTCGTTTGAAACGTGCCGAGACCCACGTTTTCACCCGGGCCAGGGTTCACTTCTTTGGCCCGGATCAGAGTCCCTTTGTGTGTTCACAACACCTCAAATGAACCAGACTATCAGAGCAAACGGGCCCGGATTCGGATCAAGAGGGGGCTGTGAATGCGACCTTAATTTCCAACAAATTCTGAAGGAACTTTCCCAACTTCTGGGACACAGTTCTGAAGAAGTCGGACTGCAAATGGCGCTGTCAGCCTGCTACCACAAGCAGGAAGACAGTGCCAAAAACTGTATAAATCAGCTGACCAGACACGTCACAGCAACATCACGTGACAACCTCTGAGGAAGGCCACAGTTGTAGCCGAAACCGTCAGGTACGAAAACCAACACTAAGGTCTGTCTATAGGAAAAATAAGCTACATAAATTCTGAAGGAAAACGTTACACCATCTGTAAAAAAAATTACAAAGCAATAGCTTCCACAAATAGGTAATGATCGCAAATGCAGTTAAAAATCCACGATGGATCACATCAAGTCTGAAGGTTTTGCGTGGCGTTCACAGTCTTAAACATCATTGAAGATCTGTGGATGGACCTCCAAAGCAGTGCCTGAAAGACAACCTACAAATCCATCAGTTCTGGAAGACAATAGTAAGGAAGAACGGGCAAAAATCCCTCAAACTAGAATTGAAAGACTCTTGGCCGCCTCGAAAAGCGTTTAAAGACTTTTATTAAACACCGCCCCGCTCCACTCTGAAACTGACCTTCCTCTGTCGCAGTAATGGGGAGTGGAGCCGGTGCCAAACTCTCTCACACACTGCTGCCCGGATGTCCCACACGCAGGAGGAGGGGCGCATGATGGATGTCCTGTCTCTGCCTTCTCCAGTAGACTAGGGACACGGAGGGCACTACAGGCAGGGCACCGTTTAGCCCCGGATTTAGCCCAGATAACTGGAGCCTGGGTATTTAAAATGTGTATATTTCAAACTCACAACTGATATGGGTGCCACACGATTCATCTTCTTATGTTGGGTACACGCAACATAATTTTTCTAGGCACAAAGTATTTGCAAACTATTTATTAAAAATGTACACGTTATTCATGAAGGGTTAAAAATGGCTTACACTTGCATTGCGCCTCACAAGGATGGGATGACTTGGCACTGAAGTCATTATTCAGTTTGCAGCCAGTGATGATAAGCTATAGTGCATTGTAGCCGCAGCTGCCCAGGGTCGAACTGACGGAAGCGAGGCTGCCAATCTGCGCCATCAGCCCTTCCATCAACCGCTGCATGAACTTGAAATATTTATCATTTATTTAATAACTTGGTTAGTTAGTTATCCATTCAGAAGTATACCGTATAATGAGTGAGGCACGTGTTGTATAGACTCCAATAGAAAGGCAACAAAACTGCAAGAAGATGCAGCGTGCAGTCTCTGGCCTCAGGTCTTTCAAAACACGGTTTAAGGCTATATCCACTCAAACACAAAACGCGTATAATTTCAGAAACTTTCTCTGAACACGGAGCCAGCTCAGTAAATGTGTGCATCCACATGGATAGACTCAGGTATGTGAAAAGGCTTCATCTGTCAGGCCTGTGTGGGGTGCATATCTATGTTCCCCGGGTCCTATGTTCCCCGGGTGCGATTTTTTTTTCCGTAGTTGAGTTGGTACTTCAACCAGTCACAAGTCATGAGAGTGAAACGACATACATATATCAAGCAGCTTAACCCTGACCCTGCCCTAGCCACTAACCTTAAGGATAGTGGGCTGGTGCCTAATGTTAATCAATAGAAGTGGGAATAGCGGAGGATTGTGCAGTAAAAGTTATTATAAGGGCAGTCGATTATGGATAACAGACACGACACTGGCGCTGTGACGTCATTGTTTTAGGAAAAATACGTAAACGGCGTTTTGATATCAGGCTTCAGAAGCGCTGCCACAGCACTAGGACAAACATGTGAGAAAACCCTGCGACCGTACGTTTGTCGTGAGCAGACGCACGGGGAGGCTGCATGACTTTAAATTGTCATGGTGGTGAAAATCGCACAGTGTAATCTTTATACCAATGGAAATCACTACAACAACATTTTCCCCTCATGACAACTAGTGAGCTGCCTCCGCCGACCGCACGTCCCTGATTATAATAAAGTGTTATTGGTTTCTGCAGGATCTGATCCACTGGCTGCTGTCCCACAATGCTGCATGACTGTCCCGTGCCATCTGCCCCTTCACTCCCCGCTCTCTCCCCTCAGCTACGGGAGTTGCCACGGTGACCTGCAGTGTGGCCTGCTGTCACACGCTCCCCGTCATGGGCCGCCATTTTTGGTCCAGCTCCCAACATGCTGATTTTCACATACTACGCTGTTTTGAATAGCTCGAGGTTTAGAAACATGGTGCTAGAAATGTCCATTATGATGACAGGGATTGTGAATTATTGATATAGTTTTGTTTTACAATATGCAATTTTCCCTGTTAGGAGGGGGGCAGGGCGGCAGTCTGTCCCCTCCTGCCTTCGTGTATCATCTCAGCAACAGTTATCCTGATGAAATTAATTTTAATTTTGTTATGTAATTTCAATTGTGTAGGACTACAGATGTAAATTAGCATAGTGCTAAATCTGGTGCAGCCATCTTTTTAATGCAACTGCATATTGTCCTCCAAATAAACAAAATAAAATAAAATACACTAAAGCTGTCAGGTCTTTGTTATTTTTTTATATATAAAGCACACAAGAGGTGTTCAAGAGTTGCGGGAAATAAGCTCTGCACTGTAAATTTAGTTCTAAATGGAACATTAATGTTCTAAATCAGGGGTGTCCAAAGTGCGGCCCGGGAGCCAAATGCGGCCCTTAGACCAATTTTTGGTGGCCCTCAAGCTTGTTGTTGAATCGCCAAACATCACCAGAGATGGTCCTTTTTATTTCAAGCTTAATAATTCTACACAATTCTAACCTAACAAGTAACATTTTATTGTGAGACAGAGCAGGCATTAAGGTTTTAATAATAAATAAAGGTGTGGGGCACAATTTAAACCTCTGCTAAATACACTTAATCGAAGGTTTTGCGTCACTGACCACCTCTCTGTGGCCCCTCACCCCCTATAGGCTTCAATATGCGGCCCCCCATGAAAAAAGTTTGGACACCCCTGTTCTAAATGCTTAAAAAAAATGTCTCAACTTGTACAGCACTTTTACCCAGCGCTGTACATCAAGGAACCACTCACTCATTCACGCTCTCATTCATACACATTCGAACCAAAGACCTTCCGATCATGAGACGACCTGCTCTACCATCTGCACCACTGTCACCCACAGATTTACATGCAAGTTACAGTTTAGCAAATAATTATATCTAATAAGTGTTTACTTTGCTACATCTCTTATTTATTCTGCTGATGAATGTGTGTTGCACACAAGATTAATGATATTTCCCTTCTGTCTTTGAACAAATCAGAAGGGCAGTGTTTGGAGGAGTGAGGGGCTACTGAAGCCTACTGACAGCTTCAAATTATGAGATTATGAAGTAACAAAAAAGGGTTAAATAACTCCAAATAAGTTTTATATTGAGATCGGGTGAGGAGCTCAGTTACCCGGGAGGAGCTCGGAGTAGAGTCGCTGCTCCTTCACGTCGAAAGGAGCCAGCTGAGGTGGCTAGGGCATCTGTTCCGGATGCCTCCTGGTTGCCTCCCTCGGGAGGTGTTCCAGGCATGTCCTATTGGGAGGAGGCCTCGTGGAAGGCCCAGGACACGCTGGTGGGACTATGTCTCCGAGCTGGCCTGGTGTCGCCTCGGGTTCCCCGTAGAACAGCTGGAGGAGGTGTGCGTGGATCGTGAAGTCTGGGCATCTCTGCTGAGACTGCTGCCTCTGCGACCCGGCCCCGGATAAAGCGGAAGAAAATGGACGGATGGATGGATGGTGTTTCCAAACTTTTGACCGGTAGGCATACTGCAGGTGCAAAAACTGGAGGTTTTTATGATGCTGAAAAACTCAGTGCGTTATCATGGATGGATGGATGGATGGATGGATGGATGGAAGTTTTATATTTTAAATTCCTCCAAATTGCCACACTTTATTCTTGGTATTTTCTCCATGAGTTTTACGAGGTAGTCCCTGACCAGAAAACCTACAAAACAATTGATCCTGCTGCGTTGTTGAGGCCACCGTGATCTAAAGAAACAAAAAAGGTTAATGTACCTTTAAAGCTAAATTAAAACCCATCTGTTTAGAAAATCACTTGTGTTTTTTACTTCTGTATACTGTTTTGTATTTAAATCATTTCTCTTTAGTACTGCGTGTGAACTTCCACACGTGGACAAACTACAAGAAATGTTAGCTCTTTTGTTTGTGTTTCTGTTTTTGGATGGAGGTAGTGGTGCTCATTTTGGATAAAGCCAGGTTAAATACCTCGCCCCGCTCTGTGGAACTTCCCCTGCACAGAGCTGTCAGCCGCAGTCGCCCGATGATGGATCACTCTCCCCCGTTACCTGCGGCGTGGCCTTCTGTCTGCGACCTCCTGTCTGAGCGCCATCTTGTGTCCCCCATGGGCCATCACTGTCTCCTCACGTGTAGTTCTCTGTCATCGTCTTTTAAAGGAGAGATGTCACACGTAATCCACTTTTTAAAGTTTTTAACCATGTCACCAGACCTGGGCAAAACAGGGCCCATTAGTCCGACGTCTCATTGTTCCAAAAATGTCCCATTGAGTAGGGGTTGAAAAATAAAATTTGGTTCAGGCAAGAGTCCAATGACCCTAAGGTTAGGGCCAATGGTTGTATATGGCTCAATGGAATGGCACCCAAGCCAAAACGGCAGTTTGGTGTCGATGATGCATTTAGTGAGACCTCATGAGGCTTCAGTCCATGTAGACTGTAGATGCACCTCCAGGGAAAATCCGACTGTAGAGACAACCAAAATAAAACAACCCTTGTCAAGGCCTAAGTCCAGACCTTAGTGCAGACCGTGGAGAGAACATTTCTTTCTACATAGTTCCACTCTATAAAGTTACAATGGCTCCTGCCTTCCATAGAAACTTTGTAATCATTAGGTTGGCCTGTCTCCTCTCTACCACCACTTATTTATTTATTTAATCATTTATTTGATAGGAACACGTGTGAACAATAAACATGTACAACACTACAACATTTATAGCCAAGGCTAATTTGCAGTTATTTCTCAGAGATATTTCAGGAGCGTATGGAATGAAGAATGCTTTCACACGGATGGTGCTAATAGTTTCTCATTAAGAGTTTATCCTCTTCAGTCAGTCAGGCTTAATTCCAACAGTCTTTTGTGCTTTCGTTGTTAAGGGTTCAAGTTTATAGTAAGGGTTAAGAATGTTTTTGACCCCAATCAGTCCTGTGCTGTGCGGTGGCAGCGGGCCAATCACCTCACGCCTGGTATTCGTCCTGATTAAATCCTACACGTGGATAAAAGTGCCAAAAAGACTAGTACGGCTTCATTATAAAGTTACAATAATGGCAGGTTTTGGAGATACAGAAGGGCAAATTTACCGGACACTTTAATGAACATTGTAAAACTCCAACACTTCTTCTTCTGAGCTCTGAAATCTCATCATTTGTCAGAGCCAACTTTAAAGTGGAAGTAAGGCTGCAGTGTCAACCAGGTGAGACCGGGCTGAACCAGGACTAAAGCAGGACTTAAGAGGGACTAGACTGCGAAATATAATCTAGAAATTTTCTTTTTTCTTCTCAGTCAAAAATGTAATCATTTCGTTAACCCCCTTTTTTTCCCTTGACGATAACGTAACGAGCCAAAATAACTCTTTGGCGACTAAAACATGACGAGATGTTTATGAGTTTAAGTTGATGAGAGGAAAGTGTTAGAAAGTGGTTCATCAGCCCCTGGATGAATAGTACGAGGCCGTGTACCATGACAACACATGGCGTCTGGCTCAGAACTTCACCACAGACCCCAGCCATGTTCTGAACCCTGAATCTGTGCTGTGACCACCAGGGGGCGGTACTGTGTTCCACGCTTTAATAGGGTCAGATTGAGGAACTCCTTTGCTCATCAGTCCATCTTGAAACTAAATGAGGAGCTTATACCTCATAAAATGAAAGTCATCTATCTATCTATCTATCTATCTATCTGTAGCAAGGCGCCTGCTGTGTCCCTCCCAGCCGGCTGGCGGCACCATGACTATAGGGCCGTTAGTTTAGTTTCTCGTCCCCTCACCTCCAGCACTTCCTGGTTGTGTGCCGACTGCTTGTCCGTTCTCAGGTATAGCATTTTCCATTGCATTATTAATAAAATTTAGATACTGGATGTAATTAATGGTTTCTTTTAGTGACTCTGTAGAGCGCGTCCAACGCTGGCTCCCCTCGCCCTTGTATGTCCGCCTGGCTGTGTGAAGGTAGGCTGTATAGTAGTATAGTGATTTTGATTCCAGCTGTTAGCCGGCCGAAGCTAATTTGGTGCTTGTTTTTAGCCCGGGGTGCGGTTGTTGTTGTTGTAGCTGCCGTGGATCTCACGTGCCCAGTTTCTTCTGGACGGTCGGACTCGCCGTGTGGGCCTCCGACCAATTAAGCTCTGCTTCACCAAGGCAGGTTTGCGCCCACTATCCGCACTATTTGGAGCCCAGAGTCACTGAGACCAATTGTTGTTCTGTTATACCTCTGCTCTCCTTTTAGTTCTGTTCAATTTCATGAATTTTGAACAACATGTTGTTTAACTCCGGTTTTGGGATGGATCAATATTTATGAATGAATAAGTGTAGGAAAACAGCCACTGCGACGTGATGTTACTTTCTGGTCAAGTGTTGCTAGCAACAAAACGTCCTAAAATAAACATTGTTAAGGGGACGTGTCATCTTTTTATACTCTGAAAGTAAGATGTTATGGGAGAAAACTAGCTACAAATCTCAGCATTGACCATTGCGTGAAAAATATTTTCACCCGCCATGTATGAAGCCCTGAGAGAAACTTCCAACAAACGGAACAAAGAAGAGAATCACAAGGCTATACCACTCAGCCTTTCTGACCAAGAGAGATTATGCTTCCGAGACATCCTCTCTCCCTCTGTCAGTCTGCTCTGTGGTGTCCAGTTCCTCCATTTCTCCAGCTCAAACCCCTGCCTCTGACCCCCGCACTGCCCCTGTAAATGAGCTGCCCGCTGCTTTCAGAACTGCCTTTTTCCACGCGCTCCACGTTCACTTCTCCATCTCCGCTCGGAATATGGAAATGCGCCACGCAGCGGTCCAGACCTCGGCTTATCTCTCCAGCACACCAGGGTACACGCCGCCGGAGGCTGTTAGCACGCTGAAACGCCTTCCTCCCTCCTCACCTCTCCTGCCGCCGCGACATGACTGACGCTGCAGACGAGGCTTTGACTGGCAGAGCAAACACTGCAGGACACATTCACAGCAGTAAAGGGTTGAGAACAGGCCAGTTGAGTTGACAAAATATTTACTCAAGTAAGAGGAGGCTAGTTTAAAGTCATTTTAGTCAAATGAATAAAGTACTTGATTACAACCATACTATACATGCCTTTCAGTCAGGTGACTTATGTATGTGTGACCGCCATCTTGGAGACCGCTGGCTGGTGTATATCATATTATTCTATCCACTGTCCAAAATAGCAGCAGGTGAGCAGAGCTGATACTGAAAGAAAACTGAAAACTTACCACCAGTTTCTACATTCTCCATGTTTTCTCCGTTCCACTCTGCTCCGAGGTCTACAGCAAATATGTTATTTAACCGTAAGAAACATTCCACATCATCCTCCACTCCAAGTGGCCTCCATCACCGGCCTGTCTCTCCCCGATATAAAATACGGATCAACTCGGTTATTCATCACCGGCCGGATCAAGCTCATCATCAGATCGTCCACAGGAAAGAGAACGGCAACAACATCCGGGTTTGTGAAGTTAACACCCTCCACACTGACTTTTTTTTAATGAAAGTCACTTTCATACAATACAACCAGAGGGCTATTTCATAAAACTGGCTCAGTAAAGCTCGGCTTAGGCTCCAAATCCTGTCTTACGTGAGGCACAA
Source organism: Neogobius melanostomus (assembly GCA_007210695.1). NCBI lineage: Eukaryota > Metazoa > Chordata > Actinopteri > Gobiiformes > Gobiidae > Neogobius > Neogobius melanostomus. The sequence goes on along the minus strand of VHKM01000501.1, from coordinate 1,322,995 downwards.
CAATTCAAGCTGTGATTACTGGGTTTCACCAAAGGGACACCAAGCTTGGCTAATCTCACTAATTCAAGTCAGGTTCAACTAATTAGCCCTTACATAAGCAGACCACACTGACGATCACAGAGTTCACTGAGAAATCATGGCCAAGCGTGAACGCGCAGCATACTTCACAGGCCGCCAGCTTTGTTCTACTACGTTAGCTCCATAGGTAGAGCACAGGGCTCACAACCACGAGGCTGGGAGATTGATTCCAGCCTCGAATTTTTTTTTTGGACTGGGCACCCACTGGGAAGAACATAAATCGGCGCCTATGAATTTAAACACTTTTCTTTTTTCCCCAGGAATTTAAATACATCTATCATCTAAAAAAAGAAAACTGTTGACACAGGACACAGGTCATGAGGGTGGGTCCTGTGCAGTGCTTAATTTGATCCCCCAATTTTCAGTTTTTCAGGGTAAAGGATCCGGGAAACATTTAGGAGGATCCGGCAAAGATTTGATCTGATATAATGGTGTTTAATGAGAGTGTTCCAGCAAATGTTTTGGCCTGTTTCCTGAATCCATCGCATCAAACCAAAAGTGTTCCTGAAACTACGATTTACAGATTAAGCACTGGTCCTGTGGGCTAAGGTTCCTTTTATTGGACAAGCTTTTTGATGACACATAATGTCATTAATGTGTCACGCAACTTTGTATTTCACAGATGAGAGTCAAACACAATGTTGTATATTTATAATGTATTGCATAAAGTAATTGATTTGTGACGTCATGTTTTCTTTTTCACATTTTTTAGGCCAACATACATTTTGGCCAGATGATGGTAATACCCTGCTTGTGTCATTTACATTGCCCATTGGTGTTGGATTCTACGAAGAAGAAACATAGCTTGTGCTCAGTCTGCTCTTAGCCTGCTCTTAGCCTGGTCCGGACCAAGCCTAGCTTACAGAGTAAGCCAGCTTTATGAAACAGCCCTCAGGACATTTCCCTCTGTAGGAGTTTGTTATCACAAAAACAATCACACAACACAGTTAAGCTTCTATTGCTCTTACCTTTTTTCTTCCCCTCCCTCCCTCGCGCAGGAGGGGAAAAAAACAAACTTTTTATAGTGAAAGAGAAGTGGTCAAGCTTTAAAGCTACTCCTCTGTGATTGTGAATTTATAGCTTGCCTGCACCTAAATAGTTGTTTATTATTGTAATGGGAGTTGTATTTCTCAAACTCGTTGTTTTGTGCGTGCTCAGTTTGAGCTCTAGGTGAAGCTGCAGAACCGGAGGCGAGGAGGCGGAGGAGGAGGAGGCAATCACAGCGGACTGAAGAGGAGGCAGAGGGCGTTGATGTCGCTGCCGTTCGGAGGTGGAGCTGAAGCTGTGCCCTCTGTCCACACTGTTCCTATAGTGAACTACATCGTGGTCACACCATTCTGTAGGGGTGTCCGAATGTCCAGAGAGAAAAAGTAGTGCACTCAACATTTCCCACAATGCATTCTGAAAGGTAGTGAGCAGCGATGGTCACTAGGAGGGTCAATATAGACCACAATCCATTGCGGGAGTCGGAGGAGAACAGGTCTTTGAACTAAACACAACACGGCTGAATGAAACCAGCCGTTCCAATCGCGTGTTGCATATTTTTCATGAATAAACAACTGGAATATAAACGGTTACGGTGAAAAGTGGCTAACGTTAGCTGCTTATCTTTTGCTCGAGCCGTTAACTCATTGACTGCCAGCCAAATCAGAGCGCTCCCCACTGCCTGAGGGTTTTCAGGATTTTGACTGTTTTTTCAAGACCCACAGAAAATTGAGTTCTATGTCTGTCTATGTCAACACCAAACCTAAAGAAAGATTAGACTCTACCTCTTTCCATTCTTTAGTAATCGTCTGTAGAAAATAGGTGAAATCACCCAAAATGCTGGTTTCTGACAAAAAAACTGTGAAAATTTGCTTTTTGTAATCAAGCAGAACAGTGACTTTGAAGCTAATATTTTTGGCTTTAGTGACAATTCAAACATCTGAACAGTGGTTTCTATAAAACAGAAGCAAAAAAAGTGCTTCTCTCTCGTGTGCGCTGTGATAAAAGGCGCCGCCGGACGCTATGCTTGTCAGAGGCTTTTTTAGGTCTGCTTCCTTGATCCCCGTTTTCCACCATTACTACAAAAACCACCGCTAACCAAAACCTGTTCAAGAGTAACTTGACTGTATTTGTCCTTACGTTTGGCCATTCTCTCTGGATCTTCTCCTACTCTCGTTGCCATAGTCCTTCCCTCGTCTGAGATCACGGTATCAAAACAAGTAGCCATGGTTACTACTTCTGACCTGTGACCTGACCTGTGATCGCATCCAAAGAGCACTGCTGCCACCTGCTGACTCAGTATTTACACCGCAGCTGCACAAGCTTAATGCACTCGACCCACTGAAAAACCTAACTGACGTCTATAGACATAAATGGCAGTCAATGAGTTCAATGATCAATGGCTTCCTCTCTAGGACAAAAAGGCAATAATACAAGCGGTTTTCTTGCAAAGTGAGTGAAGTGTCTTGCCCAAAGACACAAAGACAGTGCATACCAGTTGGCACTGTTTTCCATCTGCCGAGATACTTTGAATGTGGTTACACCCGAGAAGAAGGGTCTGCAGTGTGGCCACAATAACCAATAATGACATTTATGAGTATCACTCCTAACGCACTAGAATACCAGTGGCTTGGGAAGAGAACTCGTGGTCACAGGAGAGCTGGACTTTTATCAGACAAAAAGCTACATTCACAAACAAACAATTATGATAACATTTTGACTTGGAAACAGTCCTGACTAATTTGTCCTGAATTTGAATGAGTCGTTCTGCGTAAGTACTTTCTCACATCTCTAATAACGGCTATTTAGCTGGCCAGTCATATTATCATAATCACAAAACACTTTTCCATTATCACAATCACAACAAAAGCAGACTAAACCTCTACTCCAGCTCCAGTTGGAATGAAAGCTCTTTGGTCCTTGAGCACAGCTGGATGTTCTCAGGAAAAAATTGGAAATAAAATGTTAATTGGACCATCAGCGGTGCCGTAGAATAGAAAGGAAACATGTAGTATGACGTAAACATGGTCAAACCAAATAATAATGTGGATTTATTGACAATTACCCTTTATGCCTTTGTTTTAGGCGTTACTAAGAAAAAGGCTGGAAAGATGATGTTGTCTTTCCTCTCCCTCTCTCTCTTCATCCTATTCTACATCCTTTCTTCCGGTCTGTCACCCCCCCCTTCTCATTTTCCCCCTCCATCTCTCTCCATATCTACTCATCCCTTTCCCTTCTCCTCTCATCTCTTTCCTTCTCTCTTCCCACCTGTATCCCCCCTCTCTTTCTCTCTCTCTCCTCTCTCTCTCTCTCCTAACTTCCCATCTTCTCCCCTCTTTCCCCTTCTCTCCCTTTCTCTTATCGCTCCCCTTCTCATCCTCCCTTTACCTCTCTCCACATCCCCTCCCATCTTTGTCCCTTCTCTCCCTCGCTCTTCATCTCTCTCCCTCTCTCTTCATCTCTCTCCCTCCTCTTCATCCCCCCCTTCATCTCTCTCCTCTCTCTTCATCTCTCTCCCTCCTCTCTTCATCTCTCTCCCTTCTCTTCATCTCTCTCCCTCTCTCTTCATCTCTCTCCCTCTCTTCATTCTCTCCCTCTCTCTTCATCTCTCTCCCCTCTCTTCATCTCTCCTCTCTCTTCATCTCTCCCTCTCTCTTCATCTCTCCCTTCTCTTCATCTCTCCCTCTCTCTTCATCTCTCTCCTCTCTTCATCTCTCTCCTCTCTTCATCTCTCCCTCTCTCTTCATCTCTCTCCCTCTTCATCTCTCTCCTCTCTCTTCATCTCTCTCCCTCTCTTCATCTCTCCTCTTCTTCATCTCTCTCCTCTCTCTTCATCTCTCTCCCTCTCTCTTCATCTCTCTTCCCCTCTCCCTCTTCATCTCTCCCTCCTCTCCTTCATCTCTCCCTCTCTTCATCTCTCCCTCTCTTCATCTTCCCTCCTCTTCATCTCTCCTCTCTTCATCTCTCCCTCTCTTCATCTCTCCCCTCTCTTCATCTCTCCTCTCTTCATCTCTCCCCTCTCTTCATCTCTCTCCCTCTCTCTTCATCTCCTCCCTCTCTTCATCTCCTCTCCCTCTCTCTCATCTCTCTCCCTCTTCATCTCTCTCCTCTCTCTCTCTCTTCATCTCTCCTCTCTCTTCATCTCTCTCCCTCTCTTCATCTCCTCCTCTCTCTTCATCTCTCTCCCCTCTCTCTCTCTCTCCTCCCTCTCTTCATCTCTCCTCTCTCTCCCTCTCTTCATCTCTCCTCTCCTCTCTCTTCTCTCTCTCCCTTCTCTTCATCTCTCTCCCTCTCCTTCATCTCTCTCCCTCTCTTCATCTCTCTCACCTCTCTTCATCTCTCTCCCTCTCTCTCATCTCTCTCCCTCCTCTCTTCATCTCTCTCCTCCTCTCTTTCATCTCTCTCCCTCTCTCTTCATCCTCTCTCCCCTCTCTTCATCTCTCTCCTCTCTCTTCATTCTCTCCCTCTCTCTTCATCTCTCTCTCCCTCTCTCTCTTCATCTCTCTCCTCTCTTCATCTCTCTCCCTTCATCTCTTCCATCTCTCTCCTCTCTCATCTCTCTCCCTCTCTTCATCCTCTCCCTCTCTCCTTCATTCTCTCTCCCCTCTCTTCATCTCTCTCCCTCTCTTCCTTCATCTCTCTCCCTCTCTCTTCATCTCTCTCCCTCTCTTCATCTCTCTCCCTCTCTTCGATCTCCTCCCTCTCTTCATCTCTCTCATCTCTTCAATCTTCCCTCTCTCTTTCATCTCTCTTCCCTCTTTCTTATCCTCTCTCCCTCTCTTCAATCTCTCCTCTCTCTTCAATCCTCTCTCCCTCTCTCTTCATCTTCTCCCTCTCTCTTCAATCTCTCCCTCTCTCTTCATCTCTCTCCCTCTCTCTTCATCTGCTCCCTGCTCTCTTCATCTCTCTCCCTCTCTCTTCATCTCTCTCCCTCTCTTCATCTCTCTCCCTCTCTCTTCATCTCTCCTCCCTCTCTTCTCTCTCGCCTCTCTTCATCTCTCCCTCTCTTCATCTCTCCCCCATCTCTTCATCTCTCTCCCCTCTCTTCATCTCTCCCTCTCTTCATCTCTCCCTCTCTTCATCTCCTCCACTCCTTCATCTCTCTCCTTCTCTCTTCATCCTCCCTCTCTCTTCATCTCTCTCCCTCTCATCTTTCATCTCTCTTCATCTCTCCCTCTTCTCTTCATCTTCTCTCTCCTCTTCTTTCATCTCTCCCTCTATTCTTCATCTCTCTCCCTCTCTCTTCATCTCCTCTCTCCCTCTTCTCCTCTCTCCCACTCTCTTCATCTCTCTCGCCTCTCCTTCATCTATCTCCCTCTCTTCATCTTCTCCCACTCTCTTCATCTTTCTCCCACTCCTCTCATCTCTTCCACTCTCTTCATCTTCTCCCTCTCTCATCTCTCTCCCTCCTCCAAGTCTTCATCTCCCTCTCTTCATCGTCTCCTCTCGTCTTCATCCTCTGCTCCCTCTCTCTTCATCTCTCTCTCACCTCTCTTTCATCTCTCTCCCACTCTCTTGATGCTCTCTCCCTCTCTATTCATCTCTCTCCCTCGTCTTCATCTCATCTGCCTCACTCTCTTCATCTCTCTCCCACTCTCTTCATCTCTCCCACTCTCTCATCTATCTCCCTCCTCTTCATCTCTCATCCTCTCTCTTCATCTTCCTCCCTCTCTCTTCAATCTCTCCTCTCGTCTCTCAGCTCTCCCTCTCTCTTCATCTCTCTCCCTCTCTTCCATCTCTCTCCTTCTCTTCCATTCTCCTCTCTTTCAATCCTCTCGCCTCTCTCTTCATCTCTCTCCCTCTCTTCATCTCCCCATCTCTCTTCAATCTCTCTTCTCACCACTCTTTCATTCTCTCCCTCTCTCTTCACTCTCCCCTCCTCTCTTCATCTCTCTCCCCTCTCTTCCATCTCTCTCTCCTCTCTTCATCTCTCGCCTCTCTCTTCATCTCTCTCCCTCCTCTTCAATCTCTCGCCTCTCTCTTCATCTCTCTCCCTCTCTTATCTCTCTCCCTCTCTTCAGTCTCTCCCTCTCTTCTTCATCTCTCTCCCTTCTCTTTCAATCTCTCTCCTCTCTCTTCATCTCTCTCCCTCCATCATTACTTCATCTCGTCTCCCTCTCTTCATCTCTCCCTCTCTCTTCATCTCTCTCCTTCCTCTCACTCTCGCCTCTCTCTCATCTCCTTTGCCCTTCCCTTCATAATCTCTCTTCCCTCTCTCTTCCATCTCTCTCCCTCTCTCTTCATCCTCTCTCCTCTCTCTTCATCTCTCCCTCTCTCTTCATCTCTCTCCTCTCTCTTCATTCTCTCCCTCTCCTCATCTCTTCTCCTCTCCTTCATCTCTCTCCCTCTCTTCATCTCTCCTCCTCTCTTCATCTCTCCCTCTCTCTTTTCCATCTCTCTCCCTCTCTTCATCTCTCCTCTCTCTTCATCTCTCCCTCTCTCTTCATCTCTCTCCCTCTCTTCATTCTCTCCCCTGCTCTCTTCATCTCTCTCCCTCTCTTCATCTCTCCCTCTCATCATTCACTCTCTCCCTCTCTTCATCTCTCTCCCTCTCTTCATCTCTCCCTCTCTTCTTAATCTCTCTCCTCTCTTCATCTTCTCATCCCTCTCTCTTCATCTCTCCCTCTCTCTTCATCTCCTCTCCCTCTCTTCATCTCTCTCCACTCTCTTCAATCTCTCTCCCTCTCTTCATACTCTCTCCCTCTCTTCGTCTCTCTCCCACTCCTATCATCTCTTCTCCCGTCTCTCATCTCTCTCCCCTCTTCATCTCTCCCTCTCTGCTTCTATCTTCCCTCTCTCTCATCTCTCTCCTCTCTCATCTCTCCCTCACTCTTCTTCATCATCTCCCCTCTCTTTCATCTCTCCCTCTCTCTATCTCTCTCCGCTCTCTTCATCTCTCTCACCTCTCTCTTCATCTCATCCCTCCTCTCCTTCATCTTTCTCACCTCTCTCTTTCATCTCTCTCCCTGCTCTTCATTGCTCTTCTCCCTCTCTCTTTCACTCTCTCCTCTCTCATCTCTCTCCCGTCTCGTCTTCATCATCTCTCCCTCGTCTTCATCTCGTCTCCCTCTCTAATTCATCTCTCCCTCTCTCTTCATCTCTCCTTCTCTTCATTCTCTATCCCTCTCCTCTTCATCTCTTCCTCCTCTTCATCTCCCCTTCTCTTATCTCTCTTTCATCTCTTCTCTCTCTTCATTCTCTCCCTCTCTTCTTCATCTTCTCCCTCTCCTTCATCTCTCTCCGCTTCTCTTCATCTCTCTTCCCTCTCTTCATTGCTCTCCTCTCTCTTCATCTCCTCTCCTCTCTTCATCCTCTCCCTCTCTCTTCATTCTCTCTCCCTCTCTCTTTATCTCTCCTCCCTCATTCTCTCCCTCTCTTCATCTCTCCCTCCTCTCTTCATCTCTCACTCTCTCTCTCTCTCTCCCCTCTCTTCTACTCCTCTCCCTCTCTCTTTCATACTCTCCCTCTCTCTTCAAATCTCTCTCCTTCTCATCTCTCTCGCCTTCTCATCTCTGCTCCTCTCTCTTCAATCTCTCTCCCTCTCTTCATCTCTCTCCCTCTCTCTTCATCTCTCCCTCTCTCTCCCTCTCTCTTCCCCCTCTGTATCTCCAATATCTACACCTTCCCATCTACACTATGACCCCTCTATCCCCCTCCTTTCTCTCATATATCCCCCTCATCTTCATCTCTCCTCTCTCTTCATCTCTCCCCTCTCTTCATCTCTCTCCCTCTCTTCATATCTCCTCTCCTCTCTTCATCTCTCCTCTCTCTCTTCATCTCTCCCTCTCTCTTCATCTCTCTCCCTCTCCTCTTACATTCTCCTCTCCTCTTCATCTCTCCTCCTCTCTTCATCTCTCCCTCTCTCTTCATCTCTCTCTCTCTTCTCTCTCTCCCTCTTCTTCTTCCCTCCCTCTCCTCTTTTCATCTCTCCCTCTCTCTCATCTCCTCCTCTCCTCTTCATCTCTCTCCCCTCTCTCATCTCTCTCCCTCTCTCTTCATCTCTCCCTCCTCTCTCCCTCTCTCTCCCCCTCTGTATCTCCATATCTACACCTTCCCATCTACATCTATTTACCCTCCTTCCCCCTCCTTTTCTCTCTATATTTCTTCATCTCTCCCCTCTCTTCATCTCTCTCCTCTCTTCATCTCTCCCTCTCTCTTCATCTCTCCCTCTCTCATCTCATCTTTCTTCTTCATCTTCTCCTCCTCTCTCCCTCTCTCTTATCTCTCCCTCTCTCTTCATCTCTCTCCCTCTCTCTTCTCTCTCTCCCTCTCTCTTCATCTCTCCCTCTCTCTTCATCTCTCTCCCTCTCTTCTCTCTCTCCCTCTCTCTTCATCTCTCCCTCTCTCTTCATCTCTCCCTCTCTCTTCATCTCTCTCCCTCTCTTCATCTCTCTCCTCTCCTCCTCTTCATCTCTCCCTCTCTCTCCCTCTCTCTTCCCCCTCTGTATCTCCATATCTACACCTTCCCATCTACATCTATTACCCTCTTCCCCTCCTTTCTCTCATATATCCCCCTCTCTTCATCTCTCCCTCTCTCTTCATCCCTCCCTCTCTCTCATCTCTCTCCCTCTCTTCTTCTCTCTCCCTCTCTCTTCATCTCTCTCCCTCTCTCTTCATCTCTCCCTCTCTCTTCCCCCTCTGTATCTCCCTATCTACACCTTCCATCTATTACCCTCTTCCCCTCCTTTCTCTCATATATCCCCTCTCTTCATCTCTCTCCCTCTCTGTATCAGGCTGTCCTTCTCTCTCCCTTCTCACCCTCCTCTATCTCTCTCCATCTTTCCTCCTTTCTCTCCTTTTATTTTCATCTCTCTGTTCTCTCTTTCTGTTCCGCCTCTCCTCTCTCCTTCCCCACTCCATCTTCTTCTCTACACCATTTCTTCCAGTCTGTCCCTCTCTCCCCCTCCATCTCTCCACATGTACTCGCCTCTTCCCTCCCTCTTTCCCTCTTCCTCTCATCTCTCCCTCTTTCTCCATCCCTCTCTCCCCTTTTCTCCTCTATCTTCATCTCTCTCGCTTTCTCTTGCATCCCTCCTCTCTCCACATCTGTTCCCCTCCTCCCTTCCTCGTCCCCCTTTCTCTCGTCTCCCTCTTTCTCCATATCTCCCTCTCTCCCCGTCTCTTCCTTCTCTCCACTCTCATCCCCTCCCCTCCTCTCTCTCTACTCCCCTCCTCCCTCCCCCTCGTTCTCAGGGCGTTGAACAAAAGCTCTGATGAAGAGGCCCTGATTGGAGGAAGAATGGAGGCAAATGGGGAGCGCAGGACAGTTGAAGAGGTGAGAGAACGGAGGAGGAGGAGGAGGGAGAGCAGACAGAACACGGCCCAGTGCAGCTGCAATTAAGGCCGCCGCGGTTTGGTGCCAGGGAAGATGCAAATGAGGCCTTTGTGGGAGCAGCTGATTGGCCAGGCCGGAGCGGCGAGAGGAAGTGGAGGAGAGGAGCCTTTAGGACGTGCCAGTTTGGCACAGCGTCCATCACAGGCCTCATTTAGCTGCAGAGAGAGAGAACAATGATGTGTTACGTCTAAACCAGCTAACTCATCTGGCTTCTTTTATCCCCATTTCTGTTCCATGAAGCTGAGCCGATCAGGACAGAAATCATTAACTAGATGATGCAAGCGCCAGAATTGATGTCTCCTGATCCTACTGCCAAAGAATTCAGTATGACCTCAATTGATTTTTCATTGTCTTTACCTGTTTTACTACTGATACAGTATTTGTAACATTTAAAAATATAAACCCCCCATTTACTCTCCTCATCACACAGCTCTACCTGCGCCTGGTCTGGACACGGCTTGACTGCGTCTATGTCTGTTCCTGGTATTGACTCTGCCCATGCTGTTCAGACATTCAATCGCAGCTCCTTTGAAAAGCCACACTGTGCAGCATTTCACCCGATAAATACAAACAAATACAAGTATTTTATTAGGCCCATGTGACGCACACAAAATGTGCAGTCACATTTTTATGTTATTTTATAATCAGTATTTTTATTTAGTAGCACTTCAGTTAAAAAGAGTATTTTATTCTGAGGTGATTGCAATATTGGGGTGCGCCACAAGGGGGCAAAATGCTAAATTGGTTTCTGTAATGGAAATAGTAATGTTTATTAACTCTTGATATATTTTTGGTTCTGTCATTTTGTAAAAACATCAAGAAAGGATTTGATTCACAGACCAAGCGATTGTACTTATGAACATTATTTTAGTTGTACTCAAGTAACAGAATATACTTGTTTTAAAAAGTAGAAAACTACATAAGTAAAAGCACTATTTACTGGTGATGTTTGTTAAAGATAAAAGTAACATAGTGATAAACCAGATAAGGTAGTAACAAGGTACTTGTACAGTATAAAGGTTACACGTGATTTTGGATAAAGGTGAAACATGATTAGATAAAGTAAAAGTATACATGATTTTTGGTAAATACAGAAACAGAAATGTAAATGTATTGAACATAATTTTTGTAATAAAAATATACATGAAGCGAGGCTGCATCAAACCAAAGCTCACTGCCTCTTGTCTCATTTCTTCTGTTTATTCAGATTATTCTTCTGGTGCGGGTCTGCCCCTAGACCGACCCGTAACACCTACAGATATTTTTGTTGGTGAAAAAATACAAAAATGAACGAACAAACGTGTGTTTGCTGTGAGTGGCTCACCTCACTTTACTGGGAGCGGGACGTCTCAGGCTCGTCTCCGTGGAGATGTGACATCCGAATCCATTCTTTGATTACCCACGGCAAAGAATATCATTGTCTGTATCTAGCTCGTCATTAGGAGCATGTTTAGTGTTGGCAACAGTCATTTAGAATAAAATGTTGCATAGTGTGCTTTTAACATCAAAGAGGCAAATGAATGGAACAGGCACACTGAAAGAAATGATTAGTTGTGCTTACTTGAAAAAACCCGACACCTTGCTTTAGTCAAGCTAATGTGGCTAATAATTTACAAGTATTGGTAACTCACCAATTTCCAGTACTATTAACTCGCCAATTTCCAGTATTGTTAACTCGCCTTTCTCCAGTACTGTTAACTCGCCTATCTCCAGTACTGTTAACTCACCAATGTCCAGTTGTTCAATTGAGCTTTTCTAATGCTGAATACTTGCATATTTAACCCTTAACTCATAAAATTATATGAAACCGATTGCCTTGAAAACACTCAGTAAGGACAACTGGAAGATTTTAAGCAGGACTTTCCTTTATTACTGTAAGCACAACACAATGACAGTTTTTAAAAGGCTGCAACAATAAAAAATAAAATAAAAATCAAAGTGGCTCTACAGTAGCGTTGTCATGATATCAAAATCAGTATTGAGAATCGCGTTTGAAATTTTAGTAACATGGCAAAAACAAAATCTCCTTTTAAATACAGTATATTTGCTGTAGTAAACTTGTCTTTTTCCATCTGTTTTACATTGCAGAACACTTATTATATTAGTTTATTTTGTTTCATCACCTTCAAAAATCATTGTAAAAAGGTCTAATTTGTCTAATTAAGAGTTTTGCCTTTTCAGCTGCAATATTCATAGTCAAATGCTAAAATTAAGCTAACGTGCAGTTTCAAATGGTAAATTAGTTGAAACAGGCCCACAAATAACTAAATGCAATTTTCCAGCTTGGACTCGCTATTTAGCACCTGCCTAAGTGACCCTTTCCGTTTCCAGCACATTTACATCGTTCATGTTTACCATATAGTCACTTACTTGTCATTAACTTGTTTTCTCACAAATCATTTATCATCAGACGTTACCAGTCAATAAGGAGGTTCACTAGCTAGTTGTAAGTAGTTGTTAATTGTTATGCAAGTTATATAGTTAAATATTAGGGTCTTGTCCCAGACACATTAACTCAATCCAAAGAGGCTAGTTAGTGTTAATGACAAGCCCTGACTTTCCACATCACACAGCCAGGTCATATACCAGGGTTTATACAGGCAGAAGTCAATTTTAAATGCCCAAATACAATATCTTAATGCTACAAATGCAGAAAAAGATTAGCAAACATTTCATCAAACAGAAAACTTCTGACCAAAAATATGTGGTAAATTTCAGCCAAAACTGCAACTGAATATGTTTTAGACGATAATTTTTGTATTTTCAATGAACTTATATTATAAAAATTGTTGAGCATTGTCATCATTTTCCAATAAATGTAGATTTAACGACAGTTTAATTTAATGTAATGCTTTTGAATGACATTTAAGGCCTTGATTTTGCCAAAATGAATTTAATGCTTTTTAATGCCCTGTGGAAACCCTTTATACATAAATTCACACTGCACTTGAATGGTTCAGGTTGCAATCAACCCAAGCCTGACGAAGGTCCTTTTGACCGAAACGTTGCAGCAGTAATAAATGTCTGAAATAGTGAGACGGTGTGCGGAAGTTTTTGTTCATATTTGCATCAGGTTGCAAACAGCAAATTTAGAACAGTCTCTGGTACTCATCACTAGTTCGATGGCGACTGTTGATCTGTGCTTTGGTGTTGCTCAGTGGTGCTGGGATTGGGAAGTCCTGGGCTGGTTCACTGCTCCTGGGTATTCTTCCCAAACAGATTCCAAGGGCTTGGGATGCTTTTTCCTGTCTGACACCACAATACATTAACTTTCAAATAACTATGACTAACTAATAACTAACAAATGACAAATATTTATTTACATTGTACAACTGATATCACTGGTTTCGCTACGGTCATAAAAAATCTGTCATGCGCCATTTTAATCCGTCATTATTTATTCTCTCATTAAATAAATGTTTAGGTGTTTTATGATATATATATATATACGTATATATATATATATATATATATATATATTTATATATATATATATATATATATGATTTATGTTTATTTATGTAAAAAACAGATTGCATAAATGGATCTACACTAAACATGATTTCTGAACAGAATCATAGAACACGAATTTTACCGCGACGCGTCCGTCACATCCAGCGATAACTGGACTAAATTCAGCGTTACAAATGCAAATGGGAGCTTACTATTTGCGTTTCCTGAATTTTAACTTAAAGGAATAGGCCACCGTTTTTACATACTGAGATATGTTCTTACCTTAGACGAGTTCATTTGTACCTGTCTGGTCTTCACGTGTGCCTTCCGTAACGTAAACACAGCACAGACGGCGTTAGCATTTAGCCTCTCTCTTCTCCTCTATAGCTCCAAACGAGGTGAAGATAGAAGCTACCAAACTCTTCCACGTTTTCCCTATTTAAATATGGTTACATGAAGTGTTACACTATAAAGTATAATTACACAAAATTAAACAATGTGGATTTTCTAAGCGGATAAAAAGGGGAACTATATTGTAAGGCGTAATAATACCAGGAATAGTTCGGCATCCGCGCAGTGATATCTTCACTTTACTGTGCGGAAGAGCTTGGTAGCTTCTATCTTCACCTCATTTGGAGCTATAGAGGAGAGGAGGAGAGGCTAAATGCTAACGCCATCTGTGCTGTGTTTACGTGAGGGGGGCACGCGTGAAGACCAGACAGGTACAGATGAACTCGTCTAAGCTCAGGTAAGAACATATCTCAGTATGTAAAAACGGTGGCCTATTCCTTTAACTCCCACCTGAACAGAGTGCATTTTCTCCAGTTCGGCTTTACCCAAATCTAAAAGCTTCTCGACTGGAGTTTAGTCTATAGGCTGGTGTAGCGCCTCATTTGAAAGCCAAGACCTACAAAACTCATCTAAGCTTCTTCCTCGTTATGAGTCACGTTTTCGTCCTTTTTGGTTGTGTTTCCATCACATTTTTGTTGTTTCTGTTACATTTATGTGGCTTGATCACAGTTACATTACTCTTAAAAAAAGAAAAAATAAGAAAACATTTTTTCCAAAAAGGTGACAAAAATGCAACAAAAAAGCAATGAAATGTGATAAAAACGTGATGAAAATGCACCCAAAATGACTAAAACCTTTTGCAGGTCTTAGCTTTCAAATGAGGCGTTACACTGGCCTATAGGCTGTAAACTCTCCAGTCTAGATGCTTTTAGATTTGGGTAAAACTGGAGAAAATGTGTTTGGTTAAGGCGGGGGTTAAGGGGTTAAGAAGTGGATGAACAGGGCAATATTCAGCGGTTTACATGGTGTGTCTTTGAAGCCTCTAAGGAGAGCCCAGAGGGTGTGCTCAGAGAGGAGTGCTGTGTTTGGACTTTCATAATGTCGCGATTTTTAACCTGTCAAAAGCTACAAATATTTCCTAAATAAGAGAATGTTGGGTTATTGTGATATTAAAACGAATAACTGTATGTCTTCACATTTTACAAAGATTTCACAAATATTCAGACTTGTATTTAACTTATAGTAAAACTCACTTCCATCAGTCGGAGCAGGTTCTGCACTGATCCATTAGCACGTCCTGATGCAGAGGTGGTGGGTAAATGCTGAAGAGCTCAGGAGGAACACGACTCTAGGAAAACACAAAAGATAAAAACACGATTAGAGTAAATGAGATAAGGTTATAAAATGTTGTGGAGTGTTTGTACTCACCAAATCCATCGTGAAGGGGAAGACGGTATCGACTTGTTGGTATTTTGAAGGATGGCTGGGAAAAGACAAAGAAAAGCACATTTAACTATCAAGCATGGTCTGAATTCTCACTTAACAGTTTGTATCACAAAAATAACTCACAATCCTCTTTGCTCCTGATGACAAACACCCATCTTCTGCTTTGGTCATCAACAGAGAAGGTCCCTGACTTCTGAGTCCAATTGGAGGCTTCTCATTCTGACGACAGAATCTGAAAAAATAATATATCAGACTACTCACAATCGTGCAAATGCAATCCACACTGGACAGATTTGGCAATACAGGACATATTCAGGCAATAATATGTGTAATATAACCGTCCACAATTATCCACAAAGCATTCCTGTTGACCTGGGAATCCCCCTTCCATCCCACAATCTGAGATAAGAACGTTTTTTCTTAGTGAGGAATAAAAAAATATAGTCCATGTGATTCACTTTTTATTATAATTGTCTTAACTGTATGAATAAAACATAAATCGACACCATAAATCCCCTTTTTTGCTTATAGCCCACGTGTCACAAACTTTAAATAATGATTTTACCAGACATTATGACATTTGTGTAGATCAGGGTTCCTGAATTAAAGTTCACGGGTGTCTAATTTGAAGACAAATAATTAAAAAAATTCAAGCAAAGGCAAAGAACATGTGCCATCACAGTTTAAAGACAATACTCTCTCTTTTTGGCTTTAATCAAATGAAACAATAATTACTGGGCTTTAAAAATAATGCAATCAATGTAATCCTGTTATTATTTTTAACTCATTTCTAGAATAATGCCTTTAATATTATTTACACAATGTTTCCAATGCGGTGTTTGTTTGTTTGTTTGTATACTCTATTGTCCCCATAGGAAAATTTGTCCTCTGCATTTAACCCATCATGTGTTTCTCCTCTTTGCGCACTGCGCGGTACTCCACACACTAACCCTGCTCAGACCTGGTTCTGTCCAGGTTCAGTTTTTTTGTTTTGTTAAGAAAATGATTGGGAATTTAATTAGAATCGGTTTTAGGATCCGTATTTCAGTGTGGCGGAGCTGAGGAGAAACTCGGTGTGTGACCGCTCGGTGCGGAGGACCGGACGGGATGGCGCGTGGGTCCATTCCGTGACCTCAGGCCCCTGTCCGCGCTGTGTGTCCACCACTATGTATAGGTAAGTGCTTCAAGCTAAGGCTGGGGTGTTGTAGTCACGGTAATGGTGGGAGTCGCTGTAGGATTGGTTGTTGACTTTTAAAGAAACACTGCGGAACATTTCGCTCAGTAGATCAGTGGTTCTCTCTCTCTAAACGCAGCTTCACTGTTTCACTTGTATCGATCTGCCTAGCTAGCTAACTTTCTGGGCGCTAACAACAACACGGGGAAGAAAACCACGATCCAAACGCGGTTAAATATCCTTCTCATCTGGAGCCGCTCTTTAACTTTAACCGTAAATCTCAGGACGAGCTGATTTCTCTCCCCTCTCTCTCTCTTTCCCTCCCCCGTGTGTGTGTTTCTGTGCGCGGCGCGCTGTGCAGTGATGCCAACTGGTAAATATTGTCCGCTGTTTCTTAAACATTAACGTTAAAAGAGAAAGTGCAAATAATAAGCTCCACTTTACATTTGTATTAGTGTAATATGAGCCCTGACATGAGGAGCAGATGATGCTCTGAATAAGCCTCTGAGAATTTTACGCACGAGTTCATACATGTTTCTGTAGCAAAATGTGTGTTCCATGATTGTTCAAATGTTTAGTTAAACTCCATTTATCCAGCGATCTCACATTTTTCCTAACATACACAATATGCAGCTTATATATAGCCTATGTAAATGTCTTTAAAAATTGCTTATAATGTGAGATTAATTCATGAAGGATAAAAATAGCCCATGACGGATTTTTTATAAACCTGCCCGTCAAAATGAAGGAGAGAAATTATCCCTAGTGAAACCACTGGTGACAACCATACATTATTATTGCAATATACAACTACACAAAAATAATAATTTTTTAATTTACTAGATCAGTACTTTGTATGCACTCATTTAATAATACAGAGGCAAACTCTATACCTAAAAACAATTCTTTAAGAAAAAAAAAGAAGAGAGAACGCAATATAAAGGCTATTTTGCACAATAGGTGTTCCTTCAGATTTTTACTTGTCCTTTGGTGTGCCTTGGGCGCAAAAAGTTTGGGAATCACTGCAGTAGATAACATGAAATCCAAGCGTTAATGGTGAACTAGTCATTTTATTGTTTGCATCATTGAACGTTCTATCAACATTTTCTCCAAACATAACAATAATGAAGCCATTCCCTATGTAAAAGTACGGCACGGTGTGGCATGTCCCTTGCATGACATTTGTATAATTTATGCGGCTTCTCCATCATTAACATATTAACCTCTTAACCCCCACCTGATCCGAGCACATTTTATCCAGTTTGGCTTTACCCAAATCTAAAAACGTCTTGGCCAGTGTGACGGCTCATTTGAAAGCTAAGACCTGCAAAACTGATTGTACTTTTTTGTTGTGTTTTTGTTGCTTTTTAATAACCTTTTTTTTTTTTTTGTGGCTTATTTGTCATTTTTATCATGTTTCAGTCACATTTTTTGTCTGTTTTGCGGCTATTTTGATTTTTTTCAAGCCGCTTTTAGAATTCTGTAATGCCAAACTGGAGAAAATGTGCTTGCCTCAGGTGGGGGTTTAGCCTGGCCTCAGCCATCCATAAACTCTGGTCAATTATATTTTCCCTACATGTACATCTGGGTTTGATCTCAGTGGCTGCGTTTCATCAGTTGAATTTCAACCTACCATTCAGCGAGCGGGGGAGGCGGGTGTTGTAGGTGACGTCAAGCATTTGCGCCACATTTGCTGGTTGATGCTTATCCGACACACTGAAACGATTTAGCATTTAGCTCGGAGGCCACTTTTACGTGCACATTCTTATTCAAAAGTAAAATGTCTAAAAGTTTGTACATTCAGCAATGGTTTCTTGATTTCTTATCTAAAACCTTTCCCAGATTAGCCAGCTTATTGTACTCATACTGTATGTTGATTGAAATGCTCTGCAGTGTGGCTTTAATAGTAGCTGAGCAAACGTGGATCGACTTTCACTAACGTGATGTGTTTTTGTGTGTGTGTTTTTCTTTCTTTCTCAGAGCTCCCGAAGTGCTCTTGGGTTGCCCCTTTGACGCAGCCATAGACGTGTGGTCTCTGGGCGTTACAGTCGCCTGCGTGCTGATGGACACTGTACTGTTCCCCAAAGAATCGGAGTATCAGGCGGTGAGTTGGACATTCTTTATTCTACTTCGCCATGTTGGTTCAAATATATTCCATTCTCATATTGGGTTCAAAGAAAGATCCAGATTATAGCCATAAATTTGCAGCAGCATTGTCCGTTGCCCAACATTTATTAGAAAGTGTAAATATATTTTAAAAAGGGTAGCATGAAGTTTAATGGGAAGTGAAAACGCAATGTTAAGTGTAAAGCACTAATGTTTTGTTTTTGTTTTGCAGATCAGAGCCATTGTCAAACTCCTCGGACAGCCGCCTGACAAACTTCTGAACCAAGGCTGCCAAACCAGTCAGTTCTTCAACAAACGTGGCCAGACCTGGAAGCTAAAGACAAATAAACAGTACGCTAAAGATAATTGTGTCCACGTTATCCGAGGCCACTTCACCGAGGAGTTCCCATCTTTGAAAGCAACACCGTTTCTTCAAGGAGGACAGGTAAGAGTCGCAGTCGGTTGTGGGCTGTCGGGCTGCACAGTGTGAAGGGAAAAGTATATATTAATGCCGAGATATCCCCAAAACATTTCAACACAGTGAATTTAAAGTGATAGTCTGTAAGTTTGCAAAGTGAGGAGAGAAAGAGTGAAAGTAAACGATCAAATTCCACTCCTAGTTTGCAAAATGAGGAGATCAGAAACAGAATTTTAAAAAGGAAACAATCGAGCTCCCTCCCCCCTCTCTCCTGATTGGCTGCCTCACAGGAAAGCTCATCTCATTGGTCAGAGTGGTATCCTGGTTTTCTGATTAGTGTCTGAAATCAGCAAAGGGAGGGACTTTAGAAAAAAAGTATTATTTGATATCACTTATGTTGCCTCAATTTTCAGACCCAGGCACTCAATCTATTCACTTTGTAAAACATAAAACTTACGGACTATCACTTTTCATCCAACTGTGTCGAAACTTGCCATAAAGAACGAGTAAATCAGGACCAACTCGGGATGAAATGTAACTCCTCAATTTGTGCATATTAGTAAGTTACCAAGCATCTTTGTTTTAAGCCGTGTTAGAAAAAAAATGTGTTTAATGTCCATAAAAGGTGCATTAACGATCATTTGCCAAGATACTGTGCAGCCCTTGCGAGTGGCGGTACACCAAGCGCGTCTGTTTTTCCTCCTTGCAGTTCCGACAGCGAAGAGAGCGAAGACGAGGAGGAGATTGGTGAGCCTTTGCTGCCGCCACTTGTCAGAGCAGCTCAATCCGAGGACACCCCGCGAGTGCCATGCATCACGTAAGTCTTGGTCTACATATCCTTTATTTATGGTTTATCATTAGTATTGTGTACATGCTCTTTCGAAGTCCGCGCTGTATTGTTAGGATTTGAAAATGTAGGAGTAATGGTTCACATGAGAGCAACGTTTTCTGCCACGGAATCTTAAATCATGAAAACAGCATTCAATTTGGTCACTGGTAACTGTTCAGTAGGCGGCTGCATATATCGGAAAAAAAAACACCTAACCCCCCAAAAATTGCTACAAAAGGTTTTTCAACAGTTTTCTGTAGTATCAAGTGTGCTTAATAACATACCGTAAATCCTCTAATACTGGCCTGTATTCCATTAGCGGCCGGGTCTCTAACAGTGGCCGGGCTCGCTGCTGGCGGAGACAATTAAAAGCCGGTCTCTAATTTAGGCCGGGGCTATTATTAGAAACTGGGGTTGGGTGATAATTTAACTTTATAGGAATTTGTCTCATACTAGTGTAAACGATAACTCACGTGCAGGAAGTAAACAAACTGGAACCCAGGCCGAGAGAGGGGACGCTGCGGAGTGGAGCTGATCCAACGTAACGTTGACACAGATTTAGCCACTTTTCAAACCTTCTGTGACTATTTTTGGAAACAGGTCAAACAACAAATGTTGTGTGACCCTCCAGGGTTTTAATAAAGTCACCATCGCGTCCTCAAAGCACATCCAGCGGCTCCGTGTGCAGGTCAGTCCCACGCCTCAAAATAACTCCTCCGATCGGCGCGAGCGTTTCGTCTCATGATCGATCACAAACACAAACGCTCCGTCTAAAGTTTAGACTCTAAACTCGCCTTTACACGAGATAACAACCAATAATCCCAAATCCGCGGTAAAAACGAAAGTAGAGAAATCTGCACTGACATTGATGTCAGTGTTCCGCTAACAGCAGCGAAACGCTTCCTGTTGTTCCTACAAAATAAAAAGCGTCAATGTTCCAGCCGCTGGTGTGTGTGTTTGAAATGTTAATTAATAAATGAACCTAATATTTTAGGTTCAAATGGACAAAATCTCGTTTTCTTCATTTTCCTGATAGTCCGTTTTCCTCAAATAGAAATAAAGGCCTGTCTCTGATTTTGGCCTGGTTCCAATAAAGGCCTGGTCCTTGATGCGCTTGAGTAAATAAAGGCCCTGGCCTATATTAGAGGATTTACGGTACTAAAGGTCTACCACAATCTGACAACTGGAAAGGGCTAATTTTCAAGATGGTCCAGAGGGTCGCCAAATCCTTAAAATGCCCATTACTCCTTTATTATTCATCTTAGACAAGTAATTTTGGTGTCTAACCCCATGTTTTGTGTATCTAGGAATCCGATAGGCTTGTTCAAATTGTAGTGACATGATTGCATAATTGTGAAATAGAAATGGTGGACTAATACATTAGCGAGGTTTTCCCGGCAACGGCACACATTTTCAACGCAACCTTACATCGCTTCCTAGAGGCTTAGAGGGCCATGGGCTGAATTTAAAGCCCCAACCCTTCCCAATGCAATAAAAGGTAAGTCGCTACGACATTTACTCGTGGAGATATTCGCTAAAGTCTGCGAGGCGAGCGACCATGTCGGCCCTGACATGGTAGACCTGGAAGGGTTTTAACCTCTCTGTTATCTCAGCATATTAGCAATTAGCATATTTACATTATAGTGAAATGATTACAATTAGAAAATGATTACAAATCTCTTATTTATTTTTGAAGAAATACCTTTGATTTGCACCAGATTTACAAATAGTCATTGTCACACTCTTCCTCCCGTAAAAGTTGATTATGTGGATTGACACAATTTTCCACTTGACATGGTCCACAAGCAGGCACGCATGGTAATCCATATCCTCTGCAACTACACTACAGGAGAATTTAGGGGCAGCAGTTTTATCGGTCATAACTGGCACGAACCGATTGTCCTCCAGTTTCCATCCCCAATAGAGATAGAATTTTCTACACCATGTTTTTTAAATTACTTTTTACACAGTCAGAAGTTTACATACACTAAGATTACTATATCTTTGAACAATTTAAAGCCCAGATGACGATGTCATTACCTTTGGAAGCACAAGTCTGGTTCATCTTTGGGTGTAATTTCAAGACATTTTCAGTTTCATTGGTTCAAACAATGATGGAAATGACCAGTCATCATACAGATCAGAAAGAAGGCGGGTTCTGGGTTCTGGTTTTTTGGGGTCAAACCATATTTTCAGCCGGCTAAAATCTCTGTCCTCTGATTTGGAAAAAATGCCTTAGAACTCTCCTTAAAGTTGCGATTAGAACTAGGGCTGAGCACTGTTGCATTTTCCTCGATACCAGTACTTTAACGATACTTGGTTTACGATACTGATTTCTGAATGATGAAATGGGGGATAATTTGGGGAAAAAATGGGGGAAATTTGGGAGAAATTGTGGCAAAAATAAGGGAAAAAATGCTGCAGAAAATATTAGTAATAAAAACATTTTATCCTGTAAATGTAATGAAATACGAACTTAATTTTATTCTTTAGGGGTCTTCTTTTGCGATAATGTGTAACCAAAGTCGCAAAAGCATTGTCGGTGTCTTGCTGATTTATTAGGAACATGTATTGCTGTGTAGCTTTAAGAAAATGAAGGTGAATTACAGTGTTGTAACCACCGTGTTCTTGTGTGGGTTTTTTCTTCAGTGAACTGTCGAGAGTGGAGCACGAGCTGGTGGTACCAGAGACAGTCCAGGTTTTCCCGGACAGAATCGACAACACCCTGCTCACCCTGAGTCCTAGAAATGAGCTCACACTGGAGGAGCGCATCCCACTGGGACACACTGTCCCGCACTTCCATCGCTTCCAGCCCTATGGAAGGTAAGAACACGGATCTATCAGGAAACCGTTGCTAGGCAAAAGTGGAGAGGGTAGCAGTTGCTCGTAGGTTGCTTTAAGGTGACAATACAGCATTGTCAAGGACCGTTAGTTAAAGCCACGCTGCGTAACATTTAGGCCAGAAAATTCATTAAGTTAACAATAACTACATGCTTTTATTTTGGTGGGAAAAATAATGGAAAAACAGCTTGCCTCCGTTTCCATGGAGATATTGCTACCAAGCTCAGCCGATATGTTTTTGTTTTGTTTTTGTAGCAGATTGGCCCAGTAATTGCATTAGACATTAACCATGAACCAGGTCCAAAACTCTGCTTCATGACAGCCAAAAGTCGAAGTATTTCAAACATATTTTGAGTAAAAAAAGTGAAACCATCTGACTCAAATTTTGAACCACTCTATTGCAGCTTTGAAGTCACCTACGGCGTGAAAACAAAAGCCCTTAAATCGCAATTTAAGGGCTTTTGTACTGGGTTAGAAACAAATGTACACAAAATGTTCCACTTATTACTAACTTGCATGCTCTTGTGTATTTCAGTGGCTTGCTTGGTGAGGAGATGGGAACGAGCGAACCACGCACTTCAAAGAGGTCCTCAACAGAAACAAACGGCAACAACAGCAGTGACGATACCCAGGCGACATGGTCCGGAGGATCCAAATCCCTGTCTGCATCAAGGTCTGGAGAATCCAAATCCCTGTCTGCATCAAGGTCTGGAGGATCCAACTCCCTGTCTGCATCAAGGTCTGGAGAATCCAAATCCCTGTCTGCATCAAGGTCTGGAGAATCCAAATCCCTGTCTGCATCAAAGTCTGGAGAATCCAAATCCCTGTCTGCATCAAGGTCTGGAGAATCCAAATCCCTGTCTGCATCAAAGTCTGGAGAATCCAAATCCCTGTCTGCATCAAGGTCTGGAGAATCCAAATCCCTGTCTGCATCAAGGTCTGGAGAATCCAAATCCCTGTCTGCATCAAAGTCTGGAGAATCCAAATCCCTGTCTGCATCAAGGTCTGGAGAATCCAAATCCCTGTCTGCATCAAAGTCTGGAGAATAGAATCCAAATCCCTGTCTGCATCAAGTCTGGAGAATCCAAATCCCTGTCTGCATCAAAGTCTGGAGAATCCAAATCCCTGTCTGCATCAAGTCTGGAGAATCCAAATCCCTGTCTGCATCAAGTCTGGAGAATCCAAATCCCTGTCTGCATCAAGGTCTGGAGAATCCAAATCCCTGTCTGCATCAAGGTCTGGAGAATCCAAATCCCTGTCTGCATCAAGGTCTGGAGGATCCAACTCCCTGTCTGCATCAAGGTCTGGAGGATCCAAATCCCTGTCTGCATCAAGGTCCGGAGGATCCAAATCCCTGTCTGCATCAAGGTCCGGAGATCCAAATCCCTGTCTGCATCAAGGTCTGGAGAATCCAAATCCCTGTCTGCATCAAGTCTGGAGAATCCAAATCCCTGTCTGCATCAAGTCTGGAGAATCCAAATCCCTGTCTGCATCAAAGTCTGGAGAATCCAAATCCCTGTCTGCATCAAGGTCTGGAGAATCCAAATCCCTGTCTGCATCAAGGTCGGAGGATCCAACTCCCTGTCTGCATCAAGGTCTGGAGAATCCAAATCCCTGTCTGCATCAAAGTCTGGAGAATCCAAATCCCTGTCTGCATCAAGGTCTGGAGAATCCAAATCCCTGTCTGCATCAAGGTCTGGAGAATCCAAATCCCTGTCTGCATCAAGGTCTGGAGAATCCAAATCCCTGTCTGCATCAAGGTCTGGAGAATCCAAATCCCTGTCTGCATCAAAGTCTGGAGAATCCAAATCCCTGTCTGCATCAAGGTCTGGAGGATCCAAATCCCTGTCTGCATCAAAGTCTGGAGAATCCAAATCCCTGTCTGCATCAAGGTCTGGAGAATCCAAATCCCTGTCTGCATCAAAGTCTGGAGGATCCAACTCCCTGTCTGCATCAAGGTCTGGAGAATCCAAATCCCTGTCTGCATCAAGGTCTGGAGAATCCAAATCCCTGTCTGCATCAAGGTCTGGAGATCCAAATCCCTGTCTGCATCAAGGTCTGGAAGATCCAAATTCCTGTCTGCATCAAGGTCTGGAGGATCCAAATCCCTGTCTGCATCAAGGTCTGGAGAATCCAAATCCCTGTCTGCATCAAGGTCTGGAGAATCCAAATCCCTGTCTGCATCAAGGTCTGGAGAATCCAAATCCCTGTCTGCATCAAGGTCTGGAGATCCAAATCCCTGTCTGCATCAAGGTCTGGAGAATCCAAATCCCTGTCTGCATCAAGGTCTGGAGAATCCAAATCCCTGTCTGCATCAAGGTCTGGAGAATCCAAATCCCTGTCTGCATCAAGGTCGGAGGATCCAACTCCCTGTCTGCATCAAGGTCCGGAGGATCCAATCCCTGTCTGCATCAAGGTCTGGAGAATCCAAATCCCTGTCTGCATCAAAGTCTGGAGAATCCAAATCCCTGTCTGCATCAAGGTCTGGAGAATCCAAATCCCTGTCTGCATCAAGGTCTGGAGAATCCAAATCCCTGTCTGCATCAAGGTCTGGAGAATCCAAATCCCTGTCTGCATCAAGGTCTGGAGAATCCAAATCCCTGTCTGCATCAAGGTCTGGAGATCCAAATTCCTGTCTGCATCAAGGTCTGGAGGATCCAATCCCTGTCTGCATCAAGGTCTGGAGAATCCAAATCCCTGTCTGCATCAAGGTCTGGAGAATCCAAATCCCTGTCTGCATCAAGGTCTGGAGAATCCAAATCCCTGTCTGCATCAAGGTCTGGAGAATCCAAATCCCTGTCTGCATCAAGGTCTGGAGAATCCAAATCCCTGTCTGCATCAAGGTCTGGAGAATCCAAATCCCTGTCTGCATCAAGGTCTGGAGAATCCAAATCCCTGTCTGCATCAAGGTCTGGAGGATCCATATCCCTGTCTGCATCACGATCCAGAGGATCCAAATCCCAGTCTGCAGTAAGGTCGGGAAAATTAGAAAATGGCAACAGTGACGGTAACGATCACCGTTTTCCACTTAAAAGTAAGTTTTGTTCATCTGTTCTTGTCTGAATACAAAATACTATGCCTGCCCCGCCCCCGAAAACATCACCGCCAGAAAAACGTCATTCACTCAAATATTTTGTAGGGATTCTCAACGGGGGTTAATTTGCTTTATCTAACGTTTCCAAATATTTAGAAATAACACGCAGTTCTGTAGCGTTTGTGGCATTAAATTCATGTACTGGGTCATCTGATTGTACTCAAATTCAGTAAAGCTGAACTCACTCTATGCGCACAAAACTTAGAGCTAACCAAATACAGCAACCCGCTGATCATTCCAAATGGTGCAGGCTTTATTGTTTTGTTTCTTTTGGCTTATTGTACAGTGTACTTATAAAGAAATGTTGTGCTTTTAGGTTTATTGATGGTAAAAGAAGAACCAGAAGAGGAGATGGGGGAGAAGAAGAAGAAGAAGAAGAATTGTCTCCGGCGGGTGTGGTAATTCACGTTAAATCTCTTGAAGTCACAGCGGTGTCATCAGAGTGATGGTTTTTTTCACACCCGAGAGTTTTCACCACTCACTTTCCTGAGGTCTTGCCCAGAGCGATCACGAGATGTTGCTGCCAGCGTCTTGTCAGCACTTGTGCGCGAAAGCAAATTCTGGTTAAGTTGTTTTCGTGCGCCTGGGTCAACATCACATGACCACTCTAAAGAGGACATCGAGAAGTAAGCAATTGAAACGGTCAGGCATGAAAAACCACTTTGCTTTGATTACAAAAAGTATAATCATTTAAAGGCGCGTTTTTTAACTTTTTGACTATTTGACCTTTGAGTGGCTGTGTGGCTGGTTAGCACAGCGCCTTTACTTTCCATCACGTTGGCTTCTAGGATGCACTGGGATCAGTTGTTTTTGGGGTTTCTGGTAGATTTTCTGGATGGAACGCATGCTTAACCATGGCAGTGGTTCCATCAGCAGAGAAAACCTACCAGAAAACCCTAAAAACAATTGATCCTGGAGCGTCACTATGATTGAAAGTAAATGCGGCATGCTAACCACCCATAAGCAGTAACAATCGCCCCGCATTAATTAATTAATTAATATGATCTCTCGAAGACCAAATTAACCTTTTAGGAACTTTACCTAGCGAGGCGCTCTCGGCTGTGACGGGGATTCATAGCAGGTTTTTTTTCTTGGGAAAACTAACAATGTGTCTTTTTTGATAGAGTTTATCGAAAGCATATTCATTCCTTGCTTTTCCCCAACACACAGACAAGTCAGGTATCGATAAGAGAATCGATAAAGAATCGAATCGATAGGTAAAATTATTGATGGTATTGATATTAATAAAATCTTATCAATTCCCATCCCTAATTATGATCAGCTTCACAACGTTCTGTGTTATTTTGTTGTCATGTGACAACAAAAGTCACATGACTGAAAAACATGTATAACCTAATAACACTGTTGTGCCAATGACGTAACACTTAACTTATTCATGCTAGCAATGTGACTGAGTTTTTGGAGCCAGTTCCACCCTTTAATAGTTTGTTCAACTGTTTGGTAGAGCGCACTTTATTGAATCGTGTTGTTTCTAATTCTCCTATTTCTACCATTCTCTACCAAGTGTGTAATACTCAAAATATCCAGTTTAGATTAGGGTTTGACTAGTTTGGACTTGTTTATGCTAGTTTAGACCTGGTTTGGACGGGTTTGGATTGGTTTAGACTTACAGGTTTGGACTGGATTAGACCAGGTTTATAGTGGTTTTTTTTTTGGGACGATGTTGTGCATGTTAAGGCAGACATGTAATGACATGTTTGTGATCAATACTGTAAAAAAGAGGAGACATAAAGCCCACTCTTAATTTTACAGTCTATGACTTTTCATGAACTTAATTCATTTTTATTTTTGAATCTCAAATGTTTTTTTTAATTTTTTTTCCACTTGAGATAACTTGTCACAGCTGATATGCATTTTCCTACGACTGTAGCTGGTGATACAAAAAAAATACCATTGAGATCATCAAACTAATGTATGAATTCAGATTGATGTATTATTACATTATTGGCCAAATTTATTATGTTTATGAATGATTTACATCTTGTCAGTTCAATAACATAATAACTATTATATTATCGGCAAATCTTTATGTTAACGTTATTGGCTCAACAGTGCCACTGCATTATTAGCCGTAACTTATTACGTTATCACTCGAACATTATTGGTTTCAACATGTTTTGAACATTTTCCCCTTTTTCTTCAGGGTTTCCGCGTGGTATTAAAACATAAAAAGTAATTTGATAAATTTTGCCAAAAGGCCTGTCACAATATATCTTCCAAGGATGATATATCTTCTCTGAAAATATCTCGATAAACAAAATAATTGATGATAATAATGCTGGCAGAATTGGTCTTTTAAAAAAACTAAGGCATGTCTTGGAATAAACCTAGTAAGAATGAAAAGGTCTATGCTACCATAATACAGCTGCTGCCTTACTTAAACTGTTCATTGCTATTCACAAGTTCTGTCCACGTGTTTTCTGTTTCAGCTCATTGGTTGCTGGGTTCTTGATGGCCCTGTGATGACTGACCTTCGCTAACCCCGTCAATGCTTGATCGACCTGTGAACGGTTAGTTTGTGGCTGATTCCGCAAATGTTTGGTCATTTTTCTAAGGAGTTTTTCAACAGTGAAACTATCTGTCGATAATAAAATGCTTGTATTGCATTTCTTTTGGTAAAATGGTACACGGTGTCTTTCAAGATCAAATCAGGACTGAATTGAGTCTAAAATACAGGTCAAACTCGGAAAAATCGTTAAGTGCATTCATTTCTGTAATTCAACTAAAACTGTGAAACTAAGATATAATAGACTCATTACATGCTAAGTGAGATATGAATAGCCTTTATTTGTTATAATTTTGATTATTATTATTTTGAAAATGGGCTGTAAGCCATCATCAAAAATTAGAACAAACAAACATTGACATTGACATTTGTCTCTTTGCATGTAATGAGTCTATATCATATATTAGTTTCACATTTTAAAACATATTTCTTGTAGTAGTAGTAATATTTGTGTGTGCTTTAAAAACAAAAATACATACAAAACAATGTGTAGCTGTGTTTCCAGTTTTCTAGATGTAAAAGTACATAGTGTGTGTGTTTTAAAAATGACATTCTATTTATTATTCTCCTAGTCATAGCTGTGTGTGCACTTTAAGACAAAATGACCCAACAACAAAGTCCTTTTATTGAATGGACATGTCCATTCAATAAAGGACTTTTAAATTTTAAGTCAGAGTGCCTCAGATCCTCTTTTCCCTGTGTTTTTATGAATAGTAGTGTGGATTCTCAGGATGCTGCTCTAGGTAAATGGTAAATGCTCTCAACTTATATACTTGCGTAACTTATATATATTTATACAGTATCTGTAAATGGCGCTTTACATCAAGGAGCCGCTCACCCATTCTCTTTCATACACTGATGTGTGCAGGTACCGGAGGCCAGTTGGACCACGTGCCCAAGGACACAACCACAGCACGCAGGAGCCGGGATTCCCACCTTCTGATCACGAGACCACCTGCTCTACCATCTGCTCCACCGTCTTCCTTTCTTGTGGGAAGTCACAAGTCCCTGGCGTGGCCGTAGAGGAGCTCCGGCGAAGGTGACAGCGTCAGTGTCCCCTGACTGTGCAGCGCCGGCCGTCAAGCACTTTGAGCAGTGATGAATAAACATATGTATTTAAGGATGATGATTTGTATTGTCTTTTTTGTTCATACTTTATTTAGAAAGCATTTTTCTGTGGCAGGCATATCAGGGACAGGAAGAGAATTGGAGACAGGAAGAGAATCAATCAATCTTTATTTATATAGCGCTTTTCATACATTTCATGTAATACAAAGTGCTTTACAGATTAAAAACATTCTCTCACAACCACCTCCTCCCACAAATACAAACACATTGTCGCACCCACCCACCTCCCAGACACACCACACAAGCACAACACACACACTCAAGGTAAAACAATGGACGCAATGGACATAAGGCTGAGGTACAGATAAACCAGGTAAGGAAACACCATCCAAGGAGCCGTCTGCATCGGGAGCGGCACCTCAGCTGCAGCCACAGGGCACCAACACAGGGCGCCTGGAGGAGGCGCGGTAGAAACACCACACCTCCAGACACAAATTACACTCTAGAGTAGTACAGTTTGAAGAAGGACCAGCAGGGCGTCAAAGAATGGTAGTGTCCCCAGACCACATACAGCATCTCCTTGAAATTAACTTGCCTGCATCATCTATCGCCAAACTCTTGGGAATCTCTAGACGCACACTATACAGACGTATGGATGAGTTTAACATGCGAGTGAGAACATTGTACAGCACTTTGTCTAATGAAGAGTTAGACCAATGTGTGAGGGAGATCACATCCAGGTCGCCTCATTCTGGATATCGAATGGTGAAGGCCCTCCTGCAGAACAGAGGACTGAGGGTGCAGTACAAGCATGTCAGAGCATCCATGCACCGGGTTGACACCAGTGGTGTCATATCCCGTACAATCAACCTGGGATGCATCAATCGGCGTACCTACTCTGTTCCAGGACCTCAGACTCTGATGCACATAGATACAAACCACAAGTTGATCCGGTATTGTTTTATTTAATGCATTTATTTTATGTTGCTGGGCAATGTTTCACTCATGCTTCGTCCATCCATCCATCCATTTTCTTCCACTTGTCCGTTGCCGGGTCGTGGGGGCAGCTGTTGGAGCTGCACCAGCCCCTATGGCTCCTCCTGCAGGTGGTGGGTCCACAGAAGGACGGCCTCATGGTTCTAACCGGGCCTGTTGGTCTCTCATAAGGGGCTTCTGAACCGCTCTTTGTCTGACCCGTCACCTAGGACCTGTTTGCCATGGGAGACCCTACCAGGGGCACCAAGCCCCCGACAACAGAGCTCCAAGATCATTCAGGCTCAAACCCCTCCACCACATTAAGGTGGCGGTTCCAGGAGGGGACTCATGCTTCAAATGTTATATTTTAGCTATAATATCATCATATTTGGAGGCATTGATGGGTTTTCCGTCAGGTAAGCATATCAGGTCAGATGTAGTATTATGTCCATTATTATTTCACTGTTATATCATAGTGATGTTGCTTTGCAGATGTTACGGGCCCCAAGCTGCGGGGTGCCGTAGCAGTAATAGTAGATTTAAATCTGTATAATAGACAACAAGACAGGAGGCAGTGAGTTGTTGGTCTGACGCAGCCTCGCGTCGTTGTATCTTTAATACAAAAATCAAATACATTTACATATTTATTTTTAGTCTGTGTCTATCAATAAACATATTCGACAACAACACACATGACCAAAAAATAAGTAAACAAATACTGTTTTCTTATCCTTGTAGCTTTCTACATGGTAACAAGCAAGTACTTGATTAAAAATTGAAACCTTGTTCCTATTACAGCTTGACCTGCTTATAAATTTAAATCTTTTACTGAAAATAATTATACACAATACTGAACACTCAAAAATGCTTAAACTGTCTCAAAAATATAAAAAAAATATGTTAAACACTCTTTCCTACAGAAACCATTTAGCGAAACTTTCATTTGGGTTAATGCCTTCTCGTTTACTCGTGAGTTCAAGTCAAGGGGGGGCGCCATTACTGAGTCGCGTGTTCACGGATATAGCGCGACTAAAAACATGAATTACGTCGTCTTAAGTTGTGAAAAACCGCTTGAAATTGGCTATATCT
Source organism: Neogobius melanostomus (assembly GCA_007210695.1). Taxonomy (NCBI): domain Eukaryota; kingdom Metazoa; phylum Chordata; class Actinopteri; order Gobiiformes; family Gobiidae; genus Neogobius; species Neogobius melanostomus. Next base: position 1,292,287 of record VHKM01000501.1, on the reverse strand, counting down.
AACCACAATATGATACCTTACATTTATGTGTCATTTAGCATGTGCTTAGAACATTACTACCTGTATAATAGCTGCTAGGAAGCTGCTAACGTGTTGGCAAGAAGGCCCCGCCAGGCGGACCCACAGCCTGCTCACAACAATGCCCCCTAGTGGCGCACCCCATAATTGCAATCCCTTCCAAGTCAAACATGCATTAATAAATCATTCCCAGGGTTCTCCCTTAACTAAACATAAATAGCGTGACTCTCATAATTAAATAACATAAAATATGTGACTGTACATTTTGTGTATGTCACACAGATTATGTATCTTGGTGCATCTTCCAACAATCTGGCATCTACAGCTTTGGCTTTCTTTCAAACATCAGTGGAGAAGTTTGGTTTTCCTCTGCGGTATGTTGCTCTACTCTTCAAATAATGCGCCTATCAGTTTTCAACCCCCCAGCCAAACATTTTTCTGTACTTAATGTCAACCCATCTTGTCGATGTTGTGTTTTCTATAGAAAATTGTTAAAGCATAATTACAAAATAAATATGAAATACAAGAGTTAGCTCTGCCAACATTTTCTTTTATGATCAATTTTAGGGTTCGTGGAGATCAAGGTGTCGAAAATGTGGACGTTGCTCGCCTCATGTTCACAGTACGTGCTACTGGAAGGAGCAGCTTTATATCTGGAAAAAGTGTGCACAACCAGAGGTGAGAGGATATGTCTTCAGCATCATGAATCATGGAAAAGTATTTCAATTATAATGAACAGAAATTGATTCTAAGCATTTTCTTTTGAGGTTTAAAGTTCTAACTTTGACTGGATGTTTGTTAGGATAGAGAGGCTCTGGAGAGATCTATGGATGGCTGTAACGAGCATCTACTATGATGTTCTCCATTACCTTGAAGAAAGCGGTTTCCTCAGCATTGACAGCATTACTCATCTCTTCTGTTGTCACTACGTATTTCTACCACAGCTCCAGGAAGACCTGGACACCTTTCAATGTGGCTGGGATAATCATGCACTAAGAACAGAAGGCAACATGACCCCAAACAAACTGTGGGTGCTGGGACATGCTCACCACCCCATTCCTGACGCACAGAATAACGAGGTGTAGTGACATGTGAACCTTTTTCCACACTTGTTATTAAATTGTCTTTATAGGCTCTTATGGTATTTTAATCTTTTTGGTAGGATTTTCCCCACATTGAATGGGAAGAGAGTGGACTTCCCGCTGAGGAGCATAAGGCACCTTTGTCCCTGACACGCCCTCTCCTCTGACCGATGAACAGTTCAGGGCTTTAAAAGAGGCAGTTGAGCCAAAGGCTTCATCACAGTCTTTTGGCTGTGATATTTATTTGGCTGCTGTTCAGTTTTGTGAGCATGTGCTTTGAAATAAAAATATTGAAATCGGTATCAGCATTACATTTTTTTTAGTTAACAGAATAGATTTGTGGCATAATAAATCTCCAATAAATGAGATGTGATATTTCCTAATTTATACAATTGGCATTTCCTAAATTGGGGACTCTAAAACCTCACATCCATATTTAATGTTAATTTAAAAAAAGCACAGTTAAATTATAAAATGAGGCAGATTTATTTTACTCCATGGACAGTGCAATATGAATGCAAAATACCACTAGTGTATACAGAAGTAGCCCTCAAAAGGAAGTGAAATGTACATTTTTACCTTAACTCTACACAGCTGAACATAGTTGATTTATTTACAACAACACTAACCTGAAGTTGATGAGTGAACTCATTTCTGTCTTATGCAGACTAAATATCTTGCGGCTTTCAAAGTGTAACCTGGCCTTAAGTTGGGCTATGAACATGAAAGACCCAGACAGAATACCATGCAAGCCCCAATCACTCTAGTAAGAACTCTATTAAACTCTGGTTAACATCATCAACTCTTTGCATTAGGGAAACATTGCATAATGAATTTACAATAAACCAAATCCTGTGTGGCATGTGGAAATTGAGGCAAGCAAGTCGCTATGGAATGCAGCGTAATCCTTATAATGACAGGGAATGCGCAGGATCTCTACACAGGTGGCAGCGGTGATTTATTTTCCTGTAACAACCTCAACAGCCAAACTGGTTGGCATGACCTCCCATCTTGTCCAGAATTTCATCAGATTCTGCAGTTCAGTTGGTGTTGCTGTAGAAAAGGTAAAATAATTAATACAGGTACAATAAATTGCTTAAAATGTTGAATTTCAATAAACAAATTGTAGGACACTTTTATGCCAAGCAAGGGTATGTTGGAAGCTCACCTTTAGTGATGAACTCTCT